>JAIFHY010000009.1:0-1200000 GCA_022264835.1 Melampsora americana | reverse complement strand
TCATTCACTGCTTCTAAGGCTGGGTTATTCAAACTAGCTGATCTAGGAACAGATGAGAGTGCTGAATCTCCCATATTCACTGGTTTGAAAAATAAAGGTGATGCACTGGTAGCTCTAGCAGCTTGATAGATACTACATCGGTCTCCTAAAACTTGTCGAGTAGAATATGATCTCAAAGTTCGAAACGTGCCTTCACTTCCTTCCGATTTCCTCATCGCCATCACAAACGTTCTACAACTCTTCTCTTCATCTCCACTTCCTTCGGTCAAACTTGCTCTTCCATCTTTCTCAGCTCTTTGAATCACCTCTTGCATCGCGCTCTCTAATTTACTAGCACTGTACCGAGTTTTACCCATCAAGACTGCTAATGCACCCTTCGCTTGTCCAAATACCTTTCTTGAGATCGAAAGATAAGCTTCAATAGCATCGTCTATCCCAAACTTTAATCTACCTATCAACAAAGCAATGATGCCTCCTGTCCCCACTCCACAAATCACATCAAAACATTCAGATGGTAATGGTACTTTCTTTGATCCAGTTCGTCTTTGAACTCTTTCCAATAAGTTTCGAATCACAAACAAAGTGGAAAGTCCTCTAATCCCCCCTCCATCTAAAGATAAGATTCTCCATCCATGACGTGGTGGATGATCATTATCTCCAGTGAAATAAGCTCCCTCTGTGACCATTCCACTCGCGGCATAGTTATTGATCGAATGCAAATCAAAATCGCCTACTGCTGCTGGTGAAGCTGACATCAAAGAAGTAGCCCAAGATTGTCCACTGAACGATCTTGTTGGCGATGAAGGTCCTCCTCCAGCAGATAAACCAGTCATGCTGTGAGACGATAGGGTTGCATCTATGGGCTGTCGACTCATCTCACTATTTGGCGAGAGAGGTGATGTGGGTTGCAAGCTGGGCACATGACGCCGAAATCCTCCAAGTGAGCTGCCTGTTGATGGAGGTGACATGGGTGTTCGAATCTGTGCTGACATGGGAGGTGAGAGAGATCCAGCGGAGGGGCTCTTGTAACTTTGAGAAGTATGTTGTACAACAGGTGAAACCCGTGTTGAGGTCAAGGAACCATTCATAGCTGGAGGCGACATGTTGTTTGATAATGTAGTCTTCACAGATGACGGTGAGGTAAGTTGATGTTGTCCATATCCATCCATGGTCTCTGTTTTATCCAGATCTTCACTTGGTTCATCAATTCCAATCGAGTCCCAATTCTCAAACAATGTCGCTCGTTCCAATAGATCAGCTAAAGAGCTTTCCTCTTCAGCTTTCGAAGCTTGGCTTACAACACTCTTCTTTGCCGGTTCAGTCGTGGGCGATGACAAGGGTTCAGGATTTGTTTCCTCACTCGAGATTGGAGGCTCTGGAACCTCGGGTGTAGCTTCAAGTGTAGGTGAAGGTGGACCGACAATGACGTCAATCAGTGAACGATCCTCGATCAAGTCGGCTACCATTTCAAAGTCTGGCTCTGGCTCGATGTTCGTATTGGGGAAATTGCTACTATACGAGAAGACACTTGCGTTTGAATTCGACAAGGCAGTACCAGGTCTATCAATTGATGATGACCTGCTGATCAGGATAGTCGATTTGATGGTGGGTGAAAGTGTACGAGAAGCCAGAGCACCGGGAGAACCGATGACAGAAGAAGAAGGCGTTGTCGAGTTAGATGTGATGGAGGCCTGTTTCTGAGATATGGGCCGAGGTCGAGTGAAGATCATGACTTGTTCGGAGGAGTTGATTTCGGCTTGCTTGGTAGACTGTGACCCATTTGACGGACTTCGTACCATGGGCGAAGTGGAGCGTTGAGACGCTGGTGAGCCTGAGAGAGGGTTGGGTTGAAGTGACGGTGGCTCTATTGGAGCCGTTTGATCGATTGTTTCGATAGGTTCACTGGTCATGACGTCAGATTTCTGGCTGGATGAGAGTGGCGGGATGGACTTTGAGGAGTCGTCTGCATTAGGTTCAGCTACAGACGCTACATTCGCCAAGCTAGATCCTGGTCGTGACAAGGAAGGCTTGGTCCAAGATGCACTACTAGATGCAGTACCAGTGCGCCGCTGTTGACGAGCAGCCACGATCGCTGCAGCTTGTTCGGCAAAGGAGGCAATGGCAGGTGGCTTGGGTTCGTCTGAGGATGTGTCTGATACGGATGTGATAGACGAGTGACGTTTCACACCTGAGGTCACCGCAGAGACAAGGTGAAAAGGATGATGAAAAGTGTCGAATGGTAGAGTCGAGTCAGTAGATCATATAGATTGTAAGTGTAAGTAAGTGACAGACAAACCTGAAGCGATCTTCACTCCAATCTTCTCTAATTCAGGTACCACATCCTCCAAAGACGTTCGACTGGTGACAGAGGCGGGCGTTGAAGTTCTCCAACGAGCGGGGGGAGCGGTGATCGAGACATGTGGGGGAAGACTAGCTCGAGGTTGACTAAAGCTACCACTCGACCTACGTTGTTGGACCGCATCCAATTCACTTGTATCGACCTTCCAAACTTTCCTAGTATGACCAATGCTAGCCACACCACTGTCTGAAGCAATCCTACGATTAGAAGCAGGTAAATTGAGTGGAGTAGGTAGTGGAGCAGGTGCATTTGAATTTGTTGCAAAGTTTGAGATACGTTGTTGAACCAATGAAGGTTTTCCCAAACTTGATCTTGAATCATCAGCACCATTCGAGGAGGGAGCGCGAGAGGGATGATTCATGGAAGAGAGAGCTGATGTGCCGACTGCGACAGCAGTATCGAGACTTTGAGAAGAGCTAACGAGATCTGGATTCTGAGAGTAAACAAATCGTAAGAATTCTGAACGTTTGGCAGCAGTGAGACCTTGAGTGGCAAGACCTCGTCGAGAGTTGTCAGGTGAGGTAGGTGGGCTCCCGGGTGTGATCGTACTATTGATCTGATCTGAACTTGACTCATTTTCAGGATCAATCGCAGTGGATTCACGTAGAACAAGATCGGCTTCAAATTTACGAAGGACTGCTTTACTCGGTCGGCTCTTGGCAATCAGGAGAGGTAAGGCAGCTAGATCTTCAGCTTTATCGACTTTATCTTCTTCAGGCCAGTCACTGAGAGGAGTGGTGATTAATTCGGTGACCTGATGATATTCAATTCAAATCAAAGAAGCCGATGTGAAGATGAACGTGTTCCAATAGATAGTTTTGATTGATCGGCGGTGAAAAAGACGAGATTGAGAGGTGAGACATCGATGGATGAAAAAAACGAGTGCAAAGTGAAAATCCATCGGCTACTGGATCTCAATTTTTGAATGATGGTGAGCTGAAACTTACTTTATAATGAACCACCAATCCTGCCAATTTCTTAATCAGAGAGTTGACTGTAGCTTGAGTTCGAGTAAATGCAGCTGAGTCTAATAAGAGACTTGAGAGTGGATCTTGGACGGATGAAAGTGATCCAGTGAAGATTTGTAGATCAGAGATCACCCTATAAATCAAATGAAACGTGTTTGGAAAAGATTAGTTTAAGAGTTCATCGTGGATTGAATTGAGATGGTGAAAGTGTATCTCGTGTGAAGTATCAAAAGAAGTGGTGAAGGAAAGGTAATTAAGATCAAGATCAAAAAGCTTGTTAAAGATAAGAAGATAACTTTGAAAATAGATATTGCAAAACCAATGAAGATCAATCAGATCTCTTGAATCACTTACCCCTGTAATCTCATCACACCTCTACCGCCTTCACCTTCTTCATCTACAATCACCCCAGCTTCACCACCTAATTTAGACCAAACTGCTTGAATGAGTTGAGCAGCACGTTGAGCAGCACGCGAGAGTTGAGCACGCCAAAGACCAGGTTCGAGACCACGAGAGGCGGTAGAACCATAGACATTGTTGACCAATGATCGAAGGAGTTTGAAAGAGGGAGCGAGATCGGTACGAGTAGAAGTGGCTAGAGGAGGTCGAAGAGCGAGAATGGCTGAGAGAGATGGAGGTAGATCGGTACTTGATGACATGATGAATGAATGAATGAGATTTGAGATGATAGGATGATAGGATGATGATAGGATGATGATGATGATGAAGCAAGGAGGAATGAGATGTGGATTGAATGGAAAAGAGGTAAAGAAGAAAGAGGTGAAGAGTCGAATTGAAAACTTTAAATCAAACTTTATGTAAAGCTCAAGTTGAAAATTATTAAAAAAAGAAAATGATTAAAACTTTCACTTTCACTTTCACTCTACTCTCATCAGTTAGTATAAGATATAACTCAATAGGATTACCTATCAGAACATGATCAACAATTCACAAGAACCAAAGTACAAAGCAAGAAAAGAAAAGAAAGAAAAGAAAAGAAAAGAAAAGAAAGTATGTAAAAGAATCAATGAAGCCGTAAAGCCCAGGTTGGAGTAAAATCCAAATCTCAAAAACCCAAAACTGAATTCAATTCCAATCGAATTCTTCAAAGAACTCATCCAGAATTTAGACTTTCCAACCAACCATCAATTTAATCAAGAAAATGTTTCTTAGAATCTTGATCATTTTGATTTCTCAGCTGAAGGGAAGGAAAGACTTGGATGAAGATTGAATAAACTTTTCACACATCAAAATATGTGTAAAGCAAGACGTAAATCTCAAACTTCAACAAAAAAAACACATTTACCTAATTTAACCAACTTCCAAGGCTTCTGATTCATGATAGATTGTAGGTATGATTAGTCAAATCAAAATCAAAATCAGGTAGACTTTTAAGATTTGATCAAGACCATTTTCGTTTGAGAAGAAAAAAAATGTAATAAAGAATTCAATCAAATCTAAACAAAAAAAGCTAGAAAAAATGTACGAATTCTTCATTCTCACTCCCAGTTTTCCATTTGAAAAAGTACATCTCAGGTCTACTTAAATTGTTCTGGTTTCTGAAATTCCGATTGAAATTCACGCCTTTTCAATGAATTCTTTCTTCAATTACATACATATTTTGTAAAAAAAATCATCAAACTTTAAAATACATTATATATTTACTTTTTTTTTCAAAGAAAAAGAAAATCATAATCAATGAGATCAATGAAATCAATGAAATCAATGAAATCAATGAAATCAATGAAACCTATTCTAAAGTTTAACAAATCATTCTTTCGAATGATTTCTTTCTTCTTTTCTTTGCTGTAAAACCAAAAACCATTCATCACTCCAATTTAAAGCAAACCTCTCCCATCACGTTCATTCACCAAACCCCCCAAGAAAGAAAGAATCATCATCATCTTCTTCATCATCATCATTAATCCCAACTGAACAAATCAGGCTTCACATTCATTCCAGAAGTAAAATCAGAATCACCAATGAATCGAAACTCATCAAACTTCATCAACTGATCCTGAAGATAAATTCCATTTCCATTTCCATTTCCATTTCCATTTCCACTTCCACTTCCTCCACTTTCACAACTACTATTACTCAATAAATACCTTTCATCTTCTTTTCTACCTTCATTTTCATCATCTTCTTCTTCTTCTACTTCAAAACAATCTAAATCAATCATCTTCTTTAAATGATCTTTTAACTATCCCAAAAAGAAAAAATAATCCATACTCAATCAGGATCTTAAAAACAAACATCGATCCGAAACAAAAAAACAAAATCATTGAAATGAATTCATCACTTTACCATCTTCAATCTGATCGATTCTTGACTACCAAACCTACCCAATCCAATCCTTTCACCCCATTCTTCATCATCATCATCTTCTTCTTCTTCTTCTTCTTCTTCTTCTTCATTCTCATCAAATTCAATCGCTTCCCTCAACTCTTCATAAACTTTAAACTCGCCTAAGATTTTAAAACATTTGATGATCTTCTTTTGATAGATTTTTAAGTTCGTTAATTCAAACTAAAAGATCAACACAAAAAGGCAAAACACAAATAAAAGATTAGAAATTAAGAGAGAGAAGAGAAAAGGAAGTGTGGAAGTTGAAGTGAAGAAGACTTACCAAAGATTTCCATTGATTGAATAAAGTTTGAAAGTAAGTTGGAAAGGGGTTTAAGATTTCTAAGAAAGTGTGAAGGTGAAGTAAACAGAGATCTAAGAACAATTTACAAAGTTTGAGTTGAGTTGGAGTCTATTGGTTTTTTCGAAAAAAAGAAAAACAAAAAAAAGGTTAGAGATCATGAATTCGAAGTTCAATGATTGAAAGAGAGAGAGAGAGAGGATCCATACGTTGGTTGAAGTGATGAAAAGATTAAAAAGGTTGGATAGATGAGATCGATGAGAATAAAGGATTTCGGGATGATTTGCAGAACAAAGAAGGATGAGTCTGATCAAAACAAACCGATGCTCATCCGAGGATTCGATGAAGATCGAATGAAGAATTGATGGAAATAAAGTGGATTGAAAGATCTCAGTAGGTTCTAAAGTTAAAATCAAAGAACATATCAAATTCGAGTTTGGGTTTGAGATTTGTTGAATGGTTTCAATGATGGTTTCTTTTTTCCTCAGCTCGGGCTGAGGGATGGATTGGATTAAGATTTGAAATGAAGTTTGAAGTGAATGAGTTGAGAGATTAGTGTTGAATAGAAATTGGATGGTTTGGATCAAGGTATGAAAGTTAGGATGAACCAATTCATGAGTTTCGAGTGTCTGTTGAAGGAAATCAAAACAAAAAGGAAAGGAAAGCATTTGATGAGTAATTAAAGATGAGAAGAAATTCATGAATAGGAATTCGAATAGGCATCGGAAAGAGCTGACCAGAATTAAGTCATTGAAAGCATCGATTAGTCTTTCTCTAAGAGTCTCATTTAATTCGATCGTCCAAGTCTTGATAATCAAATCACAAAAGTTTTCAGTTGAGCCATTGATCTATATCCCAAGATCTCAAGTTCAGTATATATCTAATAAATAAGAAGTATAATCTTAGATAAACAAAAGAACTTACAAGTGATAAATCCGAACAGATTAATGTTTCAAGAACCGTGTAAGCTTCTAACTCATACCTCAATTGATCCGAAAGACATTCCAAAACTTTCATCCAATCCATCATCAAACCTTCTTTTCCAATCATCAACTCATCCAATCGAGATAATTGATATAAGAACTTAGAGTTCTTCATATAGATGTGAACTAAAATCCATTGAGCTTCTGATCGAAAGAAATCCGAAAGTGATCGATTTTGAAGGATCTTTCTCATCTGTGAAAAGATTAAAGAAACAGATGAATGAATGAGTTTGAGAAAGAGAGAGAGAGAGAGAGAGAGAATGGTAAAAGAAATCACTTAACTGTGAAAGCTAAAGTATAGACTACGGATCCCTCAAGGTTACTGAAGTTGAAGAAGATGAGTTTTGTTTTGTTTGAGTATTCGATTTGTTGGAGGATGATTTAGGGGAGATCTAACTCAACTTATCATTGAGAGATCGGAAGATTGGAATGAATAAGTTATTGAACCAATCCTTTAGATTTGATTCCAGATCGATTTCTGTTTCAATAGGTTCTTTAAGCCTTCCAATCCATAATCCAAAAGCATAGATCTTAATACTTAATTGATCTTCATTTTCTATTGATCCATCCACATTCAATACAAAACGAATTTAACCTTTGATAAATTAAACCAATATAAGAAAGAAAAATCTTACCTGATGGAAGTTGATTGATTAAAAGTAAGATTGAAGCTGGATATTTTCTTGAGAAACATTCAAACAAATTCGAAGGAACCGAGTGTTCTTCTTCTTCTGGATTCATTGTGAAAAGGGAAATCATCAAACTTGACCAAACCGATTGTTGTTCAGGCGAAAGTTCGATAGAGTGTGATGAGCTCCAAGAATCTAAAGCTTTTAAAACAATCTCACATGCTTTGATTAAGATTGGTTTTGATACTAGTTTTCAAACCAAAACAAAGCCAAGTTAGTTTTATGAGAAGGGGCTAAAAGAAGAGAAGAAGAGGGAAAAAGATACATTGAGGATGTTGGATGATGGTCGAATAGGTATTGATGATGGATTGATCGATTTGATTAGAATTCAAAAAGAATTCGCTATATTGTAGAATCAATTCTTCATTTAAGCTAGTAGGAGAATTGAAGATGATTGATAATAAATCAGATTGAAATTGATGAATCAGATCCTGTTATCAAAATCAAAAGAGAAGATTAGATTCTATAGTATGGTTTGAATTATTTGAAATTTAACTTACCATCAATTGATGTTCATCAAAACTTTTGATTGAAAGGATTGATAGGATTCCAAAATATAAAGAGATATCTGGTTGAGTTTGATATTTTTCAAAGAACTCTAAAAAATGTTGCTTTGAATACTGAATGAAATCAAAAACAGAGTGAGCTATGAAATTTAATTTTTTTTTCTTTTCTGACTGGGAGTGATTAACTTACTCTTTTGATGATCAGGTTTGATCTCATGTTTGAGATCATTGAGATGGAATTCAAGATTTGAGAAATTGTTGAAAGGTTTAAATCAAATTGACATAGAAGTGAATCTAAATCAGTCAAATGATGAGTTAAACATTGACTCTTGGTTAATTCAGCAATAATTTCATTCAATTCGTTCATAAGTCTTTGATCTATTTCTCTTTCTTCTTGAACTTGATGGTTTAAGTTTTGACTGATGATCAAGAGAATGTTTAAGACTTCATCTCTCATCTTCATTTCATCTTGATGATGAGCTTGTAAGTTTTCGATGGTTCTTTTTAAGATGATTAACCCTCTTTGTCTTTCAATGATCTCATTCTCATTCACACCTGTTGATTGAAAGTTAAGATTGTTGATGATGATTGGAATTGAGATTAAGGGTTGATTGAGAAATTGATGAATAAAAATTGGATCTGAACTTGGATCTTGACATGCAATTTTAAATTTCTCTACTTCCATTTTTTTTTTCGAATAAGTTTGGGTTTTTTTCTTTTTTCAATCGTCTTGTTTTCTCTCAAGTGAGATGATGATTTAGGTATCAAATAGATTGGAAAAAAGTGAATGAACTTTAATCTCCTTTTTTGTGAAGCTTTCAATCAAAAGCTGAATGTGATGTTGATGATGGTGTTAAGGATCTGAATGGTTTATCTTCTTCATCATCATCATCAACAACTTTCGATCTTTATTTGAAAAATTTAATTTCCTTTCTCTTCTTTTTTCTAATTCAAAAAGCTTGAGTGATCACTAAACGAGAAGATTGCTCAGCTCAAACTTTCAAAGCTCATCATTTGGTTTGATGGGTTGAGTCTACATACTCACTTTCGACTCGCCTAAGTCTTCAATCCGATCCACATACTTTCCTTTAATCTTCGATCACTTTCTTTCATTCACATCTGAGTTCTTTAGTTTCCCCTTCTGAATACACATCTGCTAAGTGTTTGACTTACTTATCAGGTTCAGAGAAAACCATCTTAGGTCTAAGGATTAATTTGATTAGATAAACTTAACAAAGTCCCACGCCCGCCTCGCGAGGCTGAGGCGAGCGAGGGACTTACCACGAACACGCACAAACTATAGGCTGAGGGTAAGCCTTTTTGCAGGGAGCTTTCTTGCATTCCCTTTACACCTTTCCCCACCGAAGATTCTTCTCTGGGCCAAAGAGCAAAGTTGTTCGCCTTCTCCTTGCGCATAATGTACTGTATTTTATTCCCGAGGAATGTTTTTCCTCTGGCCTCAAATCCATTCCAAAGATTTGGTCTCAGCACACCTGTAGCATGTACCTTATTAAGCCTCTGCTGCGAGTCCCGAGTACCTTGACCTTATGGTTTTGTTTAAGCCTTAAGATTGTTACATTGAAAGTCACAAACCTAGGGCATCGGAGCATGGTGTTTGCTCACTCAGCATGCTCTCCGTACTTCAGCAACGTCACCTCTAGTCTCTGAATGGCCTAAAGGGCAGATCATAAAAACCATAATAGTGTGGTTCATCACGTCTTCTTGATTTTGGTATCACCTCATAACCAACTGTGTCGCTTCACTTTCCTTACTATTTAAATCTACATCCACTCTACAGACTAGAATCACACTTTTTCGACTCATTATTTGCATCTTTCGGAATTTGTTTTGTGGTTTGGAACGCAGTGGATGTGATTGTCAAATTGTCACGAAACGGGTTTAAAGAATCTCAAAGTGTATAATAGGCCATCATATTGTCACGAAACGGGATTAAAGATTCACAAAGTGTATAATAGGCCATCATTGTAATGAATGTGGAATGAGGAACACCTGATTACAACAGATACTTGAGCTCTTGCCTTGATGATTAAAAGCCGAGAAATAATTGTGGAATTGGAAAGGGTTAGTGGAACATCCGCTATGACTTCAGGTAGAACACGTAAAACCGATGAAGCTTGGATGATAGTCCGGCACCCATCAGGGTACTTGTACTCTTGTACTTATAGCTTACTCCCAAACCTGGCCTCAAATGCACCTCTCCGTAGCCATCCAACATGTTTCCTACGGATGAATCCCAGATCCCTGAGTCTATGATTACCTATACGCTTGCTCTAATTAATGATTTAAAAGCCCATCCCTCCGAGTGGAAAGTGAAGGATATTTTCCAAACGTTCTTAGTTGCACATGATGAAGATAGCGTGCTGGACTACGCTCGCAGGTACTGGGGTTCGCAACGTGGATGGCCTTCTACATTGTCGCTTTTGAATTCTATCCGAAAAGTGGTTTGCAAGAAGGCTCTAGGAAAACATTATTGGAAAGAATTCATACTCGCAGAGGTCGGTCTGCAGATGCCACTGTGTTCATTCACTGCGCAATCCAATGCTGATTCGAATCCTTTCAACTTTTGTAGGCAAAGATGATAGTTGCGGCAGAAGCCTCTCGTCGTTGGCAAGCTAAGCACCTCCCAGCTCATGTCCCGGTGAGGGATCTCAAGCCATCATTCTTTAGTTTGAAGCGCACTTCAACACGCGGAGAGCAAATCAAATCCGGATTTGATTTCTTATGGCGATTGATTCGCCATCGCTTGTCCGTTGGCAAGCGCGAAACCAATTCAGTGTTTGAGGCTGTGGTCCCGCGTGAAATATTGTATAGTAGTTCGAGTCCCTCAAACTCTGGTTCTGAGTTAGACAACGCAGTTAGGCAGGGTTGGGAGAGTAATGAAGAGGATGACGACAATGAAAGTGTGGATATGATTGGTGATAACACCGAGATTCATCACTCACGTCAACATTATGCTCGATCAACGGATGGAACCGATTCAGAGTCTTCTGCGGCCATGAGTTCCAGGTCAGACAGCGATCGCGGCGCACTAGAAGAAGGAGAAGGTCCTTTGGAAGATATTCGAAATGAAGACATGGTTGCTGCCTTTTTAGACAGCACCGACCTTGACAAAGAGCTCCTGTTTGATCGTTTGGCAGGGCAGGCTTATGAACAAAGGGGCTCAAGATTGGATCGCCTTACAACACGGTTTGATGAGGTGGGTGGTGTCTATACTAAACTAGAATGTCTATTCATTCTAATTATCACCCTCTCAGGTTGCAACAACGGTGTGTAGTATGATAGCCTACGTATCTAATCGAAAAATGAATGGATTCCAGCTCGAAAACAGCGTGATATTTTTGGCCGCCGGTGCAAGTGAGCGGGTTCATCAATATCTGCAGGCTATAGGCCTGAGCGCTTCGCGGGACTCCGCTTTGAATGCTGTGAGACGGCTTTCAAAAGTGGCGCTCTCTATCCTCAAGGCGCGAGTAAGCAAAGATTACACCTTACGGCCATTTCTCATTCTGGATAATTTTGATGTTCAGGAGCGTATCCATTATACTCGTTTAGAAGCTGAATCACGTATGTTTCATGGTACCTATGGATACATGCATTTCATCTCAAAATCAGTCTTGTCCCATGAATCAGTCAAGACTGAGGATTTATCTTTGAATGCTTTTGTCGAAGCTATGCGAAGAGCGGAATCTGTCGAAGTTGACGTTAAAACTTTCCTACCAGATCGTGATGCTCGAATGCATTGGAAACAGACCACAAAGGCTCAGCTCAGTCAGGTGTATCTAGATTATGTCATAACGGAAAATAGGACTATCGTACCTGGAAAGCTGCCTGAACTAACTCGTGATCCACCCGCTTTGGATCAATTACCTGCCGAGAAGGCGGATGTTTTGATGTTGCCATTGATGGACATTACGTCTGGGTCTTCAGAAGGAATTGGTCAAGTCCTTGACTTTGTGGGAACTATCACTGGACGTCACATGAAGGATTATCCAGAGGATCTTCAAGTTGTTGAAGGTGATGTAGGGACTTGTATCAATTTGGAAAGTGCCCGAGCTAAGCTTCAGCCAGCCGGAAGGAAGGAGGAGAGTATGATCAACTATCTGACCGTACCAGGGGCTGCGCACACGATGTGGAATATTGGTCAATGGTATGTATTGGGTGGTTGGGGTGCTAATGATGATGATAAAGACACGCCTTTGTCTAAAAGTTGGCAATCACTCAATGGAAAAGGTGATCGGCCAGTGGTCAAGAAGGATTTCGGTGTGATTATGCGCATGATATCTAATATTCACTTTGCCAACATGGCATGGTGTTTAAGGTAAGATAAACTTACCTTATAACGACCTCTGTGTGGTGTGTGGTGTTTACTTTGCTTTGAACAAACAGAGATGTGATCAAATGTCGTGCTGAGAAACCAGACCTTCTGGATACAATAACTGCCGAGTCTATCATCAACGAGACTTTTGAGAAGTATTTTTCCAAAAAGTCACGACGAGATGCAAAAGCATCTCGCAACATCCGAGGCTACAACCTACGCCTACGCCTACGGGATCTGGCCACTTACGTTGAGGCAGACCAAGCCACCAAAGCAGGAGATATAGGTCGACTCATGTTGATGTGGAAGCGTTGGTCCGTGATGGCGCATGGAGCGCCAGGGCTTTCACATTACGCACAGCATCTACCACGTCTGATTTTGCTTCTGGAGCATTACTTGCCCCCAGGTCTAGCATATGTTATTAAGCACTCTATGATGATATCAGCTCGAGGTGCTCGCAAAAGATTCGAGGCCAAGGATCTCCATTTAGAACACCAGATATGGTGGTTGAAATACTTCTTCAACCATGCGGTGAGGATGTTTTTGCACCGGTTCAAATTAAAATGCTCCAACGTGACCGACTAATTCCACTCTTTTTCAATTTATCTAGGGTGCAGGAACGAAGATCAAAAGACTCGCCGCCCGCTACTCAGTGAACATAAAACTGGTACGTTCTTTGTTCTACAAAAATTCTATTTCAGCCTGCTTACAAATTCTGATTGTAAAGTTTCAGAAGTTAATGGGGCTACTTAGAACAAAGGCCGGCTTGGCTTGTATATATCAAACCCAACGTACATACATCACAAATCGCTCTATGCAATCATTTGAACGCATGATGCATAGAACTCTTTCTTCAGAGAATCCAGCCGTACAACCTGACCCATTGCCCAATCTCATGGACGCTGGGTATGAGAAACTACAACAAATTCTGAAGACGGAATACATTCACAACAGTCAATCACGATTTCGATGGGGAAGCACTCAGGTGGTACCTAGTCAGGCCAACGTCGAAAGCACGGATGTGCAAGAAGTTGAAACTGGTCAGCATTTTCTTAAGCCTAAATAAGAATCTTTCACAGCTCACGTGTGAAAGAATCTGGACAGCGCCGAATTTGGAACTCTGAAACACTCGGGAGTCGTCGATCTGATTCGTGAATCGATGAGGCGGTGGCGTGTGTTTTTAAACGGTCAGATGGTGATGATGTAAAATGATGAGGGTCTTGGCGGTGTTGGTTCGGATGCACAGGGGATTGGTAAGAGGCGGGGAATGGAATAGACAGTGTGTCTTGGTCATTTGATTGTTGTATATAGGGGCTTAGCTTGTTTGGTGCGTTCGAATGAGAGACGCGACCAAAAGCTGGCTGTGATACGTGTGATATTGGTTGAGGTTTTCGATGACTCGGTAAAGCTTGTGGATGAACAAATTGCAATGACTCATTCACTTGATAGACATTTTTGTTTTCTGAAGGAGGGACGGGCACACGTGCGTTCATGAGGTTCTGTCTTTGAGGGTCCAGGGGGATGCTCTCAATCGGTGGCAATCTCAGAGGTGTAAGGAACTGTAAATTCGCGGGAGTAGTCATTCGAGGAAGGCGAGCGGGTGACCGGATTGATTTCAAGTGATATTCCGTCGGAACCACATGAGGAAGAGGCCGAGTTAAGGGGGTAATCGGTTCTCTAGGTGGCTGAAATGGTGGTGAGTTTGAGTAATGAGTAAATTTTTGACGAGAAGATGACGCGGTCGTGAGCAAAGGTGTTCGACAATCGAGCTCTGCTGTCTGAGCATTTCTTTTGCGGAGGGCCTTTTGAATATCAACCTTCTTCTTCGCCGGGTTTGCTGCTGTTAATCGCAGTCTGGCGGCTTGAGAGATGTCCGATTGATTCAGAGCATATATCTCTGATCTTTCCCAAGTCTTGATGCAATTGATGATACACTCGAACATACCATCAATAGCTTCACTACCCAGGATTCCACGCAGTGAAACTCCTTGAGATAAAACATCCGCATTTTTGGCGATGGCCCACGCGTGATTTTTGTTGAAAATCACGTCCTTATCAATTTCAAACTCGTTTTCTTCACATTCTTCCGCGTACAGCCGGTCAAAGTCAGCTACTAGTTTTCCTACCAATGTTTTCATGACCAACATGTTCCGAATACGATCGTTAGGTGTGCAATTCATGATGAATTTCAGATTTGGACGATCCACACGGTTGGCTTCAGGGCAGCATACATCATGGCTGATGAGACCATTGTATGAGTTTGATACAATTTGACTGAAGTTATTGTTGGTCGCTTGGTGCTGAGCATCTATAAACTTGTGAGCCAGTTCAGGCTCACAATTGGAACACAGACACGGTGAGAACCCCAGAGTCCTCTGACGTTCTACCTCCTTGATGTAATGTGGGTCATCAAAACTGACCGGAACATGGCCAATACTGAAGAACGCGATATTAGCGTACTAGTTACAAGGTGAACGGTTTGATATCACTTACTAATTGTCAACCGCGAGAGCCACTCTGAGACAGACAGGTGTAATGGCGAGCGCATCCATTCGCTCATCGTCTGACATGGAAGCAGGGTCAGCAAACTCCTTAGGGTGATTTTTAGCGCCTTGACCTCCTCTAATTTCTTCCATCAGATAAATGCCCACTCCTGGCTGACGGTCTCGACCGGCGCGTCCAAACATCTGGACAACGGCGGCTGGGTCCATTCGCCCCATGACTATCACTCGACGGACTATCTTCCAGTTTTGTCCTAAACCTAAGGCCATCGTGCAACACACTACTGGAAACCGACGATTTACAAAATCGAGAGCCCTATCAGCCTTATCGCCAGGTCCAGTAGCCGCATGATAGCGACGGGCGCAAGTGCTCATTCCGTCCGCTGAGTCCTCTGGTCGACCGCGGGCAACGTTGACCTCGCATAAAGTTTCGCCAGTGCCGTTTTGAGTCCCAGAGTAGATAAGAGTCGGAGGTAAATCTTGATCGGCTACAACATGCGCAGGTGGAAAAAATTGATGTAGATCTTTCGCACTTTTCAAAGGACTCTTCAATTTCACTCGTATTAGTCGAATTTCTTGCCGAACGAGCTCAGCAATGCAAAATCGTAAGTTGTTGCTTCCAAGATGTAGATTCCTTTTGATCGCGTCAATCGCTTTAGGTTGGCAGGTCGCAGACATCAGAAGAATCGGGGCATGATCGGTTGCCAAAAATCGTGAAAATAAATTGCCGTAGCTAGGCCGAAAGACTCCGATGTCTTGAAGTTTCTTGAAGCTACTAGAGCTTCGAACCGTTCCGTTCGCCACCAACCCCCAATAATAAATGAGATGAGCCTCATCTACGACCTTCAACACTAACCTTTTTTGAAATTCACGCTTGAAATACAACTGTGTGAATAATGGGCTGTTTAGAAAAATTTCGGGGCTCTAAAATATAATTGTCAGGCGGTCAGGAGATATCAAAGCGGTGTTAATATGAGTAAACTTGATAAACTCACCAGATATATGAATTCGTATGCTCCTTCCATGATCAGATTATACACCTTTTGCGTGAAAGATTTTTGGGTGAGACTGACGGCGGTGAAACCGGCTGCAATCTTCTCTTCGACCTATAGGAATGGTTATTCAAAAAAAAATTACAAGAGAGCTATGAAAAAGAAAGTGTAGTTGAATACCTGATTGTCTCCTAATGCATCAAGAGGGTTCAAAATCAAAACCAATCCTTTACTTCCACGTTGGTAGGAGTCAAGATACATCTCGGGCACTTTACTCTTGCCAAACCCAGTGCTGGCCAGGAGGAAAGTGTTCCACTGTCCAAGAAGAAATAAAACGCATTGGACTTGCAACTCTTGCGGTATCATGTTGTAGCGTTCCGTAAATTGTCTCTCAATCAGTGACTTCCTGACTGCCACACTTGCATTGGCTATGGAGGCTAAAAGCTGAGGACGCTCTATTTCACGTGTCGTTGGATGTGTCGGTTGCTTTGATGACACCACCAAAGTTTTGCTACGGGTTAGTGGAGCCATGGATTGGAGTACAGAAGTTTGTAGATGAGTGTGGTAGATTTTCGATACCTTATACTCCAGAAGGACGAATAAGGTTTTTAAAACCTTTTGGACTACGAATAAGGTTTTTAAAACCTTTTGGACTTTTAGACTCGTGGACTTTTGGTTTTGCACCGCAGTCGGCCTTTTCACAGTGTTTACAGGTGTGCTGAGACCAAATCTTTGGAATGGATTTGAGGCCAGAGGAAAAACATTCCTCGGGAATAAAATACAGTACATTATGCGCAAGGAGAAGGCGAACAACTTTGCTCTTTGGCCCAGAGAAGAATCTTCGGTGGGGAAAGGTGTAAAGGGAATGCAAGAAAGCTCCCTGCAAAAAGGCTTACCCTCAGCCTATAGTTTGTGCGTGTTCGTGGTAAGTCCCTCGCTCGCCTCAGCCTCGCGAGGCGGGCGTGGGACTTTGTTAAGTTTATTGATTAGAGCTTATCTCAGTCTTTCGAATACGTAAGATGGAATGGTACGAGTTACATACAACCTTATCAAGTCTGACTGGCTCTACATCCTGATCATCAAACTGAATCAAATCTCAGAGCATTCAAATCGAAGGGTTCAAATGTGATCTTTGATTCGATTGATGGTTTTGGTAGTTTACATTCTCCTGAAACAAGAAAAGTAAGGTCAGAAAAGTCAATGGTTAGGATTTCATTAACGAATCTGAACTCATTCACTTTTGAGTTCATCATCAGACTTACCAAACAAAACATCTTTCGGATTGAGATGAATTCGAGATCGATCAGAATGTAATATAAATTAGCAACTGATCAAGAAAGATGAAAAGCTGAGAGTGATATATTGAGATACTGATAGGGTATGAGACAGGTTGCATTGCGCTGTAGGGTTTCAAGATAAATTGTCAATCCGGTCTGGAAAGCTTGAGAACTTCTCATCAATGTTCAAAAGTATCCTGTCCAAGCCGAGTTTAGTTTTTGTTTCTGAGCAGGTCAAGAGTGAATGAAGTGTTGAGATTAAATGGTAGGATAACACCGTCCTAAGAACGGTTTCAGAGATTGACTACATACCTCTTTAAGATTCCAGCTGTGTACACTTTGCTTCTCTTTTCCTTCCTGAATCTCATAGAACACCAAGCATTCTTGATTATATATAGAATCTCTCGGATTTGCTCTCATTAAGATCATTTAACTTAAGAAACTCTCTATTCTTGAATCAATTCAGTCTGGGATGCTCAGCTTCTTTGAAGTTAGGTTAAACTTTGGCAGATTTTATTTTATTCAAATCCCAAGTTGAATGAACTAGGCATGAGTGTGAAAGATTTCTTCAAACCATTGATTGAAAAAAAGTCTTAAAATATTTGAAAAAAACAGAGATTGAATTTTGAATACAGAAATCATAAAGAAGTAAGATTGATATTAAATCTTTGAGTTCACTCTAAGGAAGAAATCATTTTATGTACTTACAAGATCTCTTCTCGATTGTCGATCTCTTCTTGTTCAAGTGTTGACCTGAATTATAATTACGATGTTTAACCTTATCGGTTTGTAAGAAAGAGACTGATTTCGAAGAAGAATGAATGGTTAAAAAGATAGTCAGATCGGATCGGATTCATCTCGTATCTCTCAAATCCACCTCAAGTGCTTCAAGTGCTTCAAGTAAGCTTAACTCAGCCTCTCACGAGCGCGTTCAACGCGCTCTTGTGCTTCAAGTGAAACGAATCATTTCCTAGCAATCCAAGTTGATCTTTGAATATAAATAACTAACCAGAACAAACAAACAAAACCTTAACAAATACGTCCCATCTGATCATCTCCTCATTTCATTTCATTTTTTTTTTCAAATCCACCCTAAATCAAAAAAAAAAATCATTTTCGTCATCCTCTCAAGCCTCCACATAAACAAGTCAATCTATGTTCATGCTTTTCATTCTTTTATGAATCCGTAGGTATCCATCACATTTCCTTCTTCGATCTCCCATTGAACTCTCAAAAACCCACGCACTCAGTCTATAAATCGCTTTTACATAACCCTGCCTACATAGATCTTGAGCTAACTTATGGTGATGTTCAATCTGAAATGAAATGTGATCTATGTATCAACATGGTAGATTTGATTTCAAAGGATGTAAGCCTAGTGTGAGTGATCTCAAAATCGTCTTACATCAACACTTTAAAGCTACATTCATCCTTGATAATTCAAACCTCAATGGAACATTACAAATCTTCATTCATTTGAAACACTTGTTTTGATTTTCCTCGGTTAAATTTCAATCTTAATCTCATTATCCTCTTGAACTTGATCCTCCATGAAGACCGGAAAATCTTTGTCTGACTGATCTTAAAGAGATCCGCAGTTTCACTCTATGTCTTCATCTTGATCAGTTGTATGTGACGATCGTGAAAAAGTGATGCATGAATTTCTTTTTTTTTGGTCATCAATCAAGGTCAAACAAAACATTGAAAATCTTGAAATGGATCCCGAACAAGAGATCAGAACCGAGAGAAAGGAAAAAATAGTATGTATGTTTACTCGATGGAATCTTGACAGAATCTTTACGTATCCTTTCTTTGTTTACATCAACCAGATTAAGTATTTATCTTAGTCTATTCATGATTAACGATCTGTTCTCATGAAACCAAGTGTATGACTTAAAAGAAAAAAAATAACTTTAATGATTCATTGAGGTTCATCAATCACAGTCTAAGATACATATCTAGTACAAACTCAAGTTAATGATTGATGAGAAAAATCAAATCTAAAGTTGAATGATCCTTTTACAAATCTTATTATGAAGTATGACTTTTCCCTCATCAGAGTTGTGACTCATTTAGCGTACTTCTCAACTCATCAAATTATAGCTTTTGACTTTTAGATTAGAAAAGATCAAAGTGTACCCAAAAAAATGATTCACTCATACTGAAGTTTATGATCCACCTTCAAGATGATCATATACCTGGGTACACCTCCATTATTGATGTAAGGTCTCAGTTGAGAAAATCATGGGGGTATAACAGTATAACAAGCTCAAAAATGAAAGATTTTCCCAGCTTTTAGGAACTGATGTTAAAAGGATACATTGCAAGTTGATCTCCTCACACCAGTTTTCTGTGTTACCCGTGCAAAGTAATCCAAGGGCAAACAAAACACATTGGAAAAGAAATAAATTGTCTGATGAATCTTTAACTGACTTGTTACCAGATGTGGTAGGAGAAGATTCTCAAGCTTAGGATCTTAAGGAAGTTATCGCCACACCAAAAGTGGCCAAAAACAAAACTTGGTACATCTGATTTAATCATCTATTCCAATTGATTACCCTGCCCAAAAAAAGGCTGTATTTGATTTTCTTTCATTGAGAGAATGTTAACTAATGAAGAAAACTACCATCAATGGCTCTCCTCACCCTCACCACAGTTAAGAGACAAGAACATAGGTCTAAAGTACCAATTCTCAATCCTACTTCTTCATTTCTCTTTTATCATTCTTTTCCAATTTCTGATCGTTCTTCTCCTTGACTTTCCCTAAATGTCATCTCATACACCTAACTCCTAATTTGTTTGTTTTTTTTATTCGAGATTCATCCTGATGGATTCAATGGATGATCTGAATTTTTCTTTTTCTTTTTCATTTTCTTTCTTTGGAGTTTTCTTATCAAAATTAGAGGAGGTGAACTTGACATTTTTCAAAATCCTTTTTGTTTTTCCAGATTTCTTTTTTTGGTGAGTTTAAATTTGAGAAATTCAAAACTCATGTGTTTGAAATTTAAGTTTGGGTTGATCTTTTCTTAGATTTTTTACCTTTTGAGTTTTTTGCCTTAAGGGTAACTGACTGTTGGTGTAAAAAATATGAAAAAATTCATTTGGTTTTATTTAGAATCTTTACATCACATTGTTTTTACACAGAAATACTTCAGAGATCATCAAAATCGGCCTTCATCTTACATACATCAAGGCTTTTTTTTATACCGCACACGTCTGTGTAAAGAGATCGGTGTAAAGTTTTTCCCTACCCTTACAAAACTAACCCGGTCTCTTGATTCAACATCCAATGCGACCTTCCGATTTCCCCAAAGACCTACATAGAATGCACTCTTTATGTTCAATTTGATCTTCCCAGAACCATCCTACCTTGTTACATTGATTGGGGCAATCAATGGACTATCCATCCAAGATAATTGATGTATATAGTGTACTTACCACAACTCGATACCACATCCTTTTGGATTTTCACATGATATATTTACATACAACCTTTTCTAAAAAGGTTGGCACCTGGCCCTCGGTCACAGATGAAATCTGATGCGCCGCAGCCTGCTGCGCGCAGCAGCGATGACGCGGCAGTGCATCAGATTTGGGGTTGGGGCTGCTCAGCAATCCCACTCACTCACACCCCACCCGGTTACTCCCAATCCCCTCTTTCGACCACGATCATCCCCTGTCGACTCACCACTATGGCCTTTCACCATTACACCCCCGACATCAAAGTTCTAGCCGTGCGATGGCGACTTGACGGTCTTCCAGGATCGTCCATCCGTCAGCGGCTTCGAAAACCAATATCGAAACGATCGCTGATTCGATGGACGCAGCTTTACCGCCGTACTCGAGCGGTTATCCGGGACCCTCACGAATACAAGCAACGAGGTCGACCCCTGCAATTGAATCAGGCTGAACGGGATTTTCTTGAAACTTTAGTTGAAGAACACCCTTCTCTTTTCCTCGATGAAATCCGTGAACAGCTCTACGATGAACACGGCAAGATGCCAGCTATCAGTACGTACGATTCATTTGGAACTTCAAAAAAGACTTCAACTGACCTTGAAAAAAGCTTGTGTCAGCAATGTCCGCAAGAACTTAATTTTAAAATACCAGTGGATGGACCGTATGATGGGCTATCCAGCTAATTTCTTGGTGTTCACAGGTGAGTTATAAAAATTTTTATACTTCTTCTTTTTTTTGTTGTTCACCTTTTCAACCTTTTGTCGGCATCTTTTTGATATTTTTTTTTCTCATTTTTATCAATTCGATAGACGAGAGCGCGGTCTGTGGCCGTGACTTGCTCCAAATTCGTCAGCGAGCGAAGATAGGACTTCAAACCACTCGAAACATCCCCAGGATCTACATGGGGTGTTACTCTCTCCTTCCAGCTATCGGTTATCACGATCTGCTCGGCCTTTCGGTGTTGGAGGGCACTGTCAATCGCAAGAGATTTGAGGCCTTTTTGAAATATAAAGTCGTAAGTGTTTTTTTTTGATCTCATTGCTGAATATATGATTGATGTAGTGATCCCCACATTATACTCTTAGTTACCCCAAATGAACTGTTATCCCGGTCCAAACAGCGTCCTCGTTTTGGACAACGCCCCTATCCACCACGGGGGCCGTATTGCGGCTCTTTGTGAAAAAAAAGGTAGGCATTCTTTTTATAAATTGAAAACTTTTTAAACTTACTAACACTGAATTTCTTTCTTCTCGAAACTTTTTAGGTGTGCTTTTGCGTTACTTACCGCCCTATTGCCCGGAGTTGAACCCGATCGAGCTCGGGTTCAATGTCTTCAAATCCGATTGTAAAAGGTCCCAAAGGCTTTCGAACACGACCAACCCAGTCAAGGAAATCACGAAGATTGCGAGTAAGACGTTTGTTGGTGATCTATTACGACCTATTTATCATCACTGTGGTTACAAAATGATGGATGAAGATGAAGAAGTTTGAGTCCTTTGACTGGATTGTTAAGGATCACAGGTGGTTACCCTTTTTTACATCCGATCTATGCCTTTTTTTTTGGATCTTTTCACTTTTATTTGTAGCTGTGGTTAAAATGTCTTATTATTATCTAAAAATGATTTGATAGGTTGCTTTGTGTTATCAATTTTTTAAAATATCTTCTTCTCTCTTACTCGAATGTGTTTGTCTTGTCTTTTGTAAAATGAAATGAAACAAATTGATTTTTGTTTTGAAAATGAAAGTTTTTCTTTAAAAAAAGAAAGTTTTTTAAAAAGATTTGAGTCGGTCACTTGAGTAATTATGATTTTCAAAATGAAATCAATTGGACATTCGACTCAATTTGAAACATTAGGCTCATTTTTATATTTGTTTAACTTAGTCACTAAGTTTTCTCTCTTTGTTTAAAATGACCCCGCAAAAAGTTTGAGAATCTTCACTGTCCAGTGAAAATTCTCAAACTGAACGGTATTTTAATAACCAAAGATTTCAATTTCAATATTTGGATTGTTGGTATAATGAATTTCAAACTGATTCATGCAATATTTCTCACAAGTGGCACATTGAATCTAATCAAACTTGTTTTTAAATAAGTTTAACTCTCAACAAGAAAGACTTCATTTTTTCAAAGGATAAAAAAATTTAAAATATTTCAAGAAGTTTTGGCGCTCACAACATTCATAGAAAAAAAGGGGGTTGATAGAACTTTTTTTTATAAGGTGGGATGAAATATACTAATATTCATTCCTAGCACGTTTGGCGGCATTGCGCTCTTCAAGCCTATGTGTTCTGTAATGGTCCGCATCTTTGTAAATCCCAGTGATAACCATATGTGAAACACCCCGTTCATTGAGTTCCTTTCGCGGTAAGTTTTCTGAGTTGATCATTCTATGGTCGGTCAGTTCAAATTCCTCAAAGATTCTTTGAATCTTTTCTTTCTTGTCAATCGGGAATTTGCAGTATTTGAAGAATCCATCGGTGCCATTGGGCTCTGCTGGGTTATAGCATGTAGGAGATGAAGGTGGTTCGGTTAGTACTTGGTTCTGCTCAGTCGGAGCAATAGGTTGAGTCACAGCTGTGGACGCCTCGTTGCCACTACCGTTTGGCTTTTGAGGTGAGAGAGCCTGCACGAAACCGGCGATCACATCGTTCAAGGTTGATGGGTTGGAGGGGATGGGATTCGTTGGGACTTTCTTGCTACCGGAGTCTGTTTTTTTTTGCAAATCGTATTTGAAATGGGCAGGGGGGTGAGTGTGATCAACGCCGTCTTCATGCTACACAAACAAATACAAATCAGCTTCATACCTTACTTAGTGCATACATGGACAAGAAAAAGAGGACTTACTCGATGTTTGGCCCATTCTTGAGCCTTATGCCAAGTTAAAGAGAAATATCGAGTCGGATCCGTGGGGTCCAATATGGCAGGATACTGCCCATCTATCTTCTTGTTCATCTCGTGTTTGTTCAGTAGGGCATAAGCATATGAGGTTTGAGGATCGTTTTGCAAGTTATCTGAGCCATCTGAAGAGTGAGACTGTAAAATGACAAAAGTGAATCAGTTCCAATAAAAAGACACCTGGAGAGAAAACATACCTCGGAGTCGCTGCCCTCAGAGTTATCATCACCATGCCCCTTGCTCTTTTTCCTAGACTCCTTACGCAGTTGCTTGCGTTCAGCAAGCTCTGTAAGCTCATCAGTGCGGGCGGCCTACATCAATTACAGGAGTGTCATGTCAGCATAGAATAAAGCACGTGAGAAGCAAGAGGGGAAATACACACCTTCTCAGCCTGAGCTTTCACTTTAATTGGGCTCGGAACCATGAAAGAAAGACCGGCCTCAAGTTTTGGATACTCTGAATGTGCTTCTTGAACCCAATCTTGAACATTATCGTTGTCTAAAACTAAGCGCTTATCTTTTTTCTTGGGGAATGAACGACTTTTAGCAATATAAGCAGTCCAAACGCCTAGGGATTTCTTACTCCAAACCTCCTCTTTCAGTACTGCTGTGATCGACCTCTTGGAGTCATCACTTCTAGCCCACTTTAAGCATTCGTTCTTGAGGGCGTCCAAGTCAAAGTCGGTCGATTTCCATTCAATCTTGCAGCGGGAACAGTTGATTCTCATGAATCCAGATCGTTCTTTCTTGTTAGCGACGTAAACTTCACAATCGAAGTTGAAAATGAAAGTTCCGTTGTCATTTTCGTCATTCAGGGCTTGTGGTGCTTTCTTTTGGGTACTGTTTGAATTTTTTGACTGTTGAGGATGCATCAGTATCGAGTTTGACCAAAATTAAAAGATAGAAAGGAAGACGACTCACCGGAATGGTTACGTTAGTCACAATTTCCACATCCGTTGAGTCCGTCGATGAAACCAGAAGGATCGGGTTGACATGAGTCAATCGGCTCATGATTTTGAATGAAAGAAATGGGAAATCGATGATGGTGTGTTGCTGGCAGTGGTTGAGGGATTTTTTTTAATTTCACAAACCCCTGACCCAAATCTGATGCACTGCCGCGTCATTGCTGCTGCGCGCAGCAGGCTGCGGCGCATCAGATTTCATCTGTGACCGAGGGCCAGGTGCCAACCTTTTTAGAAAAGGTAGTAGATGCTAGAAAAAAAAATGTTGTATTCACAAGACTATGACCGGAACCGAGGCCCGGGACCGGTCCGATTTGATCCCACACTTTTGATAGAGTCGGAAGATTTTGAATCGGATGAAGTTTGAAAAGGGAAAAAACAAACGCCCATTCCACTTTTTCTCAAGCCTTCAATTCACATTCCTTTCATAAACTGAATCGGGGAAGTTACAAAGCCAAAGTTTAAAAAATGAAAATATAATTGAGTTTTGCTTAAAGCTACAACAGAGATGTGTATAAGTAAGGATCAAGAGACGGTTCAATTTTAACTTTCACAACGAATTTGTTGTTGATTCTATGTGATCCTAGAAGAGAGATGAGTCGAAGAGAAATGAAGAGATGAAGAGAAGAGAAGAGAGCATAGATCTGAAGTATTTGTCTATGAGATTTTGTGTATCTATGACCCAGATCAACTATGTATGAAGAAAGAAAAGAGTTTTTTTATAGAGAAATAAAAATCTTCAACCGGTTTCACTCACACAATCCATCAATCCAAGTCATGATGACTTGATCAAAGATGATTGAAAATCAAAAGAGACTTGATGGAAAAACACTTCGATTGACCTTCTCTGGTATTAAGATTTGTGTTTTTTTTTCTCTCTCTATCATCCAATGTACCGCCGTTCCGGAGAATGAATGGAGAGACTTTCTCCCGCACAAGTCCGTTCTTCAATTACCCTTTAATAACTTACTCTGATATCTGATATCTTATTGACTTGTATCATTCACCCTTTTCTCGGAATAAAACTTTAAAATCAAAAAACAAATCCGATTAACGAGAAGTCTTACCTTGAATTCGTTTTACACTTACTTACATAACTCATTCAAACCTTTCAATCAGTGATTACAGAAAGGGTGGTGAAGTTGAATTGAGATGATGGATAGTCATAATAGGTGGGGGGTGTGTGTGAGTCTAATGATATGTTGTACTGAATTGAATTTCCGTTGATCGGCGTTTAGACTGCTCTGAAATTGGATTGGAAATCCCTTGATACACATTTACTTGGAGATACTTACACAGATATGAAGATTTTTTTTCAGTTTCTTCTGCTTCAAATGTGCCTAGGTCGGATTTGTTGATTCTTTTAAGCCTTGAAACGTTATTTTTTTCTGGGCGGGGGGGGAATGGGAGGTGTTGTAGGTGTTTGTTGATTTTGTGGCACAAGCTGGCACGAATATAAATACAGGATAAGGTACAACACCTCTTTAAACTTTCTCTGTTGTATCATATAATCATCTCAGCAAGAAACCCATATTGGAGAGAGGAAAGAAGGTTTGAGAGTCCGAGGTATTGAAATTTTACACCTTTCGAGACTTTGCGGTCGGTCAGAGAAGAGGTTCAAAAACGCATTATGATGAATATGGATTTAAAAAGTTGACCTGATCGGATGACGGAGATGCTAGGATAGGAACACGTCATGACACTTTTTGATCATGAGCTCTGAAGTTGAGCTTGGTAAGCTAAGGTTTTTTTTTCTTCTTTACACCTTTTCTCTGTCTTCTTTCTCTTCCTGATACGATCTTAAACGGAGTTTTGAGGTGCGGCATCAATTGAGAGTGCGTTTGAATCGGGGTATCGAATTGTAGCTCTTACTCAAGTTACACACATTCTAGCTAGAAACTACTCTTGACTGCATACTAGGTGCATCTTTTACAGGCCATGCATCTCTCACACCAGGGGGGGGAAAAAGTTAATGACTGACAGTTGAGATTGATCAAATCAACTCCTCGTCAATCAAACCGCTTGGTTCATCAAAGTGACTTTTCCAAAATTAAAAAAAAGACAGTCAAATGGGATGTTACGGTAAGGTCAAAGGGTAAAGAAGAGAGGATTGAATTCATTTTGAGTAAGAAAAAAAACAGTCCATCATTTGAGGTTTAGAAATCTCTTTAAATTTGGTTGACACTTTACTTTGATCCAATCTTTCCATTTTCCTCATTAATTCTTCACTCTCATCATCCTCATCATACATTAAAAAAAATTATAAAAAAAAATCAACCTCACCATCACTTACAATACAACAAGATCCATTCACTTGTTCATCCCATCCTCACTGAACCTGAAGCTTAGACTCAAGTTTAAACTTATCAATCCTTTACCACCACCCTTGAAGGCTCAAGTTGAGAATCTCATCTCGCTTACTCAATTCACTCATTCATTCATTGTTGGGTAAGAAGACAGCCTTTCAAGTCAAATCATCTCACTCAGTAAGTTATGCACCATCAGATTCCAACTTGAAGATCTTAATCTGATGCTCTTTGACTTGATTCTTGACTTGAACTTCTCTCTTCTTCAATCACTCACTCACTTTCTCTTCATCTCCCTTCTCTCTATTCTCAACCCATCTCGATCATCATTGACATGCTCACACACTCATCAGCTGGACTGTAGTAGATTCTCCTCTAACTCATTCCTTTCATTCCATTTCTTGCTCATCTCATCCTCTCCCTCATCAGATCAAAACCAACGACCTACCTCTCCATCCACTTCTCTCCATCTCTTTCGCTTTCCGCCTTAATTTTAACCAGGCAGCGCCTTTGACTCATTCGATCATTAATCCTCCGACTTCTACCACTCTTCTCAACTCATTAATCACTTTCAGACTGATTTCCACTTGATTTTTTTGGGCTTGTAAGTTTGTCTTTCATTTGATTGCCCACTCAACCTATCTGTACTGTCACTCTTCAATCTTCACCAGCTCTCCATCAACATCATTCTATGATGATATACTTGATGATCCTTCTACTTCACCCTCAAACACAACGCCCCAACAGTGAAGTTGACGATTTCTACAATCCACCGAACAATGGTGTACGCTGTCATCTCTACATACTCAATGTATCGAAAGAGCTGTATACTCTCTTTCACCTGCCTTCCTTGGACTCTATCATTCTCTATAGCTACACATTAGAGCCACTTCTTAAACCTACTTTGATTTAACACCTTAAATACCTAGCCACATACACCACACCCATAGCTAAATTGGATCTCCTATTCTTTAATTTCATACCACCCCCCCCATCTCCTAGGCCTTACCTATCTCACCTCACTCCTTCTTGTCTTCCTTCCTCTTTTCTCTTTACCACTCTCGTTCTCTCATCTTCACCCTTTCTGACTCGATTGAGGTCTACTCTTGATCTTCTCATTCGTTTTCTCATCATATCCTCTTCATCTCTCTCTCTCTCTCATTCTCATTCTCAACTTTCAAGATATCTTTCTTATCTAACTTCGTCTCATCTCTCTCTCTCTCTCTCTCTTCATAGAGACTCTCAAAGAAGATCATTCTATCACTCTCATTTCCTCTGTTGGTTCTTGAGATATGATCTTCTCATTCACCTTTCAGTCCTTTTTTTGATCAAACGCTGATTGATTCCTTTTTTTCTCCTTCTTTCAATCCTTTAGTTAGTTCTTCATCTCATCCCTTTTTCGATATGCCTCCTCGTCGCGTTGTTGTCTCTCGTCACGGTCAATCTCGATCTGTCTCTTTGGCAGACGAAAACGCTCCGACTTCTTTGGTCGGACCTCAACGTAGCAAGAATGCCAGTGGTGGACTCGGTCTAGCTGCAGCGGCTCACAAGAGCCGCGTATCTTCTAAATCTTCAGTACCACCTGTCGTCATTCCTGCCACTCGAAAGGTCTTGGGCGATGTCAGTAACGCTGTGAGCACCACCCAGTCAAAGGTTAGTCTCTTGGTTTTCATTTTTCTCTGCTGCTTCCTCTATGGCTTCTTGCCTTTTCTGACTGTCTCGATGTCTTTTGCGTCTTGTAGGATGTCAAACCTCCAATGAAGATTGCTCGAGTCCGTAAAGTGGCAAGCTCAACCTCACTCGAACAACCTGCGGTCTCTACCGGTCTCTCTTCCGCACTCGGCAAAGGTCTCACTGTCGCGCCTACCCATGCTGCCACTGTTGGTGGACAAGCAGGCAAACGTCTAGTCGCTGGGCTTCGCTCTCGATCCGCCGTTGGACAGAGTGTCCTCGAGCCAGCACAGAAGCGAAAATCTATCACCAAGAGTCTTAGTGTCGGTGGCGCAGGTCAAGCTCCATGGGCTCCTGAACTTGTGCAAGAAGAAGAAAAAGAAGTCATGATGGACGAATTTGAGACACTGATTCACGATGAAGACATGCCTGGCTCACACCTCAAGGTGGAAGAAGAAGAGATGATGATCGATCCGGTCAGTGTCAAAGCAGAAGATGAGGCCAAGGTGACCTTACCCGATGCTGTCTTTGCGGCTGCTGAGGCCGAAAACTTGGCTAATACGTCTGAGAAGGATTTGGAAGAAGACGAAGCGTTTGAGGATTCAGTTCACCAGGCGATGGACTCGGATGAGAATGAGCTGAGCTTATGTCGTAACAATGTTGACGATGATTTACGAGGATCTCAAGATCTTACCAATTGGTTGTTGCTCGGTTCTGAAGAAGAAGTCGAGTGTAGAGCGGTGATTGAGGCGATCAAACGTGATTTCCAAGAGGAGCTGGACTATTGGGATACGACGATGGTAGCTGAATATAGTGAAGATATTTTCAAGTATATGGAAGAGCTTGAGGTTCGCTTCATCTTCCTGATTTTCATTTTCAAGCTCGTTCTCAGGCCATTTTCTTTCTCACTATCTGCACAGGAGTCTACCCTCCCCAACCCACGATACATGGACTCACAGACTGAAATTGAATGGGACATGCGTACAACTTTGATTGATTGGCTCCTTCAAGTTCATATGCGTTACCACATGATGCCCGAGACTCTCTGGATCGCTGTCAATATCATTGATCGATTTTTATCAAAACGAGTTGTCAGCTTGGTCAAATTTCAGTTGGTCGGTGTCACTGCCATGTTTGTGGCTGCCAAGTACGAGGAGATCATGGCCCCCAGCGTGGAGGAATTTGTGTACATGACTGAGAATGGTTACACTCGAGAAGAGATCCTCAAGGGAGAGAAGATTCTTTTGACTGTAAGACTCATCCATGCCACGCTCGAGCTCTTGGAGTGATTGCGTGGGTCCCTGGCTGATCACTTCCATTCATAGACGCTCGATTTCAAGATCTCGCCTTACTGTTCGCCTTATTCGTGGTTACGTCGGATCAGTAAAGCCGATGACTATGATATTCAGACGCGGACATTATCCAAGTTCTTGATGGAATTGACATTGCTCGATCATCGATTTCTTCGAGCAAAGTCAAGTATGATTGCAGCTATTGGAATGTACACTGCACGTAAGATGCTGGGAGGCAACTGGGTAAGATAGATTTTGAGCACCCTGATGATGATTCAATGGTCGAACTAACTTGATTCTCCTTACTATGATCGTCACCAGAGTGACGCTTTTATCTTTTACTCTGGGTACACCGAAGCTCAGTTGATCACCCCAATGTCATTCTTGTTAGAGTTTTTGTCAACGGATGGATTTGAAGAGCGATTTGTGTACAAGAAATATGCAAACCGCAGGTTTTTGAAAGCTAGTATTTTTGCTCGGAGTCAGGCATTGAAGAAAGTCCGAGAAGAATCATCAAGTGTAGAGGCTTGAAGGCGATTTGAAGCCTTTGAGTTGTATTGTAAATCATCCTTTTGTATTCTCAAAACACGACCCGATCTTCATTTTCCTTCAACCTCGTCTTCTCAGCTCATTCTCGATCTGGATGATTATCCTTGTGGTTGTGACTTTCAGGTCTTTCTCGACTCTACTTGGTTCGCGGACATCATGGGCTTATACCGACTTTCTCGACTGCTGGTGAAGATATCAGAATCAAATCTATGCTTCACTTTTCGGTCTTAATTCTTCATGTTACAACCTCATTGCTTCTTCATTCCTTCTACTCTCTTGTTGTGCGCTGCCATGTCATCTTCAGCTTTTTTTTCTCATGTTGTTATCATCTCATCATACTTGCTCTTCCACTTAATGTTTCTTGCGCTTTACATCATGCACCATCAATTTCTGCCCATCCGGCTTTTCTAGACTTGATGAAGTAGGGGAAGATCACTGATCCTGTGTGGGATTCGATGGAGTGGCTACTCAAGAGGAGAAGGGTGAAATTTTGTTCTTTTAATGATTTGCTTCCTGTTGGTCTGAATAATGTGAGCAATTTCTTTTCAGCCGAGTTTGATTCATCACCTTGCTAAACTCTCACTTGGTTTTAGTTCCCCGCTCACCCTTCTCTCTCTCTCGGTCGTGCGCAAGTCACATTCTCAAGCGACAAGATTTCATCGATTGCATTCCCTCTACCGCATCAAGCCTTTCACTTTCCTTTATCTTGCATACCTTATCACTCTCTACAATCTATTTTCCTCTTATTGATTTCTTCCACATAATTATCCTCGTCACTTTTTTATTTTTTCCTATGCTTTACGACTTTCCGATCTGCCACTCCACCAGAAAAAAAGTCTGTAGCCCTGCCCCTACCCACTTTCTGTCCTTCACTCACTCACAGATTTGATTCAAAGAGTTACTCTTTTTGTTTTCTCTCTTCTTTTTTTCTTCTAAATGTGATGTGTTTGAATCTGTTCTCTCCTTAGGGTCACTAATCCAACCTACGCCCTCTCAAAAGAAAAACTTTGAGTTTTTTTCTTTTTTGTTCTTACCTTTTCCCTTTTTTTCCTCTCTCTCTGTACTTGTCTGATATCATTTTCTTTTTGTGTGATGGTGACATTCCACATACAAAAGAGAATATATACTTTCTGGTGTGTGTTTTTGTTTAAAATTTCTTTCTGCTTTTTGTTTTTTTTTTTTTTTCCTTTTTTTTTTGGTTCTATCTGTTCTTTTTTGTAGATATGATCTGTTAATTATTTTATTATTTTATATATTTTTTTTTATTGATGAAAAAAAAAGGAAAAAAAAACTTTTCTTATTTTCATTTTTTAAAAAAACCTTTTCTTTTTAAAATTCATTTGAAGAAGAAAAAGAAGAAGAAGAAGAAAGAAAGAAATGATTTTCTTGAAAAATGAAGAATGTGATCAGAAGAGAAAAGAGGAATTGGAATTCAAGAAATAGTGATATACAGTAAACCCTGTACTATCCAGTACTCTCGAACCCGGTAGCCTGCCAAATCCGGTAGCGGAGGTTTCCACCAGCTCAGTTCCCAGCTAAATGACCGGTAGCCTGCCTTAGATGTTGTCTGGTTGATAACTTTCAAAGTACCGGGTAAAAGAGGGAGAAAAGAGACTGTATTTTACTATAAAAGCACCCCAAAGCTCAAACATTAGGGTAGAAAAAATCATTCAAGGTTGTGTGAACCACCGGACTCTCCCTTTCAATGCGTCTCTCCTCCCTAATCTCACTCAAACTCACTCAAAGTGATCGGACATGAGCATTGAAGAGGAGTTTTTTGACTTTTTTGATTTTTTTTTTTCTGAAAAGATTTTCAAATCCATTAGCCTGTCAAACCCGGTACCAAGGGCTTCCACCAAGTGTACCGGATCGTACAGGGTTCACTGTATAAGAAATTGACATTTCAAAAAAGTCAATTTTTCCTTTTATACTTTTACTTCATTTTTTTTTTCTTCAAAACTTTGTTTCATTTACATATCTTGAGTGAATGTTTTTTTTCTCTGTTTGTTTTGTTTGTGAATCTTTTGATTTTGATCTTCCAAAAGAAATTACAAAATTGATTGATTTCATTTGATGTGTTTTAAAATTGCTTAAGTGTTGAATGAAAGAGAATTTGAAAGAAAAGATTTTGGATTTCAGTAACCCCACTAAGCCCCCTTCTGTTCACAGCTGGTGAAAGCCTTATAGTCATTGCTAACACAAGCGGCAATAGATACATACTAGGCTGAACCACACTTCTCACCTTCAGGAGAAAGTTTCACTCAACTGACTCAGCTCTGTAAAAAACTATCTTTTAGCTCAAAATCATAAACCAACTCAAAGACTCTTAATACCATCCGACAACACACCATAGCTCAGCAATGCATCTTGCGCAATGTTACATACACTTCCTTACAACAAGCTAAAGAAGCATTGCAAGATCATATCAAAATATTAGGTTACTGGTTCAAAATCACACTTCCTACCTTTACTGATCAACCTAAGAAAGTCAAGAAAAAGAGGTTTTTGATTGAACTGATGAAGGAAAACCTTAGAAAGTCAACAGAAGTTTGGTTTGATTTACTTTCAACTTAGCTTTTTTTTGAGATGTGTAATGCGTCTTCTACAATTAAGCAGGTGACTCACCAGTCAGTGGAATGTACAGTAACATTCCTAAAGAATACAGCTACTAAAGAAATTTGTGGTAGATTTCAACCCAAATGATCACCGAGGGACCATGTCCAAAAGGGTTAAAACTCGGGTTTTTTCACCCTTCTTCCACAAGTAGCGTGAGTGAGCTGTCACCACAGCCTCTCTACTCACTTTGACGTTCTCCAACGGTGCACTTCCATGGAAGTTTTGGAGCACAGGATTGAGGGGAACAAGAAGCCACCAAGGTCAGCTCCTTTATCCCCTTTCCCCCTTTCCACCTCTCCTCTGTGTTCCTCCTTTTCCTCACACCTTTAATCACTAGTCCTGTCCTATCATCACCTATTCTCACTCTTCCCCACGGTTGGTCACCTAACCACTTTTTCTCTAATCGTTCCTGCCTGCTTCTTCCACATGTGCTGACTTGTTACTTTGCTTCCCTATGTCTAAGCAGATGGTGATCCACAGCCCGGAAGTCAAGATGGTTGTTGTCCGGATGGTGCTTTGAGGCATGCGCTTTCACAACATCGTCAAAACCCTGGGCATTCAACTGTCACTCACCTCGGTCCGGCGGTGGTACGATCTTTACCTCACGACTCGAGCGGTAGTGATCAATCCTTTGGAGCATATGGCTCGAGGACCCCCAACGGCGTTAGGTCCAGCTCAACACCAGTTTGTTCTGGAGTCCCTGCAAGTTGACCCAACTCTGTACCTCGACGAGCTTCAATCAAAAATTATGGACCGATTTGGAATCTGAGTGTCAACAATGACACTTTTGAACGAGCTACGTCACCAATTGGCCTGGACCAGGAAGAAAGCCCGTACTGTCCACCCAAATCAATCCATGGTGGCACGAGGTGCTTACATCCAATCCATCAGTGACATTGATCCCAGATGTCTTGTATTCACCGGTAAGTTTTTTTTTATTTGTACTTTTCATTTATTCTCATCTCATGGCCATCTCAATATGAATTTCAAATCTATATCTAACCTGTTATCACAACAGATGAAAGTGCAATCACGAAACATCGATTGTTTCGTGAGTATGCACGAGCACCCATAGGCCAAAGAACGGCTCGCCTTCACAGGCCAACCACCGCAACTCGATGGTCGGTGTTACCTGCGATATCGTTGGACGGAGTTGTTGCGGTCAAGATCCAGTCGGGTGGATACTCCAGGCTCAACTTTGAGAACTATCTGGAACACAAACTCGTAAGTAATGGTTTTTTTTTTGGATTTCATGATTTTGACTCAAACCTTTTGGTAGTTACCCGCGATGAACGCTTATCCAGCCCATAACAGCGTCCTAGTGATGGATAACGCTCCTATCCATCACAACGGTCGGGTGGTCAAACTTTGCGAGGCTCGCGGGGTTCGTCTGGTATATCTCCCACCGTACAGCCCGGACCTTAACCCCATCGAGAAAGCGTTCTCGATCTTGAAGGCCCGTTTAAGAAGGTCTCAAGTGCTCCAGAACGCTTTGAATGACGACGAGGAAATGGCGGCCATCTTCCTCACTTGTATGAACCTACTGACTGACTCACTTTCTGAGGGGCTTTTTCGAGGTTGTGGGTACATGTAAGACTCACTTTTCTTTTTGGTTTCTCTGTGTTGTTATGCAGTCTATATTAAGTTTATCTTAGAGATGATGTAACTATTCCTCTCTCTCTGTGTAATCCTGATTGTTGTTGGGTATTATTGGGACTCATCACAATCCAAGTTTTTTTTGTTATCTGGCCTGTATTTGAAATTGATTCTACAAATGACATGAGTGTGTTGCAAAAAAAAGTGGCTTGAAAGTGACACCTGTTCCTCCTAACTTTTTGTTTGTCTAAGCCAGTTGAGGTGACCTGTGATGGCCTAAAGGCACAAGCTCTTTGCAAGCCTTTGAGTCTACGCTCATTTGAATTACCTTGTCCTCATAGCTCAGCTGCCAGACCCAATTGAATGTACACTTTCAATTTTCAGAGGAAGTTCTTTCTTGAGTAGATGATGTTAAGCGCGTTACTTTGATACACAAGTGATCAAATTTATAAATTTGATCACCTTATTGAATTATCAATAATGTGGTCTCTTGTTTTGGACCAGTTTTGTTGCCATTGTTCAAATTCATGACATGAACATCCAAAATATGAGTTGCAGACATGTTTCTTATTTGGGTAACAATCATATCATCATTTCCTGCGGGCTCAAAACTGGACATGTGGACTACTCAGGATAACAATTTTTTGGGGGGGATAACAACATCACAGAACATGAAAGATAACAACTTTTTTTTTGGGATTTTGTGATTTATAAATATAGATAACTTTGGGGGTTCCATTTTTGGGTAGACAAGTCTTAGTGGGAAATCAGAATGTAGATAATTTGTACCTACAATTTCATTTGGGGAATAAGATAACCAGATGGGTAGATTACAACTGAAGATTTTGTCAAAATGGGTTAGTGTGTAATACCTTTGTGGCCTCAAGTAGTCTGGCGCCACCTTGAGGAGTTGACCTCTTGTGAGGAGATGGACCTGGGGTTTTTCTGTCTACTCCAGATTAAGGAAATGTCAGTGATCATGAAGGTGATTTTATATTTGAAAATACTTACACATCATTCGCCAGTGACGGGCTTGAGCTCAAGCGAGTAGCCGACCTGCTATCTCGCGGTCAACACCCTTCACAGTCAAAGCCCCCTCAGTCATATGCAGAGAGGGGATCAGATCTTGCCAACACTTGACCCCAGCTTCAGCCAATTTTCCATACGGGCAAGTCTTGAGCTCGATCGGATCCCCGTTGTTGAAGGTTTTCGAATCGACTAATGGAACCTTAGGAGGACCGGAAGATCTACGTCCGTTGGGGACCTTTGGTGGAATGGGGGCCGCAAGATCTTCAGCACTGTTTGTATGGATTTTAAAGACCACTGCAATAGTGACCTCATGTGATCGGTCAAAAGCAATCCGGGCTTCAGTGCCAGGTCGGAATAAAGGGCCTTGAGAGAACGGAAATGGGGCATCAGGACCTTCAACAATGGTTGAAGGTCAATTAAAGACTGAATACAAGAGGCAGTGTTCAATCGGTCAGTGAATATTTCCAGAGTTAAGAATGTGGGGAATACTTACACGAGTTGTCGTGACCGAAATCGGTTTGGCTTGGGTTGCCGTTGGTGGATGTCGCTGACTGAGACATATCTGATGACCAAAGTGTGTCACGAAGTATAGAGTCAGTTCAGTTTTGACCTAGGCAAATTGGAGGTGAGTAGAGGCAAAAGAACGAACCGATTTTTAGCTAGACTAGAGTGTGATATTGCCTATATGGAGGATAAAGACAATTGACAAAGAAAATGATATATAAAAAAAATTGGATAGGAGAGACAGTGAAACAAGCGGACTAGTGTAGTGAGTGGTTTTATCGAGTGAAGGACTTGAAAAGTGATTAGAAATTTGTGAGACCGGTTTGGAAAGTGGGTTGATTAGAACCTGAGAGCGGCGAGAAACGGGCGCTTTATACCTTGAGGACTGGCGTAGCAGGTGTAGCAATCGTCACACCGTATTGTATGGAAGGATTGGGCCTAGATTTAGAATCCGCTGAAAATGGGGTTGAAAAGACGCCAGTCAGTATCCAATCAAGATCAAAAGACATGAAAGAAATGGTGGTATGAAAAAATTAATTTGATGGAAGCAAGAAACCAATGAAAATTTGAGACCAAATATGACTTTGAGAATGAACAGGCCAAGGAATTTTTCTTGAAGTTGGAATTTGACATCTGATATGTGATTTGAATAGGTGATGGAATCGGTGGTATAAAAGATTTTCTTTGGGTCGTCATAGGGGGTTTGGTTTTGATTCGAATTGATTGGTTTTGATTTGGTTCGATTTGGTTTCATTTGATTCCATGCAAATGAGAATAATATTCATACCCTTGATCCCAATGACAAACTTGAAGAGATTGAGTCCAAGCCAAACAATCGATCGGCTGTGAAATGAGTGTGATGATGATGCTTAATGAAGCCAATCGTCCATCCGAATGATTATTGTTTGGACCATATTGACTGGTGGTTGATACCTGCGGGGTCAGTCGTTTGGAGAGGGATGGTTTGAAAAGAGAACGGTATTAGGGAGAACCTGGTGAGAAGAAAAAGGAGGGCCCTGCCTCACACCGACCTCACACCGTCACGGGGTAAGCGGGTAGCGTCGGTGCCAAAGCATTGGCAGAAGGGAAAAATATGATTGACCGGGTGATGACCCGGCTTCTAAAAAACGTCAGCCATGTGACGTGACAGAGGCGGGTTTGAAATAATGAATCATAAGGTTTGACATCAAACCTTATGATTATCTTGAGTTTTAACCCTTTTGGACATGGTCCCTCGGTGATCATTTGGGTTGAAATCTACCACAAATTTCTTTAGTAGCTGTAAAATCTTGAAATCCAGAATTTGGACTTCAGGCCGTGCACAGCGTGGGTGTAGGCGCATTTGGACCGCCAAATATAGGCAAACTTCTTGTGTACTTGGTAACCAGACGCCAAGACCGTACAATACAGGGCCACCAAAAAAGCCTCTTTGGGGCCGCCTCTGACCCAGACGGCTTCAGACCCTACCCATCCATCTCAATTCTCCCATCCAACCCATCCTTACCCATTGAACCCTTGAATGACAACCCCATGGACTACTTCAGCAACGGTACCCCATCCAAATCCTCCTCTTCAGATGAGTCTGAAATCCACATGGCAGCAGCAGCAGCGGTTGTGATTGAAGATATGGAGCGTGAGCAACGCTTTGCCAAGACACCTTGCAGAACTTCCGCTCTGAAAGGCTATGCTTACAAGAAAGAACTCCTTGAAGGGAGTAATGTCCGCTTTCTCAAGGTCTTGAAGCTGGAACAACATGCCTTCAATCATCTCATTTCCTACCTTGACCCTTTATTGAAACCTTCAGAGCATATCTCAATCAATGAGCAAGTGATGAATTTTTTATTCATCTCTGGTCATTCTCTTGAAATGAGACATGCTGCAGAGCAATTCCAACATTCAACCAAATCAATCCATTGATATTCCCACATTGTTCAAGAAGCTCTCAAGGGACTTGTTGATACTTTAATCATTCAACCTGGACCTACTGCTCCAATACCTGACCAGATCACCAATAATCCAAAACTCAATCCATGGTTCTCTTGCTGCATTGGAGCTCTTGATGGCACCCATATTGAAGCTCAGGTCGATTTCAACAACAGATCTAAACATCAAAATCAACATGGTACTTTATAAATATTGAATTAAATGATGGGTTTTGAAGAGAGATCAGAATTTGATTAAAAAATCAAAGAAGAAGGAAAAATGGATCAAAATTAGTAAGATATTTGGAAAAAAAGGATTTGATGAGGTTTTCAATAAAGTGTTTGAGAAAAAAAGTAAAAAAAAAAGTTCCTTAAGAATAACTTATTTTAAATTGATTGGTTAGCTTTAAGGATCAATGGCCTAATAACCATGGTTTTTAGGGCTTATAAAACAACCCAAAAAATCAGTTGGGTCTGGGCATGGTTTTTGAGAGACTTCACTTATGGGCTGTGTTTGATGATGAAGGAATGTTTGATAGGATTTAAAGACAACCAATCCTTCCTTTTGAATTTTCAAATGTCTTCAGGTTGGCTCAGTAAGAAAAGAAAGACATGAATCTGATCAAGTTGACTGGTTTTGGTCAAGATTTTGCAAAATTGTCATCATTCATTCATTCATGACCTGTACCATTGATTATTCATCTCACATAATTCTCTTGGTTTTGAATGAACTTAGATAGAATTCATTTCTGGTTAGTCAAGAATTGAGGAGTTCATTTAACTTGGATTTGATAGAAGACATTTTATGATCTAAGTTTGTTTGATAGACCTTTTTCAGATTCAGATTCAGATTCAGATTCACATCACTTCATTTCAATCATATTTCAAAACCCAACTACTTAAACCAAACCATCAAGTTGAGCTTACCTGGAATTTAACCTGTGCCACAGGTCTCACAGGTTATCATCTGATCCTACAGTTTTCTCTTTGAATTAAGCTAACAATCAGGGATGAATGAAACAATGAGCTTGCTTGAATGATCAGACTTTTACCTCATCTACTCTCATCTTGTCTCTCATCACTTTCTTTTGGTGGCGGCCTTTCACAAACATCATATATGTGACCTTCATCAAAAGTAGACTAAAAGATTTCTAAACAATCTGAATCCATAGTGAGACTCTTCAGAATCTATGAAGAACCAAACCATTGGTGGAAATCTGTAAGGTCAATAAACCTTTTCCTCTGCTTTGATTCAATCCAATTACTTTTCAGTAAACATAACTTTCTTGTTCTATGATCATAACCAAAAATCAGGCTGATGTATATCACAGATTTGTCCTTTGACAATCATAGGTGGAATTGAATTTTCAAGTGAATTGACAAACTTGGTTTTATCAGAGAAAGATTAATTGATGTCTTTAGTTCTTATATATCAGATCATGGGTCAAACCTAAAGGAAGTGAAAAAAAAGATGAAACAGAAGAAAAGCTCAAATTTGAAAAAAGAAATGGTTTGAATTGATTGAAACACCATCATGAAAGAGATCCTCATTTTGAAATGAGTCAAAAGACAATTTTAGAAGTGAGATAGTGAATCATGAACAGATCATTCATGAGTTTCTGAGTAGAAGTAAGAAAATCTAGAGAGAAAAAAAAATAAGGAACTCATAGTTGTATCATTGAAATGGGAAAAAGAAGATTTTGCAGCAGATGGTGATGATGATGATCTTCTTCTTAACCAAAATTTGAACTATCATCACCATCATTTTTGATTGATACTTCAATGAAGAGTACAGTCAAAGATCAACTTTAGATACATTCACTTGAGAACACAGCCAGGCAAGGAATCAAACTCATCATCTTCTTGTGCTGAAGCTGTAAAATCCCTTCAGGGAAAGTTTGAGGGCTCGTTTGGTATAGCTTAAAAAAAGCTATTATTTCGAAATTTGACTTCGAAAAGCCAAATTTCGAAAAGTCCATTTGGCAGCGGATTTTCAGCTCCTTTCATAAGCTATTATGGGTACCATAATAGCTTTTTTTGTCTATTATAATAATGGACCAAGTAGTCCATTATCGTACCAATAAGTAGCTTTTTTTCAACTTATTTTGCCAATTTTCTTTCTTTTTTCCATCTCATCCCATCTCATCCCATCAATCACTATCCATTCCATCTCATCTCATCTCATCCCATCTGTTTGGTCGCTGCGCTTGTTCAGCACGGTCATGAACAGCTGCCATCAAGAGATCTATTGTCTCTTGATCGTAATCGACCGGATTGCTTCCCTCAGAGGAGGAAGCTTTGAGCAGGAAATTCAATTCCCTTGAAGATGTGGAGTTGTCGGACATTGGATCACAGTGTGATGTGTTCAGAATATGGTCAATTGGAGTGTTGTGATACAAGATGGATTATGTATCGACAAAGTCGTATTTCATTTTGAAACGGTCAACAACAGATTGGCTACCAAATGAAATACGACTTTTTGGGACATTTAAGTGACTTTTATCCAAAAGCCAACTTAAACCAAAATTTGACTTTCCGGGCTCGGAAAGTTCGTACCTTTGAAAAGGTACAAACTTTCATGAGTCGTACCAAACAAGCCCTGAGTCAAAGTGATGATGATGATCAAATGATGTTTGAACTTATCAGAGAGAGATAACAAGAGCTTTTTGAAATTTGGTCCATCTCACTCTTTTTGGGCTTTTGGTCATCAGATTTGAGTGTCTATGGTTTGATTTTGCAATTGTTCATGGAATCATTTGATCTGAGTTTCAGAAAACACAGTATTGCATGAACAGTGTGACTCTGATCCACAAGATTCTCTCATGTGTGATTCTTTGGATTAGTCTTCGGGTGAGATCTTCACTATATAGGGATCAAATAAAATACTTTGAAGCATTATGAGGTATAGTCTAGTACAAAATTTTGATGATCAAGATAAAGTCACTTTTACCTTTCAAGATTGTAAAATTTGAAAGTCATGGAAAAAATAGTGTATGATTCATGTGCATTTTTGTCTTGAAGCAATCAAATGATCAAAAAAACAATTGATTGACTCAATTGATCAAGTATATACTCATATTGTACTTTCAAAAAAAATGAATTTTGAAAAATTTAAATAAATAAAGTTTCTCGCAGGCGGTGAGCCCGAAGCCTGAGTAAGGACTTACGCTGAAAGCTGAACATGTATGGGGTTCGTGAGTCTTGGAAGGGTTTGGAGTGAGGGCAGGCACAATCGCAATTGACGATATCATCGAAAAGGTTGTGAGATATAGTTTGGGCCCAAATCCCATATAAGTTGATTATCAATATCAGTGAACTATGCGCACACGTCTCAAAATCACAAAAGGAGCATCACATGCTACAACAAACTTTGATCGCGGCAAAGGATTTTTTTATTGTTCGAAAGGAAATAACCAACATCTTCAACAAGTAGATAGGGTGATAAAAGTGTATTAACTAGGTTCTGAACCCCTCGTGATCCTCACACAATAAACACACAAATCTTGATCTTTTGTTATCACCAAGTTTTATTGGGGGTACTAACTAATCAAATCAATCTCTGAGGGGAGATCGACTAACCGCTCGCTTTTCAGGAACATCATCATGTGCATGAGCTCGACTGGAGTGATGATAATCATCGCGATCGTCCTTCACATCTTTGACTCGATCAACTCGATCGACCCGATCAAGTCGATCAAGCCTGTCAAGTCGGTCACGGTCATCAAGCTTATCAACAGGAGTGGGACTACGTCTGGGAGGAGGAAGAGGGCTACGACTGCGGCGAGAAGAGCGGCCGTGATAAGGGCTGGGTGAGCGGCGACTGCTTCTCCCATGGTAAGGGGATGGGGACCTGTAGGACCGACGAGGTGGAACAGGAGATCGGTCGCGACGCTCATATCGCCAAGAAGATGAGGGTGCATTTTTGGCCCACTATTTGTATAATCAAAAGCCAGGTGAGTAAATGCTGATTCACCAGAGAATGAGACGAATCCACTTACTTGGACATTCAAAGTGTCACCATCGAGACGACGGCCATGCATCTCATAATAGGCATCAGCCGCGTCACGATCGTCCTCAAATTCAACAAATGCGTAGCTGCAAGTGTATCATAAAAAAAACAGGAGAATATGACGACATGCCAAATTATCAAGTGAATCAAATCATCCAGAGGAGATTGTGAGGTTTGTTGGGTTAGGAAGAAAGAGACGGATTCGTAAGCGTTCGGGAAATTCTTCTTCGTCCACTGGAAAACGACGAAATCGAAGGGGAGAAAATCGTTCGACATGAGGGGGGCGAAAGAGCGAACGCGCATGGAGCGATACCAAGGACAGTCCTAAAGTCTTTGAGTCGCGCGTAACGCAGACAAAGTAGAAAGAGCAATAGCGTCTCGACAAGGCAAGGATGCATCGGTCGCATTCGGTCGGATCGAGTGACTCGTGGGATCCGTGATTAGATACGTATAGGATGATGATGGGCTGAAAGCCATCATGCAGCGAAGGCCAAGATGAGGCGATGGGATAGATAGACGAGATAAAGAAGTGAATGAGAACCAGAGCGAGAATGATAGGTATGGAGGATATACGCTCGATGCGGTGAAACTGAGTAGGCGTTCGTAGCGATCGATCGCCTAACGGTACGTGCTCGAGCTCACAAAGAAGCAACTGAGAGGGGCGAGAAGATGAGCAGATCACGAGCGAAAGAAAAAGGAAGGATCGAACATAAAGAGATCGAGAAGAAAACGATCGAGCATCCGGTCATGATGCTTTGAATGAAGGTTCAAAAGCACGTAGACTGCGAGATCCAGATAGTTGAAAAACTTGAAAACCTCAAGTCTTCCGAAACCCATGCTCTCAACGAGAAGCGAGTGGGTGTTGAAAAAAAAGAAAAAAGAGTCCCGAATTGAGGATGAAGTTCAAAGAGAGAGGTACCAACGTTTTGGCATTTGAGCTTTTAGCAGCTGGAATGTCACATCTCACCAATCGTCCGTAACTGATCACAGGTGAAGAGAAAGAGGTTCAGGATGTGAGATAAGTGGGAAAGATGAAGGATGATGAGAAGAAAGACTTACCGTTCGAATTCATAAGCAAGGTCTTTAGCACGCATTTGACCGAAGCCAGCGACGAAGAGAGTAGTTTTACGCATGATGATGATTAGAGTGATGAGAGAAGGTTGAGTTGTGTTAGAGGTTGAGTATTGTTTTTGTTATGAAGAAGTTGAGATGCAATGTGGGGTGAAGGAGATGATGGATGGTAAAGTAAACGCGTTTGAAGTCAAAGTCAAAACGGTCAAAGGGAATCAAGAGAAATCCGCAGAAATTTATATCCAAAAAAAACACTTTGACCGCAGCAGCTTCTTGACCGCAGCAAATCTTAAAAACTTTCAATTCATGTCACCAGTATGCATTACACACACTTCGACGTCATCTCGACAGTCAACAAAGGATTTACCCTGACCCCGAAATGAAAAGATGACTCAGCACTTGACCATAACTCAGGCTTCAAAGTAAGCAACCAATTCTGAATAGAGTACCTTGCTCGGTCAACTCTTGAGGGAGACGATTAGGCAAAGTGTAAAGTGATTTATAAATTTGATGTTTCATTTTTGATGAATAAAATAAATATCATTTATTATTATTATTAAACACTTTTGAAATTAATATCAAAAAACACAGACAAAAACACTTTGTAAGACAAACAGTCAATTGAATCAGTCACACCCACATCCACACATATATCATATATATATATATAACAAATTATTTTAAAAAAAAGATTGTTCAAATATAATAAACACCTAATCATTTTCAAAAAAAAATAATACAAAAACAAAACACACATCACCAAAAAAAACCAAAAAAAAGTAAGATCAAATCAAATCAAAAATTTCCAATACTAAACACAAATCCAATCAACAAACCCAGATCAAGTCCTAATATTTCTCCAAGCAGCAGAAGTCGTGATCCTACGAGCTTGATCAAACGAAATCGATCCTTGTCTTACATCGATTCCTTGTTGTTGTTGTTGGGCTTGGTGTGGATCATGATGATGTGAATTCGATTCTAAATTCACATTCGAATTAGGTTCATGACTTTCTTCTTCTCTTTCTCTTTCTTCTGTTTCATCCTCATCATCTTCATCTGAATTTTGACCTGAGTTCCAATGATTTGAGTCTCTTAAAGGAGATCCACCAAACCTTTCATTAGATTTCCCTGGACCTTCAGTTGGACCAAACCTAGGAGGTGATGATTTCCCTTCTGAAAATGATTTAGGTGTTGAACTTGAAAACACTTTAAAATCACTAATCACTTGTCTAGAAGGTGATGAAGTATTACTAGGATTTGACGTTCGTCTGATCGAATTATTAGATTTCATTGAGCTTGATACATTCGTTTTTTTACGTGATGGTAAGGGAATTGGATAAACTCTTGTGGATGATGAACTAGTGGATGAAAAAGCGGCTGTGTAACGTGATTGTAAATATTTCTCTGTAAACCTTGATCCAATGATCTAGTCATCATCATCAAGTTAGATCAATCTTGGATAAATATATGAGATCGTCAGGTGAAATGTCTAACTCACTTTCTTTAGCAATGGTTTAGCTGTTTGGATATCCGGTGCACTCAGCCATACTTCAACATTATGCCTGGCTTCCGGTGTATCACGCTAATCCAAGTAAATGCTCAAAATTGATTAATCCTTCAATCCTCATAAAAAAAGAAACAGGAAAAAAGACCATCAAACTTACATAAATATCCTCTACAAACAATTGTTTAGTACTTTCATTTCTCAACAACAACTTCTCATGTAACTCTCTCGCCACATCATCTACACTTTCTTGACCTCCTACCACCCGTTCAGCCACTGCATGTCCAACCTCTCTTACTAATCTTTCCATATCCATTTGTTCGAATGCTGATCCTACAATCACATGTGGTAATAGATTGGCTGTCGTTAATGGTAACATCATGGCTGAGGTGATATTCGTTATTGCTCGGAAGAAATCATTTGAATACATATAACCCGAAAACGCTGGCTCGCAAGCTACAACAAACTGTGTGAGTGTGAACCAATAATGAAAATCAGCTTACAGAGGACTGAGAGTTGGGTTGAAGATCAAACAAATGTGATGACTAACAAGACTGATTCCATTCTGGGCCATAGTACGAGCAAGTTGTAATGGATCATGACCTGATGGATCTCCCTTACTAAACCCATCCCCATATTCACCGATTCCCTGTCCAAAGATAAAAACAGATTCGATTAAAATTTAGAGTGAGATGATAGGATTAATGAAACAGACGTACATGGGGAGGTGCATCGGTGATGAGGACAGCCATCCGACTAGCTTGTGGCCTCCAATCTAAAGTTAAAGCTTCATGCATCGCTGCAGTTACAGCCTCAGGTCCATCACCACCTGAAAGCAATAAAATAGAGCTTATAGGGTCAGAAGTAGTTGAATTGAAGAGTACTTTGACAAACAGAAGAGCATTCTTACCACCAGAGGCCCAGAGAGATTTAAGATGTTCTTGAACGATTTTAGGATTAGATGTAAAATCAAACTTTAATGTGATATACGACCTATTCCAAGAAAAAAGTTGTGATGAAGCAAAAATGAGATAAATTAATAAAAAAACTTATATATGTATAGATATACAAACTGACATATCCTGTGGAGGATGATCACTAAGAGACAAATTAACCAAAATTCAAAATCATCAGTTACATCAATTAGAGTCATCAAAATTAAAGACCGACCTGATCGGATATAAATTCGATCAAAAGAAAAACTGACCGATAAGCAATAAGTCCAATTCTTAAACATTCAGGAGAAGCAAGTCTTTCAGAATTGATAATTTCATCACAAATTAATTCGATATTTTGTGTTGCTGCCTATTGATGAATATTGATTTAAGTTTAGATTCATAGTTTTATTGGACATCAATTAGTGTATTTTGAATAAATGAAAAAAAGTCAAAGAACAAACTGTAATATAACTACCCATACTTCCAGTTGTCTATTATTTTTTTGTTACCAATTAATAAAAGAAAAACAATTGATTAGTTTAAATTTGATCAAAAGAGAAAGAGAAGAAAGTGGTAATACGATTCTTTAAAATCAAATTCAAATAAGTAAAGATCAAAATCGTTGACTTTTCATGTTCGATCGAAAAAAAAGTCCAAAAGAGTGTTTTTTCCTTGAAATGGTAAAAGAGAATAATTTAAAAAAAAATTGAAAAACCTACGTACGTCCAAGATGAAACAAAGGTCAAGTAACTTTTCACTAAAATCCATATTAGCTAATTTATCTTCTAAAGTAGGTATCGAATTTGAAGTCATTGCGTCTAATTCTTCCATCATTTTAAGTATTGGTTTGAGTGGAATTTTGATTTCTAAGTTTGATTGGATTCTTGAGTTGAGTTGTAGTCAAAGTAAAGGGGTGATGGTCTTGGTAAAGTAATCAGTTTTGTAAAGTTGATTTGTTTGGTAAATCGAATATCAGTTTACCAAGAAAGTTCAAATTAAACTTTAAATTCATAACACACACAACATAGCAACTATGTATGTATGTGTTATGTCTGTTATGTCTTACTACTACGATGGACGATGGACGATGGACGAGAGAGGAGGGTGGAGGACAAACCTCAAAACCCAAACGTCAATACAACTCACTACTCAATACACAACTCACCCTTACCCACCTTGCTACCCACCCTCACCATAAAACCATTCTTGCGCACAGATCACTGAACCTTTGATTATTCAGAAAAGCACAAGTATGTTCTGGTGGATGGCATTCAAAGGAATTGTTTCCAGGATCATTTCAGAGGATTTTTGTTCAACCATCAGAATGATGTATTGTTATCAATACACACACGCGCTTGTAATCACATACTCTTGATCAGTGACCAGCTCTTACAAGCCCTGAGGCGTAATCCATCCATACTTGTGTCTGGATTCCAACACAAACCACCTTGTGACCCTCAAGTTGAAGGCTGTGTTTTATTGGCAGTTTGTTTTCTGCTTTACCTGCTCTAGATATGTAGCTTGATAAATCATCTTTGCTTGGTTTTCTAACAATGGCTTCAAGTATACCCAATCCCAATCATGATTCTCCTCTATGTTGTTGCTGTGGTGAAGATTACCCAGATAGAAATAAGACTCAAGCAATCTGTGACCCGTGTCAATGGAACAAAGATAACCCAACCAACATCACCAAAATGGTACCTTGTTTTTTCTGCTCAGAACAGTTTGAGGTCCTCAACACTAGATTATGTGGTCTATGCAAGAAATATCCAAAAGCAGTTGCATTTTTTAATCAAGCCTCTGGGCCAGATCACAATTCAGCATCTTGTCCATTGCCAGCTAAGTCAATCATCCTGCCAAGCACTTTCAGTTCTCAACCTTGCTTTATCTCACTATCCAAGACATCCATCACCTCAAGTTATCAACCTTCAATGCATTCCAGATCTTCACTTGACTCAAGATCTTGCGCATTGGCACCTCTGGCTCTTGACACAGTTACACCTGCATCAGATCATTATGCAATGCAAGTTGAGAATAGTATTCAAAGAGCAATTACCCAGGCTCATGAACTTCAATCTTGCCAACGTCAACAGTAGATTTCCAATCATTGAAAGGACACTATTCCATACCCATCCAATCCTGAAGCTAGAGTATCTGCAAGATTGAAGATGAAGAAAGGATCAGAACCAAAGCAGTCAAAAACCACTGGATTCATAAAGATTAATATTGGTTATATTCTTAATTCTTAACTTGTTGAAACTGAATTGATCAGTTATAGATTTGAATCCAATTTCACCAAGCCACATTGGATGCTTGATTTGACTGTTGAGGCCTGTGATTACTTTAGAGACAATCATTCAACTTTTCCCTCACCTCAACAATTAGTTGGCCTTGGACTTCATAGCCTACCACCTTATTATAAAGAATGGTATTACCTGGGCAAATTAGGCAAGGGTAACCCATTGATTACCAAAAATTACCTTTGTTTCAAGTTGATCTCTGGCCGTGGTTGCAAGAAGTGTGTGTTGATTTACAATGCAAATCAATGTCTGACAGCAACAGGCAAGAGAAATGTTGAAGATGAGCTCCTAGACTTGCCACCTCCGCCTTCTGTTTGTCCTCAAAGCATCACACTACAATCACATCCTATGAAGAGTGAGTTCTGCAAGTTTGATACCCAAAGGTGTTCTGATCATCACTATCTGATTTTCCTTTTCTATATGTAGAAAACACAGCCCATAAGTCTTCAGTTATTCTTTCTTTGGATTCCAAATCTTTGGTAGTTCTTAATGGATCAATCAACTCCAACTCAATTGATGATCATGGTGAGTGAGATCCTTTTAAAATATCCTATGTAGTGAATTCTCTTGAAGCATGTCTTGGATTTGATCTGAAGACTATACACCTCTTCCAACCAGAACCTTGAATGTGAAATGTCCTGAATCTAACATGCAATCTATCAAGACTCAGACATCACCTCTGATTGTACAATCAAAAGTGACTCAGACCTTCAATGAAGTCATGGCCAAGAGTGTTGATATAATGTGTCCTGAACCACTTCATCAAGTCATGAAAAAGCTTATTGATGATTCTTGTGAGTAATACCTTATACTTGAGTACCTCTCAAACACATAGTTGAACTGACTTGATAATCAAAATCTAGCTGGTGGTAGAGTTGGATTTTCTGACTTAGGAATCATGCAATTGCTTGGCAGAGGAACTCTTCCTGTTGTTCCTTAGGCTCAAAACCGTTTAAATCCCATGGCTGGGAAATGGGTTCAATCCTTACAATCATCACAAATGATTTGGACTCAATAATGAATGTGGTGATTGATTCATTGATGAGAAAATACAAACGTTCACCACTTACTCAAAAGAAGTGAACAAATCAATCAACTCAATATTACATAGTCCAATCCAAAGTTGGATAAATAAATTCTCATCCAATTGTTATTGATGATAGCACTTTTTGTGAGAGAAGAATTCAGGGAGAAATCTCAGTACAGATGAGCTAAGTATGCATCTGTCACCACTTGTGTCAACATTGACCAAGGATTTCACTAGCTCTGAACAGGAGGGGGGGTGGTGGTGGTGGGGATACTGAAATCCATTATGTACACACTATCACATAAAACATTTCATCACAATCATGGTAAATGGATGATTTCAAATCTTCAAGGAAAACAAAGAAGTTCTTCTCACAAACATTTCAATTATTGATGAAGAGTATCTACATCTTCTTTATACAAAAAACATACAACATCTCTCACTCAAGCAAATCAACAAAATATACCCATGCCCTTTTGGTGGATTGAACACCAGACCTTTCCATATTCAACTTCATCATTTAATAGATTCAGTTTGGTACGAGTGGAACGCTCTACCACTGAGCTAAAGGGGCCAGTCCCCTTCTCTCACCAATTCGGTTATATCAATCCCGATATAAATCTATTAAATCATCATCATCCAAGAAACCCATCAATTCAATTCTCATAAAACTCATCATCAAATCTCAACTAAAAGAAAAAACCCAATATGTACACTTTTTTTTTACTTCCTCTTCAATCTCTAAAAAGAACAAATTTTCAATTTTCAATTTTCTAATCTCATTTCACATCATCAATTCCCTCTCTTTTTGTTTTCCAATTTCAAAACCTTTAATGATGAACTCCTTTTAAACTTTCACTTGTACTACTAATACTACTACCACTTACCCAACTAAACCAACTTCCTCCTCCTCCTCCTACTACTACATTACCACTCGAAAACACTGAATTAGGTTTACTCCAAGACTTATAAACTAAATAAGTTAAAGCAGAAGTGACCCCAATGAAAGCACTTAATGATAAATAAACGGTCAATTTATCTGACGTTTTTTCTAAACCACCTGGAATTGAAGAATTACTGAAATTCCGTCCCCCCCCCAACAAAAATATCAATCTATCAATCATGAGTCATCGTTCATAAAAGTAAAGGGATATGAAAAAAAGCTCTTACGGATTAATAGCTATTCCACAAAGTATGGGCCAAAGATCTGCAGTTTGATTCGTTTTCATACTTATTGCTACAGGTACTCTTAAACTTAATTTACGACAATATACATCAGGTTGAACTTCATGTCTCTATAGAAGATCATAATCAAAAGAAACGAGAATTTGAGTTATCGTGTTAAAAGAATCAAGAGATAGATAAATATAAATAGTTCAAACCTGTTGAGCAAGATCTAAATCAGCTTTACTTGCAACAAAAAGAGTAGGGATATGATCCACTTTGAATTGTTGCTAAAATTCAAATTCAAATTCAAAATCAATTCATCCAATTTCAAGTTTTTCGTTTCTTTTTAGAAATTCGAATGTTTGAAAAAAAACTTACTCTTAAATTACTTATATAAGAAAATGAATTGGTATCTGAACTATCATAAACAAATACTAATACATCTGCCATTCCTAATCTTTTTGAGTTTCTTAAAACTTCTTCACCTTCCCAAGCCGCAAATTCTTGAACCTATGGAAAAAAAAATTAAAAGAGATTATATCGATTTCAAAAATACTTTACCAAAAAAAGCAAGCCTATAAAAAGAACATGATCATATCTTCTTTTTAAGAAAAAGACTCACCACTAAATACTTTTCAGCACCTTTAAATTCTACACTATTCACAACAGTTAAACTACCACTACTGTTCCCATTGTTCCCAATAGGATCATGATGATGATGATGATGATGATGATGATGATGATGAGAATCTTCACTATATCTTTTCTTAACTAAATTTCGACATAAAGAACTTTTACCAGATCCGACCGCTCCAAAGACATAAATCAAATAGGTCGTTCGATTCACTTTGTTTTTCTTTTTCCTTTCTGATTTTCTTGGTTTAGTTAATGTAAGTGCATTTGTAGTAGGTGATGGATAACCTAAATGTGCTAAATAAGCCAATGTGATTCGATGATCGAGTAAAGTGGTCATACTAAGAAGATCATCAAATTGATTCAAGTTCAGTCTTTTTTAGAATCAAAAGAAATTTTCAATCGGCTTCAAAAAAGCTTTACCTCCATTGAGCTAGCCAACCTTGTAAGGTGATATGATCATTATCATTCGTAATCGTCGTATCAGGAAATCCTTGATTAATCCATGGATTTCCAGGTGAAGTACTAAAAAGTGATTCTAACTCTTCTGTATTTAAAGCACCATCTAAATCCTAAAAAAGCAAATTAAACCTCAAGGTAAGATTTAGAAAACTTGATGATGATCTTTGAAAAAAAAATGAAAGATTCTCAAACAAAAACCCACTTACCTGATCAAACGTTTCAAATAAATCAGTGAAAAATGCATAACCAGAAGGACTAAGTTCAGCTGAGCAATCATTCGGTACATCAAATCTATTAAAACAAAAACAAACAAGATTCTTAGCTTAGCATCCATATTTGAACACATGATTTGAAAATCATCAACTTTTAACAAACCTAGGAGACAAAAACGTTTCACTTAATGTAAGATCATCACCATATCCAAACGCTCTTAATACACCCCAAACAGTTTCTAATCTTCCACGTTGAATAAAACAAGTATGTAAATAAAGAAATCCGTCGAGAGTGATCTGATCCTTAAAAGTTAAAAAATCGGGATTTCCTTGTAAGACTTCAGTTTTGATCGTCTTGAGTTCTTTGGATTGTAATGGTACACCAAAACATTTACGCTAAAATTCAACCATCCAAAAAAAAAAAGGTTGGGTGTCAAGACATATGAAGAAGGAATGGGTCTCAAATTGGCTTTTTTTTGTTTTGACTTTTCACTTACTTGAAACTCGTGTAATTCATCATCATCTAATACGTTATCTTTATTGACATCACACAATTTAAACACTCGTGTTAGAGCATTCACACAGGCAGGTTTCATTGACTAAATAGTTAACACGATCAGAAATCAGAACGAATCAACCTTCGAGTTCATAAGTTCAACTTACATGTTCTCTTGAATCATAAAGAGGTGCTGTTGGATGTAAAACAGCATTTTGAGCTAGATAAAACGTTTCACTAATGTTCTAAGACGTGATTCGAAAATCCTGGTCAGTTTACTTCAAAAGGGAGAAACGGGTGAAGATGTTTAAAGAGCATAGAAACTTAAAACTTACAAGTGAAGCCTTTGCACTACATTCGATACACGTTTCTACTTCCTTAAATTCTCTCATCAAAGGTGCTAATTCTAAATGAGATGAATGAACGAAAAAACACAAATCAAGTCGTAAGATCATCAATTCGATGATGAAATAAGTGGATGAAAGTAACTGACCAGATTGAAAAGCTTCATTGGTCACATCCTCACCATCCCTCAAATCAATCTTATTTCCAACCAAAATCACTGGACTAAAGTTCAACCAATAGAGTTAAATCAATCCAAATCATCAATTCGATTCCAAAATGATAAATTGGTGTTTTTTTTTTGGAATTTTAGAGTGTTTGATTTTTTTTCTTTCTTAAGAATGGTGATGTACCTACACATTCACACCTAGTGACCTAATGGTAGGTAACCAATAAGTCGTAATCCTATCAAATGAAATCGAATTTTCAATCGAATAAATGATCACCACCACATGAGCTCTTCTGATTTCAGTTTCAAGATGATGTCTATCTTCTGGACGTGCTAAGATGAAAATGAAGAAGAAGAAGAAAAAAAACGTGTGTCATTCAAAGTGATTTGTCAAAAAAAGAGAAAGTGAATAGATTTTGAAGTTTGATTTACGAGAGGTATCGATGAGATGAGTGGTAATGTTAGGAGTCACTTCAGGTGGGATTGAGACTTCAGGTAAAACTAATCCAGTGGGTAATTCGTAAAATCTTTCTTTGATCAAAGCGGTGATGATAGTACTAAAAGTGAAGGATGAGGAATGTAAGATGAGTTCAAGTTGGGTATGGTTTGTTTTTGTTTGAGAGAGAAAGAAAGATTGAATTGACCTTTTACCCACTCCATCATCTCCACAAAGTACTACTCTGATATCTCGTCTTGCCATTCTTGAGTTTGATTGATTCGAAAAGTTGAAGTGAATGCCAATTGGGTTAAGTGATCCATCGAATTCAACTCGGCTGATCATCTTAGCTTAAGTACTTAAGTCTCTTCCGATTTAACTACTTAGCTATGTACTTAAGCTCTACATACACCTTACACTTCACTCAACTTTACATGTTACATACCACCATCCCCACTTCTTGCTTCAATCAATCAAATCAGTTCTCAGGCAATAAAATCAAACCACTCAAAGCATTCATCAAAACAGATCCTATAATCAGTCCATAGATCCTATCACTTTCTCATCAACTCAACCATTCAAGCTCTCCTATTTCAAACTTAACTCAAACACCAATTCATTCAACCCTCATTTCTCTTTCTTCAAACAAAAAATAAAATCAATGATGATCAAGTTCTTTTTCACTATCACACTTAAAGACCCTTTCAACTTATAACCTACAAAAAACCCCTCCCTCCAAACCAAACTAGTTCATCTTCACAAAAACCAATCCAAAAAAAATCCCATCCCCCCCAAACAATTTCTTCCTTCTTTTCACAAAAATCATAAACCAATCTATCCCGTTAAAGTCTTCACTTCTTCTTTACTTCTAACCAATAAAGTCGAACCAAACTCATATCGATTCTTAGGATCCATCACCGCATCCCAAATTCGACCATAAGCTAAATTGATCATCATCAAACTTTGATGATGAACGTTAGAAGAAAGTTTACTAGACGAAATCAAAACCAATCGACTCGAGACTAATGTATCTAAATTCATTAAAAACTCATTAAATGATTGGATTGATGATCTGATCTGTTTTGAAGAACTGATTTCAATTCTTGATAATGGAATCTAAAAACCGGACCGAAATTCATTTCATTTCAATCAGTTCACTAGGGTTGATCAAAGAATTCGTTTCAAAAAGTCACTTACATCTTCTTCTTTAGTATCTAAGGCTTGAATGATAGGTTGTAAACCGGATGATTTCAAAAGTTGATCAAAGTGTTCTTCAGTTAAGATCTTCAAATGTTTCTTTAATTCGACTTCCAATTCTTCTTTTTTCTCTTCAGTGAATTTAAATGGGGTAAGAGTGCTCTAAAAGAAATTCATTCAAATCAGTTCAAGATCAAGAAAGTTAAGAAAAAAAAACATCCAAAGTTTGATGGAAATCCTCTTGACCTACAATCATGAACTCTAAACAATTAATCCAAAAGATTGATTGATCCCAATTCGAAACTCTTAGAGCTGCCATTTTAGTGATCAACTCTAATGCTGGACCGATCGTCAATTCCAATACTCTATCAAACGAATTCACATCCATCTCTTCAGCTGAATTGTCATTATAAATCGACATAATATCTCTCAAATTCGACATTGCCTCATTCAAAGCAGTGGGTACAGATAAATCTACTGGTGGTTGTTCAATATATCGCATATGTCGAGATGATAGTGAAGTTAAGATTTGAAAAAAGATTTCATATGCATCTGTAGTGATCCTAAACAAATCAAAACCAATACAAACGATCAGAATGAGCTTAATTTAGGATAATTGAAGATTGGCGGAATCTCAACTCAGTCAATGTCTTGGTCAGAAGTGCATCAGGTCCAATGGTATTAGTCATCGTGACTTTATAGAATTCTAACAAGCTTGCTAGCTGATAGGCTACAATACTCCCTTCTTGACTTTTGATGGTCTGATAGACTCTAATCTTCAAAGGTCTTCCACATCCTTCCATATGCTTATCTAGTAAGTTTCTAACCCGCTTACGATCCTCACTTGATTTCTCATTCGGATGAACGCTCTCAGTGGCTGATGTGATCGTTTGAAGGTCTAGATGGGAGGTCGAATCTGAGAATTTAGGTGAAAAGATTCTTGATTCACCTACTCTTCTTCCATCTGATTTGAGATCGAATAAACTTTCTAAAAATTCATGTTCGCTTGCCATCGTTTGATGTACCCAAGCTAACATATCACCAACATATCGGATTGGATCATGAGCATTGAGCTCTATCGGTCTAGGTAAACCATTAGGTCCTCCTCGAGTCAAGGCATCGAGGAACAAGCTTGACAGAGCAGCAGATCGAGTGGCCGATAGAACCAAGAGTGCTTCACTGTGATGAATTTCGATGATAAGTACTTTACTCTAAAAAATGAAGAATCACTTGTTAAGGTCAAAGAAAAAAAAGGTGCATACTCTAGTAACTCAGGACGACAGTTGAGTCGATTGATAGCTTTCTTCATCAAAGAGCTCACTTCCAATTGTCCTTCTTCTCCTTTAGATAGACCCGTTCGACATTCAAACAGAGTCCATTTCATGACTTTTTCATATCCCTTATCAAGATATTTACTAATAGCTTGCATGATATCCAATCCAGCTGTTTCAGTTTCAGCAGGGGTCAAGTCTCCTGTCAAGAGTGCAGCACAGTCTGATCGGATTCGTTCGCAATGATCCATGGCTGAGAATAAGTGACGATTCACTTTGACATCGCGTGTGGTTAAAGCTTGAATTTCAAGTTCAGTTAATGTGAATCGATGTAAGAACACTTTAGCCAGTAATTGTTTGTTTGCTGTAGATTGACTTCAAAACCTTTTAAAAGTTAGAAATTGTAAAGTATATTTTAAAATCAAAATCACTCACCTCGCTTTTCTTAAACCATCAGCATGTTCTAAAAGATACTTAGTACCTTCATTAGCAGCTATTAACTTTTCTTGAGTTTCATCACAACATTCTTGCATATGATCTATGTGAGATTTCAAATCGTTTAATTCCTATAAAATGATTTCTTTCAAAGAAGACAAGATTAACTTCTTTCAATCGAAAAAAAACACTTGGAATTTGACGACTTGTGATAGAGCTTTGAAATCACTTTAGAGAAAAGATATTCACATTATTCAGTTCAGCAAAGAGATCAAGAAATTCTTTAGATCTCAAACGAATTCTATCCTCTACTACTCTTCTCAAACCTCCTTTCTTTAAATGATGTAAGTCAGTAGTCAAACTTGACCCATCACTCGTACTTTCTTCATTCCTTCCAAACCTATTTAGAATCTTCAAGGCCGCACGAGTGTTTGGGTCTTCAAAGTTACTAGTCGCTAGTAATTTTGAAACTCGGAGTGAGAGAGCGGTTGAAGCAGTAGCTGAAGAAGGTTTGAATTGTGAAGTAGAAGCTTGTTCCATGAGGTTGACGTGGTGATTTGATCGATCATCTTCCTCATCTTCACCACCATCACTCAGCTTTCGAACACCCCGACCCGATGCTTAGTCTGATCTCCGGACCCGGGTCCTAACTAAACCCCGTGTAGCCAGTGTCCAAACCCTCTGGTGGTGTACTCAGACTGACAGATCATCTGGAAGACAAGACTTGACCATCCATGGAGAAACTTTCCTCCGATTGAGCTATAAAAAAATACACCAAAGACTAAGAGATAACTAGTAAAAAATTGTTGGCTCATCAATCTAGTTAAACTTTTACATACACTTTCAGTAAACTTCTTCAACTTCATTTTCACAAATAAATAAAAAAAACCTCAAGATTGGAGTCAAAAGGATCAAGAACAATTCCTGAGAAGATTAGCTAAGATTAGTATTTGTCTAAAACTTATCTTGACAGACCCGAATTATTGTGGGTCAAGGGAATAATAGTCTTAGTAAGGTTTTTTTGGCCAGGACCAAGAATCTCTATATGTATAAAGATGATTGAAAGATTAGTGATAGGGTTGATGAAGACATCTTCCAGGATCAGATTAGGATATATATATCCTGAAAGTGAAAGATATGAGAGAGGTCCATTCAGAATGCAGGATGTCTTAAGAAACTCAAAAATGAAAATACGCATCTAATGTGCAGTATACATATGAGCAATAACGTACAAAGGCAAGATAAGATTGATGATCAACTCATTACAAAGATCAACGAATTCCAAAGTCAAACTCATTCAAGTTTTTTTTGATTTTGATTTTCTGGATTCTCTAAAAGCTATGACTCTAGCTTTCATTCGTAAAACTCGATCATCTGCTTCTAATTGTTCTCTTTCCTCACTTGAAGTTTTTTTTTTGAAAAACGTGATCATCATCATGATGATTGAAAAGTAAAATCTCATTAGCTTTAATTCTTATTATATTTTAAGTCATCGTTTAGTTTTTTTCTCTCTCTTTAGTGCTTACTTTTGAATTCGTTCCATAATTTCTTCTTTCTCTTCTCTAATCTTTTTCTCAATCGGATCTTCTTCTTCTTCTACTACTTCTTCTTCTTCAAATTGACCTACAGTCTCTACATTCTTCTCAACCTGTATCTCATCTTCTGGTATTCCATTCTCATTATACTTAACCGGTTCAACAAAAATCGAAGCTTTTGTGAAAAGTGAATTTTGATGATCTTGATCTTCAGGATGATTTGCTAGAGAAGCTTCAAAGGCTTCCCATTCTGGATCGTCTTGTATTGGATCCAGTTCTACTTCGTTTGGGGAATCAGGGCGTGTTGTAGGTCGTTGTGATTCGTCATCGAAAAAGCCGGCTGGAAGGGTTGAAGAAGTGGTTTGGATGACTTCATCAGTTTCATCTTCTGAAAGTCTTGAGTTCATTCTTGTCCTTTTCGTTTCACGAAGAGAACTCGAGTTTGATCCTTCAAGACTTTCTGGTATTTCTTGATCCTTAGTGATACCGTCTGAATTTCTTTTGACACTTGAGACTGAGTTGACTTCTACTGATGGTTTTTGATTTTGAAGACTTAAACGATGCTGTTTTGAAGTTAAATGAGAAGGCCATAATGCTTCTGTTTTAACCTAAGAAGGATCAAAAAAGATGATTAAATTTAAATAAAACGAATAAGAATAAATGTTTTGTTGAAAGAAGTAAACAGACTTAATTAAATTAACCCACAACAAGACCATTACAAAGAGTACAGGTGAGTTTTCCGATTGTATCGTATCTAGCGTATTGATGTTGAATTCGTTTAGCAAGTTGTCGATCTTTCATAAGAGAACGTAAAGCTTTTGATGACATTTTTGAATATAATTAAGTTTCTTTAGGTTTATTTCATAAGTTGAGATCGAAAGTCAAAATTAAAGAATTGAAGTTCATTCAATGCAATCAAGGAGAATTGAGATCAACAGCCATCCGGCCCTGTACTCGACCGCGGCCCGCACTCCCAGGCGGAACAAAAACCAGTCGGGTCAACCAGAGCCAGCTGTGGTGTCACTCTTGATGATCAACTCATCTGAATTTCTTTCGGAACCAACTAATCATAAACCCCTACTTCAAACTTCTCTACTCAGTCAAACAGATTCTATAGCAAAAGATCAGTATGAAAAACTTGAATTGCCCTATACCCACAAAACAAGAGGTACCTTGAGATTATAAATTTGGTATTGGAATAAAGTGAGTTTTAACTTTACAAATGAAGATGTGAATCAGCAAACTTGGCTAAATTCCAAAATTCTGCTGGGGTTTATACATAGCAAAAAATGACAAAGGCAAGATGAACTTACCCCTTACCCAACTTTTTGGCATGGTAGGTTGAGAACTTTAGTAGAGGAAATCCTAGATTTCCTTTTACCCCAGCTTCCCAATATTAACTGTTTGGAAGAAGTTGGTGCATATGAAGTGCCGGCTTCTTCCTCTTCTTTCTCTCTATTTGCTTGATTGAATTCTGTTGTTGTTGTTTTTTCTCAACCCTGGAAACTTGGCAACACAACATTTGAAGGTCATTTTGTGCCTGTGATCCATCTGTATGTGTGACCAAAATTCAAATTTAGCTGTGAAGTTTGCAAGTTATCAATTCTGGAGTGTTGAGGAAAAAGTTATGTATAAAACAAAAACAAAAAAACAAATTGGAAGAAAGATGGAGCAGAAGTCAACGCTTCAGATGCACTAGCTTTTTTCAAACAGTCATTGAAAGGAAGTTGTAGCCAAAGGAAACCGCAGATTTTCTCAACCAACCAAGCCAAAAAGTTGTGGTAAGGGGTAAGTCCCTTGTGCCTTGGCCATTGCTTACTATGTGCATACAGAATGAAAACAAGTGGTTTTTCAAATTGCAAGGTTGTTGGAAGTGTTAGTGTATTGATGGTGGTGAAAAAACCATTTTTGTATTTATATTTCAACACCTTTCACAAGTATCACCCAATCCACCTCTCAAATTTAAAAAACCAATTCATTTCATTCATGATAAAACCAGCTACTTTATAAAACCCCAGCACACTTTTTGGGACTTAGTTAAGTTTGGTGTATCAGATTTCAATTCTAGAGACTCAAATCTTGTTTAAAGATAATAAGATAAACTCATTTGTACTTTCATACATCTTTCTTTGATATATGTTAGAGCATCTCCTACGGTTACTATCAACATCTTTAACTGTAGATTTATAGCATGATTTCTACAAAACAAAACTCAACTACAAATTCATAAACATGTTCTGGCCACAAGTTTTGGTTAAAAACTTGTAGGGTTCATTCATGCCGAGCAGATCTATACCACTCTACAGGTGAATCTACAGAAAAGATTTACTCATCATTGGCTCTCAAGCTCAAAGTCAACACTATAAAATCAAAATCAGCTCCAGGTTGCTAGAAAATTGGTACATAACATTAAGGTGACTTTAGGTGATGCTCTTAATTTAATGAAACCAAAAGTGCCTTTACTTAACCCAATTCTGTTTGGAATTCACACACATTCTCTCTAAAATTTAAAGTCTTTGTTAATGATGCATATTGTTTAATTTATAAATTCAATTTTTTTTCTTACAGAATTTGATTTTTAATCAGAAGTAGTTTAAGGTCCAGTTTACTTAAACACACTTTTTTCAAAAAAACACATTTCATCACAATAGAAAACTGTTTTTTTCAAAAAAACAAAAAACCAAATCCAAAGAAAATGAAAGAAAATCTTATCAAATTGATTGATCTATTCATATATATATATATATATATATCAAAAATCCTAATACAAAATCAAAAAAAAAAACTAATCATTCTTCCAATTTACATCCAATAAACTCACACACATACATACACACACACACACACATATATATATATATATAAATTATATAAAAAAACAAGAGATGTATAATAATGAAAAAAAAAACAGAAAACAAATCCATTGAGAAAGAAAAGAAAAGAAAAGAAAAGAAAAGAAAAGAAAAGAAAAGAAAAACCAAATCCGAAAAGATCCCCAAAAGAAAAACCACATATCCAAAGCAAAGAAAAACAAATCGAATTCCAAACCAAACCAACACAATGACTTTCTTCATTGACATCCACCACAATATCCACCTCCATTTAATTCACAACCCCAACAAGTGATTAAGAGATTCAATCCAAAGAATTTCAACATCAAACTGATCATACTCCCCATCCCTTCACCTAAAACAAATCCAGATCCAATAATGATCCAATTCAATTCGATTAAATTCAAATTCGAATTCAATCGATTCCTTCGTTTAATTGAATAAATCATCAATCCTCCAATCAATCTTGAAATCGAAAATGAAGGTGTATTGATAAACCCAACTGAGAAGGCTATTCTAAAAAACCCCTCCGTGAACCAAAAAAGAAAATGATCGATTCAATGAAGTTTCTTTTTGAAGTCATCAAGTTTGATACAAGCATTCAAAAAAAGAAGGGCTTACCCAGAAGGTAAATATTTCGTCCAACTTAATTTAGATCGATTTGATGGACTAAGTAAAACTTTAGAATTCGATAATGTTTTGAGTGTCGAAATCCAAAAAAAGATAAAACCAAAGATCATCATCGTCTCTTCACTTCTCATAGGTAATTCTCCATTATTCACTAATCTAGCTAAACTAAGCCTTTTTGAAGAAAAAGAAGATCTCAATGAGTCAAAAGATGATCACCTTCTTCATCACGCAAGAAAAAAATAAATTAAAAATTAAAAGTTAACTTACCAAACTGTGGCTGTAGGTACTGGAAACGATCGACTAGGTAAAACAAACGTTTTACTATAAATTAAATAAACTCCACTAGAAACAAAAACTGAAACCAATGATCCAATCATCTAAAAACAAACAAGAAACATCATCCGTTCATCACACTTTCAAATTAAAAAAAAACTTGATAAAGTTCATCCAACTTACTTGACCATAAAACATACTTTTAGGTGAAACATGATGAAGATAACCTGTTTTGAAATCTTGCATAATCTCACCACATTGCATAGCACCTGCTTCACTGATCCCACCTGCAATCAAATTAGCTACGATATTTTTAGGTTGAATTAATCCAAATAATAATTGTGAAATCTTCCCGATAGCTGAAACTGGATTTAAATCAGTTTCTCCTAAAGCTCTAACACTATAGACCAGATCAAAAAGTGAATCAACCTTCAACTTCATCCTTCATTTTTCTTTTCCAGAGGAAAAAAATCAACTGACCCTAGTAAACTAAATAAAGAAGCAAGTCCCAAAGCTATTAAAGTAGCCCACCATCGGATCCCTTCAGTTTGATGATTACCAAAGATCAAAAACATAAATCCGATACAAACCAAACAAGAAAAACAAAATCCTAATAACATCCATTTAAGATCTACTGTATCTTCATCATCCGATTCAGATGAGTGTTCAATCTCATCTGGATTTGTAGAGATACTTGAAAAAGAGTCTGTAGAGCTTTGACGATGAGTTAGTTCAGGTCGACGTGAGGATCGGGTTGAGATCCGTTGATATTGATGTCTTTTTTGTATAACATAAGTTAGGATGACGGATGATAAGCTAACAATAGATTCAACCGTCATGATTGACAATGCAGGCCAAAGAATCCAACCTGAATCAAGTCCAGAGTCATCAAAAAGAAGATTCAGATTAGGATCTGATCGAAGGTGAAAGAAAGTTGAAGAGAAGATTGAGAGGTTTCACCTTTAGATCCATTATCAGAATTTCCAACCTCTCCTGGAGCCCATCCTTTGTTCTTTGCAAGAGGAGATAAGATTGCCCAACTAACGAACATACCAAGGTTCATACTATAGACTGTATGTAATCCCATGATGATACCCTGACCAACAAACGCAAAGGATGGGGTGAACCTAGAAATCCATATGAGGATCAGTGATAGAATGAAAAAGGGTGTACATAAATTGAGTGGAGGGTTTGTTTTGTAAAATTCAATCAGCTTGCTACGTACCACCATAACCATGTATGAGCCATTGGTCCAAAAACATCAAAGATGGGTATCGCATATAGCACAGGAAAGGCCAAAGACAAAAGCTAATGAAGTGTAATCAAACGTCTTAGTGAATGAACGCGATCAAGCCTAGGTTTGAAGATGATGATACATACAGTATATGTGATGGAGATCGTAAAGCTTATAGTGAGCGATTTCCATTGTGAGAGTTTAGATTTCCTCATTTCAGAATCATCTAAATTCGTTTTACTCAAAGCCTCTTGATCTTCCATCTCATCTACATTTGTAGGTAATGGAATATATTCAATCGTAGGATTATCTCTAGATTTCTTGGATCTTTTCCGAAGGTTAGGTGCTGGTAAATCATGTAAAACAGATAAAACTTGAGCTGTTGCAATTCCAGATGGAAAAGCTAATTGTTCTTTAATGATCACTTGTTTTCTTAATGGAATAGCTAAGTAAACTCTAAATGAAATATTAAAAAAAGAAGATCGATCTCATCAGTTTCGATTGAATGAAGATGATTGAACTGAAGAAGAGAACAGAAGAGATGTGATGAATTTTGAAGAGATGATTAACCCAAAGAAAGCAACTGCTAAACACCAACCAATCAAAGCCAAAGGTGTTAAAACAATCGGTTCAGATCCATCTAATTTAGGTGATAATTGAGCTAAAGCAGGAATGATTCCCACTAAACCAGCTGATAAGGGCATTGTACCCATCGCAGTGGCAGTAGTTTGAAGTAAGACCTAAAAAGATTCAGATTGGATGATTGAATGTTTGAGATAAATCTCAGTGTATGATTTGAAGATGAATTAAAAGAGATTGATATAAAGGATTGTGAAGTGGGCAAACGTTTTCTTTGATTGAGAGTGGTCGATCAAGAAATCTTGAAGGGATCACTTTAAAGATCGCATAACCTAATAAACTAGATTGTAAAGACATCAAAGAGATCCAACCTATTTTGATTCAATCCAAATTAGTTAAAAGGAAGATTTAAAAGTGTGTGTGTGTGTGTTTTTGGTGAAGTGTGATTTGTGAATTGAAGAGATTGACCAGTTTGTAGTCCAAAGTACATATTTGTAAATGCTAAAACTAATCCGATCCCGAGACCTACAGCTACAGATCGAAACTGTTTGAAAAAGAAAGAATCAATATAAAGTCAAGTAGGAAGTCAAGAGAGGATTGAGTTTACAGTGAAGTCTGGTTCTGTTTCTTGATCCATTCTGATGAGGAAGTAGTAGTTGAATGTTTGAAGTTGAGATGATGATGAAGAGGGATGAGTTGATGGTTTGTTCGTGATGGTTGACTATTTCTAGTTGGTTTGTTGACCAGTTTGAATGGATTGATTGATGACCCATGACTCATCATCTTTCAATCATCCTCATTTGACTCCATCCCGACCCGAAACCCAATCTCAATTCCCGCTCATTCAATCACACCGAACCCGATCTCAACTCTTCAAACTCAATCGTGCATTCAAAGGCTCCTCAATCGACATGCTGCTACACGACACTTACATGTCACCCTTTACCTGGACAGCTGCAAAACGAAATCACACCTTCATACTTAAAAGATTAACGGCGCCAGAAACACACCCAACTCGAATATTTATTATGAACGAGCTGTCTAACACCCCAAACAACCACCCGGGACCGATTCAAAACAGCATTCACTATGCCTTGCTGAGACAACTAGCAAGTGAAAACATAGAAACAATTTTCCCTCACCCTATCGCACCCTGGCTATGTGGCATTGGGTCGATTCATAACATGAATATTAACAAAGAAGAGGCACTGGAAAAAGTTCAAAAGCAAATCAAAGATGAAACTGATAGAAATTCTCTTATCATTTTTACAGATGGCTCAGTTACCCAAGAAGGAGGTGGTGCTGCAGCGGTGTCTAAGGACATCAGCCTTACCCAATCAATAACCTTTGCTAACAACTTCTCTAATCATGAAACAGAACTCCTAGGTATTCTGCTGGCAGCAGAATTAGCCACTGACTTATGCAGAACCCAACGCCCGCAACCCGATAGTTTAGCTATCTTCACAGATAACCAAGGCGCGATTCGACTCACCCACGATATACCCAGACCAACAACAGGACAACATCTTGCTATCAAAATTCGTAATCAACTGAAAAAACTCCCCGAGAACATCGACATCAATCTATATTGGACCCCAGGCCACAGGGGCATAGAGCTCAACGAAGCTGCTGATGAATTAGCGAGCAAGGCAGCTAACAACTTAACCACACCCCTAACACTCCCAACAAGCCTTGGGAGTCTCAAAAAGAGAACTAATGACAACTTTAACATTAAAAACTTTCCCTTTAAACCAGGTAGAAACAAATACTCGACCAAACCCAAACAGATCGCAGAGGGTCTATCGAATCTTGAGAAAGGCAGCACCGCGGCCATTTTTCAACTTCGAACGGGCCACAGTCCACTTAATGCCCACTTATTCAAAAGAAACCTCGCTGAATCACCTAAATGCACAATATGTGGAGTTAAAGAAGATACTAATCATTTTTTATTATATTGCAGAGGCTACTCAAAGGCAAGAAAGAAAATGAGAAATAGAATCAGAGAAGAAGGCATCAAAATTAATTGGAATAATACCACAAAAATCTTAGACACTCCTAAAGTTTTTCCTATTTTAGCTGATTTCATTTTACATACTAAAAGATTTGTTCATTTTCATTCCTACACACAGAGTCTAGACCAAGGAGGACAGCCACAGAGCAAGGGAAGGAATCGACATCGAAGACCGATGGATCCGACAAACCAACCACAACTACAATAGAACTGTTCAATCCCCAAAAGGGTTCGGTTAGGTAAATCCTCCGAGACAGTCCTTTAACAATTCTTAGCTCAAACAATCACTTGTTAGGTCATATCAATAACTCGGTACGGTTCATCACTGTTGCCCCACGCTCCTAGCAACTCTCTTTCTCCCCAGTGACTCCGGTTGACGCTAGGATAGGGGGTTTGAGAGGGGGATCAAATGCCTGCCCAGCGCTGTTGTAAAGCCACAAGAAGTTTTGAGTCTAAATGACTCTATACTTACACTGAATTCCTAACGGGCGTGCTTGCACAAAGGTGTTTATAGAGGGTCACCGCTTTCCTTCGGGTGGGCTAAAAGCCTAAAGGTGATTCAACAAAATGTTGAATATTAAAATAATTTTACATTCACACTCTCAAAGTAATCATACCTCAAAAAGGATTGAGATATTTCCAAAAACAAAAATCCGATGACTACTCATATGAGGACATCTCAAATGAAGTTTCCAAAAAAAAAAAAAAAAAAAAACAGGTACCCAGAACGTCCAAGATGTCAACGATATCCCTTGCTCTGACTAAATGGCCGTCTTTCCAAGGTAAAATAGTCACTCTCGTAATTAACATGTTTAGTTAGTGTTGTATGCAATATATGCCAATAAGCACTTAAAAAAAAAAAAAAAAAAAAAAAAAAAAAAACTCAATCCGGTTCTCTTCACACCCTCAAGCTCACAAGCTCACAAGCTCTATCAGTAGTTCAGTCTCATCACTGAAAGGCTCAATTCAAACTTGGTAACACTCCTTGATATTTCCCTTAAGCACACCTCATCCCCTACCAAAAAGAAAAAAAAACAAAAAAAATCATATATTACAAATGTAAAACATCACCAACCCATCAAAAGAAAAAAAAAAGGAAAAAAAAAAAGTTATATACTCTTGAATTGAATGATCAAAATATGGATCAAACGTTAAAACCAATCAGAAAAAAAAAAGCATCGAAGAGAAAAAAAACCCACATGACACCCTTTTTTAACTTTTCTTCTTGGGTTTGCCTTTTTTTTTTTTTTTCGAAACAACAAAACTTCATCAACACTTTTTTTTTTACTTCTTTTCTTTCTTTCTTTAAATTTCATATATATAATATATATAAAATCACTCATCAATACAATAGATATAGATATAGATATATATATATATATTCAAAACCTAGGTCTTTTACTTCCATCATCATAATTATGACCACCCCCAGCACCAGATCCATTATGATGTCCACGATAATCATCAAATTCTCTCTTACTACCGCCTCCTCCTCCTCCATTTGACATATTCTGTCGACTAGCCCAACCTTGACCGGGTCCAGCTCCTGCATTCGCTCCTGTGCCTGCAAACCCGCCTGATCCATTTCCTCCTTGATATCCAATCCCTCCTCCTCGTGGTGATGCAAATCGATCTCCAAACCCTCCTCGATCGCGTCCTCCTCCTCCTCCGCCCCCGCCGCCTGCAGGTGATCCAAAGGCGCCTCCTCTTGAACCTCCGCCTGCGCTTCCGAATCGGTCACTGCTACTTCTTCCTCCAAAGCCTCGATCTCCTCCTCCCCCTCCTCCAAACCCTCCGGGCCGTCCACCTCCACCTCCACCAGGTGGCCCACTTCTAAATCCCCCACCGCCACCACCACCACCTCCCCCGCCACCTCTGAACCCTCCCCCGCCGCCGCCGCCGCCACCTCCTCCTCTGAAACTCGGACCTCGAAACCCAAACCCACCACCGATACCAGGTGGAGGAGCTTCAGCTGCTGGTACAGCTACCACTGCTTTAGGACGACCACCTAAACCTCCACCCAATCGACGTGGCTTCCATCCTTTCACAGTTCGACCTCGTTCCACATCCACCAAGATCCTACGACCTTTGATCTTCAAACCTTCAGCATCCTTATAGGCAGCTAAATTGAAACAAAACGATGGGTGATCATCAAAGGCGAAAGTTTGGATGAGAGAGAGATAAGTGAATTGAGTGAATTCGGATCGGTGGTGAAAGATCGATCGAGGATTCGAAGAGGAGATGGAGATTGATCGTCGGTTGATGGAAGAGTTTAAGTGTTGAAAGTTCGAAGATCGGTGGTGATTGAAAGAAGAAGGTAGTAGTAATATAGATATAAACCGAGGTGTTGGTTGGATATATGTGAAGTAGAATGATTTGAACGTATAGAGGAGCAAAGATGATAGAACGAGCAAACAAAAAAAAAGAGTTCAACTTACCCATCTCTTCAGACTACTTTAAATTGGTTTGATTAAGACCTCTTAAAGATGAGAGAAAACAAAACCAATGGGAAGAGAGGGGATGATGGTATAGATTCCATGAAGAAGAGATGGATTGATAGGAATACAAAAAAAAAGATTGGTTTGATGAAAGATGAAAGAAGAGGGAGTGAGAGAGAGAGAAAGAGAAAGAAAAGAAAATTTACCCTTCATATCTTTTTCTCTTTCAAAGAGTAGAAAAGCGTATCCACGACTCTTGCCTGTCAGTTTATTCTTCACGATCAAAAGTTTTTCGATCGGTCCATACATATCGAATTCTTTCTTAAGATCGGATTCAGTTGCTTCGAATGATAATCGAGAGATGAATAATGTTCTGTAAGGGTCACCAGTAGCGTTTGGATCCTCCTTAGGATCATCTGTTGGAAAAAAAGAAAAAGAGAAAGTGATCAGGATCATGTAGGGATGAAGAGAATGAGATTCGAAAGAGAAGACCCACAAGTTTCTTGACGAAGTGATCTTTCTTCTTTTCTTTTGATTCGATCTTCTTGACGTCTTTCAAATTGAACTTGCATCGAATCGGTTAAAGTTTCAGGTGGCATCTTCTCTATCAATGGATCTTTATCGCCATTCTCTTGATTCACCCCATCTTCATTGATCGTAGCTGCATCTAATTTAAGTTGATCTAATAAAGGAGAAACACAAGTGATATGTTTCTTATGGATCGATACATCTGGATCTCTTCCTAATGGTTTACAATAAGGTAATGGAGCACGTGGAGCGAAAAGTTTGAGTAGGTTTGGTGGTAAGAGATGGGTTCCGACCATGATGGATGAATTGATTGAATGATTAGATTAGATTGATTTGATTTGATTTGAGTTGAGTTGAGTTGAGTTGATGATGATAGTGATTGATGAGTGATTGATTGATGATGAGAAGTTGGATTGAGTTGGATTTGATGAAGTCGAAGTTGAAGTGGTATCATTCAATGTCATTCAACACTTGGGTTAGGTTTCAAATTAAATAAATCAATCATCTACTCAACACCCTCCAATTGGATTCCCTCAAACAGAACCCAACAAGACCAATTTATAAGAACACACCCACTCAAAGAGATTCTGATCAGAGATCACATTCTGAAGCATTCAAGATTCAGAGTACATCCCCTACCAAGAAAGACAGCTCAAAGTTTGCAAAATCTGATTTCTCACCAGAATAGATATACTCAAGGAAAGATGAAATCTGATTAGAGATCAACTGTGTTTTTAAAGTACAACATCAAAAACTAACATTCTGATTTCAAAGATTTCTGAATACACATTTCTTGGTTGTTTTTTCTTGTGAAGTTGGTTTCTGTCACAAGTTTAGACTATGTTCACTTTAGCCAGATTCTAAGGAATGATGTTCTTCTTGATTACTCTCTTACACTGCCTCCACCAGAAACATTCTCAGAGTCAAGGTTGTAATGTACTCCAAAGGGGCCCCTTTTTGATGAGTTCCAACTTTTCTCTAACTGTTAAGGTTTGGATTTTTAGATTGAGCACTTGGAGAGTGCTTGGCAAGAGGTTGACTAAGGGGGTAATGGAACAGAGGATCAGGTGTCTGGAACACTGCATTGGAGCAGAGGAATGATGCTCATTGGGATGATCATCATCCTGAATGGCTTAGTTTTAAGCAGACTACACGTGGTATGGATACTCACACCTGCTACATCACAATATCATTTACTCAATCCAATTTCTCTATCTCAAGAGCACCTTGTTTCAAGAAGTGCAAGGATGAGTTGGAGTTGGTGTCAATCTTCCATCCACAACATGATCACACTTGACTTGAAGCTGCACACAGCTTACTCAAAGATGATGAAAATTAAAGGATGCCTAATCTAATTGAAAATTCACTTAATTCCAACTCAGCTCAAAATCAAAACAATCATATTGAGTCTCCATATAACTCACCTGAACGTTCTTTGATTTCAAATTTGGCTTATAAGAACATCAAAGACAGTGATGGATCAGATGGTATAATGGAAGAGATTCTAATGAAGTTGAATGAGGATTTAGGGTGTATCAGAAGCCAAAGTTCAACTTCAATCCAACATCAAGGTCCTAAATCTTCAAGTCCACCCAAGAAAACTTCTTGAAAATTTTCTGTCACACCTGCTACTCATTCAATCAAGCATGAAAAACAAACCAGGGCTGCTAAGTCCGTTCAGGAAGTTTTTCAAAACAATCTTTTCAGACAGTTTTCTGTGTTGAAAGAAAAGAGAATGCTATGAGTGAAAAAGATAGTACCAAGATTGATTAATTATCAACTATTGCCAAGAGTGTAGATGTTGACATGTTGCCTCAACCAGAAAAGAGATTTTTGAATGAGAAACAAGAGAAAGATAAAGCACAAATTGAACCGGAACTTGTCAATTTCAATTTGGAAGGTGAAAAGAAAGGACTTGAGGGACAGTTGCCTCTGCTAAAACCGATGTGGAAATCAAAACATGTTTACCTTCCATATTTTACATATTGACTTTCAAAACTCAAAGTTATATTTCATTTAAGACCATCTTTAAACTCACATTTGGTTTCTATATTAAATTTTCAAGCTCATTTTTAATATCATAATCAATCAAAAAAGAAAGAACAACCGTAAACAAAATAGAAGAAATAACAACAATTAATCAATACTAATTTGAAGTACAACCATAGTAAAAATCAAGGAAGTCATTTCAGTTAGTATGAGAGGAACTGGAAAGGAAAAGATACACAAAAATCATAATTGAAAGATCTATCAAAAGGAACTAGAAACCAAATCTAAAAAAAAGAGAAAAATCAATTGGAATGAGAGAAAGTGCCAAGAAGTTATTAAATTAAATTAATTAAACAAGTCCATTACATCCAATCAACTAGCTAGATCATTAGAAGCACAATGATTCATTCGATCAGGAGTTGAATTGAATTAGTAAATGAATTGGAATTGACAAATCAAATTACAAATATATCAAATCAAATTACATATCAAATGAATGAAATCAAATTATCAAATTAACTAGAGATATCAAATGGAATCAATTGAAAGTGCAAAATCAAAATGGGAGAACTCAATTAAAACAGAAAACAAAGTGAGAAAGTGTCATGAGAAAGGAACCTACATACAAATCCTGATATGTCTCAGGGGTCATGAGAGAGGAAAGTTGGGTGTGAAAGTGTCAATCTTATGTAAATTGGGCAGATAGGAGTCTTATTTGCCTAGATGATGTGATAGTGCGAATAGGGAGATGAAAGGTATATAAGGAGGGGGTCTGGAGGCAAAATTTGGGAACTTATCCCCTTGTGTGTGTTTTTTTTTGTGGTACATTTGGTATCAGTGTTTTTTTTAAAGTGTTATAAGTGTTTAATTCAAAGTGTCCTTTAAAGTGTTAGACTTTAAAAGTGTTATTTCTTTTGTTTATCATCAAGTTTAAAGTCTGAAGAAGTAGAACCTGTGTCAACTATCTGTGAAAGATAGAAATAAAAGTAGTGTTATCCATGTTTTGTTGCTCAAGTCTTAGTACTAGTTCTTAGTTTTTTTAGTGAAATCTTTTCAGCTCTATCTATAGAAGTCATCTTGAACTGTGAATCACGTCTTCTTATCTTTAACAATTTTATGAATTTCTTTCTTGAACCCTAGCTTACTCACTTTTAGTGTCTAAGGACCTTGGTGACCACTTAGTACAGTCAATAGACTCGTCTGAGCTGTTCCGGACCAAGGTTGGAACTGAATCACTTCAGTAGAAAGGAAGGAATAATCTTATGACAGGATTATAAGTTGTGTGTAGCAAGAAAAGTTTCTTTTGAATTGTACCCCCGCTGCTTCTGAACTTAGGGATTCTTAAAGGTTGAGGGCAGCGTAACTGCACCTGTTGTACTTCCGCTTTCTTTGGTTGTACTTTGTCCCCTCTCCGGCTCAGCCTAAGCTACACTGCGTAGGAGTTCTACACCGATAGCTGTCAAAAGCGATACTCTTTGAAAACCAATACATTTTGGCCAAGGATTTTTCTTATTTGGAGTGAGATTTCCCCTGACAAAACCAATACTTGGCAAAAACCAATAGTTTTTGACCCAAATTTTTGGGTATTGGTTTTAACAGAGTTGAATGTATATGAATTTAACCTAAAATTTAAAAAAGATCAGCACAAATAATTCTGTGTGGTTATTTGTATATTGGCATAGTAGTCTTTTTTATATTGGTCAATTCTCTGAGGTTATTTGTATATACTTTTCAGATAGTTCAAATTTTTTTACCAATCATTTTTCTGAGTTCATTTGTATGTTCAATTTGAACTTTCTGAATCAAATACATGATTCATCAAAATATGTTCACTTGCTTTGGTTGATTGAAAAAAATGATCAAGTGATTTTCCATCTGGAAAGTCAAACAGGATGTTTGGAAAACTAACTATTTATTTGAAGGACTTTCTTTACGTTTATGAAGAAAACTTTGAGATGGTTGAATAAAATTTTCAAAATACAGAGCCTAATCAACCTGTGAGGCAACAAATTCATCAAAAAGTTGAACTTCTCTTTCTACATTCCAGTCAGCTCTGGATGCCTGATGATCCTCAAGTCAGGAGGATTCTGAGGTGGAGGACAGAGCAGGAGATTTTCAAAAAGGCCTTCTGCAAGAGTTCCCAAGACAATCAAACTCCTTTCTTGAAGACTTTTCAGAAAATTTTGAATGAGTAAAAATGCTTGGATCCACTGATTTGCTTGTATTTCTGAAGCTCTGTCACCGATGACAATTCAAAGTTCTTTGATGGACTGAAAACAACCTTTTGACATACCATTACAGTGTTTGAATGTCACTTGAAAGGCACTGATAGATTTTTTGAAGGCATCTTCTCCAGTGCCCAGACTGTGGCCTCTGATTTGCTTTATATTTGGGAAGATGATATCAGATCTTGTGTAATCCAACTCAGCCAGAAGAGGTTTGACAGGTGAGAAATATCTTGAGGGGTTTTGATACATCTATGCAATTTAAATTAACTAATCAGTTTCTCCATCTCCAAATGGAGAGATGGGAAAAAAAATTCTAGATACTCACCTGTGAAGACCAGAATACTCACTGATCTTGCACACTTCTGCACCAGCCCATTTCATAGTAGATGACTTTTTGATTGAGGTTGAATACAAGCATTGTGTTTTATAATATATTCTAAAACATCTTCCAAATCCAATAGTCTTTGAGATGTTTCTTAGGTGCAGTTTGTAGTGGAATTAATTATTCCATGGGAAAATCCTAGACAGTCTTTGCAAAACAACTGTGAGGCAGATTGCCCTTTAAACACATCATGTTCTGCCAGTGATGGCCACCTGAAGTAATTCCAAAACAATTGAATAAACATGCTAGATGGAACTGGTCTCCACCGTTTCCTGAAGTCCCTAAGTTTGTCAGCCCAACAAGGGCTTTCCACTAAACTGGTTCTTGTGAGCAGTCTGAGTTGTTATGAAAGACCACACCATCTTGAACCAATCCAACCAGTTTCTCAAAAGCAGGTCTTGACATTTGTTTCTGAGGTAAGTTCATCACTGGGTTAGATCCAGAATTTACCAAATCAAGCAGTGAAGAAATCCTCTGACGATTACAAAACTGTCACCCTTGCTTGAAAATTTGGTCAAAACAAGTGTTTTGTAGCTCCAATTGACCACATGAAATTTGTTCAGTTACAAATTGCTTGTAATTCAAGATCCTCAAAGCTAGGTCAAGCAAGTCAAGCAAGTCAAGCTCAGTAGTTGTGGATGCTTGTTGTTGTGCTACAAATAGAATCAGGTGGCAGTTTTCCACAAAGGTTTCCACAAAGCCAGAAAAAAACCTTTTGGCTGTGTTCTTGCTTTGTGGACTTACAGAAAAAAACTTATTTGAATGAGATTTACCCTTAGGGTTCAAAAGACGGTGTGATACAACCCTGAATTAAGGTAGTTTTATTGTGGGAGTTGATCAAAGTCCATAAATCCAGAACATCCTTTAGCTTTGTGAAATAACAAAAACTCATTTCTCCCCACAATTTTCTTTGGAGGAGTTTTCTTGCAAGCCTTCTACAGATTTCCCTACCCAGGATTGTCATATGCTCCAAAGAGAAAAGTTGAGTGCACTTCTTTTGTGCACATAGTGCATATTTTTTTTTCTTGCAGGACAAATACTTACTCCCCTGAGCCTGTAGTTCATCTAAAAGATTCAGGGTTTACAATCAATCACACATGTGATAAGCTGATTAAGTCTAACTTTGATTTCAAGACTCAACCTTTGAACCACTTTTTTTTATGCAAGAGGAGATGAACTGTGTTGGGGAAAAAATTGTAGTCAAATCTGTGCATGAACCTTGTGCAGATGTTTTCTCTATGATTCATATAATAAATCTTTTCTAAGGAATTCTTTAGAGAGATCAAAAGAAGTGATCATGTAAAACACTTTCAGATTAAGAAAGAATGTGATACTTATTAAGATGAATTTAGACTAAAATGATAAATGAACTTAACTTGATTGAGTCTAATGATGTTTCTTTGTTTGAAAAGAATCCAAAAAGTGTGAATTCTGGGAGGGTTTTCTTTTGTTAAAAGTTGTGTATTATTAAAAAAAAAAACTTTGAAGGATCTTGAGTTTGATTTTTATAACATAGACTATTCAATATCACCACTTTTAGATTCTATCCTGTAAACCAAAGGATTTATCAAAAATTTATGACATTAGTCAGTTACTAATTTATATTGAGTCTATTGTTCCTCTTTGACACTCGTTAACACACCATGCATAAACACGAAGTACCGAAGGAGACTCGAGGAAGACACAAAAGAAAACACTCCCCGCGGGGGTCGAACCCGCAATCTTTGGATGCCACAACTGTGTGTAGAAGTCCAACGCCCTACCTTTAGACTAGGGGAGCGGGTGCAAATGGGCTTCATTGTTAGTACATGAAATGTGACGCTTTAAAATGATCAATGATTTTATGTGGCTCATTCAATGATGAGTAAGTTGTGTTTTGATTCTGAGCTTGAGAGGATCAGAAAGAAATGAAAGTGGATGAGAGATGAGATTGATGAGAAGGGTTGATTGAAAAAATAAAAAATAAATTCGAAATACAGAAGAAGATGGTCGGAGGAAGCAAAAGTGAAACAGAGAAAATCAAAATTGACCATTCGACCATTCAAACTTAACCAAGACCATTCTCCGAGCAAAAGAACACCTCAAGGAAAGGAGAAGAAGGAAGAGTTTCTGAGGAAAGACTGGAATGATGCTTAAAGGAATCAGTTCGCAATTTAAATTAAACCATCAAAGAATCTATCAAAGACCAAAGTGGAATTTATCAACTTATCATTCTCAATCAAATCAAACCTATCATCATCATCATCATCATCATCATCAATTTAATCAACATTTCAAACGTTCTCATTCAACTCATCATCAATCAAATCAAATCAAAGACTATCATCCATCTGATTCAAATTCAAATTTAAAACATCATCAAATCATTTCACCCTATTCACCCAAACATGAAATCAATTCATTCAAAAACCCATTTTATACTCCTTCAAATCCATCAAAACCAAATCATTTTCAAATTTATAAATCATTATCAAAATCAAGATTATCCATCTTAATCGTTCTGACCACCATGTCAAGTTATTCAATCTATCCTACTCTTACAACCCATGATTTAATGATCAGTCATCCTTCAAATCAAATGATGATCCTCTTCTCAACTGCAATTGGAACTTTTCTATCTTCTACTTCTGCAAATACATTTAATCAAATTCTAGAATCTCCAATGGATTCACAAATGACAAGAACAAGAAATAGACCGATGGTGAAGAAATTGATTTCGATCGGTCATGCTACTACTTTTGGATTCATCACAGGCATCACTGGAATTAGTCTTTTATACTATATAGTGAATCCGATCTCATCTTATCTTTCGGCTCTCACTATCTTCACTTATGTTTTGATTTATACACCTTTAAAACGCATCTCGATCATCAATACTTGGGTTGGATCTTTGGTTGGTGCTTTACCTCCTTTAATCGGTTCAATCTCCGCTTCTGGTCCATTAGCTTCTCAAGCTTTATTTCAACTCCAATCTTATCTCATCCCAAGCTTATTATTCATTTGGCAATTTCCTCATTTCAATGCTTTATCTCATACGATCAGAAGAGATTATGTTAAGGCGGGTTATCAGATGTGTTCGAGTTTGAATCCAGGATTGAATGCAAGGGTTTCGTTTAGATATTCTTTACTTTGTTTACCATTATGTAGTGTTTTGATTCCGGTTTATGAACTTTCGAATTGGTGGTTTTCAATCTTCAGTTTGATTCCGAATCTATATTTAATCTTACCTGCCTTTAAGTTTTGGTGTTTGAATTTAGAAAAAGATCATTGGATCTTGAATCGAGTGGGGATTCATCATTTCATTCAAACTTCAAATCGATCGAATTTGAAAGATTTAGAAGCTAAGAAATTGTTTTGGGCTAGTTTGATTCATTTACCTACTTTATTGATTTTAATCATGATTTGTAGACCTTGAGAAATGAATCCAATTTTTCTATTCAAGTTAATTTAATTTTTTTATCAAAACTTTCTACGGAAAAAACATCATTTTCCTTTTCCTTCTTCTTCTTCTTCTTCTTCTTCTTCTTTTGGGTTGAAATTTCAAAAGGTTTGTAAAATGTTTTAAGAATTGGAAAGAAAGAACAAAACAAAATGGATTTTCTTTTTTTTGAGTTTGTATAAAGTTGAGTTGATTTTAAATGTCTGTGAAGTCTTGAGATGGGAAATTAAGATGAAGTAAAATGATTCATTTGGATTTCTACTAGAAACCGCCCACTCTCAGAAGGGTTGACTGCCCACTTTTAGTTGGTGAAGCAGGAAGATATGAGCTGTACCATCCAAAAACAGTTGGTCAGCTAGGGTCAGCTTCCTTGTGGGTGAGTTAGAAACTGAATACAAAGCGGGTGGTCTCCAACTTACCTGAAGGTACTGGACTGCACACTGAAGAAGTGAACTGGCTTTCACTGACTTTGAGACCTGAGTGAAAGCAATAAAAACAACTCTCAGTTTTGCAAAGAAGTTCACATAGTCAAGAAAGAACAAGACAGAAGGTAAGATCTTTTTCCAGAGTTTAGCATGCTACATACTGTGGTTTAAAACTATGATCAAATCATTGAGCATCTTATATAGTAAGTAGTCAAAATATTTGACTCAAGTCATGGAAACAATGTACCTTAAAATCAATTTGCACTGTAAATTGGATCTAACCATGTTATCCTGAAGCCAAGAGGTAGATATGACAAGACTGCGAGCAAGGCAGACATTGGTTAAAATATAACAAGATTGGCTAAGACCAACCTTCAGAGGAGAGGGTTTCCAGATTCAGGTGAATTGGAGACCGCCCACTTTTTATTCAATCTCCAATAAAATGTTGCTCAGCTATTTGCACATATGTAATATATAATTTACAGTTCAGATTTGTGGTTGAGTCAATTTTATGGACAGTCTAATTTATATCATATTCCCAACCTAGATCATATTCCCACCAGGCCTATTGAATGCTGGAAGTGTAAGATTCCTGTGTGAGATATTGTGATCTCTGAACATTCCTACCATAACAGTTATGATTGAATTTACCCAATAAAGGTGATCATTTCCTATTGCTAAGTGTTGTTTTGTGAGTGATTGCTGTGTTTAATGATTTTGAATGTGATTATTAAGCTGATCTTGGGATATTGCAGTGTTATTAAATATATTTCATGACTAATTTACCCAGCAGGAGGTGATTGTTTGCTAATTGCCAAGCTTGTTTACAAGTTAAATTGAATGAGAGTGTTAAATCTTTCAACTTCTCAGAAACACTTTTGAAAGAAACAATCAAATCTCTTTAACTGTATGCAATTTGGCAGAGTTGTTTTATGCATGAAGAGTAATATGTATTTATGCGGGGAGTTAGCAAAAGTTGGGCTGCCTCTTCACTAGAATTGAAGAAAGGAAGGAATAATAGTCAGGTCTTCACTTGGTACACCCAAGTTAAGACCATGACCTCTGAGAAGAGGATTTAGTGCCAGTGGGATGTCTGTGTTTTCCTTCTAACTGTGTTTTCCTTCTAAGGATTCAGACTCTGAACCTTGGTTGCTGTCCAACCAAAGGTTTGCAGTACTTTACATTCTGAGAACTCAGAGGTGCTGTAAGGTACTTTAGATCCTTTTTTTGGAGGAACCCTTTGTAAATTCAAAGTTTATTCTGTTAGCTATTAATCCCACCAGCTCAGAATGCCACTCAAGGTTTTAAAAAAATCTGGATGGTAAAGGACTACACTAATCAAATTACAACTATATCACTTTACTCAGCACTCTTTGTGAAGAATCAATTCATTTGTGATTTGGTGTTGTGGAATGATATGAAGTTGGTTTTTCTTCCAGGGCGGGAAGAAAAGGGATTTATGTATTCCTGACCTAGGCATCAACCTGTGGTTGTCATTTGGGGTTGTATTTCTTTGAGTCAGGTTTGGGTCAGGTTTATTATCTGATTGACTCTTGATACAGAGCCATGAGGTGTAGTTCTTATGGTTTAGGCAAGCTATATATTTACTTATGTATTACACATATTTACATGTGTGATTGTCAGTCTGTGGTCCTCTACAGAGGGATCAGGGCTGATAATTATGTACATGTCTCATTTTGTATGGTAATTTCCATTGTAAAAGGAAAGACCTCAACAAGATCATATGCAAAGGAAGAAATCATGTTATGAATGTATGGAGAGTCGAGTGTAAGTATCACAGATAGTGATACTAGATTAAAGAAGAGCCCCTTGCTTCAACAAGAAGTATGGCACTATCTTTCACTTTGGTAGGTTGTGATGGAGGTCTTGAATTACAAATTGAGATCTTGTCTCAAAGGCTTTATGATCTGCCAGAGGGGTTTAATTTTGTGGGGAGAGTAAATTGTGGTGAACCCTTGGAATAAATTGCCCCACCACAAAACAGTATGTTTCTATGTTTTGTTGCATGTGTCATGACAATTTTCACCTGGACCAGTTTGTTCAACAGATTGACTACATGTTCCAATGTTTTTTTACTCTATACTTCCATACTCTCCTTCCCGTACATGTTTCATTGGACTATATCACATACCCTCTTCAGATCAAGCCTATATCAAATTCCATTTGAAGGATTTCAATATTTTGACTATCCCCAATAAAATCTACCATTTTAGAGCATCATGAATATTTTTACTTTAAACATTTCTAGGATTGTTTTCACTGTCCTTCCAGTTTTCTTGATCCATCTTAATAAATCATGCTCAGGTCTCAGCTCTGAAATAATAGAAGAAAGCCCTGAAATCATAGAAGGAAGCCCCAACTTTATAGAAGGAAGCCCTGACTTCATGTCAGGAGATTCTACAGGTTCTGATTTTTTAGATTGTACTGATGGTGAACATCAGAAAGGCCTTCCAACAGAATATACTAATAGTCATGATCACTTTGAACATAAATTTCAGCCTCAAGCATCCACATTGTCTAAACCTGTTAGAATTTTCTCCATGGAAAGGCTAAGGCCTCCCAAAGAATGGTCAAGAATCTATGAGGTTGGATTTATATATTCTGGAACCAATGCTTTTATGCATGTTCAAGCGGTTATTGATATAGTCCTTGACATAGGATATACTGCTCCTTCCCCAGATGTTATTGCAAGGGAATTGCTCATACCCACCTTTCATGTACTTCAAGAGCAGTCACTGTATAGCATTGAAAGGATGTGGGCTGTTGCAGTACTATCATATGGAAAAAGTCATATTTCAGAGGGACCATTCAAATCAATACTATCTGGTCCAGGATCATTGAACAGAAGGGGTCGGGGGGACTTTGATTTATGGTTTTTAAAAAGTAAGGCATTCATCATTTCAGAGATATTTGGTTATTTGCTCATGATTTGTGAATTTCTCCATGCTCAAAAAGCATTTGACTTATTGACCTTGGTTCGCCAAATGTTGGATCTCTCTCATTCAAAGCTGTTCAAACCTAGACATAAATGTAAGCAATAGAGCCTTTTGGAATAGTTGATTAAGCTTTCAAGTTTATGATCATTCTCCTTTGAAATCAGCCATTGATGAAGCCATGGACAGGGAGACAGTGATATACCGTGTCAAGAAGGAAATTTCAGACGCATCCAGGGGCACTTCCTCTGCATTTGAGCAAATCTTCCACTCCTTCATCCATCTTCAAACCCCAACCAAGTTGAACGATGTACGTTCATTGAAAGAAGATATGTTGAATTTTTTGAAGGAGAACAAGGGAAGGAAAAGTGTTAGACAAGAGAAAGATTATGTAAGGCGGATGCTACATCACTTGGATAGACATCATCAAGAAAAAAAAAATAAACTTGCCTCATTCATCTGAAGAGGCAGGTATTCAGTGGCCATCAAGAAAATCACCAGTACTGGAACCTTGTTTAGACTTCCCAGAACTTGACCCATTGGCTGTAGCTTCACTCATCCCTCAACTGGGTATGGTTCTTGAACCAACAGGGCCTCAAAGGTTCTTTCTTCTTGTGCTTGACCAATACTTCCATGGAGCTTAGTCAACTACTTTTATTCCCTTGATCTATACCACAGCTTTATTGATGTGTTCTCCTTTCTGATTCTCCTATTACTATTGAAATCAACCAAAGATCTCATCAAAAAATATTTTTCCTGCGGGAAAAGAGAAATTATTGTGAGCAAGAAAGTATTAAAAACAAATTACCTCTGCATTAATGATTCTGCATTAAAGCTGCATTTTAGGCCCTTTGTTGCTTCAAACGCAATTTCTTTTTTTTGTGAGGAAAATACTTTTTTCTGATAGTGTGAGTGTACCTAAAGGGTGGAGGTTGTGTTTGAAGTGCGATGCATTGGTTGTACCCTTATGTACGTACAAAGGAAGTGATTATGGGTGAAGGTAGGTCAGCAAGGCGCTCTGGGTACTCTTCAGAGTGGTCAGGCAGTCTTGAGAGAGGTCAGGTACTCACCAGAGCGCTCTGAGTGCCTTCCAGAGTGGTTGGGTACTCTTGCTCTGGGATCCTTGTCAAAAAATCCATGATTTATGTGCAGGATTTTTTTGTGGAAAAGTTGAAAACGGAAGGAATGGGCTCTGAACAGGTCATCAAATAAGGTATGGTTGATGATTTGTGGACTTGGTGAGGTGATGGAAACATTCTCTAGGTCACCTGGGGTGTTCTGCTGCCAAAAATTGGCCAACCGCCCATTGCCTAGCACACTCTTCTTTTGGCTGGTATGTCAGTTGTTACAGGTGCCACAGGTGTGGAGTTTTGCTAGTTCCCACCCCAAATTTTCTCTGAGGCCACTGCAGACTCTCTTGTGCAGGCCCCACTGATATTTCAGGGGCGAATAAGTTCACCTTCTATGTTCAAAACCCATATTACAGTAGACTCTGAGAAAATCAATAGCCATCAAAAGCAATAATCTTGGAAAACCAATACATTTTTGGCCCAATAAATTCTTATTTACAGTGAGATTTCCGTTGACAAAACCAATACTCGGCGAAAAACAATAGTTTTTGACCCAATTTTTTGGTTATTGGTTTTCTCAGAGTCTACTGTAATGAGATATGGAGCCCATTGGAACACCCCACATGTTTCACACAGCAGATATGAGACTTAGGCAATCAGGAGCTTGTTCACTGTGGGCAGTTTGTTTTAATTGATCACATGTTTCAGTATTTGATTGTACTCCGACATCCTGATTCCCACACATGTTTTATTGTGATGTTTGTCATATCCTTATCAGATGTGATAGGAACTCATCTGGGATGGTATTTGAAGGATACCTATATCTTGCCTGTGACCACATCTGTCATTTGACAGCATCATGAATATTTTTACATCAAACATTCCTAGGATTCTTTCCATTGTCCTTCCGGTTTTTTTGGTTCATCTGAACCAATCATACTCTGCTCCCAGTTTCAAACCTCATGAAATCCTGGAAGCACACTCTGAAGTCCTAGAGGGACACCCTGAGTTACTTAAAGGACCATCTCAAGGTTCTGATGAGTTGAAGTTTACTGGGGGTGAATCTCATACAAGTCTCCCAATGGAAGAGACTATTGTTCAGGATCATCTTGAAAACAACTATAAGCCTCAAGAATCAGCATTCTCTCAAACTTGGAAGTTTTTATCTATGGAAAATAAAAGGTCTGCTAAAGAATGGTCAAGGATATATGATGTTGGAGATATATTGTATCCATCACAAAGCCTTCATCTTAAAGGGATGATTGAGACAGTCCTCAAAATTGGAAGGCACAATAGACCTCCTTCTTCAGAGTCCATTGGGAGGGATCTGATTGTACCCACTTTTCTTGCACTTCAAGACCATTCACTTACTATGCTTGAAAGAATGTGGGCTGTTGGGGTACTGTCATATGGAAAAAGTCAAATCTCAGAGAAAGGCTTCAAATCAATATTATCTGGTCCAGTATCATCAGAAATAAGGGGCCGGGGTGACTTTGATCTATGGTTTCTAAAGAGTGAGGCATTCATCATTTCAGTTGTGTTTGGTAGTTGATTGGTGAATTCTAAATCTTTTTATGCTCAATAGCATTTGATTTAGTGACCTTAGTTCATCAAGATTTGGATCTCTCTCATCCATGGATAACTCCTACATATCACTGTAAGCAATAATGACTTTGCACATGTTCAATGTGAGGTACTGATCATTCTCCTTTGGTATTAGCACTTCATGAAGCCATGAACCGGGAGTCATTGATATACCATATCAAGCAACAATCTTCTGATCCATCAAAGCATACTTCACTTGAGTTTGAGAGATTGTTACACTCCTTCATCAATCTTCAGATTCCAACTAAGCTAAAGGATGTAACTTCACTTGAAAAGAAGATTCTGAATTCCCTGTACAAAGGCAACACACTTGAGGAAAACCCTAGTATCAATCCTCTGGAGAAGCATTATCTGCGACAGATGCAACTTCACTTGACCGTTCATCATGAACATTATTCTTGGAAGAGTCAGCTCAAAAGCTGCTTGTTCATGTGAATGGATTAAATTAATGGCATCATTCAGGACAATTCACAAGATAGAAACCTTGGTTTAGTTTGTCCAGAATTTTGACACAATTGCTGTACACCAGCTCATTGCCCAGCTGGCTTCTGCCCCCAAGACTCCCTGGATCTTGGGCCCACCGGCCCTCAATGTTTGGCCCTGTGGCTTGCCCAGTAATCTCGTTGAGATCAATAAATTAACTTTTTTATTCTCTTGTTACCGTAATAAATAACAACCAAGAACATGTATTTAGATTCAAACTATCTACCTCCTTTTTTACACATTGTACCTTTGGATTTTGATCTCCTCATCTTGGATTCTTTGTTCTATAAACTGTCTTTACTGCAAATTGATCAGGTCAATTTTGTTCTTTTTGACCATTGTTCTACACATGTATTGCTGGCCAACACCTTCTGTTTTCAAGACTCTGCTCCAGATGTTCTCCCTATAGGGGCTTCTGATGTTCCAATAGGGCAGTTCAAGTTCAAAAAAGCAGTAAAACATAAATGAGTCTACTAAAAAATCCAGCTCATAAAGTCAATTTTTTAAAAAACTCTGAGGAAGCCTCATCCAAGAAGCACATGCATGACAGACTGTTTTCCATGATACTCAAATTTTACAGTCCTGGGAGCGCAAAGTGCATAAAATTTTACAGCATTTTGGCCAAACTTGAACTGCCCTAATGGTAGAAGCAATTTTGAGTCAAATCCCAAAGCTCAACAAAAAGATTCTGAACAATAAAAATACAGGGTCAGTACGGACCCACCCTGGAATCCACCCAGAGTTTCACACAGAATCAGCATACTTTATGGTATTAATGGGTTTCTTTAAAACTTGGTGATTACACTCCCCTCTTTGAACCTTTATGATTTCATTGATCTTCAATGTTTCCAAAAAATTGTTTGATAACAAAACCCACCTAAAATAGATTGTTCTTACAATGTCAAAGAAAGAAAAACGCTCAAAGATTCCATTGGCTAGGTCTGTCTATCATGTAGCCATGAGTATCTGCAGAGCATTATTTCTTTGCCTTTTGTTTTTGTATGTATTTGAATCAGTGCTTATCGTAGCCTAAAGGTAAATTCCAGTGGGATTATTGTCAAAGGCTTTGAAGGGATTGATTGGCTGCTTCTGCATTGAGAAAGAAAAAACAAGGTAATGATCTGTGTTTTTACTAATGACAAAGCCAAAAGACGATACACGGGCCATGCAATTTCCAGGGTGGGTCCGTGTATCTACTAATCCTCTATAAATATTACACAAAAGCATACTCAAAGACCATATTGTACAGGACGTCCAGAACAGCCTATTGTATGTCCACCCAGTCTGTGCTAAAGCACTACACCTAGTGAGGAGGAGGTTTATATGGCCAAACCAGAAGGCCTAAGTGAAAAAGTACATGGAATGATGTGATTTGTTTCAAAGAGTGAAAACTGTCACACAGAAGCCATTGGGAACACTGGAACCCCTCTCCATCCTTGCTGGTCCTTGGACCAACATTGATTACAAGCTGATTACCAGCCTACATCAATACATGAGCTGCTTCAAAATGCAACAGATTCTGACTTTGGATAGCAATGCGCAGTCCACAAAATAAGGCCACTGCACAATACAATTGATATCTTGGAAAAAGTACCTGCAAAGTTTTATTGAAGAAGGAACACTACATTTTTGCAATAATTTGTGCTGTTTTGAGTGTCAATATAGTGTAAAATATGGCAACAAAGCAGCAAAAATATTGCAAGATTTCAGCAACCGCCAGAAATTTATGGGGGAGGAAGCTGAGTAAACAAACTACTTTTTCCACTCCAAATTCATGTGTACCTGATCAAGCCTTATAGGCTTGAGCAGGTGGGAGAGTAGATTGTTATTCTAACAAGAATTTAGTATGAAACAAACACAAAAGGAAATCTGTCAGCCCCAAGCCCTATTACTAGTACCAAAGAGCTGAAATATATGAGAATAAATTAATAAAATTAATAAACAATACTTACAACTCATGGCTCAGTTTCAAGAGCCAATTAAACCCGTAATTACATATAGTTACATATGTAACTATATATGTACATACATGTAAATTCAAATTAAGACATTATAATTTGTGATACAAGCTTTCACAAGTGTAAATCACATGAGTAACACAAGAGTTACACAGGCACGTAATTCAATCATAGATAAGATAATCAAAATAATGATTACATACTACAAATAAGTATGTAATCAAACCACAGATTGTACATGAGTGATTTTCAGGGTTTTGTGTATATAAACAGCTCTCCCACCCGCCAGGAAAATCCGTTATCATCATTACTTTTAACCAAATTATCAATACACTCATCAAATCAGATAAATAGAGTCCTTGTCCTCTTCATTAGACATTGTATATTTCTCTATTTGATTTTAAACTATTGTCAATTGTTGAGAGTCTTTTGAAGACTTCCCCAATTTCTCCAGGAGGTGATCTTTGCAGTACTGCTCAAGACATTAAGGGAATCCAATAACTTGAGAAACTCTAAATTCACGGGAGTTCCTCTGTGTTCAGAGTCTAAAGAACTTTAAATATCACTAGGTGATATTTCCCTTGAGTCACAAACTCTAAAGCAGAGTGTTGTGGTCTTGGGCACAAAACTAGACTGTAGTTTCTACTTTCAATCCTGCTAGGAGACTCAGGTCTTGCATTGATTCCCGGATTTGTATCCAAAAACCTTTGCTTAAAGGTCATCCAACTGAAGTCAGTACGGATTTGATCCCACTGCTTCAATACCAACCTTGTTTAGAACTTAAAACAAGATTCTCACGCTGATAATCAACTCAGTTTATTATCTACCACTTTTTTTAGTGATTTACTAGCCTAACATGTAACATGTGCAAAACTTACATAAAAGAGTGTGTACGTACACAACTTTTATGTGAACCAAAACTACATATATTTCACAGCCGTAACAAGGTCATAACAAAGGAAATATATGTTTAAACAGTTAATAACAAAATAACTGTAATAACCTAAGCACGCAACCACAGGTTGTGCGCACTTCTAGTGTAAAGATTCTCAAGGTTCGGAGTATATAAACCCTGAGAATCCACTCCTCCTGATCACATCATCACATTATTATTCAACAACTTTTACAAATAAATCCTATCAGCTTTTTTAGAACTTTCAACTTTGTTTCTTGTTGAGTGTTGTGTGTTTACATCCAACCTTGTTTCTGCCTGATTAGACACCATAATCAGTCAAATTAGTGATATCCATCAGGTGGAATTACTTGAAAGGAAGTAGTCCTTGAGTAAGGCTTATATCAGATTTGGGATTAATCTGATATAAGCAACTCTAAACCTGCGGGGAACTTCTATCAGTCAGAGTACAGTCAACTCCCTCCAAGTGCATCTTTCTCTGCGTGCATATTTCCTTAAATGCATAGGAATCCTTTGCCACCATTTTTGGCGGCAGCCAAATGTTGAGTTAAATGGATAACCTCTTAATGCATATATTTTTGGCCTTGTCCAGAAGTGATTTGAGTGCTACTTTTGGGGTTTTGTAAAAAAACCTTTCACACTTAGGTTAAAAGGTGCAAAGTCCCCATTTATGCGGATCTACACCCTTCCCCATTCACTGAGTATTGGCCAATACTAGTATAGTATAGTATAGTGGCTGCGTTGACTTCACAGATGTAATTTTCCGCCAGATTGTATATGCATATTTCATGTATTTAGAGGGAAAGCTCTCATAACTGAATATTTTATCCTTTTAGAGAGAGAATTCACCTTGTTGCATATCTTATGCATTTAGAGAGCATGATCCCTAAATGCATAATCCCCTAAACGCATAGATATGGGGTTCCGCCAATCTTTATGCATTTAGAGGGAGTTGACTGTATAAAGTTCCCAGTGTTAAGACAGACTTTAACACTACCCTTATTGATCATTCTGTGTCAGAAGTGAATCAATTTGGGACTGAGAACTGTGCATCAGTTGCTCTCATGTTTAATTATTGTAATAGACAATAATTAACCCAAAATCCCTGGGCAAAATCCTTTGTTCAAAGGTCATCTAACTGGAGTCTTTACTTGTGTAATTCAAGTAAAGCTCTTTCGCCCAAGTCTCATTCCATTTGTACTTGTGGATAGCAATCCCTGCAAGTTTAGTAGAAGTCTTACCAGCTTCTATCACCTTTTTTATTGACTCTACTAGCCAGACAGAAGCTAGTAGGCTCGCAATTTCTAACTACCAACCAAAATTCAACCTTTCTGGCAATCTCAAAAAGAGCGCCTACATGTAGGCACTTTTTTTGGTTCCTCCATTGATTTTTGTGCTGTATTGCATGTGAAAATTAATGTAGGCGCTCAAGAAAAGTGCCTATGTTACCCACAAGTGATGTAGGGGCTAAATAAAAGTGCCTACATCTTGAAATACCAATGCAAGTGCTTATGGATGCCTAAATGACCATTTATAACACCTTTCAAAGCATTATCTGGGTTGCAAAGACAATATTGGAGGACAGAAAAACATTAGGATTTCTTATTTAATATTGGGGAATTTAAGGCATATTGTGAGTGGTCAAAACAATATCAGAGGATGTAAAAGCATATTTTGGGTTGGGATTTCATTATTGGAGGACAGAAAACCTGTTTTGTGTTGCAAATTCATCATTGGAGATTGGCTTACATTTTCTGCGTTGAGAATTCATTATTGGAGGACAGAAAACATATTTTGAGCTGTGAACTCATCATCAGAGGAGGGAAAACCTATTTTGAGTTGCAAAATTAATAACAGGAAGTAAATGATCCATGTATGTGCTTGAGTTGCAAAAACAATATTTGAGGATGGAATTCACACCTCAACATAGGTTTTCTGTCCTCCAATATTTAATTGAAAACTGCAAGTATTTTTCTGTCCTCCAACATTGTTTTTGCAACACCAAATACATTTTCCATTCTTGATTGAGTTTCAAAATCAATAACAGGGCATAAACACTCCAAGTGCGCACTTGAGTTCCAAAAACAATATCCAAGGATGGAACCCACACTTCAAAATTGGCTTTGCCTCCTCCAATATTCTTTTTGCAAATCAAAATACATCTTCCATCCTCCAATATTGGTTTTTAAACTCAAAATATGTTTTGAGTCCTTCAATAATGAATTTGCCACTCAAAACATGCTTTCTGTCATCTGATGTTGTTTTTGCAACTCCAAATATGTTTTCTGTCCTCAATATTGTTTTTGCAACACAAAATGCACTTGATATAAGTTGCTACATGGATTTCCAAAATGTAGGCGCCATTTCAAGTGCCTAAATCTAGATTTTCAAATGTAGGTGCTTGGAAAAAGCACCTACATGTCAAAATACAAATGTAGGCCCTTTTTACTACAAAAAAGTGCCTACATTGACAATTCCAACATCTGAAACCTAAATGTAGGTGTTTGTTGGTGTGACAACATGTATGGTTTTGTTGAGCGCCCAAAAGTTTGGATTTTGGGTGGTGTTTAACAAACCCCAATTGGGATAAGACTTGATGAAATGGGATGGGTAGTCAAGAATGAAGGATTTGTGAGGAAGTGTTATGAGCAGGATCGGGGTAAGGAGTCCAGCGGGTGGGGTTCAGCACCAAGGTGAGTGACTATGGATCTATATAGATTGCAGTCTGAGGAAAGGGAATATACAACGTGGATGTGCACATGGAGGTAATTCCTCTTTCTCGTGACATGTGTGTGTAGGTATCACGGACTGTAACATTATCCCCCATTTAATGCCCAGCTCCTCTTGACAGCCTGCATTCTTTCCCTGGAAGGCGTGTAAAAAAACCCCAATGGGAAAAAACGCACTTCCGCTCACTTTCTCCGTCTCCTCTTGTATCTTGACGTTGCGTTAGGGAATCTTGATGTGAATTCCTCAACCAGTTCCTTGCAGTTTGATAAATTATCTTGCGGTTCCCATGAGTTGTGTTCGCTGCTAAACCCCTTCCAAGAAACCAAAAACTCAGTCTTTCTATATCTTTTCCTGCTGTCTAGTATACTCTCCACCTCCCATTCGTGTTGTCCCTCAATTTCCACTGGGTCAGGGTGATCCACGTGGCGTTCCTGAATGGTGTCCGGGTTGTGTTTTCGCAAAACTGAGACGTGGAAGACGGGGTGTACACCTTTAAACGAAAGTGGTAGTGTTAGTTTGTACGTAGACGTAGAAATTTGCTTCACAATAGGAAAGGGTCCTAGCCACCGGTGATCCAGTTTCGGGCTAGGTCTCGTCGTGGAGATGTGCTTGCTACTCAGCCACGCCTCGTCTCCTACTTTCCATGATGGTGTCCCTTGTACCTTCTGATCGAATTGATTTTTCATCCTGTCTTGTGATATCTTTAAACTTTCGGTTAGTTCTTCTTGGACTTCTTTGATGGTTCTCAGGCGTTCTTCCACGCTCGGGACGCATTGCTCGTTTGAAGGTATGATGCCGTAATTGGGGTTGTAGCCGTAGTTTGCCATAAAGGGAGACATACCTGTCGAAGTGTGGTCGGTGTTATTGTATGCAAACTCCGCCATAGGTAGCAAAGAACTCCAATTGTCCTGTCTGTATCCCACAAAATGTCGTAAGTAGAGCTCCACGGCTTTGTTGACAATTTCAGTTTGGCCATCAGTTCTTGGGTGGTACGCCGTCGAAGGGTGTAGCCGTATTCCGAGTTGCTTGTCCAATTCTTTCGTTATTTGTGACACGAAGATACTTCCTCTATGCGAAACAATGGTCTTGGGAGTTCCGTGAAGCTTCCAAACACAATCAAGCATCAAATCAGCTAACTGTTCCGCATTCATAGTTTCTTTACACGCAATGAAATGCGACATTTTAGTCAGCCTATCCACTACCGTCAGGATGCTGTCGTAAGAATCCGATTGTGGCAGTCCTGTTATGAGGTCGTAACTGATGTCCGTCCAAGGGCCTGCTGGGATCGGCAGGGGTTCTAGGGTTCCTACGGGCCTCTTGTTGCTAGTCTTGACGCGTTGGCACGAGTCGCAGCCGTCTACATATCGGTTCACATACCGTTTTTGGGATGGCCACACAAAGCTTCTTTGTACAAGTCCTAACGTCCTTGCTCGTCCGGGGTGTCCTGCCAATCTGCTGTCGTGTCTTGATTTGACTATAGCTGCCTTAATGTTGCCGACGTCAGGTACTTCTATCTTACCTTTGCGGTAAACCACCCCGTCCTTGACTTGATAGTCGCTCGCCACTTCCTTCAGCCTTGATGAAATCGGGCTTGTAACTGCCTCTATGATCTGGCTAAGTCTTGGGTCGGCTGCAGTGGATTCTCGAATCTGCTGGATAATTTCCTCGTCCGTGAGAAAGGGGTGTTCTGGTTCAGTCTTCTTGACCCCTAGTACGTCGACCTCGAACCAATGTTCAGCATCGTCCAAATGGATAACCTCATTGTCAAAAAATGCCTCAAAGCTGCTCAATTCCACAAAGCTATCAGGTCCTAGGTTCTCAGGTCGTATCAGTTGTCCAAATGTGAGCTTGTCGTCTTTGGATGGGGTTAGGTCCGGTCTTCTTGATAATGCATCGGGCTTGGTTGATTGGCGGCCTGGCCTGAACTTTATCTGGAAGTCGAAACAGCCTAGTGTCGCTGCCCACCTGGCTTGTCGGCGTGTCAGCTGTTTAGTTGTCATGAAACTTTCGAGGTTCCTGTGGTCAGTGTACACTATGACCTCAAGGCGGTTGGGGTTGCCTTCGAGGTAGTGTCTCCATTCCTTGAACGCTGCTACGATGGCAAGGAGCTCCTTGTCAAATATCTCGTAGTTGCGTTCTGATTGTAGGAGGGACCTGGACAGGTATGCCACAGGATGCATCTCGCCATCGTCGGATTGCTGAGATAGCACCGCCCCCAGTGCGAAGTCCGAGCAGTCGCATTCCAGTACAAAAGGTTTGTACGGGTCTGCGATCTTCAAAATGGGTGCTGACGTAAAAGCGGCTTTGAGGGTGTTGAATGCTGTCTCGCACTTCTCACTCCATATGAATGGCGTGTTACCCTTTGTTAGGTCGTGCAGGGGTCGTGTTGTTGCGGAAAAGTGAGTAATGAAACGACGGTAGAAATTTGCAAATCCTATAAACCTCTCCAGTTCGCCGACGTTCTTTGGAGCTGGCCAGTCCGCTACTGCCTTGACTTTGGCGGGGTCCATCCTGATTCGGTTGTAAGATATAATGAGACCTAAGTATTCCACTTCGGGTTTGGAGAATTCACACTTTTCTGGTTTCAACCAGAGCTGGTGTTTGTTGAGGATTTCGAGGATGCCCATCACCGCTTCTTCATGATTAACACCTTTCTTGGTGTAGATCATGGTGTCGTCCAGGAATACTGCCGTGTCGTGACCTATCCTTCCCAATAATATGTCCTGCATGAAGTATTGAAAGAACCCTGGGGCGCCTGTTGGTCCAAAGGGCATGGTCAACGGCGCGAATTGTCCGGCCTTGCAGATGAACGCCAAGATATCCTCATCGCCTTCAGCCACTCGTAGATTACCGTAAGCGTTGCGAAGATCAAGTTTGGTGAATTTATCGGCGTCTAGGAGGCTATCTACGAGGTCCATTGTCAACGGTAGCGGGTACTTATTTTTGACCGTTAGGGCGTTGAGTTTCCGGTAATCAAAACAGGGCCTTAGCTTCCCGTCTTTCTTCCCTGTGAATAAGACCGGTGCCGCCCACGGTGAAGTGGTTCTCCTGATGGTGCCGTTGGCTAGTCCTTCGTTGACCATCCCGTCCAGGGCTTCGTTCTCTGCCGGCGATAGTGGGATGATACGGCTTGCTTGTGGTTCGGCTCCTGGGACTAGATCTACCCTAAAATCATACTTCCTACGAGGGGGAAGTGTCTGAGCTTTTGACTTCCGAAACATGTCAAGGTAACGGTGATAGTATGTTGGGACAAGGTCTTCGACTGGTTTGGCGGTTTCGTTCTTCTTTGCATCTGCCGCTAGTTTCGCTGAGGTTGACCAGGACACCTTGGCTGTGTTAATGTCGATGTCGGAGCTGTTTGGAAGATGTGTCTGCTGGCTCACTGCATTCTTAACTAGACGGGATTTATCAGAAGCAGCAAACTCACATTGCGGGGGCTTTGATGTATCATCCTGGATACTCGCCCCCTCGTCACTTTTCCTAGCGTGCCTCATAGGCTCCTGGGCTTGCAAGGTTTGTGGCGGATTGGACGAGACTGAGTGGTCAGTCGCAACGGGATACTGGTTTGAAGGGTTCTGGGATATAGGAGGTAACATCGGCTTGCCAACTGTCTGTATAGTATCAACGTCGGGGTAATTATTGGACTCACATCGCGGGGGCGTCAACATATCATTGTGGATAATAGCCCCCTTGTCATTTTTCCTAGCGTGCCTCATTGGCTCCTGGGCTGGTGAGGTGGTTAGCGGATCAGACAAAGCTGTTGGAACAGCTGCGATATGGTTCGTGGTTCGTGGTGTAGTGTGGTTGAGTGTTGGTGCGGTTGCATGGCTAATTGGGAGATGTAAAAGCTTGTCGGCTGATTCAACGGGGAATGATTCAGTTGCATAAAAAGACTCACATCGCGGGGATGTTAACGTGTCGTTTAGTACACACATCCCCTCGTCGCTGTTCCTAGCGTCCTTCCAAGGTTCCGGCAGTAAGGAAGGTGTGGGCGGATTGGACGAAACCACTGATGTGGTCGCGATGAAGGTATTGTTGTTGTTCAGGATCTGTCGGCGTCGCCAGTCTATGAGATGGCCGTGCTTGCTTATCCATGGCATTCCTAGTATGCCGTCATAACCGTCTTTAATTTGTGCTATGACAAAACATGTCGTGTTGGTGTCGTGGTCAAGGTGGAGGTCGATGGCGTGTGATGCCGTGCTGGTGGAACCGTCGAATGCTGAGATTGTGTGCTTGCTGATGAAGGCTGTCTCACTCAAGCCGTTCTCTACAGCCTTAGACTCACTGATCACGTCGTGTGTTGACCCAGAGTCTAAAAGGAAGACAAAGGGGATGGGGTCTGGGGATGTGGCGCGGGAAGTTGGTGGCACAGATAAAAAGGTACGAATAAACAATCTAGGGTCTTTTTCATTGCGTATAACTATTTTACTAGCACCGATCATTGTTTCTACACCAACTTCGTCACTGCTCAAGATAGGCACATCAGTCAATCTTGAGCCTCGCCATTTTTTGACGATTCCGCTCTTCCTTCTCCTCCTTTCTGATTGCCTTCATAGCCAGCCAACTTCTCTTCTAATTCTGCTATACGGACTTGACTCCTGAATCTACCCTTCCCCTTTCCTCTCGTCTTATCCGGACAATCACTAGCAATATGACCCTGAACACCACAGTTGAAACAACTACCAGTCCTCAATCGTTTCGCTCTCTCCTCTGTCGACAGTCTTGTCCTAAATGCCGAGATGTCCATGGCGTTCGGGTCAGCAGCGATAGGGGGTGATGAGGTTGTAGGGTCAGACAGGGTTCCGTGCAGTTTATTATCGACTCGGATGGCAAAGTTTGAAATATCCTCGAGGGATCTAAACTCGGTAGGGGCCATCACCATGACTACGCGCACTTCTCGCTTGAGTCCTTGCTCGTATTGGCTGATTAAGGTTGGGACTTCCCAGCCGGTGTTGAATGCGTGGAGATTGAATTCATGGGTGTAGGCGGCAACTGATCTGGTTTGCTTGAGGGCCCGAATTGCTTTCTCAGCCTTGGTTTTTTTCTCGGTGTCAAAGTACATCGCCTCAAAGTTCCTGACGAAACGATCATAGGTGACGAGGTGGGCAGTTGTGCTATTAAAAAGCTCCTTTGTCATGGGTTGTGCCCATGCGCTGGCAGCGCCGGTGAGGTACGATAAGCAGAATACAACACGGGTTCGGTCATCCGGGAAGAGATACGGATAGGCCATCATGTAGAGTCCGGTTTGGCTGGCATAGACTTCAGCAGCGGTCCCTCTAGTGCCGTCAAATTTGTCGGGGGTGGATACCTTGGGACCTTTAGTCACGGTAGGAGAGTTATCGGCAGGGGCCGTGGGAGCTGTCGGCATAGGGTTGCTTGGGGCAGAAGCGGGATCTGGGGCCGTGGTAGGGGCAGCATCGGCAGCAGGTGTGGCTCGCTGAGTATTGAGGGCCTCAGCTAAGCGACGTTCGACGTCTTCGCGTGCGGCTCTCTCTTGCTGGAGTGTGATACGATCTTCAGCTATCGATGCTGTGAGTTTGGCCAGTTGTCGCTGTAAGTCCTCCATGCTCGCCATAACACTAGTCGATATCTGGAATTGGGAATCACGTGGTGAATTGGATTGTGGCGGGGAAGCTGCAGTGTGTAAGCTGTCCTCGGAAGAATCCGGTTCGTCGTCTGTGGGGATTCTAAAGTGAGGCGTTGTGACTAATCATATTAAACTTCAAGATAAGGTTGAGTCTGAGTTTAAAATTGGAATAGAGTTTGGATCTGGAAGTTCTGGGTTTTAGTCTGGTGAATCGGTTTTTGATTGGTGGGTCTATCGTCTAGGTTTGGGTTCTGGTGTCTTCGGATCGTTCGATTGATTCTGTTCGAGTTTGCTGGAGTCCTTTGGGTTGATAGAGACTGCAATATGTTATGAGCAGGATCGGGGTAAGGAGTCCAGCGGGTGGGGTTCAGCACCAAGGTGAGTGACTATGGATCTATATAGATTGCAGTCTGAGGAAAGGGAATATACAACGTGGATGTGCACATGGAGGTAATTCCTCTTTCTCGTGACATGTGTGTGTAGGTATCACGGACTGTAACAGGAAGATATCAAACAGGTATATATATGCACACACACCTGCATCCCATGTTCATAACCGGATACCAAACGCCGCCACAGGACTCATGACAGCATATGAGCTGATGTCCGGTCAAAAACCACACCTTGACTACCTGTGAACATTTGGTGAACCAGCAATTGTTCACCTTCCTTCTGAAATACGTAAGAAACTTGATGTGCATGGTAAGAAAATGCTCATGGTTGTTAGGCAGTGCAGATGGAAAGAACCAAATCATGAAGGTGGGGTGTAGGAAAAAGGCCTGGGACATGTCTGCCATGATGGAAGATATCAAAAGGTGTGCAGACATGTCTGCCAAGATGTAGTGAAAGTTTTGCCAGGTATGCAGACATGTCTGCTTGTTACATGTCTACTCAAGGTGTTAAACTTGTGATCAAGGCTCCAGTCATAGATATTGAGTATGATGAGGTACAACTGTAGATATGGGGCTTTGAGACTATTGGAAAAGTGTAAAAAGTGCCATATCTTACTTTTTCTTACTTTTAAGATCAATCTTTCATATCTACAGGGTCTGCACATATACAATAAGGAGTCTGTCCGTACAGATGTACGGCCGTATGTATGGACTAGGTCCAAGGCATCTGTAAGCCAAAGGTGAAAATCAATATCATTGTGCTTGACCATCACTATGGAAATCTTTTGCTGGTGCACACTCCTTATTTTCTACGAGGCCACTCTTGACTCTCCACTGTAGGATCACTGATATCTCAGGGGGGAATGGGAATGGGTATTGGGTTGCTGTTGCAACTTGGGTTTCACGCTTCAACTGCCTTGCAGTGTTGTCTTAATTAGCATGCATGAAACAGCAAAAAGGGAATGCTAAATGAGACTGAGAAAAAAGAAGGAAAACAGCCCATTCAGAGGGTGGAATGAATGATCTAATATGTCCTATGGCTCCCCCCCCCATGTGTACAGGTGGGAGGGAGGCAATTGAAGAATTGAGGTTTTGAATGACGGAAAATGATATGAGAAAGTTTTTAGAGATGAAAGCTTTGGATGAAATGGAAATAAATTCTTCTATAATTTTGTTTGAGGATAAGGATGAAAACGTAAAAATGCAAAAATTGGGAAACTAGTGAGATTTTTCTTCTTTGAAGTTTGCTTCACTTAGACATTCATCCTTTTATGACATGTGGAATGCAAGATTGCTGTCTGAGAAGACAATTGGTAAAATTGGGGACCCAAATGCTTTCAGTACCTGAAAACCTTTCCTTCCTATTCCTGTGTGTCAATATGCATATCAACTCTCATGAATTAGTTCACCTGCCATGTTCACCACCCATATCAATCAAATTTTGGAGCCCATTGAAACACATCACATGTTTCACACAGCAGATCTGAGATTCTGCTCAGTATGAGCTTGTTCACTGTGGGCGGTTTTTTTAATTGATCACATGTGTCAGTATTTGATTGTACTCTGATAACCTCCTTCCCACACATGTTTTATTGGAATGTTTGACATATCCTTATCAGATATGATGGGAACTCATCTGAGATGGTATTTAAAGGATACCAGTCTCTTGCCTGTAACCAAATCTATCATTTGACAGCATCATGAATATTTTTACATCAAGAATTTCCAGGATTCTTTTGATTGTCCTTCCGGTTTTTTTGGTTCATCTGAACCAATCATACTCTGCTCCCAGCTTCAAACCTAATGAATTTCTAGAAGCACACTCTGAATTCCTAGAGGGACACCCTGAAATCCTTAAAGGACCATCTCAAGGTTCTGATGGGTTGAAGTTTACTGGGGGTGAATCTCATACAGGTCTCCCAATGGAAGAGACTATTGTTCAGGATCATCTTGGACTCAACTATAAGCCTCAAGAATCAGCATTCTCTCAAACTTGGAATTTCTTATCTATGGAAAAGTACAGGTCTGCTAAGAAATGGTCAAGGATATATGATGTTGGAGAATTATTCTATCCATCATTTAATTCAGCTCTTGACAGGGTCATTGGCACAGTCCTGAAAATTGGACGTCAAGATAGACCTCCTTCCTCAGAGTCAATTGGGAGGGATCTGATTGTACCCACTTTTCTTGCACTTCAAGACCATTCACTTACTATGCTTGAAAGAATGTGGGTTGTTGGGGTACTGCAATATGGAAAAAGTCAAATCTCAGAGAAAGGCTTCCAAGAAATACTATCTGGTCCAGGATCATCAGAAATAAGGGGCCGGGGTGACTTTGATCTATGGTTCCTAAAGAGTAAGGCATTCATCATTTCAGTTGTGTCTTGTAGTTGATTTGTGAATTCTAAATCTATCTATGCTCAATAGCATTTGACTTAGTGACCTTGGCTCATCAAAAGATGCATCTCTCTCATCCATGGACAAGGGCTACATATGAATGTAAGCAATGATACCTTCGCACATGTTCAATTTGAGGTCCTGATCATTATCTTTTGGAATTAGCCCTTCATGAAGCCATGAACCGGGAGTCGTTGATATACCATATCAAGCAACAATCTTCTGATCCATCAAAGCATACTTCACTTGAGTTTGAGAGATTGTTACAATCCTTCATCAATCTTCAGATTCCAACTAAACCAAAGGATGTACGCTCATTTGCAACCGATATCATGAACTCTATGCACAAAGGCAAGTCCCTTGGGGAAAACCCTAGTCTCACTCCTCTGGAGATGGGTCACCTGAGAGAGATGCTATTTCACTTGAACACACATCATGAATGATATTCTTGGAAAAGTCAGTTCCAAATTTACTTGTTCACATGACAGTGTCAACCCTAGAAACTTTGCTTTAGTCTGCCCAGAACTTCACCCATTGGACAACCTATTCCACAACTTGCTCCTGCACGCGGGCAAAGTTTTTTTCTTCTTTTGATTGACCAATACTTCCATGGAGCTTAGTCAACTACTTTGATTACCCAGATCCAGCCGATAGCTTTATCCAGTTTTATTTCTTTGTGATTCCCTTGTGACTACAATCAATATCAACCCAAAAAAAATTACCCATTTCAATTTTATTTTTGAATTTGTTTCTGTTTTTATTTGTTTTTATCTATCTTTTCACCCGTCTTTACTGCCAAATTATTAAATCAATATATTATCTTGTTAACCATCATTTTACATACGTCTTGCTGGTTAACACCTCCTGATTTTTATGAGACCACTCCAGACTCTCCTCTATAGGGCCTGCTGATGTTCCAATGGTTGAAGCCAGTTTGAGTAAAATCCCGAAGCTAAATGAACAAAGTATCAATTGAAAGAGAAAATCGACAGATGATAGGTACAAAACCAATCGATCCAAAAAGGGAAAAGGGGAGCGAGTTACGAAAGATGGAAGGCGATCAATGGGAATGATTTTGAATGCCGGTAAAGAAGGTCAACAGCTAATGAGATGATACACTATGGAACCCGTCAGTTAACATACGTGTAAGTGACTAAAATGAATTTGTATCCTGATTACCTTCTCTTGATAACACATTATCAATAGCAAGCATAGCTCACTTCATCTCTCCTACTCTCAATCTGATACTCCAACTTCCTTGCTTCGATTGGATTTCAAGAAGATCAACCAAGATTGGCCCGTAAAAGTCAAGCGAATTGGTGCAAAGTTTATATCGAACTTGGTGAGATTGACTGTTTATATGTATGCATGGAAAATCGGGAATCTTCGTAAGTATTTCAGAGTCTTTGCTCCTCACTCAGTCTCACGTTTGCGTTGAGGACATCGTGACACTTAAGCTAATCAAAGCGACTCAAATCTCTCTTTCTTGGTGAATTTATGTACTTGGCGCTCAAACTTCGAGCCAAAACACGATCACATGACTTAACAGTGTCCCTCGATGCTGGTCATTGGTCAAGCTAGCCGCCGATGGGATTATGAGCGAGAGCAATTTACGATCACGTTGTTACAAGCGAATGGCAATGTCTCATGAACAAGGCTGATGGATGTATTATTAGGTTTGATTGCCCGCTCAATATTCGTAGAACTTAGCAGGCCACTCATCATGCCGTGCATGCCTTGATGCCCACTGAAGTCAGCACCATCAGATGATCTGATTCAGATGATAGATCTATGGATGATATGGAGTACAGGTAGATTAATCTCAAGGAAGCAACGGACCCTTCTCTGTTTATTTACGTAAAGAAGAAGTCATACCCAGTCAGTACAAATGAAGAATTTGAGAACAAAGCTAAAGAAGGTGAGCAACAATTGAACTTCATGTTTTTTCTTTCTACTGTCTTTCTTGTCTGATCTATACATAGCCCCATTTGGTTTTCTATATAGTCTGATGAACTTTTAGTTCTTTTCCTGAAATTTTCAGTATCTGTAACCAGCTCAGATGAGTTCTGTTCACTGATGTTCGGTCTAATCCATCAAATCAATTGTTTCCCAAGGGTTCTGAAGATTATGGGATATTCAGTGACGTAACATCTATGCATGGTGGCGGTTCAGCGAATAACAGTGAAGGTTTTGAACGCCCGGAAGGTATGAATTGGATTTAATTAAAAAAGGATGGATTGAATTGATTGGGAAATAAAGATCCATAGAAGTTGACGAGCAAACTTTAAAAACCAATTGAACTTCATCTGATTATCCGACTCGATTCAATTCACACCTCACTTACCTAACCAGATCGTTCTCATTCCATCATCATCATCAACCTTTCATCAATCTTTTGCCTTTGATTTGACTTTTATCCATAACAAAGTCAGCATGGTCAACTTAATTCGAAATCAAAATCAACAATCCAATCCAATCAATCAAGAACTGCAAAGCAAGACGGATAAACTTTTAAATACTAGTAAAAGAGTTTCATCCTTCTTTTCTCAATTTACTTTTCATACTTTGAGTCAAAAGAAATCAAATCACAACCTCAATTCCCTCTCAATCAATCCTCCTGAATCCAGACTTCGACCTATTCATCAAGATCAAATCATTAGTCCTAATTCAGATTTATCTTCAAACTCTTCGCCACTCACTCCAAACAATGACTTATCAAATCAAATCCATATCATTCATGATTCAAATCAATATCAGTCTAGTCTAGCGAATGATTCGAATAAAAAAAACCCATCAACATCAACAACATCTTACTTTCAATTCCCGACTAATTCGAATAAAACACCACCTATCAACGCACGTATCTCAGTTGCCATTTCATCTGCACTTCCAACTCCAATCGATTCACATTCGACTTTAACCACTCAGTCATCTCGTTATAATCTAACTAGATCTACTTCCGTCTTAACTGATGAAAGTCAATCGTTACCCTCTTCATCTTCATCTCTCTCAACCAACAAACCAGCTTTCATCAAAGCACTTCAGAAACTCAATGAACGTTCTAGCTCTTCTTTATCCCTATCCTCACCAACTCGTCAAACACAATCAAATCAATCAAATCAAATCAGTAAAGCTTCATCACTCACTCCACTCTGGGAGTCTGAATATGTACAGTTTCCGTCTACTAAAGCCGCATTAGAAGGTTTTGTTAAGTAAGTTGATCATATTTCTTCCATTTGACTTCTTTTGATTTATCGTTATGTTTCAACAGATACAGGGGTACATTACTCAAACATACACCTCCTGCTCAACCTGGATTTTGGAATAACAAATCATCAAAAGTTTGGAAGACTGCCCTATGTTGTTTAACATCCATTTATCCGCACAATCATCCTACCGTAAACAATGAGTCAACACTTTATAATCTTCATATTTTCAATAGTCCTTCACCAGCTCAGGCCGATTTAGAATCAGCACGACTCAGACTTGAAGCTAGTAGTATTGTTTGTGTATTAGAAAACAATATGGCAGGTGAATCATTAGTTTTAAAGATCACAGGTAGAGAAGTGACCAAGAATGCAGATACATCACAAATGACAGAAACTCAGACAAGTTGGATGTTTGCTATGGAGGACGTTTCTCATTTAAAAACTTGGATGAAGACCTTTAAAGAGATTGTCAATGAACTTCGACAAAGCCCTAATGATTCTCAACCACCTCTCTCAGCTTCAACCACTCGTTCAATCTCAAGTATGAGTCGACATTCACGTTCAACAATACTTGATTCACCAACCCTTCATCAAAGAGTTCCCTCAAGGCAAACAAATATCAATCCTAGCCCATCGTCACTTAATTCAATAAGATCCGCTACGCCCAATTTTTTCGGTCCTACTTCTTTGAAATCAGCTACACCCAAACCTAAATCTGAAGGTTTGTCACCCGTTAAATCTCAATCACTTCATCAACCATACGATGCATTCCTTGAAACTCTAAGAACTGAAGAATCACAATACAAAACATCACCACTAATTCGATCACAATCATCCATACTAACTAAATCCCATGAGAACGCTTCACGATCCTCTTCATCATCATCGTCTTCAACTTCATTATTTTCTCTACAAAACTCTTTACCTTGCCCACCCAGACGTGCATCTAGATCGTTACATCCGAATACCTTGAAGATTAGACCAGTACTTAGTGATTTGATTATCACAAGACCTAATACGGTCTCATCTAAATCACCAATCTTGGAGTATGAACAAGATCGAATCTTAACTGCTCCGCTTATACCACCACCTACTGCCGCTTTACCTCCTATACCAGACGAATGTACTGAAAAGAACTCAGTGATTCATTGAAAAATCATTGACTGATTTTCTTCTTTAACTATCTTTCTTTCGAAGAGTTGTTTGATTAGATTTATCTTTATTTATTCACTTGACTTGAATTTTGATGTTTAATCAAAACATCTTGAATATCAACTCTATTCTTTCATATACCAACGTCCCTTTGTTTTCTATTCTTGTTTCTTGGGTAAACATTTCTCTCAAGTTGTTCGTATCTCTATCTATCAGTCATTCGTTACATCAATCAATTTTGTTCTATCTTAGTTTATGTTGATGAAAACATCCTGGATATCAACTCTTTTCTATCTATAACAGTCTTTTTGTCATTTGCATGGGTTTCATATCTTTTAAAGTCATCAGTATCACTATATCTCAATCATTCTTTATCTTCATCATCTCTTTTTTTGTTCTACATCCTTTTCTAAGTTAAAAAAACAAACAAATTTCAATGTCTTTTTTGCTGTTTCGGTTCACTTTTTTTGGATTCCTTTTCCCTTTTTCCTTTTTCCTTTCATTCTTTTTTGATCATCATCAAATCAAGTTGTAAACTTTTTTTGCTTTTCTTAGCTCTCTATTTATTCTTCATTTTTTTTATTTTTTTTTCTTTCTTTACTTGATTATTGTTGAATTGATTATTCCTTTTTTGAGAAAAAAAAATGCAAATCAGGAGATAAAAAAAAAGTAAGGATTCTTTATATATATATCAAGTATTTGTGATAAAATGATTACACAAACATTAAACCCCATCCAACAAAAACCCATCCAATAAAACCCATAGAACGGAGCCTCGGCCTCGCTGCGAGGGTCTTAGTCAAGTCTGATGGGAAATCTGTCTGATTCTAGCCAATCTGAACCAAATTTAGAAAAAAAAAATGCCAAAGAACCTAAAATCACATGGGTTTTCATAGGTTTTTCTGATGAGTTTCAATGTTTGTGTACCCTTAATAGATTTAAATAAGATATATCTTCTATAATTATATTCCATAATTATGGGATATAAAATCGTCTTCAGAGTTTTTCTTTTGTCAATTTTTTTAGTTTATCATACTGTAATTGATTAAGAGAAGAGAACTTTCAAAGATGCTTATGTTGAGCCAAAAGATTTAAGATGGGTTTGGGTTTTTACCACTATGACTAGTAAGGAAAGTTCTCATTGAGATTGAGTTTTCATTTATTGGGATTTTAAAGTATTTTTGTCTTGCCAATCAGGTTTTCATAGACAGATTGGCAGAAAAAACGCTTGTTTGATTGAGAACTTCAATTCAATGCTGATGAGTATGAAGAAGTGAGCACAAAAACTCAAGTTTAAAAAGATTACTATGTGATCACCATGGATTTAACACAAAGTACAGGCTTTGAGCAAGCAAGTTTCAGTCAGCTAAAAATATATGGACACACAAAAAGGGAGGAAATGCTATAGGAAAGGATTTCTGAATTCACAAAATTTCATGTAAAGACAGTTTAGAAAAATCATGGACTTGAATGAACTTCAAATGGAAGATATATGTAAAAAAAAGGAGTAGATTTCAATTGAGTCCAAATCAGCATCTTTGGTTGAGATCAAAAGTAAATGATAGGAGAGGGAAAAACATGTGGATTGAGCTGTGGAAATGGATCAAGGGAGTTGATGTAGGTAATTGATTGTTCTCCACGCGAGTATTGGGTAATCCAATGAGAAAGATAATGGTGATTCAGTGCGTCTGATGACCAGGCATCTTTATGTTCAGGGGGTAATGAGCAAGTTTTGAGCCAATGGATTAAATTCTGTGCGGAGTGGGTTGAGAATCATCCTGAATAACACTACACTAAAGAATTTAACCTATCACATGAACCAGCAGCTTTTGAATATACTTTTCCAAGAATGATTCACTGGATGATGTTTATCCAAATGAAGTATCATCTGTTTCATATAATCATTCTCCAAAGTAGCACTAGTTCTCTCCTTGATAATTAGATCTTGTTCCATAAGGCTCTTAATCTTCCTTTTTAATGAATTTACCTTCTTCAACTTGGTTGGAGTTTGAAGATTGACGAAAGATTGAAAGATGTCCTCAAACTCAGATGAAGTAGATGCATCTGTAACTCCTTGTTTGACAAGGTAAATCAATGATTCCCTTTCCATGGCTTCCACAATGGCTAAATCCAAGAGAGAATGATCAGACCCTTCCATCAGCTATTCAAAAAGACATCATTACTTACGTTTATATGCAATCCTATCCCATGGAACAGAGCGCTCCACAATCTGGTGAATCAAGTTTACTAAATCAAGCTCTATTAAGAATAGATAGATTCATAAATCATGAATAAACAAATAGCCAAATGTTCCTGCACTTATAAGTACCTTACTTTTTAAAAACAATAGATCAAAATCTCCCCGACTCCTTGATTCTGGTAAGCCTGACTGTGAATCAGATAGAATTTCTTTGAATGATTTCTCTGAAACTTGACTTTTTACATATGAAAGTACTGCAACAGCCCACATCCTTTCAAAGTGATTTAATAAACTATCTTGAAGTGCATGAAAAGTAGGTATGATCAAATCCCTCTCAATCAATTCCAGGGAAGGAGGAAAATTTTGACTTCCAATCTTTAAGACTGTATCAATAATACCTTTGATATGAATAAAACTCTCTGATTCAGATACCATATTTCCAACATAATAGATTCTGAACCAATCATTGGCAGACTTTTTCTTTTCCATCAATAAAGAATTTGTAGTTTGAGTTAATGTGGATGGTTTCAACATGTTATCCCTAGAAGGATCCTGAGTAATAGTATCTTGCATTGGGAGGCCTGTGTAATGTGAACCACCATTCCATCTTGGTGAATCAAAACTTTGGAATTCTTCTTCTGTGATTTCAGGGCTTCCTTCTGTTATTTCATGGCTTCCTTCTATTATCTCACTTCCTGGTGTGATTTCATGGCTTGCTTCTATTATTTCAGGGCTTCCTCTTATGATTTCATGACTTCCTTCTATGATTTCAGTGCTTCCTTTTATGATCCCATGGTCTCTGAAACTGGGAGCTGAGTATGAAATCTGAAGATGAATGAAGAAAGCTGGAAGGACAATGAAAAGAATCCTATGTAAAGAAAGGTTTGAAGTAAAAAAAATCATGATGTTGTCAAATGATAGATTTGGTTGAGCACAGTCAAGAAATTGACATCCTTAAAATACCATCTGTATAAGGTTTTATTACATCTGATGAAGATATGTCACACATCCCAATAAAACATATTCAAGAAGCAGAAATCAAATACTGGAGTATAGGCTTACAATTACTGGAACATAAATTTAATCAATCTATGCAATGGAACTGGTCAGTGTGAAAAATCTCAGTGATTGAGTATCAACTTTGCTGTGTCGAACACAGTAACAGTGTGACTTTTTACTTTGCTCCACTTCTGATTGTAGAACCTGGGCAATTTCAATTGATCCCTCATGATGGGAACACCAGACAGGCTGCGTAGGGTGTACGCACTCTATACCTGCGCAGACTCTAAAGGACCTGAACAAGCTTTGCATGCATGAACATTTACTGATGGCGCTCGTGCTTCAGCGTTCAATGTACTGTATGCTTACACCACCAAAGGGTTTTTAGGGAAATGTACGTGGAACCAGGGACCCTTACAGACCTGACCCCTGCACAAGCCTTGACTCATTTTAGCTACATATAAAACGAGCATTGTGATATGCACGTGAGTATCACCGATGGTATACAGCCCATTGTGATCATCCATTGTCACCACAGGGAGCTGAGGTGAAGGTTACGCAATGAATGACCATGGCCATGGGCCGCTGGTTCCACCGACCCCATATGTGCCCAAAACAAGCGTCAAAGAGACATTGTTGTGGACGTTCTAGTGCCGTGCGCATCAAGTTTCCTCCAATGCATGGAAGCAATTGGAGATCCAAAAAAAACATGTTTGGCAGTTGAATCTCAAGTTCAACAAATATCCTAAACGTGAAAGACGGTCAGATTCGCGTTGCCCAGTATCACTGTTGCTCACTATAGAGTCTTTGTTATTGCAATCAACGCTTATTCACTCAAGACACCATACCATGCGCTTTGTAACATTGGCTCAAGCCAGTTCCAATAAACGTGAGGGTTTCTTCCATACGGTCCCATCCGTGTCAATCATGTCCATATTAATGATTCAAATCTCCCATCTCTAGACTTTGTGCAATGCACATCTGGTCCAAACTTCGGACATTGGTCATGTAAGCTGTGTGCCGGACGCCCGTTCAAAGACAAAATCAAACACTCCAAGTTAAGAAGACACATGGCCCAAGTACAACACTGCGGAGCCCTGTATCACTCGACTAGTAGTTGAATTGAGGGGGACAATTTAATTGACTAGTAGTCAAGTGTACGGTGGCCGTAGAGCGCCAAATGAGTCAAAACCTGGAAATGCAAAAAAAACACATGAAACATCCTTGAAAAGCCCTGTCAAGCCTATCCCGACTCTTAGCCCGTCACCTCCGACCAAAAAATCCCTTCATTGAATATTGCCTTCCATCAAATGATAGTTTTTAGAAGTTTCAACACAAGTATTGTCCAGGAAAATTTCACACAGACATCATCATCACCTTCCTTACAGTTTATCTTGGGATTGTGATGAATATGTTTCAATGGTTTTCCAAACAGCCAGTGCAACTCAGCTTTCCTACCATAATTGCTCAAAAGAAAAGATTCATACTACTGTAACTTCCATAGGATATCATGCCAATGCGGTTAAAGAAACACTTCATAGATCATATGAAAAACGAAATGTTGTGGATCAACTCCAATCCTTGTTCACTGAGCGCACATTGAGAGTGACAACGGGCAAAGTGTGGTCCAAGGCAACACGGACTCAGGGTCAGGATTGGCTCAACAGGGCTTTTGAGGGGAGTTTCATATGAAATTTTTGGGTTTTTGGGTTTTGACTCATTTGGCGCTCCACAGCCACCATACGAGTGCGCCCGCTAACAGCAGCTCTCAGAGAACACCTGTTAAAACCACCCAAATACAAGTCCCTCGGGCCGCGGGCGATGCTTTGAAAATTAACCCCGTAACATAGCCAAATCCGGCTCAAGACACCCTACAGTCAACACTGTATGTAGCATCGGGTTGGCCCTACCCCATCACCGATCAGAGGGGCCTGTCGGGCCATTTGGCCTTGCTTGCTCACTTCGACCAACCATCCATCAAAACTTAATTGCATTTCATCTTACATCACCTTCACCACCTTGAAGACACTTTGACCAACCATTCATGGTACAACCACGCAAGCCAAAGCGCGACTCTAATGTGCTCGCCAAGATTGGGACAAGGCCCTCACGCAAAAGAAAAGCAGGATCTCCGACTCAAAAACCACCTGTATCCCTCAATCCATCTCTGACGCGCTTGGCATTGGGCCGAGTGGAAAAAATGACCAGCCCACAAACGATTATGGAGTTTTAAATGGAGATTATTTAATTGACAATCCAGTAGCAGCTCAATTTATCCCTCATCCTGAACAACCCAACACCAATAATCCTCCTCTCATTCCTATTCCTGGTACCCAATTTGCTCAGGAAAGCCAAGAGTATTGGAATGCGGAGGATCGGCAACTTGAAAAACTTAAATCGGCCTCCATAGAATCAGATATGACCGCAACCTACCTTGAATGCCAGCATTGTACAAAAAACTGGAAATCTCAATCCTCTTACCTCAATGTACATATCACCTGTCAATGCCCAGATACCAAACTTGTCAAACAGATGGTTGACCTCTATGATCAGTCAAATATTATTCAGAAGGAAATTCTCTTTTGCTCATGTAGGTCTAGACCGGTACGGCTCCTACACTACGGGTACATCTGAAGCTCAACTCGATTTCCCAAAACCGCTTTTTCAAAACCGCTCTTACAATTTCATCATCAATTATGGAACAAGAATGTTTTAGCCAGCACAGGATTTGTCAATGCCTTGCTCAAATTTCCTCAAGTAACAAAGCGATAGAAGTAATACTATGAAACCCAAAAACACTCAACACTTCCTTATTCACGCTTGAGATTTGAGAAGGCAGTTTGCAAATTCAGTCAATATGTATCGAGGTATGATTCTCTGTACAAATCGGATCTATAAGGAAGGCCTGAAGATTTTGAATTCTCAGCTTTTGGCAGACCAATGTGCACGCTGTTTTGGTCCAGCTATCAATGAAAAGAAGAGTTCACCTCAAGAGCCAGATGTTATAATTGCTTTGGATTGAAATTTTCAACATCAACACTATACCCAATCTAGTAAGGATAACCCAAACAAAGAAGAATATCCTGATATTTTTATCAAGCCCTCTGGTATGAAGAAGAACAAAACTATACATAATTCAACTGAGACGCAAGTCAAAAATATAAAGGTGAGTCTTTTGATAATAATCTCATAAAATTATACTAATATATCAATTACTGATTTGAAACGCATCCAGAGTGCATGTGCTGACTCTCACACTGCAGCAAACAACGTTAGAAACTCTACATCTTGGAAGCGAAGCAATGATACGGGCCTCTTTGGATGTACATGTTGACATGATGTACCCCTCAAATTAGCCAACATTTACAAAACTGGTGAAAAGTGAGTAACTTGGCTTTGTTTCTTATAGTCTGAGTTGATATTCACGTTATCTTCTGAATGCTCGAAATAGGCTGTACTACCCGCTCAGCATCCTGGAGAATTTCTTGATGGATTTGCCCGAAATCAAGGTTGGAGTGCTGTATGATATTGGGTGTCAATTGGAAGCGCATATCAAAAAGGTAAGTTTGGCCATTCTATTCATTTTATATTGGTCTCTAATTTTTTTTACAATCAGCAAGGTTTTCTTGCAACGCTCAACCAACGACTTAGTTATGGCACCTCCGTATTCCACGTGTATGTGCACAACTGGGCCTGTCAAGTAATGTACAATCCCCAATTCAATAATTTTTGGGGATTATCCGATGGCAAAGGACTTGAAAGGTTTTGGTCTTTTCCGTCATTTCTAGTGGCTGTCAATCATATTTCCACCTGTCTTCATTGACTACTCAACATCCACTGGAGGACATCTTTTTAAGTGCAGATCACATTAACGTCAACAGGTATGTCCTTCTAATAATAATAAAGTAAGATTGGTTATCTCGAAAAAAAGTGCCACGTCGACATAAGTCCCTTCTCTTCTCAACAGTATCGCATGCCCCTGACTGTTACTCAACAATGCCAAACACCCTCCCTCATGAGGTCCCAATCTGTATAGGTCCTAGGCAAGGCCATGCCTGTACAAGCTCTACACCCTGAACTTTCCCACAATCAATAATATTGCGTACAGCAATCATGACCATGTAAAGACCATTATGAAAGCAATATCCTCTTTTCCGTCGGATCCTGCTTTGTGTTGTCGTGCCCCGCTTCCTTCTTTCCCTACAAACCCTCAAAATTACTGTTCATTTGCTGCGCTTCACTAGGTACCAAAATCCCAAAGTGTCACTGTCAAGCAACTACGTTGCTACAAAAGCAATGCTCCGTTGTTACAATCACGTTGCGACACCGAGCCCATCTGACCCTTGCCGTATCATCACTCTCAATGCATTGATAGTGCTCGTATTTCTGTTTAAACAAGGCACTCAAGACAAAACTTCGCGTATTTGTCTATATAAGGTTGTTGCGGTAGACAACAATTGACTACTGATACTCATTTCTTTTTCTCTGTCTATCATATACTCCGACAAAGATTATTGCAGTGCTTAACCTTTATCACTTCCACCCTACTTACAACACCCTTACATATCAAAGTCCAAAAAATACATTGCGTCTGTGCAATCCCCAACATTAAATATCTTCAATTACTATGACGACTGCACGCAATCGCTCTCAGCCCGCGTATTTGACTGGAAGCTTTGAGGTCACTGGAGACGTGAGTGTGTAAGAACCAACTAATGATTTGCTGTCAACGCTCACATTAATTGATAACGTCCAGGGAAACGCCAGCCAGTCTGGTAATACTGGTTTTTGTACTGTGCAATCTGGCTTGAACTGTAGCGGTATAGACAGCAGCATGAGTCTCGAGCATCCTATAATGATTTCAGCATATTCAAGCGCAAACGTTGGATTGACAGCTGGTGAAATGTACGGTTTGAAATTGAAACTCATCGCAAGCAACGACGGACGGCCTCCCCACGGTATACACGAATTGAGTCACAATGTTCATCTGGGCAACGCTGAAGCGTTCCCAGGAAATCTCATTGACAACACGGCCATTTCCTCCATTGGCGTCATCACCAACTGGCGTACTATCCAAGAAGCTGCACACGGTGGTAGACCCACAACCGTCGTCGAGGTTAGACACACCAATTGGGATCCTATCGTAAGTGGTTGATACACCTCTCTGGATTACAAACATTGACATTGCATTAACTGCAGAGCGGAACCAATGTCGAGTTCAAAATTGAGTACTGGTGCCGTCCCGTAAGAAACTTAGTGCGGTGCCAAAATTTATTTCAACTTGGCAGGGAAGTCACATTGAATGGTTTTGTCACGGGTGTCGATCAAGACAAACATATGCTTCAAGTAGACGTGAGTTTACAAGATCGCTGCTATGTTCAAGAGCTGACATGCACTCTCAGCTCTACGCCGTATCGGTAGCCACAGGTCACGAAAATATCAATGCGCCGACTGTTGTTGGAGCCACAGCTCAATCAACAACTACTAAAGCTGGTCGCGTGCGACTACCACGGTAAGAGCTCGATGACTGTATTTCTTGCTATTTGAGGTTAAGTTGACATGTAATTATTCTTAAAAGCGCGACCGGAACTTCTGGTAGCAGTGTCCTCACGTCTTCGCCAGTGCAAAGTACATCCGGAAGCACATTAAGGTATTTCAATCCTCATCATACCAAGGATCACACTAACATCCATTTCTGTATGACAACAGCATCATTGAATCAATCTCTACTGCTCGTACCAGGAATGCGTCAACGGCATTACCTCATTAACCGCGTTTAGCAATGAGACGGCCACTAATCTTCATTCGCCACAAGGAGATTCTGCCTGGGTTGATCCTTCAATGTCCCCAAGCCCAAGCCTTGCGAGTGAGGCTACGGGTCCAATTAACACTCCAACGCGAGACACACGTAGAACCACTGCCAGTGCTAACAAGCGTGCACGCGGAGCGTAAATTCAATCCAATTTATCAATACTGTGTACTTACTTCACGATTCTCACTTTTCATTCGTTCACTGTATCCCATTCTTTTCGGCTTTTTTTTTCATAGTACTTCTTAAAAAATTAGAACAAAAATTTGTACTTTCTTTCTTGTTGTTTACTTTCATAGAACATGAGTCTCACGCCTTTCTATTTGACATCCTTTACTATTGTTAGCCAGAGATGAAATAAAGCATAGCAACTTACTAGAATGGCATGTCTGATCAGGCCAGTCCATTTGAGGCCAGGAACAGGTCAAAATCCGGTTTTTAATTACGTCAGGCACCCAATCAGAGCATTTCTAAGCTAGAAATAAGTTGTTCAAAGAGTGAATTTAATTTGTCTACAACACTACGATGAAATCCAAGCATTCGCAATCATAGCTTTGAAGTTTTTCAATGGTATAGCTATTATTTGTTTTCCACGATCCCGAGTCCAGAGTAATTTCGAAATCATCTTATATTCTAATTACGACCAAGCAATCCACTGCATATCCCAATAAAATCATTATAAGAGAATCACAGAAGCATATGCATCCACGCTCTCAAAGACGACCCAATTCCGGCAAAGCGATAAAACGTGACGGCGATCAATCTGAATCTTCTTTACGCGCTGTCTACAGCAAACAAATGCCTCATAGACTAGGACGATGTGATGACGTTTGTACTAAGTGTCACGCATTGCATTGGCGTGAAGAACGTCCACTGGCTGCAAGCAGGTCACAGCCTCACGCTTATTCTACATGCTGCCAATCAGGCGCAGTGACTTTACCCGTTGAATATCATAGGCATGCAATGACTCCGCCATTCATCAAATTCTTACTTACAAGTTCAGATCCAGGTAAAGAAGTACTTTATACTATAAAGTTGTCATAACGCTAATTTCTTTCATCGTAGCATCCAGGGAATTTAAACAGAATATACGGCGGTATAATAACACGCTCTCCTTTACATCTCTCGGTGCAAACATCGACCAAAAAGTTAATGGACCTATGGGAATCAATACTTTTAGGGTCAATGGGGCATTAGCTCATCGCATAGCGGGCCTCATTCCAGATGCAGGTCGCACTGCTCGGTACGCTCAAGTCTATGTCATGGGCGACGGGTCAACAGGAGAAGCAACATATCGATCTAATCACTTCCCACAGCAAATGAACATAAATATCATCCATTATTTTCAGGCATGGATGTACAAGTACAATCCATTCGCAAAAGCCTTTAAATATGTGGGTGATGTCCTTCAAACACGTCCAGACATTGGCTTGAAACTGACGACAATGCTTCCCGCTGGAAGAGATGTACGGAGATATAATTTCCCGACTGCCAATGAAGTGGCAATGGTGGTTGAAGGAGAAGGCCTCATTGGTGAACTCGCACGTGACATAATTGTCTATTGGCAGCGTGGTGGTTTTGATCGGTTATCTGACATTCATACGTCATATCTGCCTCTGCGGTATCCTATCTTATTTCCTTATGGCTCACAGGGCTATGATGAACATTATATATCACCAACGAGATTAAGTGAGTGACTTCTACATTGGATTACCAATTGTTTTTGACATCATTATAATATACTTAGGTAAAGGTGGCAAAATAACAAATCTCGAATGGTTTGCACATATGCTGTTCCTCCGTCCAGACAGTTTTTCAGCGATTATATCGGCTGGTCAGTTATTCCAAGAAATCCTCGTCGATATGTATATTTGTGTCGAGCATTGGCGCTTAGAGTACATAAGAAATAATCAGGTTAGGATCCGAGCGGCGATTTATTCCGGCGTTCTAGAAGCAATGGGACGGCGGGACCTTTTGCCTGGCAAGAATATTATTCTGCCATCGTCATTTACTGGAGGAGCTCGCTACATGAGTGAGTTATACCATGACGCTATGACCTTAGTACGCGAAATTGGAGAACCCGGGTATTTTATAACAATGACAACAAATCCAGAATGGGAGGAAATAACGCGAGAATTGAGACCAGGAGAGACTGCCCAGGATCGTCCCGACTTAGTTGCGCGAGTGTTTAGTCTCAAGTTTCAATCATTATTGGACGAGGTAACAAAGCGACGACGACTCGGACACTGTTTGTCGTACGTTTATACTATCGAGTTTCAAAAAAGGTCTTTGCCTCATGCGCACCTAATCCTCATTATGGCTAAAGGAGACACGGTACGAACTGCACACGACATCGATTTGCAAGTCCGCGCCGAGCTCCCGTGTCCAAAAGCAGAGCCAAAGCTTCATGAGTTGGTGGGCAAATTTATGGTTCACGGACCATGCCACGGCAGGGCCTGTTGGAAGCGGGAGCGATGTAAATATGGATTTCCTAAAGAATTCTCTGAATTTACGACATTGCCCAACGATGCCTATCCTGCCTACAAACGTCCAGCAAATGGCAGGTCATACGTGCGCAATGGGCGTAACATCACCAATCGTGATATTGTCGCATATAATCCATACTTATTATTGCAGTATGAGTGCCACATCAACGTCGAAATACCAGTGGGTATTAAGGCTGTCAAGTATCTTTATAAATATATTTCCAAAGGTCACAATCGGAGCGCAGCAACTTTTACATCGCAAAACGAGACATTGAAGTATTTAGATGGGCGTTACGTTAGCGCTTCGGAAGATGAGTAACATTGGCATTGATTTCACGAATACTACTAACATAAACTTTCATTCCTGATAAACCCCCATGCAGCGTGTTGGAGGTTATTCAAATTCCCAATCGCGGGAAGATCACCAGCTGTACAACGTTTAGCACTACATAACAAGGTCAACACATTGTTTATTGGAACAATGAAGACCAACTCGGTGATGACATTGAAAGTGGCCGAGCAGGAAGAACGACGTTAAGTGAATACTTTCGCATGAACAGTATTGATTTCTATAATGAAAAATCGAAAACGTCGACGAGGTCATTACTTTACAGTGAGATGACAAGACATTTCTTGTGGGATAAGAAGAAAAACATATGGAAAGTGCGACAGAACCAGTCTTCAACAATATCGCGCACGTACTTTGCATCTGTATACACAGGGGAGAGGTATTATTTACGACTGCTCTTAGGACATGTACGCGGCGCAATAAGCTTTCAAGATATTCGAACAGTCAATGGAGTAGTCTGTACAACCTATCGTGAAGCAGCTCACAAACTAGGCTTGTTATTAAGTGACGAACACTACATTGCATCAATGAAAGAAGCTTCATTGTGGCAAACAGGTTATCAACTTCGTAATTACTTTGCCTTAATACTCAAGCACTCACCACCCGCTGACCCTCTAGCATTGTGGATGGCGCACAAGCACAACCTCAGCGACGACTGTGGACGAGACATTGCTAGGCAGTTTCCCAATTTGCAATCCGACGATGCTACAAACGAGGCCTTAGGGCTTCACCAAATGAGAGTATGCTTGCAAGAAATGGATCTGACGTTGGCAGAGGCTGGCTTGCCAAGTGAGGATGTCAATATTTTACAATATCTATATCCACTCTATCAGGCAGGTAACTCCGTCGCTCTGGATCATAATGTCAGTGGCCTTTAAGTTGACTTGGCGCTTAAAACTATGAACGCCAAGCAGTTGAAACTTTTCACTGTGGTCACTTCAACACTGCGTAGTCGCCGTGGAGGGACGTTTTTTCTCGATGGTCCAGGGGGCACGGGTAAAACCTTTGTACTCAATGTGTTGCTCAACTACGCAGTCAAAGAAGATATTTCGTTCGTTTCCGCCGCGTCGTCGGGGGTTTCTGCTTTATTACTTCTCGGTGGTCAGACGGCTCATACGGCTTTCAGAGTTCCACTCAAGATCAATGAGTCATCTATGTGCAACTTCGGTAGTGATGACAGAACTGGTAAAAAACTGAAAGAAGTTCAGTTCATTGTGTGGGACGAGATTGCAATGCAGAATAACAATGTCATTCATTGCGTTGATCACAGTTTGCGTGCACTACGATCCTCGGAAGCCGCGTTCGGCGGTGTTTGCGTTCTATTTTCAGGGGATTTTCGTCAAACAATGCCAGTAATACCAAAGTCAAATAGTCAACAACAGGCTGCGGCATCACTGAAGCGTTCTCCGATGTGGGAGTACATTAAACGCTATTTGCTTACCCAAAATGTACGCTTGGCGAGAAAGGAGGGAGAATCCGATGAAACTGCTGAGGCAAATAAAGCTTTTAGTGCTTGGTTGCTCAAGTTAGGTAATGGTGAATTACAGGAAGAGGATCAAGCCTTCATCGAATTAAATTGTTGCAACACAAGGCATATGCCTGTTGGTCAATCAATAGACCCGCAAATACTTCAAGACCAATATGAGGATGTCAATGATTCAGTAAAAACAGGGAACTGGAGATCTCTCGGAGATTACTATGCGGAGAGGTGTATTCTCACGCCTTTGAACACTGATGTAGATAAGTTAAACAAACGTATTTTGGACAACATTGAGGGCGAATGGGCCAAATACGTGTCTCTTGACATTATGGATGAGGACTATGTTGAAGATATTTCACCGGAAATGCTGAATTCTTTCAATTTGCCATCCTTTCCAAAACACAGATTGGAACTCAAGGTCGGGACGCCACTGATTCTGCAACGAAATCTAAATTTGCAACGGGGATTGTGCAACGGAACACGACTGTTAGTTACAATGTGTGGAAAGACCACATTGCGATGTCGCATAATTTCGGGCGCACAGCGGGGTGAAATGATTATGTTGCCCAAGATCAAGTTAAGGCATGAGGGTAATGAAACCTTTCCAATTCCATTCTATCGCTATCAATTTCCAGTATCATTGGCTTTCTCAATGACGATTAACAAAGCACAAGGTCAAAGCCTGAGAAAAGTCGCTGTCGCATTACCAAACACAATCTTCTCGCACGGCCAGCTCTATGTCGCACTTTCGCGTTCTACTTCTGCGGAGAACTTAATAGTGAGCGTAGGTTCAGGATCAGGAGAACGCACGTTGAACATTGTCAATAAAGAGTTTATTGCAGAGTAATTGTAATTAACATGTGATGATATATTTTGACGTAATGAATGTATTGCATTGCGCAAAGATTGGGGTACTGACTCTGAGGTTTCAATCGGATGAAGTAGAAATTATAGAGAGCCTACCTTGAATAACATCTACGATTTGCAGAATGACACGTGTCATTCATGCATCTGAGTGGCTCAAGCCGGGCAATGGGAGTTTGATTGAAAACAACTTATTGCAAAACATCTTACAAAAATTTCAACATTGCGTGTACATAGATTGCTGAGCATAAACAGAGAGAACAATTTGACAATAGCAGCTCGTGGTTTTGAATGTCTTTCTAGGCAAGAAAGATAACTTAATGATTGTCAAGAAATTTCGATGATATGACATCAATCAGTGCTCCAACCAGATTGTGTGGGAGCCATGCGTAAACCTGAGGAAAAGGTAAACCCTGTTAGATGTACTCCTCAGAGCCCGCAGACTCGACTCTATTCACGAGAAGATCGGTTTTTCCATGCAGGGGTTCTGACTGAAGACATGGAATTAAGGCCTTTGATGTCGTCAGGGTACACATTGCGTTTGCGTTTTTTGTCTTGCGTAGCGACTGTCATGAAAAGTGTCAGCTTCGTAGGATTGCCGTTATGATTGAAGCCACTGGAATTAATAGCGTACAGGCTCTCTCAATAGCATCTAATTCTACTTCCTCAGCCTCAGTGAGGGTCCATGGCTCAAGTTCAGGATCCTTATTCTGCAACTTAGCTGAAAGGGAGATTATTAGTACGTTGAACAAATGCCGAGCACTTTCAGCCTTACTTGATTTATTTTCAGTACCGTTGACGGCAGCAGCTTGAGCTGAGGCCATGTATAATACGTCCAAGCTATACTTTTTGTCATTAGTCATGAAACGCCAATCAGAATATCGTGCGGCTCTCTTCGGCTTCACACCATTGACGCAACTATTGAAGTTAACAGTACATTTCGATCGATAATGTCCAAAGAGACCACAGCGAATGCATTGATCCAATCCCGCCCATACATCAGGGTGAGCCTGATGAGTGATTTCGAGGGGTTCGATTTCAGACCTGTCACGCTCCGAAAGAGTGTCGAGATAAGCCCGTTGCTCAGGCGTCAAGGCCTTCATAATATTAATCTAGCAATCGAATGTAGTGACGAAAACAATTTTAAGGGGGAAATGAGACGATGGGTGGTATTGAAAAGCAACAGGTTTTAAACAGTGTAGGCAATCGACTACATCAGCGTAGTACATATGTGTACTGTCAACGTTTGAAAATGAAGTATATCTTTGTAGCAAAGCCAAACAACGCAACATCGTTTCGCATATAGTGCAAACGAAACGGAAATCCCTTTCAATTTCCCTTCCACCACAATACGTGGGATAACAATACTCTAAGGCATGACAATATGCCCTAATCTTAGGCTCAAAGGGTTCTCATTCGGAGTAAAAAATAATGCTTTAGGAAAGACCCGGAATTAGAACGTGCTGGTCCCACTCCTTATCACTGAGTTATAAAGATATGATTATTCTAGGAATGAAGTATATTCATCCCCGAGTACATCGCCAATGTATGCATATTGTATTGCTGGAGACATAGTGAAGGATTGAGCTCCTCCGATTCGAGTATTCTGAGCGGAGAAGATTTCAATGCATGATCTACACCGTTAGTTCAATTAAATTAGACATTGATAACGATGAGGATATGTAGGACAGAGACAAAGGAGGTTATTGCGATAATTACGAGGGTTAACGTGAATTCGAAAGGATCAACAATATATGTTGATTGCATAGTGAAATGAAAAAAAGGAAGCGGAGCTATCTGTATTTATGTCATACAAGTCAAAAATATACACAAATCGAGAAAAGGCTTAGCATGTTGACCAGATACAATACAAAGCCAAGTACTACGAGGCGTGCAGATCAAGATCTTCAATCACGTCAAAGTCTTGCGGCCCGCGCCCAATGATATTATATGAAGCGACCTGTAAACAGAATGTGATTAGTTGATGCATCATTTGCTCGAGTCAATGCACTGACGTCAACAATGAAAGAACCAGTAATGTGATCTTTAGCGACTAGATTTCCGTTGAATGAAAGACGCGCACCGCAGTAGAAATACGTCCAATGTATTGCTTGTGGCGTGAGGTGGCCAAAAGTGTAGATCATATTGAAAACGCGTCGACACTGAGACTTTGGGAGCTGTCAACAACAATAGATTGTAATAGAATGAGAAAAACATACAATTGAATCGTAGTAGTCATGCTGAGCAGTGATATGGAGGTCCCAGGGCGTGGTATCACAATCGTTCTCGTTGAATACAATCAACGTCACTTTTCCGGTGGAATTGATGATAGCACGACCATCGAGATCACTGATTGACAGATTCGGCGCAGGGCCCAAATCCAAGTGACTCACACTGGGAGGAAGTCCGAGTCACTCGGGTCTGAGTGTGCACTGTGTGACTCAGGGTCTCGGAGTGCACACATAGAATTTGAGTGACAATTTGTCACTCGCTTGACGTGTGACTTTAACTCACGCTCAACGCCCTCGAGCCCCTAGTTTTGTCCCCTTGGACTAAACTAGGCAGGTACATATGTACATGATACACTAGAACAGTGATACGTACTGACTTTCCTCGGATCAAAGCTGACATGTGTAGGTCCTATACATGTGTGTGTAAGTTTTGAACCAATATTAAGGTAAAGTCCACCATCCAATTGAGTCAGAAAGTCTAGATATAACCTTACAAACGGCTGTATGTAAGCAGAAAGTGAGGGAATTAACGGATTTCTGGCAAACTGCAGTTTGAACCCAGCTAAATTTTAAAATGCAGTCTGACTTGAACAGCTGTTTAGCTTTGGCCTCAGCGCGAAGTACATAAAATTCTTGACCGTACCTCAGGTGCCGGTTTGAGTACTCAGGGGACACGCGATTCACAAAGTGAATCAATTAATTCACACAAGCATAGAAGATATAACATTCGGAGAGAAAAATACATTTTTTTGTTTTTTTGTCTTGATTTTGTGGATCGGTCTTGAAACAGCAATACTTTTTTTTGTGTTTGAGGTTTTCTTGGAGAGATCAATGAGGGAGAGAAAGAAAGAAGGCTGAAGAACAAAATCTCAAGAAAAGGAATTTCATTGATCAATGTGATTATAATCACAGGAACGAGTTTTTTGTGTTAAAAAAAATTATAAAAAGTCGAAACAAAAAGAAAACATAGAATCCTTGCCAAAAGAAAAAAAGTTACAATTCGTCGTCTGAGCCATCAAACAAGGAGTCATGCTCCATGAGCTCTGACTCATCAATAGGGGCTTGAGTGGAGGTTCCTGGAGGTCCGGGGACAGGTGTTGTTTCTGCTGGATGAGTTGTTTCTGCTGGTCGAATGAATACAGGATGGTTTCTGAATTGAAACTCCGGGGCATCAGGGAAATCCATTATTTGACTTCTTTGAGAAAGTGGTATATTTGCAATGTGATTAGGCATAGATGCTTCACCCGATTTGCTATACAAGGTGACATCGAGTGTAGAGGGCATGATGCTGAGGAAATTCCCGAAATCTGGGAACATTCGGGGCGTCATCTTCAAAGCAAGAATGTCTTCAAAAGTCAATTGAGCTAAGAAAGCCGGGTTGTACCAATCCTCAGGCAAGCCCGGTGGTGCCATGGCATCGAAATCAATGACTGGAGGATCTCGTCGCTGACGTGGACGAAGCTTGTTACCGCGTTTGGGTTTCCCTTTCAGTCCAGCAATGCGAGGAAGTGAAGCCCTGCGGCGCTTTTCCACAAAGTCGATAAAGTCGGTCGCTATCTGAGATCGCCAGGATGGTACTTTGCTGTAGGCCATCTCAGAATCTGGGGCGGAGGGATTGGCTTCGACCTCGTCGTCTGAATTGACATATCGATTTGCAAAAGCGTCGACATAGCAAGGGACGACTCCCATAGCCATGAGGTACTGTTGACGGTCTTCGGTTTTCTGTGAGAAAAAGAGGCATGTGTATATCAGGAACACAAGTGCAGGATGTGGTGAAATATAGGGAATATACACACGCGTCGCAGAGCCACAGAGATCGAGTTTCTTGCTTGTTCCTCAACCAGGGCATTACCATTTGTCCTAAGCTTTTTGTTTTGAGTTCGAAGGTACTTGTAATGCCGAACGTAAATTGCTGCTAGAACTCTGTCGTCCATGTTGAACCGTACAGCTTCCTGTTTTGCAACTAGTGGAAATCGATTTAAATTCAGACCCCACTTCCAAACCTTTACAAAAAACATAATCATTAGTTGGTTGAATTGATCTTCGATATTGGCATCCCAGTCCATGGTAAAGAAAATGATGTTATGCGTTTGCATAACTCCTACTATGTAGTCGACATAGTCATTGTCCAAATCACCAGCGTGGTTGTTGACTCCGTGAACTTCGTGTCGTGGAATGCTTGGTGCATCAGGTGCATCAGGATCTTGTTCCGATGCGATGAACTGCTGGATGGACCGATTGTAGAACTGATTGGGAGATGGAGGAAATGGCGACTTTGGAGTTGCGCGTCCCATTAGCACCATAGCCAAGGTGTAACACGTTTTCTAAATCAAGATGATGTGGTTAAAACTATGGTTTAAATTAAAAGGTTCAATGAAAAACTTACTCAAAGGGCAAGTGATACTTTTGACACATCGACCATCTCATACATGTCGCGTGGTCCCTTCTTAGGTGTAGATCGAGGCTTTTCCACCCTTCGTTTCGGTGGGCTTGGGGTGCTAGCTGGGGTATTATCAAGGTTCAAGCTTGCATATCGAGCTTGAAGTTCTCGCATAGCACCATACGGATCTGATTGTGCTGACTGCTGAGTGTTGGGTGGAGGTCTTTCAGGAGTTATTGCATATCGACCTTGAAGTTGTCGAATTGATTGTGCTGACCGAGGCGACTGAGTGTTGGGTGGAGGTCTTTCAGGTGTTGGCGAATGAGTGTTGGGTGGAGGTCTTTCAGGAGTTGAGGTGTTCTGTGATGCCATGGTGTTCTGTGATGCCATGGTGTTCTGTGATGCCATTGACGTGTTCTGTGATGCCATTGAGATCTCTGGAATTTCGATAGATTTTTTGTGTAAAATAAAAAAAGATGAAAAAAAAGATGAAAGGATGGAATGAAAGGATGGAATGAAAGGATTGCGAAAAGATGAAAGGATGGAATGAAAGGATAAGGAGTGGTTGGGGATATATAGTTGATGTTTAAGAGTGTTGAGAGTGTTGAGTGTGAATGGAGCGGGAAGGAAAGTTGGGGTGAGGCGAGCCAAGGGTCTAAAAAAGAAAGAATTTCCGAACCGAGTGTCTAAAAGAGGAAAAAAATCTGGATTGGGTGAAAGAAAATGATAGAAAATGAAAATTGAAAATGAAAATTTGATTTTAAATTTGATATTTTTTTTTGATTTTATTTAATACCAAGTATGACGACCACGCGAAAGCGATTTAATTGCAATGGTCGAAGGTTGGATTCCAAAGGTCCCATCGGGGTAAGTGTGAGAGGCGGTGGGGTACATAATCTGTTCAAGACTTATAACTTCAGGGATCATATGTTGATTCAAGCCAAGTTCGTTTTGTATTCGATCGTTTGATGGATGTGTATAAAATAGATTGTACTTCAAGTTAGGCCATTCCTTAAATGGATTATTACGTTGATGGCTTTCACTTAAGGATTGAAATCGAAGGACTGAGATGAACGTGTCCTGAATATCTTGGCCGGTGGTTGTGCAATTTCTAACATGATTGAATATCTTCAAAATCTTTCCCATATGTGAGGTTTCTTCACTTCTGGAACGACCCACCGGAGTATACTCTATGATACAATTTCTAGAGCTGATGTTGTAAGGTGTAATTGTAAGTCCGTGCCAGCTGAACCGCTTAAGAAACTTCACTCTTGATGATATTGATATGCGATTTGTTTCGTCCAATTGCCCCAATCTTCGAAGCAGTGCCGTATAGGTGAATGAGCAGAGCACATCTGACATATCCTGGAGGTTCGAAGACGATGCAGCATCTTGATTTGCGTCGATTGGAATCTCGCCTATTTTAGATGACAATTTTTTTCCACCCTTCAATAATTCACTTACTCCCTGTGCACACTCTGGACAGTCCGGAGAGTCCAAGGCAATCGCCAGATTTGAAGCTCGGCAGAGTTGTCGAAGCATTGTTAAATCCAGTTCCCCTTCACAAGATAAAAGTAAAGATTGAGTTATGATTAAGAATTGAATGTGAAAAAGTAATGACTTACAAATCTTACGATTGTTTGGAATCTTTTGTAAGATCCCATTGTATTGTTCGAACTGCCAGGCCGCTAAGTATGCTGATGGACCATAGTTGTAAAATTGAAATGGCACATGAAATGCCATATGCTGATTGGGAGTGGGTTTCAAATCGGAGCGAAGCAACCTCAAACTAGATCGATAAGCTACTAGGTGGTCAAAGTATTTCTGAATGTTCTGGTCACTCGTATGATAGCTCATTACAATCTCAGTCAAGCTACAGAGATGAAGGACATTCGAGACAACGCCAGGATCGATCTTTGAGGAATGGAGTAGTTGAAACATAGCCACGGGTAAATGAATTGTGAATAATACAATCCAATCAGCTGATCGTAGTTTTCCATGTGAAGCACTTCCGAGATTAGTGGGTGGTGGGGATATCCATGAGGGAATAATCGTAGTTGAGATTGTTGATCGTATTTTCTTGAGGCCTTCTGTACCAAGAAGTTGGATTTTTTCAGCAGCAGATGAAGAGTTGATCTCAGGGAAGACCTCGTTTCCATCATCGTCATAAAGAACGTTGTTTTCGTCCTCGTCAAGCCCTTCTTCCAATGATGTTAAAGTACAATGGTTGAGTTGAAAGCCCCGGCTATGCTGATTGAAAGATGTGGGATGGAGGTTTGAAGAGATGTCGGAACCCATTGCGTGGTCGAGATCAAGCTGAAGTGGTTCCCAATCATCGGTCATGTTGATGTCTAAATCGGTCGAGATTGCTTCTTGTAAAAGGGCTGAGGTTCTTGATTCTTTCCCCTTTTCAAGGGCTTTCCCTAATTCAATAAGATCCCACACTCGCCTGAAATGATATTCAAGCATCCCACTGATGCAGTGCATGGTATCAACGACAACCATCTTTGTAGGATCCCAATAATCCAGCTCATTCAAACACGACCATCGAACCCCGCATGTGCCAAAGATCTGTTCACGGGCCTTGAGTGTCTTTGCATCTCTCCAAGCCTTTGCTTGTTGAGTATGATCAGCGTGAGATCGTAGTGTCCAAGTTCGATAGTCGACGGAATGATTCGAGTCTTGTGTAAGATAACAGAATGAACAAAAAAACCGTGCACTATGAGATGCATACCCAATCAATTTTCGTACAGCTGGTAGATCACAAACTGCTACAATAAGTGCGACTCGTATTAATTGACCTTGTGGATGCAAAGAAGTCGGAATGCTGGTCCCATGTGACCACAAGTGTTTGAGTTCGCCTACAAGATCATCGATTACGTTGTTCATCTGGAGAACTGTTGGTTCATTCGGTCCCGGGGTGATTCCAACAAGACAGATATTCTCGAGTTTGTATCGGAGTTCTGGTGGAAGCGACATACAAAAAAGAATGACTGCGCCGATCGATGATTTCTTCCCAGCGATTTTATTTCCGAAAGGGTTGAACCAATCTACATAGATCCCAAAAGCAAGATTACCAGGAGTTTGAGTAAACGGTGTATCTGATTTTGGATCTCGAAAACTTCGCCACATTGCACCATCCCAGATATCTGTAGCTGGTGTGCGTGGAGGTTGTTGGTGTACATAAACCGAGTTGTCCAGTTGTTTTTCGATCTCTTGACGATTGAGAAATCGTGTGAGCCAAGGAATGAAGGGCTGAGTCGAGTAAAACCGGAAAGGTACATTGGTGGTTCGGAAAAGAGGCTCGTCACAACTCTTACTGCGGCTGGTTTCTTTTCGAGTACAACGCTGAGGAATCGGTGGTTCGTCTGCTGTAGGATATCGATATCGCTTGAAACACTTTGGACAGCAGATGCTGCGTTCGAGCAATGCTTCAATGTCTAACCACCTCATTGCTGTGCTTACGTCCAGAGGAAAATTCCTGATGAGCTTTTGATCTTCTTCGTGAATATTCAATCCTTTAGTTAATTGACTGAATGCAAGTCGTAGTGTTCGGAGGGTGGTATTAACGGCTTTGACGCTGACTCCAGCAACTACATGAAGGTACGTGACCAGTGCTACACAAAGAAAAAGCCAGGTTCCGTCACTTGGACCTGAAAAAAGTGCGAGAAATTTAGTTAGTTATATTCGTATCAAGTTGAATACAAAATAATACTCTTCCTTACCTGGTGACCGCACACCTTTATCCTTTGGGATGGTTCTTCTATCTCCAAGTGAAGGCGGATCTGGAGTGATTTTGAAGTTTGATAGACTTATCTTCAGGATCTCATCATGAACTGAAGATACTATTTCATTGGAATGGATTGGCGGAGGCTGTGAGGCTGGTGCTTCAGGGGTAGGTGGTTGTGAAGGTTGGTTGAAAGCTTGTGGCGAGTGAGCTGCTGGTTGAGGTTGTGAGGCAGATGGACGTGGGCCGTTCTTTTGATGGTGCCTTCGTATTGTTAGGGAAGATACGGTTGGTCCGGATGCTCCATGTTTTGTCCAGCATTTGTGACAGTCGCATGGACGATCCATAGTTGAGAGGGATTGGTGGTGTCTCGGTGATTGGTGGTGTCTCGGTGATTGGTGGTGTCTCGGTGATTGGTGGTGTCTCGGTGATTGGAGGTGTAAGATCTGGGCATTTGGGAAGAGCCAAACAGCTATTCAAGCCGGACTGCAGTATATAGTACAGTTCAGGTGAAACTGCAGTTTGATGATCAGGTCCTATTTCTCTGTTTCTGCCCAAGCTACTTTGAAACTTTGGATGGTTATGGTTCAGAACTTACACACACATGTATAGGACCTACACATGTCAGCTTTGATCCGAGGAAAGTCAGTACGTATCACTGTTCTAGTGAATCATGTACATATGTACCTGCCTAGTTTAGTCCAAGGGGACAAAACTAGGGGCTCGAGGGCGTTGAGCGTGAGTTAAAGTCACACGTCAAGCGAGTGACAAATTGTCACTCAAATTCTATGTGTGCACTCCGAGACCCTGAGTCACACAGTGCACACTCAGACCCGAGTGACTCGGACTTCCTCCCAGTGTCATGGTCGAGTATGAAATGGTGCCTCGGGACGTATTTGTATCTTGACCGAATGGTCCGCTGACAATATAAAGATTGTCGAGCTTCAGCGCTGTGGAAAGCAAAATATGTCACCCCTCATTTTATATATATTCAAATTTTCTCCTTTTTTTTAAAAAAAAACTCATAATTTATCTTGGGATCACTTTTAATTAAATCACTTTAAAAAAAAAACTTATACTTTCCTTTTATCAGATCATTTCAAGAAAAAACATATATTTTTTTCTTTGCAAACTCACTAGATCAATATTTCAGATCAGTCTTATACAAATTAAAAAAATGATTATTTCATTTTTACTATCCGTCACTTTTTGAACTAGTCAGTACAACACAAGACTTCAAAGAAATATCAAAAGAAAAAGAGTAGATGGAATTAATAATCAATGAAAGGATTGAATAAAAATTTGAAACACAAGCAACATTAATCAAAAGAAGAGATGAAATATATTAAAAGAAATCAAAAAGAGAAAAAAAAAATCATCATCAATCAAAAAATTAAAGGTTTTGATTAAAGAGAAACTATAGAAATCAGAAGAGGAAAGGGTGGTCAGCACGGCACAGAGCCAACAAGAAAAGAAGAAATGAAAAAATGAAATGAAAGAAAAACTTACCCAAGAACGGTCAAAATCAATCGTTTGAGGAACAACAAGGGAGTTGGGACCGACGAGGCGAATTGAATTGATTCGATTCGATTCGAACCGCCTAGAAACGACTAGAAGGAACAAAAAAAGAGAACAATGAAAATAAATAAAATAAATAGATAAAATTAAAGATGAAACAAGTCATTAAGCAAGTCAAGAAGAGGTTGGAAGATAGGAATGAGAAAAGCAAAAAGAAGACTTACAATAGGTTAGGGTAGACAGGAAGGATCCGGGTATAAAAACGAACGAACAATTCGTTCGTTCGTTTTTGCGTTTTCGTTCGTTCGTGGTAACCAAGTAGGGAAAGTTTCTTTTTTTTTCATTTTCATTTAGCCTCGGATTGAATCGGATCGAGTTGATAGGACCTAAAGGAAAAAGAGAAAAGATAAAAAAGAAAGAGAAAGATTAGTTAGAAAAAGGAAAAGTTAGGAAAAGAGAAAGGAAAAGAGGAAGATAAGAGAAAAGAAAAAACTTACGAGTTATAAGGGTATTTTGAGGAAAAACCCTTATAACGGTGATTTTGAAGTGTTATAAAGGAAATTGGAGTAAGGGGGGAATTTTTAATTTTTTAATTTTTTTTTTTAATTTTTTAGTTTCTGACCAAATTAGGTCAGAAACCCTAAAAATTAAGGTGATTAGGTAGTTTTAGGCAGTTACAGGTGGATTTAGGTGGATTTTGAAGGTAGTAGGGTGTGTAGGGTAGTTTCGGGGAAAGTAGAAGTTGAAAATTAAGGTTTTGGAGGAAAAACAAAGTTTTTTTATTTTTTTCTCTTGCTGCGGGAAGGTTTTTTTTGGGACCTTAATTGGAAAAGTATAGTAAAAAACAGCTTGTTTACATCTGTTTTTGAATTACGGGACCTTTTTGGGGAATCTTAAGACTGATCTAAAGCTTGTAGATTGGATCAACAAGGTTGGAAGCTTAAATTGGTGGTAGTATTGTTGGAAAAGAGGGTTTCGTGTATTTTGAGGGCAGCTTAACAGCACTTTAGTTACAGCTCCTGGAGGTTTATCCCCCTTGGGTTTGTTTCTTCCCCTCACAGCTCTGCCTACGCTCCACAGCGTAGGAGTTCTACAGCGCGCCTCGTGAGAGTATAAAGCCGACAAGTGATATGGCTTCAGTAGTTGTCATTGCATTGTTGTCCTCAATGGCGAGTGAGCCCTGGCTTTCATGTCGAGCCATAAAACCTGGACCTAGCCGGACAGACTGCACTGGGGGTCAAATATTAGTCTAAGTAAAGTGAGGTGAGGGCGTACGTGTGATGAGATACGAAGGGCTGCACAAAGTTGAACCGGATAAAGCATTGTGGGAGGTGGATATTGGCAACATGTCGAACTGGTGGTCAGCCTTTAAACTTAACATGCATTAATAAAACAAGGCTCAAGGGAGTCGAGCAGACATTATCACTAGGGTATTTCGATTAGGAGAGCTCCCAGCTTCGTTGTGGACATCATGTGGAAGAATGATGCCTGGGCCAAGGTAATGCTTTCATTAATAGAAACAATGAGATGTGGGTCGAAACATAATGAGCATTCCATGAAAGAATTGGTGGTGCAGCAGATTATCGAGTATCATGTTGTTGTCACCTTCAACAATGCCCTCACAATCATCAATAGGCCAACTATAGGGTACATAGTGACCTTGGCATTTGTTACTTACGTAGGTAATTATCATATGCGTGCAGAAATCAATAATTTTGCAGCATACGTTTACATGGCACTACCGCAATCACTCAACAGGATAGCTAATGTGAGGGCATTGCTGCTTTACTTAATTACGTGTGTTATCAGGCTTACGAATGGCTGTGATACATATTTGGTAAGCCAAGTTGTTGTACTTAACTATGCTTAATGTGGCGACGTGGTGCCTAATCCCTAGTAATAACAAATAAAACCAAACTACTTATCAATTACTTACTTCGAATTCAATCCACCATAGCCAAATGGCTGTTGCGCAGGCTACAGAATGCTCACACAGTATCTTTTCAAGCTAGAACTGCTCTTACCAACTTATTGAGCAAAAGAAGTTCACTTTTTCCTACCATCCAATACACCAACAAATTTCTGCGTCAACAGTGGCTTGTTGAGCGCAATTCTCAGCAGAAGAGGTGCCATATAAAAGAAGAGCAAAAATTAGAACTGGGCCAATTGTTATATTTTGAGGAGATGGCTCAAACAGTGTGGTAAGTTCAATCACAACTCAACTGGTACTATGAACAACATAAGACTGAGGAAATTGATTTAATAAGGGGTAAAGATGCAGAAAATGTGGAAGAGGCAGTTCTTAGGTTACAAGAACATAATACATACAAAAAGAAGATTGAAAAACAGCGTGCAAAAATCAGTTCCAAAGTGATTTGCAATGATCTGGGTGGTACATTTCTTCCTCTCACTAAACCAAATCATCACTGACATTGCATCATACCTCTTCAGCTCACGACCAAGACCAGATCTTGAATATCTGGTACACTATACAAGAGGTTTGCAATCAGTCTCTGGCAATTTGCAAACAGAAACGGCCTTTGGATATAAGCCGACGTGATGGAAGGAATTCGAGTATTGGTATGAGATCTCTTTGCGTTGAATTATCAATCAAATGTTTTTGAAGATAAACATTCCTCCATATATGTATAGGTTACAACAACAAGACCCCTCTACTCAAGACACTTTGAAATCAGGCAGCTAAATTGAAAACCAGACTAGAGAATTATCAGAAGTAAGTACCTATTCAATCACATATCCACATTGATCTCAACCGGCAAACATCACCTACCCTGGATTGCTAAAGATCAACTTCAATCACTCATTCTGGAACAATGGCTTGTTCACAAATGGACAGGAACCTTGGGCAACCGATGACAACACACAGTATGGCATGCGGCAGATTGCCTACTTTGATCGGGCTAGTGAGGAAATTCGCCAAATAGGTTGGGAAGTCAGGAGAGTAATGAGGTGGGCAATCAACTTGCACAAGTCTCTGTATAGCTATTTATCTCAACTTCAATCACACCAAAATGATGATGAGGGACTTCGAATGGACCTTCCCTTGGTTCAACATCCGGCTCTAAGTTCACTCAGTAGACCAGGAAAAATTTCAGCTGCACAAGTGATCATCAATGAGAAGCTTGCGAAAGTTTTAAATTTGCAAGTAGAGTGGAATTCAAATTTGCTCAAGGTTTTTCAAAGCACACCACCTCAAGATGGCGATGGTCATCTCAGAATTGATTGGTGTAACAAAGTTCAGAGAATACAAAGTATGTACTCAATTTGTGCGATTGTATTGAACCCAGGAATTATCAGTATCTTGAACAAGGGAAATGATGATATTCAGATGAATATTCAAGGTGCTGAACAAGTTTTACCTGATGATCTAGAACCGGGTGGTGTTGTGGATATTTATGATGAGTCTGATGAAAGTGATCAAGAGATTGATATGGAAGAGGAGGATGTTTATGAGGCACTCAATGTTTTTTCTGATTTGTCTGTTACCTGAATGTAAATGAAGATCAAGTTGTTAAGAAAGCAAAATTGGATTGTACAAGAAATGCATCTTGTGACATCTGAAATGCATCTTGTGACATCTTTGCCTTTATCATATGTGAAAATCAAAGTGAACCTATCTTACCTACTTAAATCTTATTCATTAGTCAGACAGCACCAATTAGTGAAGCTATCAGGTCTTGAAACATAGCTCAATGAGAGAGCAGATCATGCTGAAGCACAGGGCTGTATGTAGGTATTACCACACTAAGTCTTGGATGTAGAGATACCAAGATCAAAATACATAGTTAATGGGAGTCAAGGGAATAATATTATATGTCATGAACTTCAACAAAGGATCTGATTGATTGTTATATTCAATTTCATATCCGAACAGCCCATGCGCTGGGCAGGAAAAGTTGTGTAGCGTTATTTCTTTTGCTAAGCATATCATATACCTGCTATAGTGAGATGAGATATCATAGTACTCAAACACATTAGCAGTGGAGAGGATGAGCCAACTTGCAAGTATTTTGGACCAAACAAGAAAAAGTTATTGAGAATTGAATTATATGCATAGTGTGAAGAGATTGTGCTGGACGGGGCAGAAAAATATGATTATGAAGAGTTCCACAGACCTGACAAGCTGCATAAAATGATATTTTCAGAAGGACCACATATTAGCGGATAAAATGGTCCAATTTTCAAGTACTTTGGACAGAAATTGACAAAGTTATTGAAGATCTTATCCATGGGTCTCAGAATAGGGAAAATGGGCACAACGGGAGAAACAAATGTGCTTATAACGTTTTTCACACATGGGATATAGCTGATGTGATGATAGATTCTTAAAGCCCCAGGATAAGCTGAAAAAATGAGCCATACATGAAGACATTTGGACCAAAACTCAGGGAGTCATAAAAATTTCACTTGATTTCACTCAAAACATGCGCACTACCACCATCACTCCTTGTGTCACTCATTTGAGTAAAATGGAGTGAAATTTTTATTCTTATGCAGCTTGTCATGTCTCTGGAATGCTTCATAATCATATTTGTCTGCCCCGTCCAGCACAATCTCTTCATACTATGCAGATAATTCAATTCTCAATAACTTTTTCTTTTTTGGTCCAAGATACTTGCAAGTTGGCTCATTTTGTGCGCTAATATGTGGGGTGTCATATTATCTTTATGATATGTTTGCACCAAGTTATAACTCTCCACACATCTCCCACTCAGCGTGTGGGCTGCTGATGATGCCTCGCAAGGATACAATTCTTGATAACCATTACAATTGGTGGCCGAAGTTGATCATGATGAGATCAAAATTTCCCTCAAGACTTCTGAATTTACCACCAGATCACATCCAAGACATATGTGGAAATCATTTGCCATCAATACTTAAAAATGTAGACAATGTTTGAAATGGATAGATACAATAGTTTGGTCACTCAAAGTTGGCCCTTGACTTGAATAATTCTTTAACACACTTTTCATTGTAAACTCTCAATAACTTTTAATCAGAATATGAACAGCTACCATGTAATTGCTGGTACAACACACTGGCAATATTCAATTCTATCCTCACCACATCTGTTGCATCAGATTAACCAACTAATTCTTGCATGACTAGTTCATAATTTTTAGTTCTGACAATCCTTTATTATCTCTCAAACCCACATAGTTGGGGTCAAAGACTTGTGTACGGAATGCAAGGTGAGTCAAAGTGACAATGCAAAGAGTTGAAATTTGAAATTTCAGAATCCGCGGGTGCAAAACTGAAAAAACCTGACAAAACTGTGGATTAAACTCAAATACTGGACTCAAACCACCTGTATTTGGGCAAAAACATAGGTTTTTTCCGCTTTTGCCACATTTTGCAACCACAAGTCGAAATTTCACTCGTTCCTTGTCACTTTGACACAAATAATACCATAAAATTTCAAAAAAAATCGCAAACACAATTCACAAAAACAACAACTCAAAACCTCAACCAATCCACAAAACATTATTTGTAAATACCACAAGTCAACCATCAGACATAGCACTTATGTTCTTCCTTGAGTCCAACATCTCTCATTCCGTATTACAAGCACTGATCATCAGCCTTTGGAACATCACTCAATACCCAGTTTTGCACTGTACTCTACTCAAAACTATGTACACTCAACAACCAAAGTGTGTTCAAACAAAACTGCTGCTCTGATTACAAAAGTTGCCAATGAGTAATCTGATGTTTGTGCGCATAAAAACCCACTATCATAGCAAGAACTAAATTTTGAGGTACAAAATTCCGTTCTAATCAAGATCACAGATAGACAGTAACAGATTGTTAGAACACATCTGTCCTATCATTTAAAGGCATTTATATATAATCAATCTACTGTCTTTGCTTTCATTGTCACTCAAAAAACACATAAGATCTGCAACAGGTAGAAAAGAAATAAGGTAAGTATATATAAGTAGATCATGAAGCATATTTGACTCACAATTCTTGATCTTGATCTTCTTCAGGTCAGGCCTCAATCCAGTCGTCTTGCTCAAATCAGTGATGGTGCGTTCCTCAAATTCAAAGCACAAACTGAGCATGTTGATGTGGTTGATATAGTTGATAATACATATATTGAGAATGCTCAAATTATGTAGAAAATTTAGGATTTGTATAATGAGACCAGGGAAATCGTGTTATTTGGAAATAAGTTGCTGGAGAAGGCTTTGTCTGGCTAAACACAAATAGCGACAAGTGAGAGAGGTGGTGAAGAGTTTATGAAGAGAGGAACATTGACTTATATGTCAATTCTATAACAAGTACACCAAAGTTCAGTCTTAGGATGAAGTTTTTTTGACTTTTTGACTTCAAAGAAAAGACCGGTGACAACACAATTTTTCAAAAACTGCTATTAGATCTTACAACGGCGGTAAGTCACAATGAGGTACATTGCGGAAACCGCCAGTAGTTACTATTGAGCTTGAACCAACAAAGACCTGTGCATTAGGTTACTTGGTCCATTCCTGTGTGCCTGTCAGAGGCTCTTTTGATCCCCAAGACGGTGCAGTGGTTTTGATTGCCAGCTCCCAGTGTCTTTTGTAAGCCTGCAAGTATAAGGAATATTTCATTTCTGTAATGAAGGTATAAACCCAAGGCAAGGCATTTTTTGATTCCTCATCATCTTGTAGTTTACCAAGTTTGTGGCTTGTTCTTGGTGTTGTGCACTAGAGAACTGTGCAGGCACACCCACAACAGATATCATTTGTAAGTGAACCAGCTACAACAAATGGAACATCTTACAAGTCCAGCAACAAGAATAAGCCAAGACCATACACCGAGAAAAGATATCTCCTCACTTCACTTTACTACCAAAGTCACAATCTACAAAACCTCTCAAACATCTCACAACGGTTCATGTTCCTAAACCAGATTAAAGCATTTCAAGTAAAGCAAAAAGCAATGGATTGAAGACAATTCCATGAAACAATGACACACGGAGAATAAAAGGACAATGGTTGTAAAGAAAAAAAAGGCCTAGTGTGAATCTAAAAACAGTAGAACTGCAGCTCATTTTTTCTCTTCCTTATACTGGGCAGCCTTCTTATACTGGGCCCTCTTAGCAGCATGTTTTTCCTGCTTTGCTTCAGATCTATGTTTTTGCAGCTGTTCACAAATAAAACAAGTGTTGTGTCAAGTCACTTACCCAAAACCAAATTGAGTATCTCACCCTGCACAACAAAGACCTGAAAGTGACAGAAATGAGTCAGTTTGGGTTGGACTTCAGGATAATGACCTGCATAGATAGAGGGAGGAAGAGAAGTTGACAGAACTTGAAAATATGTGAATCAAGAGGCTAGACTGGTAATCGGGGGTACCCTCAGTCACTTATTCCAACCCCTAACATCACACATCCTCTAGTCACTGGCCGCTTCCCTTACAACCTCTCACTATGGATTCACAATCTTCTGAAGTAGAGGCACTGAGGAAATGATGATAAAAACATAGCTGGAATAACTTTTTGAGCAGCGACAAAATTGAAGAGAACTGGGGAATTGGTTTAATGGATTTGCTGCATGATGAGCAAAGAACTTATAGAAATCCAAACAGGTTCAACTTGTGGTTGAAGATAATAGGTTTGCACATGGAACCACCCTAGGTGCAACTTGTGGTTTGTAAATGGCAGGTGGGTACAGGTAAGCTCGAATTAGTCGGAGGTTGAATTTTTCATCGGACTTTATGTGATGATAGGTGCTGAATGGCTCAGAGGGACTGAGTGGTGTTGCTGTAAGGGATGGGACGTGATGTCATCAGGCAGACGTGAGTAAGGCAACCAGCCACGGTGCTACAAAGAGCTACTCAGAAAAGAGACAAACCTAGAACAACACAACAACTAGTAAAAGAAATGTAGTAAAAGAAACAGAACACACAAACCCATGCAAAGCAACAGGAATCAAAATACGCTCAAAAGCAAAGTAATTGGGTAAAGGTTGTAATAACTGGAAGATGTGTAAAAGAGACTATAGTTAGATTCATTGCTGATAGGAAAGTATAAGATAAAACCACCTACAGATTGTTTTCAATAAGGGAGAAGAAACAGGTGAAAGGTAATAGCTACTATCTGAGCGTAGAGCAAACAATAATGACAACAACTCATTGATTAATGAAGGACAAAAGAAACGCTCAATTCACAAACAGCTTATTCCAAAAAAACACCATATACCCTCAATTGATCTCTTCACATCTTTCTCATAACTCGTAACACCTTGATTCTGAGATTTCTTTGTAATATCAATTTCATTCATTTTCAATAACCACAGATCTTGATAGTCTAGGAAATCGTGAGTAGCAACAGAGCACCAGAAGTCCTTGACCAATAGGACAAAGCAAGACGGACACCTCATACCACAACACCTTATTATCTGTCTAGGTGGGCAACCTTAAAAGGAAGACCACCTACAATCTTAGGTGGCCAATCTACAGTTGATCAGTCACTGATCAACCGTGGCGACCACCTGAGAGCCTAGGTGGCCTGACTTTTAAGGTTGACCACCTAGGTAGCCTATCTACAGTCGATCAGTCACTGATCGACCATAGATAGGCTGTGGGAGGTGTCACAAGCATTGTGACACCTCCTGCCACAGTCGATTACTCACAAATCAACTGTGGCGACTACCTAGTGTCCTAGGTAGCTTATCTACGGTCGATTGGTGACCAATCGACCGTAGATGAGGTGTGGGAGGTGTCACAAGCATTGTGACACCTCCTGCCACGGTCGATTACTCACCGATCGACCGTGGCGACCACCTAGGAGTCTAGGAAGCTTCCTAGACTCCTAGGTAGCCTATCTACGGTCGATTGGTGAGCAATCGACCGTAGATGAGGTGTGGGAGGTGTCACAAGCATTGTGACACCTCTCGCCACGGTCGATTACTCACCAATCGACCGTGGCGACCACCTAGGAGTCTAGGTAGCTTCCTAGACTCCTAGGTAGCCTATCTACGGTCGATTGGTCACCAATCGACCGTAGATGAGGTGTGGGAGGTGTCACAAGCATTGTGACACCTCCTGCCACGGTCGATTACTCACCAATCGACCGTGGCAACCACCTAGGAGTCTAGGTAGCTTTCTAGACTCCTAGGTAAACTATCTACGGTCGATTGGTGACTAATCGACCGTAGATGAGCTTTGGGAGGTAACACAAGCCTTGTGACACCTCTTGGCACGGTTGATGAGTCACCAATCAACCGTGGCAACCACCTAAGAGCCTAGGTGGTCTTCCTTTTAAGGTTGACTACCTAGGCCCTCAGGTAGCTGATTGGCCTTAGATTGGCGACGTAGGAGTCTAGGCAGCTACCAAGACTCCTGGGTGGCCGCCAAGGTTGTCAAGTAACTGAACAACTATGGCAGGAGGTGTCACTTACTTGTGACACCTCCTTCAGTTGATCTATGGTCTTTCAGTGACTGGTTGACTGTAGCTTCGGCACCAAATATGTTTTCTCTTCTGATGTTGGTGTTGTACAGTCAATGATGGATGGTCAGTAAGGTAGGATTTTTGTGACATGGCAGGTATTAGTCTAGAAATGATGAGACAGTGAGAGTGTGTGTATGTTTTGAGAGGTTGAGGTTTTGGCGGTTGGTTTGGCAGTATTCATCTTTACAGATGGTGTTTTGTGGAGCAGTTGAGCTTTTGAGTTGTTTTTTTGTGAATTGTGTTTGCGATTTTTTTTTTGAAATTTTATGGTATTATTTGTGTCAAAGTGACAAGGAACAAGTGAAATTTTGACTTGTGGTTGCAAAATGTGGCAAAAGCAGAAAAAACCTATGTTTTTGCCCAAATACAGGTGGTTTAAGTCCAGTATTTGAGTTTAATCCACAGTTTTGTCAGGTTTTTTCAGTTTTGCACCCGCGGATTCTGAAATTTCAATTTTTGTAATTTGAAGTTGTCACTTTGACTCACCTCGCATTCCGTACTTGTGAGCCTTTCATACTTCATGTAGTAGAAGCAGAGGACATTGTGACTTAGTCTTTATAGTCAATATTGATCTGGATTCATGGTCTTATAGTCAATATTGATCAATATTGATGTCTTGTTTCTGCTCTGAAAGATGTTAAGTGCATGAGTGACTATCACATAGTATGATGTTCATTCACTCTCAGGCTTTCATATCTCCAAAGGAGGCAAAGTACATGGCTTTTCACATCAATCATTAGCCAGAGGTACGCCTGATACCTCAGGTTTTATCTTACATGTTGAGTATACAACTTAAAAATTGAGATTAAATTTAGTTTCATACATTTCAAATTGCGCCAACTCTATTACCAAGATGCATCACAACCTTAAAAAATCTGGAGTAATCAATCCCCACCACCGGTGTAGTATTTATAACCCAACAAGGGTTATACAACACATGAAGAGGATAATCTACTAGTTGTAATAGTAGAAGGTGTCTAAGACTGCTCTTCTAAAACCAATCAATAAGAATTTATTGATGGAGTACTGATAAGGAACAAGAGAAATATAACTTTCAATTATAGGAGGAAAAGTGCCTTGATTGATTTATTAAACTCAACACTTTATTAGTGTTATTCCCAATGACTTTTAAGTCTTACAATACTATTCTTTAAGATAAATTTCTCTTTATAACTTTGATAAAGGGCGTATTTAAGTGATCTGATACTACTAAAATAAGTTTATAATGATAAACAAAATAATAGCCACGTAGAAGATAAGGAAAAGAGGAAAGAAAAACTCTTTACAACCAAACCACAGCTATATATAACCTCTTCCTCAAAAGAAATACACGGTAAACAGCCTCATTACCTCTTCTTTACCACTTCAATATAAATTCAACCACGTCAGAACCTCTTCTTATGATCAATCTTGCAATCTTTCATTCTTATAATACCATAATTACTTATAGTAAGCCTTTATGATTATTAATTTGATCTTCTTTTGATTCTAAATAAGCCAAAACTGATTTTTAAAATTACTAACTTCTTTCAATCTTGTCCAATTTTTGATGACTAAAGTGCATTGAATAGTGCTCTCTTTACCAACCAAGACCATACGCCACAATCCTATTTTCTGATGAGTAATGATGAAGTTATTGATGAGTAAACATTGAGAAAACCTTAATTTGAAGATTATTACATGTTGAAACCCCATATTACATATGAATACAGAAGCCAAAACCCATGATACAGCCGTTTACCATTAGTGCATATGCGCTGATTTTCATTCTTGAATTTCATATTTTCAATAGTTCCTCCTTATGAAAGTTTTTTATTTATCTTGATATGGTTAAAGTGAGATTTGTACATTATTAACCTCTAGATTCTGTGTCAATTGAGCCATTTTTCAGCCAATTTGGTTAAGTTCTGATATGTATTACTAATAAAAAAAAACTCCAATTTTGGCCAAGTCGGACCATTTTGAATTTAAAGCCGCGTTCGAAATGTTTGAAGTTCAAAGCTTGAAGTTTGAAATACTCTGTTCTCATTCTTATTCCTTGATTTACACCACTTCTCTCTTAGGTAAGCCACCTTCTGCTCTTATCAAACCTTATCTAAAATTATCTAAAGAATCCATTTCCGTCATCACATCTTTTATAAACACTTTTACTAACTCTAAAAAACCTAAATCTCATTCATTTTACCACCTTTTACGTCATTTCTCTTCAATCATTCTTCTTTAGTTAATTCTACTCTTCTATTCTTCTCTTCTTATGATCAACTTAGTTCATTCTTAAGATCGTCTTCTTAAATTCCTCATTTTAGTCATCAATTGAATTTTTAAATTTTCTTCTTTCTTGATTTGTAAAGTATTTATGTAAATTAGAATTAAAATTAAATATGCTTCTTTACCACTTGACCATGGTGAAATAAAAGATAATATTATATTGATTTATTAATATTGATATAAAGAAACTTTTAAATAAATTCATAAAGCACTGAAAAATTTTTAAATTTTTCCTAATTGCTCCTATAAATTACTCACCACACCGGATAGAACCTTCATTACTAATCATTATTATTCCAAATGCAATCAACCAACATTTCAGGATTTGATTCACAGATTTTGAACTCCAGGCCAGCTCAGATTGAGCAATCACTTATGGCGGCCTTAAACCCACAAGCACCTCTCAAACATCAACCATATTCAGAACAAAGCTACAAAGATTTCTTTCATCAACCTTTTCAGAGACCTACTACAAACCATAACGGCTTCATATATCATCAAAATCATCATACCAGTCTCAATTTAGATAATGAGTTATTGCCTTTAAATCATCATCAAGGAGATATTAATCAATTCAATCATGTTCAACAGTCTTAGCGTGTACTTATTGACTTCAATCAAGATAATCAAGCTCCACAACCTCCATTGATTGATAATTGGCTAAGTATAAGTCAAAATAATGAGCTTCAACAAGTTCCAAGCTTACCAAATCAAGTCAATTCACCTCTAAATATTAATCAAAATAATCTAGTATTGGTCCCGCGCCCTCAACGGGCATCAGTACCAACCAATCTAAGCTCTACCCTATCATCTGAATCAACAGCAATCTCCACTGTGTCTCAGCCAGGAAAGAAGAAATCATCACAAACAAAGAAATCAGCATCTCGATTGAAGAGTTCAACACAAACTACAACTACCAAAGATTCTAACTGCAAAGAGGAAATTACCAAAACCAACAAGGCCCTCTTGGATGAATTTCTAACACCAGCCCAATGTCTACCCAATAATATCACGCTTCCAGCTGAGCTTAGTGTAGCTCAACTATATGAATTGCATGCTTCACAGCTTCAAACGCTGGCTGACCAGCATACTTGTAGTCAAGGTTGTGGGGCACCATCATTACAGAAGAAAAAGATATTAAGAGAATTTCACAACTCAACTGAGAAGCTCCTTGCCATCTTGTGCATCCATCTTGGAAAATCACAAGATGTGGCTTCAAACAAGATGTAAGGTGCTCATCATCCTGTGCTCATCATCCTATTCACAATCCAATTAGACTACTGACATCTATCTTTCTTTTCACAGTGGAAAGTGTGCCTCCTTTAGGGCTTCAAGAAACTACAACTGTAAGACCGGTGGTCATTACACATACCAGAACATAGACCATTACGCAACACTTAAGACTTAGACTTAGAAGCTAGTACTTATAGTTGTTTTCACTCTCAAACCTTCCTTCTGGTTCCCTAGAGATACGAGACTGATCTCACGCCTCATATCCTTCGGAACCAGGTACAGTTTCCATTTTATCACTTCTCTTCTCTTTTCTCATTCTTATTGTAGTACAGAGAGATACAAGACTGATCTCACGCCTCATATCCTTCGGAACCAGCTGGTTTTACGTTGATATTGTAATAAAGATCGGATCTCTTGGGTTCTAGAAACCCTCTTGCTGTGTTTCACAGCGTCCCGGCCTTAGTATCGAGTGAAGGATCTCACGATCCTTACAACAACTATTTCTTGAAAACCAAGGCAGTCTCAAATATCTATAGACAAAGTCAGTACAGCTCATTTCCTTGGATTGATACTGAATTCAGACTGACATCCAGATTCTCGTTATGCACAGATGGTGGTCCTCTTACTCCTATTTCCAGGCTACTAGTCAAGCAACTATGGGAAAGTTATACAAAAGCCAAGCAAAATCAATTTTGGGAAGCTGGTGAGGCATGTGATGTTGGTGATATTGGTGATATTGACGGCATTGAACAAGAGAAAGACATTATCAACAAAGACGGGGTTAATCCAGATGAAATACCCAATAATCGTCCCACTCATAAAGGATTACTTAAGATTGTCCGGGGATCAAATGATGAGGAAACCCGTAAGAATGGATTCCGCACAAGAAGCCGCGACCTCGCGCATTCCAAAGTTAAATGTGATGAGTTTGTGGCTAGCTTCATTCAGAAGGTAGGTACATATGTCTCTTTATTTTTTTTATCTTTTCGTGTGACACTGATTATTGATGGCTGTTTCAGTTGTGTGGCTATCAGGCAAACACCATGTCTCAAATTCACCCAGCTCAATGTACGACCACAGCTGTCTCGACTCACCTTTCTAAGCACTGTTTTCAATACATGTCGACTACACCTGGCTTGTGGGAATGGGTTGATCATGACATCAATTTGTCTCCAACTCAAGAAAGCATCACTTTGAGGATGCAAGATTTCTTGACCGGTAAGACAGTTGCAGGCCTTGTGCATCCTAAGAAAGCAAGTAAGTGATTTCTACTTAATTTGTGCTTTATCACAATGAATTTCAATTTTTTTGTAACGGTTTCAGAAGGCGCAAGCGTAGAATTGGACAAGTTGAAGTCCACCTTGAACCAGATCATCAGTATGTACATGCTTTTATCAATGCCTGTGCAGCGACTGACACAACTTTTGTTTCCAGAAGAAGCTACAAAAGCTACAAACAAGCCTCAAGAAACTTGGACTTGGTCTAATTGCGAAGCTCGCCTTGCCAAACAAGGCTTCGAGTTGCAATACAAACCATCTGATCCTGCGTACAAGTTCTGGATTACCCATCCCAATTCTGCTGTCACTGAAGAGAAAGCTTGACGGGTTAAACTCAACCTTGTCACTCGCCCGGTGTCACTCACCCCAATTCCAGGCTTTGTTTTCAAGTACAAGTTCGGCAACAATAACAAGCAAAAATTGGATGTTGGTTTTGAAGAGGAAGAAGAGAGGCTTGGGGATGGGGATGTTACACTACCAGAAATGTAATGTTTACCGGACGGTAAAGAAAATTATTCAAATAGAAAAATCCTGAGACACCCAGAAGAGAGCAAAAAATCCAAAAAAATATGCATCTGATTCCTGGATGTTGGAGCTCCATGATGCATATTTCTTTGTATTTTACACAGAAGTATTGTCCAATGTACTAACAATAAAGGTGAAAAATCACCAAATAACAACCTGTAACAACACCTGAAATTTGGCCCAAGATCTTGGAGACAGGATTTTGCAATCTAAAAATAGCCATAACCTTTGCGGTTCTCACGCAAACGACTTGATTTTGAGCTCATTGGAAAGCTGAACCTCCCCTGTACAATTCCATATAGCACATCACATACATACCTAGTCTGTGTGAGATTCTACATAGCCATCTATGGGAAACCCTTACAAGAAATATAGCATATTTGCATGGCAAGATGACACCAAACTGCCTTAATGAAGTTTAGAGAAGTGAGGTCCAGCTTTTGAATGAGCTAACAATCGATGGATTTTAAGCAGAATTGCAAAAGTTATGGCTGTTTTTAGATTGCAAAATCCTGTCTCCAAGATCCTGGGCCAAATTTCAGGTATTGTTACAAGTTGTTATTGGATGATTCCTCACATTTATTGTTTGTACATTGAACAATATCTATGTCTAAAATACAAAAAAATACTCATCATGGAGATCCAACATCTACAAATCAGGCACATATTTTTTTGGATTTTTTGCTCTCTCCTGTGTGTCTCAGGATTTTTCTATGTCAATACTTTTCTTTACCGCCTGGAAAACATTACGTTTCTTGTAGTGTTAATGGTAACACAAACGACTTGAACAGCAACTAATCTAGCTTCCCCTGTTCATTCGTGGCTCACAACAGACTAGTAATGTATGCTACACTTTAGAACAATTATGAATTGTTTGTTCTTTGTTCAAGCTGGTACCTCAACCTGTTGTTTCCAAATAAGTGTTTCTTTTAAACTTGAAATTGGTCCATTTGTAATTTAGAGGTTTCATTTGAATCAAAGGCAATTCAAAGCCTTTCACATTTCAGAAAATGTCAGATCCCTCCCCTCTTTGTTGTGAGTTACTGATACATAATGAGTAATTTTCATTCTCACTTTGGATCGAGACAAAACGTCCTGCAACTCTGCTATCCGACTTTGCCTCCTATCTCATCAGTGATGCAAAATTCGACCAGCGGGATAAATGTTGGCTCCATACATAAAGACTTATGGAAATAAGTTGTTCTTTGCTGAACCTCAAAGACACTCTTCAAGAACTTAAAGATGGAACTTAAAGGTGTCCTTTCCTTTAAGGCCGGTTCCTCAAATGTATACACTTTTTTTATTCAACACACTTCTCATTTTTGATACAACTTTTCAAAAACATGATTCATACGGTTTTTAAACTCGATGATGAGATCATGATGTGCGTCTTTTTTTGAGATTTTGTGAACACCGTGAGTGAAGTTTGCTGAGCACGCAAGGCCAAATAGCCCGACAGGCCCCTCTGATTGGTGACGGGGTAGGGCCAACCCAATGCTACATACAGTGTTGACTGTAGGGTGTCTTGAGCCGGATTTGGCTATGTTACGGGGTTAATTTTGAAAGCATTGCCCGCGGCCCGAGGGACTTGTATTTGGGTGGTTTTAACAGGTGTTCTCTGAGAGCTTCTGTTAGCGGGCACACTTGACTAGTAGTCAATTAAATTGTCCCCCTCAATTTGACTACTAGTTGAGTGATACAGGGCTCTGCAGTGTTTACAAGACCCGGTGGTGATGCTCTAAGCCATTCCACGGCCGAGGTGAGAGCAAGTAACCGCTGCCGAGCATTCTATTGGGTAAGCCATTCCGCTGCCGAGGTTGAGAGTTTGTATTTCAACATATTTGCAAATGTCTAGTTGCCATGTGTCATACACATGTACAGACTATCTCTCACGTGTGAGTGAAAAAGTTGTGTGGAATTAGCCACAATATGAAATTTGACTTCAGCTTGACTTTTTGAAATACCTGCGGCTACCTTGCTCTGTAGTCACTCTAGGACCCTGGAATGCCCATACCGAGGTATCTGACCAAAATGTAGCAGAAAAACTCCGGATTTCATTTGGGTCAGATACCTCCACGGGTCATCCATTTTTGGAGGCCAAATTGCTACGTTCCTGGTCAGATACCTCCATTCCACTTATATCTTTATAACAAGATATTGATGTTGAAATTCCGATATCTCGTAGAATTATAAGGAAACTTACCTTAGCTTAAATGCTCTATACCAGCGACAAACGCTGAAGGCAATTTATTTGCGTAAAGGACTCGTACAATCCTATTCTAGGAATGTACGAGAGTTACTCTTATAAATCTTAAATGATGAAGAGAGCTCAGTATTTGTTTATCCGTATCTATTGCTTTCCAGAAGGGATCGCTGGAATCAGGATTAAATTTCAGAGATTTTCACGTACCTCCGGAAATCTAACAAGAAGTTTTTTTTGTGACAAATAAATAAAGGCCCCTGCTATTTGCCACCCACCTGGGGCCCATATGGGTGCTGTCATCTAGCGCCCATACGGCAATATGGGCGCTATAAATCTTGAAATAGCGCCCATATGCTCCAAAAGGGATGTAGGCGCTAGAATATAGCGCCCACTTGAATATAGGCACTATATTTTGGCGCCTACATCCCTTTTGGAGCATATGGGCGCTATATTCTGGCGCCCATATCTCCAGGCGCTAGATTCCAGCGCCTATCTTGACATGGGCGCTGGAATTCAGCGCCTATATTCATATAGGCGCTAGAATGCTTTGATCTTTGGGATGAAAAGATGATGGAATGGGAAGCATCTAAGGATAAGAAAGAAGTTACGGAAAGAGTTACTACCAGGAGTTCAAAAAAAAGAATGTCTGTTTGTATTGATTTGAGTTGATTTTGTATTTTCTTTATCTTTGCAAAGTGTTGGATTTGATTTTCACTTGGTTCAATTTTATAAGTTTTTTTGGATTGGATCCCTTTGCCTTGTGAAATTTAGCGCGCAATTGGTCCATAAAGTCTGGAACAGTTGAGCTGTCCAGGAAATGAGCATGTGAAAATGGCGCCCATATCAGTTTCAGGCGTATGGGCGCTACTTTTCAGCACCCATATTGTAGGCGCCTTGAAAAAGCGCCTACACAGCACATACTTTTTGTAGGCGCTATAATCCAGCGCCCATGTGCAGGTAGGCGCCGCAATTCAGCGCCCATATGGGTAGATGCTATATGGGCGCTGTATTCAGCGCCCATATGGAAATATGGGCGCTGACTTGTGGCGCCTATGTGGAAATATGGGCGCTAAGTGATGGCGCCCATATGGGCCCGGGGTGGGCGGCAAATAGCAGGGGCCTAAATAAAAAGGACAATTGGATGCTTTGCATTTGCAGAGCAACAATAATGAAAGCTAGTACAATGGAAACAAAGGTGCAAAATGAAAGAGAAAGATCAAGGATTCTCCTTTCCTTTTCCCTTTGCCTGCCCACGAGAGTTTTTATCAGATATAAGAAGGCAAATGCGTTCTCTTTCAAACACATTCAAGTATGCAGGTTTGTTCAAAGCAGTAAGCATTCGACAGATCACTTGCGGTAGTGAGAAGCATCCTTCTGCGAACTCCACTATGTTGGACCCGTATGAAGGCTTGAAAATGTAGACTACGCTTGCTGCCTCTAGGTGAGCAAAAGTCACTGATTCTTTGGTGATTTTGGTGCCGAAGTGCTCGCAATTGGATAATTGGGGTTGAGATATAAAATCTGAGTGGATATGTATGAAATTCCGTTGCAAGTTTGAGCTGATTTCACCCATGCATGATTGCCAGAGCCAGACAGGTGCTGATATACGGTCAAAATCTTGGCAAGGTACAACTTCTGCATATATCCAAGTCATCCTGATGATCAGAAATAGTGAAAGAACAATATAATCTCATTTTCAAACAGCTCACTGCATTATTGATCAGAAGGACAAACTTCCCATGTTCCAAAGGGTTGTCTGTACTCACTTGAACGCCACTGAGATCAAAATTGGCCGGAGAGTTGTCCACAGTTGAGGTGTTACGGATGGCATCAGCTAGGCAAAGCTTTAAGGTGATATTCCAGCGATGCAATCGAGTGGTGCCAGAAGAAACTACCTCGTGGTTCTTCATCATAACTGCCAGTAATTTACTACACATGCTTGGGTTCAATTTTCCTGCTTCAGAGGCCGTGAGATTGATAGTGACATCCGGAGCCTTTCATTTAGCTCGCTCATTTCCATGGCCTTTGGAGACCTGGCTATCATGAGATTCTTGAATGCGAGGCATAGCTTTGGCATTTAGTTTGTCTTTGCAATTTATCAAATCCACAAGTGCTTCCTGTGCAGCAGACTCCGACGTTTTGTGCGCCACAAGTTCAATTGATAGATTGAATGGTTGGAGAGATGACCCAACTCACATTGTGGAATCAGCAACATTGATATCCTCATGGCAGAAATTTGATACTCATCCGTTTGATGAGTATCAGGGACCGAGTTGAATATTGCATTGGCTTCTTGATGCTCACGAGTCAAGTGGGCTACCCCGTCAACCACCGCAGCATCATTCTCACCTGGAATAAATTGATATTCCACGTCGTATGTCTTTGATGGCGCTTGAGAGACGCGAGTGTCTTCCGACTCATTGCCATCAGCTGAATTAAGATGGCTAGAGTCCGGTAGATCAGACTGTAAAGTTTTGTTGGGGCATTCCAGACCAGCAAATTCGGCTAGACTAATCGCTTGTTCATGTGCAATTGTAAGCTCACGTGAAATCTCTTCATCTGATGGAAAGTAAGTAAGATTGGGGGTTTCTGAGACATCAGGCTCATCTGAGAAGGCATGTTGATAGCCTGATTGACGGATTGGAGTGTCAGAAAGATGACAAGAACAGTTCAAGGTATTAGAACACTTACCACTGTGCATATGTTCTGAGTGGGGCATTTCCATTCTACCCAACATGATACTTTGTATGACAGCAAACATCTTTGGCATCATTAAACAAGCATCAAGGACTGTAAAATTGGGGCATATCACCCTCATCCACCCAAGGATATGCGCACAAGCCTTGGTTCCATGCTTCCAAGGCATGAGTGGTGAGTTCGGATACCACTCACGATGAGTGATAATGAGTGCTATTAGACTATCTGCCATTGCACAAAATATGTTCATACTCTGATGTGATATGAAGTTCTTTGATAAACTCATCATGTGATCTGGCTCTTCTTGACGGCTGGATATGTACAATTGCCATCTTCTTAAGAAGAAGATTGCTGTCCATGCGGAACGGATTCGTTCTCCATGACCAATTGTCTTGTTTAGCCAGGCGTTGCAGAGCTCCCCAAGAATAAAGATGTAGATAGATAAGCCGGTACATTCTGGTTGAGCTAGAGATGCCTTCAACGTGTGATGATTGGTGGTTCGATATGCGCAGCCATCATCCTGTTGATCACTGTTGAGAACGTCTTTTGCAAATAAGGGCGAGTTTTCCGATTTAAGCAGAGTAACAAGGTGTTGGATGTTGACATAATACTTCCCAAAACATAGGAGTCAAGCTCCCGACAGCATTTGGTTAGCTGCTGTTTTTCCACCGTGCTTGGGATCCTGAACACATATGACCGGTAAACCCTGAGGACCTATTCCGGGGACCTTCACATGTACTTTGAGTTTTTCATTCATGTATTCAATGAACTTCTGTGCAAGGTTTGAAAACCCATGTTGAGCTTTGAGCTCTTCTGCAGCGCCATTGGAACCAAGAGATAACACTTTCAAACCAGCCGCTTGAGACATCAAGATGAAGGTGTGGTGTGGTGAGACAATGTCTTCTGCTGTCTTGTTTCTGTAGCTTGCAATTAATGCTACCACAAAAGTAGGAATGTTTGGTAGTGGAACTTGGATTGTATATGCTCGCACCTGAAGTTAGACAGAGAAATCATCAAGGTGGCAAATGAAGAAGGAAGTTGAATTGAAACTTACTTTTGAACACAGTTGTTTGTTGGAGACAATGTCATTGACAAGTTTTTTGAGTTCTTCTTTGTCCTTAAACCCTTGATCTCCGCCCTCTGCCCCAACTAAGAATCCATGATGGTGACGGAGGGATTGAACACATACTGTCTGGTCGGTAGCAGCAGCAAGAGGTCCATTTTATCCAAGATCCTTGAGGTACTTCGCAATCAATTCAAAATTGGATGGATCTAGACCATCTGCCAGCTGAGCCCCACTTCTGGCGCAATCATAGCACATTGCTCGAGACGTCTTGCCTGCAAGATGTTTGTTGAAAAGATTGAGCGCACTTGGACTCTTTGCACCAATTGTTGTCAGGAAGTTGTCCAGATATACGTCAATTCGCTTTCCACAAAGGCTTTTCCCTTCAGATTCTCTTTTGGCTTGATCAGCAACGGCCATCATACGACCACAAAGAACATCTCGGTTTTTGAAGAGGCCGGCCTTTCCGTATGTACCAATCAGACTCCAGAGCTCTGCATCACCCTCCTTTGTGCACTGGTTGATTGACTTTGACAATCTTTGTACTTCCTTGTGTTGAAGCATGATGGCCTGAAACTGATTGGTAATCATGTATACATCAGGGATGAATTTGACCTAATCTTTCTTAGCATACGGTCGGCAGATTGCAGAGATTAATGATTGCTTGTGCCTCAATCCAAGGCATGGTGGGCAGACCACGCGTGAAGATCCAGTGGCACTAGGAGAATGGATCTGTCTTTCACATTTAGGTGAATGAATGGAGCCAAGGAAACCGTGCCTTTTGATCACCCATTTTGACTCAGCTTCAAAAGCTTGGTGGAGAGACTTGTGTTAAGCGTCGCTGAGTGTCTTTTCCTTGGTGGTGTTGAACAACTCTTTGCAAACAACTGAGCAATGTCAAGATCCATGTTAAGGAGTAGGCAAATGGTGTATGCAATCGATGATCTTGTACCGGGCGCCTTCGCGCTTCCACGTTTTGTTGGTTATTCCTGCACATGGTAGTAAGCTCTTGGAACTCTTCTTCCGCCCTCCCTCAGTTTCTTTGGAGATTGGTCGTTTCTTTGTCTCAAAGAAATTACTCATGAGGCCTTTCTTCTTCTACAGAATGTTTGTGACTTTTGCACAATTGACTACAGAACCAAGCGCAACTATTTAGATACTGCCAACCTATTGATTTGTGTCGAATGAAAATAGATAAACTAACATACCTGAAGCCCAGTGCCGTTCAGCAGCCTGAATTCGTCCCAATTTCAAGGTGATAGCCTTTGCCTTGCAGTGACACTGGTAAACCTTGTCTGAGCCTCTTTGTGTGACTACACATTGACTACACAAAGCTTCAGATGTTGAAAGCGGACAAGCAGCCACTACATCCTTCTGTTGCTGTCTTTGAGCTGGTTTTTTCTTTGGTGTTGGTGGATCAGAACTGGGCTGAGATGTTGGTTTGTTCTTGAAATTTGTTTTTGGCATGGCTGTAGACTGGGATGATGTGGATATCTCAATATCATCCTCTTCCTCACTAGAGGACTCATCATTGCTGATTGGTAGGTATTCCAAGCTGATATCACTGTCCGAATCATAATTGGAAGGGGGGTTCTGTTGCTGAGATTCTTCATTATCTGAACTGCCGTCAATGACAATGCACTGTTGAGAAGGTTTGGGGGTAGGACACATTTCCGATGATTATCAACAGTTGATTGATAGTGGTTTTAGCGAGCAAAAATAAGTTTTCAGCTTCCTAGGAAGCTTTCCAGGGGGGAAGTCCCATCTCCTGTGGCGCAAGCAGAGAAAAAAGATTTGTCAAGCTTGACAAGCTCTGTCTGTCAAAAACAGGCAAGTCCTTGGGTATAGCCTGATGCAGCAGAGGACAACAAGAAGAACTTACATGGGTCATTGAGGGGTGCTTGCGGTGGTATGTTGGCCATGGTGTGTTGTGGAGTGAGTGTTGATCAACAAAAGGGAGATTGTGTCGTGGTTTTGATGATCTCTTGAGTGGTAAACCAAAAACGGTGGTAGGCGCCCCAGCGGCCACTATCCGGCCACCGCATCCTGCCTAGAAGTGGTCACAGCCCAGGCGTTGTTTGGGCGACTACTCGTGCTCTGAGAGTGGCCCAAAACCCGTTCGGATGTCGCCGCGGGTCAAGGCAGCTCTCGGCCCGCTTTTGGGAGGCTTTATGTCGGACTGCGGTCTATTATCAGACCTGACCACTCTCGGACCGTGTTAGACCAAAGTCTAGCACAAAAGCACTTCCGTGGTGTAGATGTTCGGCTAGATGTTCTGCACTCAACTCCTTGGGTGTTGTTTACCTAAAAGCGGCAATGCTCAGAAATTTGCTGAGAAATTTTGTTCAAATTGGATGGGTTCTTTTTCAAATTCGCAATAAATTGCTACGTTCTGGGTCAGATACATAAAATTCTTGACCAACAAGAACTACGTCTCTGGTCAGACACCTCGACGTCAATTTTCCCAGATTTCTACGTTCTCTGACAGATACAGTCAAGTTCAAAAAGCTTGACCGAGGGTTGGAAATTCTTGTCAAGCTTTTTCGGATCGAATGTACATCGCCAAAATTTCAGCTAAAATTGCTACGTTTTTCGTCACGCGCCTCGGTAGGGGTATTCCAGGGTCCTGTCGCTCTTGGGTTGGTCAAGCCTTCGGGTTCTCTGGCCTGCGTGCAAGTTTGGCGTAAGTCCCTCGCTCGACTACTCGCGAGTGTCGAGCGTGGGACTTTGTTAAGTTGAAGCCAAAGAGCACAAATCTCACTTTTGCCGGCCGTGCCTTTGCTTCCGTGACGGGTACGTTTCCCTCAATGAAGCCATATCGTCACCTGTTATATAATATCAGGCCGGGTGGACGTCAATGAGCTATTTTGGCCACCACAGGTCAGATACCGAACACTTATTCTCCAATGAGAACCCGCTTGGAGATAAGATCAGAAATTCATAGTCGCGGCTTGAAATCCAAGCCTGTTGAAAAGAGTAAAGCCCCTGAAGTTTTTGAGCTATTTCGGCCGACAGGACAGCCTTGATATATAGTCATGAGTCAATATCGCTAAGTCCGCAATACTTTTGATATAAATTGCCATTCACCCGAGTGAAAACCCCGATTTCATCTGCTCGCTTACCATCTCAAAAGAACGACAAAGCGATTGATAATTTCTCAACACCCTTCAACACCTCACAAGCAGTCTCATTACCACACCATCGTTCAATTATGGCTCCTTGGTCTGTACTGTGGGTTCAATACGTCTTGACCATTCGATTCCCAGTTACTAGGCCTTCAAGCCGCTGAAAAACCATTTTTTCTCCATTTCGATCATTGGACCACAAATGATGCGTTGGGGTTCGCAGGGATAGCCCCATGGGCAAGTTGAGTCAATCTACCCTTCCACCAGAGGAATCAATACTTACAATGGAAGTGATACAGGATACATCAACATCTATGTGCTTTTCACGTTGTCGCCGATGAACAAGACCGTCAAATCGAGGCGCATCATTACTGTACCTGTGTGTCCTGTGACTTTCATCAATGCATCGTATATGATAGCGATAAACCGGATGCGCGATTGATTGGTGAGTACTTTTCTGAAGAACTAAAGACCTCAGCTCTAACATCCGCCTCCTTAATTGCCCATATTCAGGAATCGAATATCTGATCTCAGAGCAAAAGTTTAACTCACTTCCTGAGGAAGAGAAAGTATATTGGCACAGTCACAAGTACGAAGTCGAGAGTGGAGTCTTGATGCAGATGGTCCGTCATACAATTTCCAAAGGTCGAAAATCCAAACTTCTAAAGACGAGACAAGACCTCATACAATTCCTTCTTGTAGCATGTTGCTGGACGTGAGGGGGCTGTCCCAGAGGAAGAAGAGAGAGGAATGATGATGGCAGTTCATCAAACTTTTGGAAAAGTCATCCATACTTGGTTCGTCTCACACTTTCATGCTTACGTACATAAGAGATGATTGGTTTTCGATAGTTCAAACTCTGTAATTTGATCAACTCTGATTATTCAGGAATGTAGATCGTCATCCTGATCTACCCTTAGGTCCTCCAAGCTTGATGATGTCCTACACAAAACCGTGAGTCAAGCCTAAGATATCAAGATTCAATCTGACAAAGATAATCTCTAATGAAATATCATCTGTACTTGCAGTGAAATGGTCAATTGGGAGCAGGTCAAAAAAAGAGACAGTGAACAGGGAGTCGACACGGCCGAGCGTAGTAAAATCGTGAGTCAATCCATCTCTTCTTCTAATTCTGATCCAATTTTGCTCAAGATTTGGAACTGAAGATGAAATTTTTGGGTTCAGCGTGCTGGTTATCTTCCACTTGATTATGCCAAGAATCAAAACGCAGATAAATGGATGGAAACTGGTAAACAAGTCCAATTTGAATCAATCGAGAGATCGTTGAAAGGGGGTATGGACAAGTAATTTATCTTTGGACAAAAAATCAAGCACGTTGTGTAGGCGGTATTGGACATACTCTGTATGTATTTAGAAGACATATGTAAACCATCTCACGTCTCAAACACTGAAAACTTCTATCAATATGTGAAGCTCTTTCCAAACCCATTGTCTTTAAATCTTCCAAAGCAAACTTAAACCTGTCCTGGCACTGCAGCAATACTATTTGACCCCGTTTCAAGCATCTAAGAACAGCTTCACTTGTCATATTTAGGTACTTTGGTGAATGTGCATGACTGCAGAGAAATCTCCCCACACATTTTGATTACGAGTAGAAGCCTATCCTTCCTCTTTATATAATCTGATCTGCTGGCCCTCAACCTAGGTTGACAACCTGATTAACAAAGTCTCTCACCTTGCCAGGTAAGTTGGGTTGGAAAGATAAAATAGATCACCTTGTTATGGACATTTGAATTTGCATGACTCTTGGGACACTTACAGAACGTGATGTTCTACACCACGGGAGGGTTTCATGCCGCATTATTGTCCAAGAGCGTCTCAGAACGGTCTGGCCCATAAATTGGCCCAATCTGGCCCACTGGGCCGTCCATTGGCGGCCTTGTCAACACGCCATGAGCTTGGCCCATAAGTGGCCTGAAAACGGTCCATGTGGGCCGTCTTCAGGCCACTTATGGGCCAAGTGAGCAGGCTGGCTGAGGACCGCCAAGCAGGCAGTCCTCAGATGTTCAAAAATTGGAGACTTGCAAAAATTTGACATTCAAAAATCAAACTGATTCTCAAATTTTCCAAAGTCTCCACACCGGATTTTCGAACGTCAAAGTCTCTTCGCACATCTCATCTCATCTCTTGCTCAATTAAACAATGAGCAATGTGCTTCCAACTCCAATCCCTCCATGAAGACTTTTTTCTTCCGGAATCCTTGACAGGAAAGAGACTAACATGATGCTACATGAAGAATTATATGATAGACAGGATCATGAGTTTTTGTTTGATTAAAGATTTCTAGTATGTCAAGTTGAGTAGCTGAAAATGGCCGCATGTCAGTCTAGTCCACTGATAGTTCACAGTCCCAACGATCCACTCAAAAAAGGACAGGACTTTGAGCAAGATGTAATTTTGATGATGGCGTGAGTTTTGATGTTTTTTTGCTGAATGTGGGGATGTTGACATGTTCCTTTGGTTCAGCAACTGGCATCACAAGTCAGTCCAAACTTTTCTTTTGTCTCTTGAACACAATACAAATGTAGATCTTCTGGTGATAGATAATCTGAGGACAAATTGTTTTCAAAAATCAAGATGACAGCATGAGTGTTGACATTTTCAGACAACAGCTATTGACAGGATACAATGGAAGTCAGGCTTCTCCATATGTCAAACTGAATAGTTCTTCATCTTCAGTCGTCAGCTTATTGGAGTCAACTGAATTGTCTTGTTTTGATATCACAGGTCTCCGGTGGGTTTGAAAACTAAGAAAGAGATAGTCTTATTCCAATTGTACGCTGCTTGAAAAGCTTGCGCTTCAAATATGCCAGCAGCAGATGGCCTGTTGTTTTTAGGTATGGACAGCTGGGATAGATGTTTCTCAGCAATACCAACTCCCCACTGAAGCCCCAGTTCCTGGTAGTTCTCAAATGTAGGGGTGGTCGCATTGGTGGGTGATTCATCCAGAATTTCACTGGGTGGAGCTAGGTCAGGCATTGCATTGGTGGCTTTGTCTGGGGTGTGAATTGGTTTGGCAATGTCTTGCCTAGGCCGCTTTGGTCAGCGGCTTTGGGTTCCAGTATGGCCTCCTTGTCTGGATCATGAGTGTTGGGCTTGTGATCTGTGAGACTGGGGAGAAGGCTGATAGTTCTTTTCAGAATCAGACGTGCGGCTAGAACAAGGTATGGATACTGGTGGAGTGTGCTCAACAAGCTTGGTTGGGTTACTCCAAAGTCCAGGTCGCATGTTATGAAAGCGTGGTCAACAAAGGAATGTTGAGGTTGGAACTTCAGGTGGTAACAAGTGGGGTGTGCTGGTGAGAAGTGTAACTTGCATTGTATGAATTAGCTTGACATGGTGAAATTGAAGACTGTGGTGGTAAAAATTCCAGCTGAGGTGGTGAAATTCAACACTTGAGTTGTGAAATATATGCTTGGGTGGTGAAATTTACATTTGAGTGATGAGAATTATGCTGAGGTGGTGAGATTGTACAGTTGGGTGGTGAAATTTGGGCTGTGGTGGTGAGATCATGTGTAATGCTGGTGACATTACCAGTGGTGCGTAGGGAGGGTCCAAGGCCCCCCCCTTATAGAAAGGGGACTTAATGATTTTTCTAATTTAACATCTAACTAGCGATTTCTAAAAAGAAGGCATACAGAGTGCATACAATGATAAAGGGGTGTGTATCTACCTATACACTTAGTGAGTTTCAGTACACACAGGTGCATTTTTGACATCTGTGGTTTCTTTGTTTAAAGCTTCAGCGGTGGTGAGATCATGTGTAATGCTGGTGACATTACCAGTGGTGCGTAGGGAGGGTCCAAGGCCCCCCCCTTATAGAAAGGGGACTTAATGATTTTTCTAATTTAACATCTAACTAGCGATTTCTAAAAAGAAGGCATACAGAGTGCATACAATGATAAAGGGGTGTGTATCTACCTATACACTTAGTGAGTTTCAGTACACACAGGTGCATTTTTGACATCTGTGGTTTCTTTGTTTAAAGCTTCAGCGGTGGTGAGATCATGTGTAATGCTGGTGACATTACCAGTGGTGCGTAGGGAGGGTCCAAGGCCCCCCCCTTATAGAAAGGGGACTTAATGATTTTTCTAATTTAACATCTAACTAGCGATTTCTAAAAAGAAGGCATACAGAGTGCATACAATGATAAAGGGGTGTGTATCTACCTATACACTTAGTGAGTTTCAGTACACACAGGTGCATTTTTGACATCTGTGGTTTCTTTGTTTAAAGCTTCAGCAGCAGCATGATCAGTGTGAGCTACTAGCGTCTGTTGGGCTAGTAAATCAAAACTGGGTTTATTATCAGCGTGAAACCTTGTTTGAAGTACTAAAAAAGGTTGGTATTGGAGCAGTGGGATCAAATCCGTACTGACTTCAGTTAGATGACCTTTAAACAAAGGTTTTTGGATACAATTCCGGGAATCAATGCAAGACCTGAGTCTTCTAGCAGGATTGAAAGTAGAAACTACAGTCTAGTTTTGTGCCCAAGACCACAACACTCTACTTTAGAGTTTGTGACTCAAGGGAAATATCACCTAGTGATATTTAAAGTTCTTGAGACTCTGAACACAGAGGAACTCCCGTGAATTTGGAGTTTCTTGAGTTATTGGATTCCCTTGATAACTTGAGCAGTACTGCAAGGATCACCTCCTGGAGAAGTTGGGGAAGTCTTCAAAAGACCTTCAACAATTAACAATGGTTTAAAACCAATCAGAGAAATATACAATGTCTAATAAAAGAGGACAAGGACTCTATTTATCTGATTTGATGAGTGTATTGATAATTTGGTTAAAAGTAATGATGATAATGGATTTTCCTGGCGTGCGGGAGAGCTCTTTATATACACAAAACCATGAAAATCCCTCATGTACAATCTGTGGTTTGATTACATACTTATTTGTAGTATGTAATCATTACTTTATTTATCTTATCTATGATTGGATTATTTGCCAGTGTAATTCTTGTGTTACTCATGTGATGTGCACTTGTGAAAGCTTATATCATCATTTATAATGTCTTAATTTGAATTTACATGTATGTACATATATAATTACATATGTAGCTATATGTAATTACAAGTTTACTTGGCTCTTGAAACTGAGCCATGAGTTGTAAGTATTGTTTATTAATTTTATCATTTTATTATCATATATTTCAGCCCTTTGGTACTAGTAATAGGGCTCGGGGCTGACAATCAGCCTTCACGCCAAGATGATGTATCTTTTGGGACTCAATATGCATTTTGTATTTTATGGGCTTGTGTATACTGTGGAAGCTCAGTTTGATAAATGGTTTTGTTTGATTGGGGATGATAGAGGGTTTGCTTTCATATAAAACCCTGATCCCTCATGTGATTAGGTTATTGGGTGCCCTTATCCCCAAAACTGACCTTCCCAAGGGCACTCACCACCCAGGCACTATCTGGGATGTGCCAAACACACTGTACATACTGTATGAGCTGTGCGACCTACAAACAATATTATTCCAAAGATTTGGAGGTCTTAAATTTAATTCATAGTAATTTAAGTCCCTTATTGAGAAGGGCATTTATTGGTTTAAAGTCTTTCATTCACCACTCAAGACTCATCTCCTAATCCGCTTGTGTGTGTCTTTGTTTTTGTGGTCTTGAATTCTTTCCCTCCTCAGCTCTGCTTTCAGCCAGTTCTGAAAGAGTTCTACACTGAAAACTTTGGAAAACAATAATAACCATTGGAGAAGCTCAACAACAAGTGCTTCAAATGACCCAGGAGGTCAATACCTACAAGCCTTTGACAAAGGACACAACACTGCAAATTTGGAGACAATGGGAAGTAGAAAGAGTGGCTAACCATTAATCTACTGCCAAAGATATCAAGGTGCATCAACAAATCAAACCAGGCAAGTTACTTCGCCTTGAGGAAAAGATGTATGCAACTTGGTATGCAAGGCAAAGTAACTTGCCTAGTTTGATTTGTGGCTGGAAAACACCTCAATCCTGTGTTTGCAGGTGTGCTGTGGAGTGAAAAGCTGCGCAACCCTCCACCAGAACCCATGAATACACCATGTGAGCTTCATCAACAACAACGAGGAAGGACACCAATCAGTTTTAGGATCAGGTGGACAGATGGATTTTAACATCTCACCATATAAACAAATTGATAAACTCCTGTCTTTATGTCAGAAAAATTCTCTTATTCTCAGAAATGCAATTGATAGCAGACAAATCATGCCAGGCCTTGTCAGCAACCTATAAGCAAAAAGAAGTTTTTGAATTTTTGTACAACTATGATTCCAACAGCTGATAAAAACCATACCTGGTTTTTACCTATAGAATCCATTGGGTTGATGGTAAACACAACTGGCCTTGGTTTTTTTGGATGTAATGACAGATAGACTTCAGGTATTTGAGATTTTTCATACCCAGTCCCGGCCCGTAAGAATTTGTTTTGTTGATTGACAAGGGACACCCATGTTTTAACTTGAAGATCACAACTGGTTTGATCATAGGCTTCAAATTCTTTCACAACTACCTCCAATTGATAACTACAGGGAGAATTACGCAGACTAGCTAGGATGGCCAATTTCACTAGCTCTTGTTCACATTACCAAGCAAGAGCCGCTTGTTTATTGGGGTGTTTGGTGAGATTTTTTGAATTGGAACAATCAAGCATTTTGCAAGTGTTGAATGCTAGCGAAGAGAGTTAGTGAAATTTTAGGCTGAGCAAAGTTGAGGGAGGATATAGGTATGTGGAAGCTGATTGATAAACTAGATAATGTTAGTGTTCTGGATTTGAAGTGGGTGTTTACACACAAGAAGCTCAATGAGGAAGGGTTTCCTATCAAAATCAAGGCTAGACTAGTGGCTCAAGGTTTCTCACAAAGAGAGGGAATCAACTATCAAGAGACGTTTGCTCTTACAGCATGCATGGCTTTGTTACACTTTCTTCTAACTCTTGCGGCACAGATGGGATGGTATGTGCATTCATTCAACGTGACATTGGCATACTTTCATAGCAATATAACGGAGAAAGTCTATTTCAAGTTACCATCAGGATGTATGGAGGAGGCAAAACAAGCAAATAAGATACTGGAGGCAGTCAATGTTGAAGTAAAGGTGAAATATCATGCTAAGAATTTCACCACCTGTGTGTACTAAAACCCACCGAGTGTATAGGTAGATACACACCCCCTTATCTTCGAATGTGCTCCGTATTGCTTCTATTAGCAATCGCTAGTTAGGTAGTCATCACTAATGCTAAATCAGACAAATTGCTAAGTCCCCTTTCTATAAGGGGGGCCCTTGGCCCCTCCCTACAAACCATTGGCAATGTCACCACCATCACATGTAATCTCACCACCACACCTTTTAATTCACCACCACACCTTTTAATTCACCACCACACCTTTTAATTCACCACCACACTGAAATTCTTACCACTCAACTATCCAATCTCACCACCTCAGTGTATTTTTCACGACTTAAGTGTAAATCTTACCACCTGAGCTGGAAATCTCACCACCTCTGTCTCCGATTCCACTACCTCCAGCGAAATTCTACCATCCCAGCTACACTTCTCACCACCATAGTCTATTTGTTACAACCCAAATTCTACCTCTTCCCACCACGATTTGAAGTCTCACTACCTCACATAACTTCTCACCACACTTACCCAATTTCCATCCTACCCTATTTCACAACATCAGCCCTACTCTACCATTGCTTCATGGACCATTCAGACATAGACCCAAATAGCTCGACCACTCACAAAACCATCTTGCCAGCGCCACCCGAGACAGAGATTTTCACCACCAATGGAGAGCAAGCAGAAATGGATGCCTACGTTCAAGCTTTTGGTGCACATCAGTATGGTTACAATATTCGCAAAGGCAACTCATCCACTGGTGTCATCTGTCATTACCACTGCCACCAAGGAGGCAGTCCTCCACCGCGCAAGAAAGGAAGCACTCGACCCAGTAGGTCTGCACGAATCGGCTGTAAATTTAAGCTCACCGCACGACCAAATCACCAGAAGCAGTCCTGGCTCCTTATACACTGTCATCTCGGCCACAATCATCCTCCCAACTACAACATCAAACCAAGGAAACGAAAGCAACCAACAATAATCCAAACCAGCGCTGACCACCCTCAATCAAGTACTGAAGGCACTGCTGACAGTCATGAACCTACTCCTGTCAAACCTGCTCCTCTCAAACCTGCTCCTCTCAAACCTACTATTTCCCTTGAAGCTATTCCTGTCAAACGTACACCTCTCAAACGTATTCATCTCGAAAGTATTCCTCTCAAGACTCCAAAAGCTACTTATCATCATCATAACACCTCCAATATTGATGTTGTACAAGCAACTATGGACCAATTATCAGCACGCCTCGAAGCCCTGTCACCTAACAGCCGGAAATACAAAATCGACCAAATGAAGCTGATCCTTGAGGACAAGCCTCACGCTCCCAGCCCTCTCAGGTCACTCATTGATTGCAGCCAAGCGCAAGAGGCACAATCATTCAGTGGAGACGATGAACATGAAATATCTGTAAGTAGTATGAAACCATTGATTGCCGATAGCTAGGCCCAAGCTGATTTATACTTCTATCTAGATTGATGAAATGTTGAATGAATTCTTAGTACCGGTTTCTGACCCGGAGTCAGCTGAAAATTTGTTCATTCAGATTGCCAAGGACCTCATACCCAAAGACACCAGGATACCTATACCACACGCCACAAACGAAGTCACTTATACAACCCCATCACTCCTGGACAACCAAACGCAGTCTACATCTTCCAATGGCCTATCCGAAGTAGAAGCACATCCAGCTCAGGCCAAGATGAATGATTTTGAGCACCAGAAACTACAATGCGAGGTGAGTTACCTTGCCTTCAATGAGGAAAGAAGCTACATTTTCTGACCATCTGAAATATTGATGTTCTCAGCCATCATCGCCAACCTCACACATTGTCGCCGAACCTGTCATTACCCGTAGGATTACAAGGCGACAAGCACGACAGAATGCGCTTGTTCAGACACCACAAATCATTAACCCCCATCTCCCTGCATTACTGACAAAGTACCAAGTCGCCTCATGGCTCATACCATTTGTGCGTGACGTGTGCGAAGTGAAATCCGACGGTCATTGTGGTTTTCGAGCGATCTCGGTTGCAATTGGCCAACCTCAGGACGACTGGCTCAAGATATGCCAAGCCATGGAGGCGACTCTAGAAAACTATCCGGAGACATTCAATGACACAGTTTTACCAAACCCACGAGCTGAGGCGTTAGTTTGCCTCCGCACCCACAAATCCAATGTGGTACACCAGAGACAATACTGGCTTGGCATGCCAGGATGGAGCGGTGTAATAGCCACCACTTTCAACCGACCGGTCATCTACTATTCCAAAGACTGTAGTATAATTACCTTTCCGTACCTCACACCACCAAACGAAAACCCCCCAATAGTGCTGTGTTTTGCCAACCTACACTTCTGCACTTTAATTCTTGATTACACACTTCCCGACCTCCCAATACCCCGGCTGTGCCCCACTTGGGCCCGATACAAGAACGATGAAGCGTCCACTTGGACAAAACAGTGGTCTTCTTTGATTGGCAAGCATACTGCCTTTGTGAATGCACGGAATTTTAGATCCAAACGCGCAAGGCGCAAGTGTACCTCACGCATACATATCAATTGATCTCCTCCACTTTGTTCAATGGAAAATAATTCAAATTTTTGTTATCCACACATTCATCACCAGTTGTTCAAATTTTTACATTTAATTCAATTTGCCTTTATACAGCTTCCAAGCATGAAAATGTGTCAGATAGCGAAAATCAGTGAGAAGCAAATATTTTTGTGACATGACCGGTGTTTACCCGCACTTGCGGGCAATAACCGGGCCACGAGGGGCCCCGTCCCCAGGGCCAACCTTAGTAGTGATGTCGAGACACCCACTTCTTCACTTCATCACTTCATCACCATCATCTTTTGTCACATCATTCATCAGCATGGCACCACGAGCCATATTAAAAGGATTGAACACTCGACCAAAGCAACCAAAACCTATTACACCTCTACAAAAACAACTAGTTGAACAACGAGCAAAAGACCTACACCAAGCAGAAGTATCGAACGCGCAATTCCTCCGACGGCTCAAAAGAGAAAGATCACCGACCCCAGATAACGAGCTACCTATTGATCCACTGGATGTCCTCAATTTTCCACCGAATAATGAACCTCCTGAAGATGCTGAAGAAGAAGTAGGCCAAGACCCCGAAGCCCGTGATGAAGCCTATGTGATAAACTCAAATCACTTCATGCCGGCTCACCCACCTCCTTCCGAACCGGATGCAGATGCGGCTGAAGATGACCCTGTAGTTACTGCTTTGCGATATGAGCAACGTCTGGCATACCGACTTTGCCACGAAGAACGTTGGACTTGGCAACACGCTCTGATGTTGCCCACATTTCTCCGGTGTCGATTGGAGACCTCCAATTGGGGGAAAACTGATAGATGGAATCATGACTTCCAACAGCGTTGCAATTGTGCTTGTAAGACTGAGAGGGAGGTTGACTTGGTGGATTTGACAAGTTCGTCAGTCACACCATCTGACAGTATTCTCATAACCAATCCATGTTTTTGTTTGATTTCTTTTGATATAGGTCGACGACGAGTCAAGATCAGTTTCTGCAAATACTGTGACCCGTCTGACATGGTAAGGTTGTTGCTCATGGGGTATGTTGGTGCCTCTCCAGTTCGACCCGAAACGGCTTTTTCTGTTCGGCTGCTGGTCCATCATCACTCACAGTGGCTAAACTGTGCCGTGTCTACTCAAGGCTTTTGCAAAGGCCTTGACAAAGTCCTTGACTCCCAAGGAGAGCCACTGATACTCACAGCCAGTCTAGAGGTACGTCATCATCATCTTCGGCCACTATGCGCATTTGACGATACCAAACTGACTTCACTACCAGCCTCGACAGTGGCATCAACCTTTCACATCCGCCATTGACGCGTATCGGGCGATCTTACTCCAAATCCAAACTCTTGAAAACCAGAAGCTTCAACTTTCCGAACTGGGTATTCTTGCATCCAACTGTCCAAAGTGCTTTGGACCTCCCGTTGGTATCACCACACCTGACGAAGCTGATGTACACGTCTGCCTGGATGGGAATTACCAACATCGGCGACATGCAGCTGCAAGTGTGGAAATACCAGGCTATAAGCCTGCCCAACCTGATCTCTTTCTGGATCCGGCTGAAGTTAATTGCATGGCTCGCAAGTTGGCCAATTCTCAACCAAATGACGGTGAAGTAGTTAGTCTTCCTCATGTGGCACTGAATTATGATGCTGAAGAACTGATATGAACATATGTTGTTAGGATCAATGTACAGAAGCGCACACCACCGCCAATGATGTCCGGGGAAAAAACCACTTCAAATCAATGGATGAGTCAGGATTGCTTGGAATGGCGTGCCGGCATGACCATGTCATGCAGTACATTAACCTAATTCAGACCGGTGAGAAGTATGTAATTTCTTTGGATTTCCATTACCTAGTCCCGATTTCCTGATAGTATTGTTGTGATTTTTGGTAGATCTCAATATCCACTAGCCCTCACCAAGTGGCTCCTTGATGTATTAGACAAGAATCGGAAGCACTCAAATAAAGTGGCAATTCTATATGATATAGGATGTAATTTGGATAAGACCATCAAAAAGGTGATTCGGCAATCATTATGGTAGATACAGGCTGATTGTTCTATTTGACAGGTTGATCTATTTGTATGATAGCGAAAACTTTTTCCCCAGGAGCGAGAACAAAATCAGCTGAGAATTGCGACAGCTTTATTTCATTCGTATGCACATAACTGGGGATGTCAACTAGAGTACAACCCTCGCCTGCTCAAAGGATGGGGCAAGTCGAACGGGGAGGGTTTAGAAAGAGTATGGTTCAAAAACTCGAAGCTCATCAAGGCAAATCGCTATGCTACTAAGCAGCGGCGCATGGTAAGTCTAGATCTTTGGACCGCACATCAGAATCTCCTTTTAAGAGACCGAGCAGGTGAGTCTGTATTTATCCCTCAGTTCGTTGGTTGGGTTACAAGTTAACAATACTGATTAATTTACAAATCAATGTTGCTAACTATAGCATCTTTTATAAATAAGCAAACCATCAAGTACCAGGCCGAGCTTATTCAGGCGCAGGCCACACTAGATCGACTCCTCCAGGCAAAACCAGCCCACACTTTCGAATACTTCGATGCCCAGTGGGAGCGTCAGCGGCAGCTACAACTAGCAGCTATCAGCGTGAGAGCCAAGGAGAGACGGGAGCGACTGACAGTTTTGTTAGAGCTTGAGGAGCAATTGCTAGAAGCTTGGTCAGTAAGTAGAATTTTAAAAGTAATCAATTGAAATCATTAATGCCCTTGCCATTTGTACTTGCGACTTCTAGAGAGAAAATGAATGCAGTCAATCCTCAAGCAGCCCCCATCCGAACAAATGAACAACGAGAAGAACTACTCAATCTGCCAATGTCCCTAGCAAACCTTGAGGCCAAGGTCCAAGAAGTCGCGGAAGGATTGGGATTTGCCGAACTGTTGAATGTTCAGCATGGAAGTGGTATTGTAATTTGATCAACTGCCACCTCAAGTTCTAATTGTATTTATTAATTGTATCTTTCCCATCGTCCTTATTCTCATTCAGCTGCAAGAATTAAGGCAGTGATCACCGTTCAGGTAGCCCTTGCATTGTTATATGAAGCAAAGTTCGACGTACTTCAACAGGAAGCTGACGCCGTGAATCGAACTGGTTGGTCATTCAATTTCTATAATACCACAGCTACAAAACAAGAAGACTCAAAATGACGACATGCCTGGCAGGTGCGAAACAGCAGCCACGCAATGCTGAGCTAAAGGCCAAGAAGCAAGCATTACTAAAGAAAAAATTGAACACATACCTGAGGCATACACAAAGGTACAATCAAAATTTTCGGCCCAGACCTAGGCTACATGAGCCGTCATTTGACGAAGTACTAGGAATGGATATCGAAGATCCATTCTGGAATGAAGGTGCACTAAGCCATCCTGACGAGCCTTGGGCGTCTTGCCAAAGCACCAAGGCAGGCATTGTGGCCTTTCGCAGCAAGAGATCGTGTGAAGAAGAGATGCGACGAATGGGACGTGAAGTCAGGCAGATGATGCTCTGGGGTATTGACCATCAACTTCGGGTTGATAACACCAAACCCAATGGTGAGTTTTGGGCCTCAATTCTATCAAGTGGCGTCATTGATTGGTCAACCATTGTTTACAGGCCCCAACAGGTTTGTGGAGTGGGATTCGATTTACACTGGGCTAGCAAAGAGATCATGTCGACTCTGGAAACGTTGGGATCGATGGGTGCTTGATGTTCTGCTATCTACATCCAAATATGTTGAAGGGAGTGCCGCCCTTGACATCAATATAAAAGAAAAGTGGCAGGGTTTGATGCGCCGCACAGAGGGAGACTGGGCAGTCTTAGTGGGTGCTGTAGTTTACTTCGTGAATGAAGAGAATGAGGAAGATGAGATTGATTATGAAGTTGAATATGAATACGAATACGAACAACAATAACATTATCAGTTTGTTAGAAATATGTAATTCCTCTGTACGAATAACCATGCCTGTTTGTTATATGATGAAATTACTCTGTTGTAGCATAGAGACTTATTTGAAATTTATATCGAGTTGATTGCGGAGACTTGATGTGGCATTACAACATATGCTCGACCGAACAGATGACCATGTGCTTGACCTAACAAATCATCCCACAGTGTTCAATGTGTTGAATGTATAGTAAAACACAGTAAAACATTTGATATTGATTCAGGTATGTACTTGAAGTAACAGATGCTTTCTGTTCCTTCAAGTTGGACACTTTGATGTCAACAACCTAAACAGGGTATCATGTAGTTGAAGGAACAGTTGTTTAAAAATGAGACCATAGTAGAAACTCAACAATGACACCACAGATGTTTAAAAATGAGACCATAGTAGAAAGTAGAACAGGTAGTATAATGTGCTTGATGAGGTTCCTTGAATGTTTATATTTCATCACGTTCTTCATCTTAATCACCAATGTGATGGAAATGTTTGACATTGAATAGTAGAACAGTTCGACCTCATCATCACAGTATCATGCTCTTGATACTGTGATGAATGATTATATTTCAACAAGTATTTGTATCTTAATATTGAAAAACTTGATGAAATGTTTATCACATCATCCTAATGAGGATCTATGAGATCCTCAAAATGTGAGTGAGTGTATGATATGCTTTGCTGATCCTAGCTGATGTTGACATTATCTTTGTTACCCTACACGCTGAACATTCTCCGCACAAACCCAATGGCAAACATTATATTATTGATCTATATGCACCACTTTGCAAGAAGTTACTTACTAACTTCTTGCCCCCAAGTATAAGCATAAGAAAGAGAACCCCTGTAGAAATCATAATGAATGGTTTCAACCAAGTGATTTAACCACTAGGTCATTAATGTACCCAAAGGAAAGAAATGAGCCGTCATTAATGTACCCCAAGGAAAGAAACGAGCTTACATGAATGCTTTCCATCATGTAAAGTTAAAATATATCTAATACTCTCGATGGGCTGATTTTCTTTATCCTGATTAGTGCTGATTTTCTTTATGCTGATTAACTTTTGGGAGGTGTGATATGCTGATTTACTTGATTAAGTTTCGGAAGGCTTTTTGATGTAGCATCTTGACAATCATGTAATCATAAACAAACAAGTACAATGATATGATTCAAATCATGATGAGTGTTGGCCCACCCATTCAAATTCCCAAACTAATTCTCGATAATCATAATGCGAAATTGTAATTCATTAGATACCTCATACCAATACAATGTGAGATATGAGAGTGAAAGTACACTCATGCGTATGCAAATTCGAAGATCGAGGTAAACTCCTTTGTATTTAACTCAAATATATATATTTTGAATGATCACAGTTCGAAGTGTCAGTCTAACGATATAGGGTGGTTTGAGACACTCTCATATTTTTGGGCCGCTGGGCCAAACAGCGCATTAATACCAATATGCCCCACCTCCGATGCCATATAGCTCATGGGCGGCAATTATCTGACATATCGATTTTGACCTAATTGAGAATATTCAACAGATACAATGAATAATATATATATATATTATAATTTACAATTGATGAGGTGACAGACCCAGCACTCTACTTAACCATCGTCCACCTCTCATACCAACCATAAACTCCCAACCTCAGAATTGTGGACATATCTTCACCAACCAAGCTTCTTCACTTTACCCTTTTCCAATTTATCTTGGGTTAGCACCGCTTCACTCTTAACTATCATTCCCTCTTAACTATCTTAACTCTACTCTGAATCTCCAATTGAATTAGGTCGAGCAGATATGTCAGCACCTGAACATTTTGAAGAAACCCAGTCCACGCCAGTCCGCCCGGCCAACCTTGAGTCGTTCCAATCCACTGGTCTCACGGGGGACACTACTTTAGAAGATGAATTTGGTGGAATGGAGATCACCTCTTCAAAGAACAACGTCCAGGCTACCTTGGATGAGTCTTCAGTGCGGATGTTAGCGGCCGAGGACAATCGGATCCAATTGTGTGGTTGTCGACGAGCCGAGGCTATCGCCAGTGGGACTATTACCGCTGAGGAGGCGGACGCAATGCCTGGCGAATGGAATATTACTTCAGAAGAACTAAGAGAATTCGAAATGGAGTTGTTAGTGAATATGCTACAATGATCAACTATGTAACACATGATTTATTGATCACCTCTTGTTTTATTTTAGGCGCGGGGGTCGTATGAAGAGGTGTGACTCTCCAAGTTCAATAGTGTCCCTAACTCCTGGGCAAAAGGAATGCCTATCGATCAGAGAAATGATCCGAGAGTATTGTGCAGAATGCGAAAGGTGGATGGAAGAGGAGCGATTGAAACATGAGGAGCAAATGAAAAATGAGGAGAATCAGGATGGTAACCAGATGGACACTGAGGTCAATGGCACCCACTAGGCCACTTGACAAGCGTGGAGATTGATCAATTTAGCCTTGTTGAAATGAACTGTTTTTGGTTGTTTTGACTCTACATTTTGTTTGAACAACCTTGTTTTCCTTTATTCTTGTGTTCCTCATGTTTCATATCGACCATATGATACTTGGATAAATGAAGTATGAGTCGATAGTCAGAAGTTTCAACAATTCAAAGACTTACAGTGTGCCATTGACAAACCCAAAAATATGATGAGGTTCAAAGACCATTCATGGAACAGGCCATAATAAAATACTACCAAGGTACTCACCCCACAATTAAACAAAAGGTAACTGAAAAAACCACTTTGAGTGAGGAGAACGTTTGCCTGATTTTTCTCAATCATGAAATTTTGTCTACCCGTTGCAACTCAAAGAAGAAAAACCTATTGAAAATAACCCAAACAAACAACAAATGTAACACGTAGTGTAGTAAGGACAATGAGCATTAAACACAGTTGGAACAATATGGTAACAAATCATCTTCTACTCTTCTTCATATTGTAAGTGTGGGTTGGATTATGAATCTTATCAACTTTGATTTCTACCTCTTGTTTGTAACACTTGACCAAGTCATGTTTGAATGCTTCCCATTCAGCATTGGTTTTGCCCTCTTTCAATTTAACCACAGCATCAATTCTTTGAACAAGAGCTTTGTTGATTTGGAGAGAGCACCCAAACCGTGTAATAGGAGACTCGGCAGGCCAGATTGGTGCCCAACCTTCGTCGTAAGTAGTAGAGGCGGATGTATGATGCTTTTCATTGGGAGCCCAAATGGTCTCGACAACTCCGTCGCATGAATCTAAGAGGATTTCAACGTGGTACTGATCTAGTATAAACCTACAACCTACAATATCACCGAGATAGTCCGACTTCAACACCCAGTGAAGCTCGCCAGTGGTTCGATTGACTCGGGCGAAGAGTCTGTGCGCATACGGGCTGTCATCTCCATCTGTATGTGGGTTGTTGTTGAAACCATTGCGAGTGCAAACAATGCTAGACCCCACGACGTTGGCGTTTGGGGACTTGGACCAGGTCAAATCGGCAAAAGACGGGTGGTGGATTGCAAGGGCGCGATTGGACAGATACACATGTAGACAGAGCGAGGCCATCATCTCCGCCAGAATTTTGTTGATAGCAGCCATTGCTAGCATGCGAGATTCATCCTCACAAATGAGCTCTTCTTTCCGGCCGGTCTTGGCTGAGAATGCGGTAACACCTTCAGAGTAGGTCAGGAGGTAAATCAGTTGGAGGCAGTCAAATACCAAACAGAAAGATTTGTGTTGAGATGGAGCTGTACCAAATTGACACCCTTTGTCAGAACCCGGTCAAAAGCCAGCGGATCGCATCTCACCCCAGTGTTCGATACCCTTGACTGAACCACAAACTAACACCTCGGAACGCGCTAGAGTATGAACGTAGATGTTTTTGATGACAAAGTTGAGTTCCTCCATTTTCTTGGTGGACATCTCAGAGATAGGATGAAAATGAATGACTCGAATAACTTTCCATGTGTCAGCGTCAAGGATAATCGAGTGACCGAACTTGATTTGAATTCGAGGTCTGTCAGAAAGATTGTTCATGTCATGCTTTTAGAGGAAGTAAAGGCGGCACTCACTCGGAACCCCAAATTTTTTGGAAATGATTTTTCGTAGAGCTTGAAAGAGGAATGCTCGCTGGGTTTTTCACCTGTGGCTACCCGCCCCTTCGGATACTAGCCGATAGGAAACGGGTATTTCCTATCGGCGACAAGCCGAAGGCTCCCCTTCCGACACGCCGACGCGGCCGCCGTGTCGGATTCACAAGTAAAATAACACAAGTGTACAAACAAATTTCAACATCACCAACATTCATGACCATGTAAACATAGCATTAACATACTATTAACACATGGAACACCTGCATCCAAAGTTATCCAGCGCTGCAACATGTTACATATGAACCTGTCACACTTGTGTGATTACCAGTCACACATGTGTGATTACTAGTCACACTTGTGTGATTACTAGTCTCACTTGTGTGATGCGGGCTCAAAGTTGTGAATCTACAGTCTTTGGTTACACATGTGTGATTGCTATTCACACATGTGTGATTCCTAGTCACACATGTGTGAATAGCAATCACACATGTGTGATTTACAATTGAGCCATAGACTGTGAATCACATACATATACATGTAATTTCAGTCAAAAAATTTGTGAATCAGATTCACATTTGGTCTCACACATGTGTGAATAGCAATCACACATGTGTGATTTACAATTGAGCTATAGACTGTGAATCACATACATATACATGTAATTTCAGTCAAAACATTTGTGAATCAGATTCACATTTGGTCTCACACATGTGTGACCAAGAATCACACATGTGTGACCAAAAATCACACATGTGTGACCAAGAATCACACATGTGTGACCAAGAATCACACATGTGTGAGCATTAATCACACATGTGTGAGCATTAATCACACGTGTGTGAGCATTAATCACACATGTGTAAATAGCAATCACACATGTGTGAATAGCAATCACACATGTGTGACCATCAATCACACATGTGTAAATAGCAATCACACATGTGTGACCATCAATCACACATGTGTGACCATCAATCACACATGTGTGACCATTAATCACACATGTGTGACCATTAATCACACATGTGTGACCATCAATCACACATGTGTGACCATCAATCACACATGTGTGACCATCAATCACACATGTGTGACCATCAATCACACATGTGTGACCATCAATCACACATGTGGGAAAACCAACTACCACGGCTCAACTACATACACTTCTTGTCATCCAAATCATTGAACATTGGATCCTATTCTCACATTTTCAACAAACTTTTGTGCCTTCACCTCATGGCACATCCCAAGACTTGTAAATTACAAAATTTTTAGCTATTCATATTATCATCATCCAAGATACCCGTCCATTCATCATCATCTTCATCATCATAGATGAAGAGCTGATCCACCATCCCACCTAGCTCTTCCCCAAAATCATCTTCATCTTCCCCGTGAAGCATATTTTGCTCAAAAACTTCCAGCTCATCAAGATGAGTGGCTTCTATATGTTTAGCGTTGATGATATCTTCCAATATTGATTGACCCCTACCCACCAAATCTTTCCACCGCTGAATCAATGTATTAATCTCTTGCTCTGTTGCCATTGTGTAGAAATAAGTCCTCCTTAATAACTCCACAATACTTCCATCCCATGTCATCCATGTCCCATAATGCTTTTGACAAAGATTGCTGTGAAGCGCTCTCAACACTCCCAAATTCACCTCCCAAACATCCTTTGAGACGCGCTGACCAGGCTGAACTAAATCAATTATCTCCTTTCCACCTCCTTCAGGATCATAATCTTCAATTTCAAGGTTATTATCAGAAACTTCACACGCAGATATCTTGATGAAGCTGGACTTACCACTACTACACAAAGCTAGTAAACCATCAAATTTTAATTCCATATTCAGTGCTTGGTGAATCATCTGCTGAGCCTCCCTTCCAATCCTTCTAAGCTCTTCATGACAACTCCGCTGTTGCAAAAAAGCTTGTATGCCTTCAATGGTTTGCGCATCCACAGCCCACCTCTCAGTGGGATGTGTAAGCGCACCTACATTCCAGAAATTATCCTCAAAAGAGAGTCTCTTGGCTTCATCAAGGGAAGGACAACTCATGCGGCTGACAGGGCGAATTTGGTTGTATAGTGAGACTTGATCTTGATATGAAGTCCATTTGCGTTTGAACATCAACTGTTTTTTTGTCATCAGTGTTTTCATACCCTGTTGTGCTTTGGTTCCTGCAGTGTTTCAAATATAAGTCAATCATTAATCCCACCTTATAAATCAACTGAACCAAAAACCAAAACAATAACAAACACCTACCTTCAGCGTACTTGTCCCACTTCTTTTGAGCCTCTACAATACCCACTTTGGCTTCATATAGCTTCATCTTTGCAAGGCGCACTCGTATGAGTGCCTCTGCTTTTTTACCTTTAAGAGACAAGAATCATTTGTCAGCAGAAGGTGAAATTATATTAGGAAATGGTACTCACCAGTTGATGCACGCAGACGCCGGAATTCCGGACTTCCTAACTCTTCTGTCACATCAGCAATTGATTTCTCAAGTTCCACAATTGACGCTGGTAGGGTCAATGATGATTCAATTTCTTCGTCTGTCCAATTTCTTCGTCGTTTCCTTCGCAGTCGTCGCAGTTCATCACTATTGTACAGGAGGAACATTTACATCAGAGTACTATATGCAAAGGCTTGCGCTTTTACCAAACATACTGGGCATCTTTCACTTCTGCCTCCAGGTCCAGTAGTTCCACCAGCCGATCCTCTAGTTCCTGCTGAGCATTACCATCAGCCATTGCAGCAAGTTGCAACTGTCTTTGGCGGTCCCACTGGTCTGAGAAATACACCCATGTATATGAGTCATCTTGAGTCTCTAGCTTTTCAAGAATCTCAGATGCCGCATCCAACCGCTGTTCCGCTGTCTTGAGCTTCACCTCAATTGACCGGGCTAAATATGAATTCAATATGAATTCAACATAGAAGGAAGAATTCATATTGGAGATCATATAAACATACCAGCATTCCTACATCGCATATCATTGCAATGACTGGACTTCAAATCAATCATATCTACTCGATGTTGTTTTGTTGAGCATCGACAGGGAGCTATAAGGGGATCAAGGTCTGACCAATCCCGCTCTAAACCTTCGCCATCTGACAAACCCCAACCCTTGTTCAACCTGGGATTATATTTCAGTTGACAAGTCCACTCGTGAGCATAAGCATGAAAGGCACTAGTTGCAAATCTGATATCTCCCCGTGCATACTCTGCTTCAAAATACTTATGCTGTCAAAGTAAGCAAGGTTTGTCAGCGTCCGTAAAAAAAAACACAAAACAAAAACACAAATTGGCACCTTCTTAACACTTTTTTCCAAGGTACAACCAATGTCATATAAGATTTGAAAGCTTTTTGGTGGTTTTCCAGGTTCTGAGGTATCTTTCATTAGCTGATCAAGTAGAGCAAGTACATAATACTGACTGTTGTTCAATGATATTAATCAATTTAACCACACACACGCATGCCAAGGTTTAATAGTTTGGAAATCTTACCGCTCTCCACTCTGAATGACGTTTAAAAATTTCAGGACATGATCATGTCGACATGCAAGTCCAATCAAGCCTGTTTCATCGCATCCCTTCCAAGTTGATCGACCTCGAACATCTCCTGCGGCGGTGTGCGAGACTGAACACCGATCCTAAAAAATAGGTCATCAGAAGTCAGCCTGAAGGATTCGAATACCTGTCACACAAGTGTGAATCAGAATCACACTTGTGTGATTGAGAATCACAATGGTGTGAATGAGAATCACACAAGTGTGATTTTTGTGATTCTCATTCACACCATTGTGATTCTCAATCACACAAGTGTGAACCAGAATCACAATGGTGTGACTCTCATTCACACAAGTGTGAATGAGATTCACATTTGTGTGAATCAAAATCACAATTGTGTGAATGAGAGTCACACCATTGTGAATCTCATTCACACTTGTGTGAATGAGAGTCACACCATTGTGATTCTGGTTCACACAATTGTGATCGCAAAATTTAAAGGGGAGCTACATACCACCAGTTCGTTATCTCGACCTTGGTTTCTGACACGTTTCTCCCACTCGTCAATCTTCTTAGGATCCAGGAAAAGTGGTGGAGTTTCAATTTCTTGCTCCTCATACTCCCGACTTGCTGCAAGATGTCTCCGGTGTTGGAAGTTGCCATCCGTGCACACATGATAATCACATTCATCCGGTATATCATTCTTCTGAAGTGGACCAAAGCATCTCGGGCAGTTCATGCCCAGTACATCCATTGCTGAGAGAGACAAAGCACAGGTAGTCAGCTGCTTCTCTTTTTTCAGCATATATCTGAATGCATCAATCGCCGAAGAAAGTGTCTTTCTCCATCGTCTAGGCTGGATAGTTAGGGAAAATATACGTTAGGATTCCAACTATTGCATCTAGAAATATCTTGATGTTAGATAGCGCTCACTTGTTTGGATTTTTTGACCAATATCTGTGGACATGCCGCATCAAGAAAGGAATCTAATGCTAGTGCAAACCCTTGCGTTCGTACTGTGCAATACTTCCACATTGCATGATGAAGCCGTAGCAGCCGTATTGAATATGCTGTCTGTGGATGTACAGGTGAACCACCAATGTACCCCATTCTCATTAAACGAACCTGATCTGAAGAACAATCACAAAATTGTATTTCGTCCTGCTTACGGGATTTATTAAAGTCGCACCACCACTTGTCAAAATCTTTTGATCAATTGAATAAGACCAAGTTAGCTACGCACTAAGAATGTCTAGCATATCAACCTTGCGAGTACGTAGTTTGCCAACCCCACAGCAACAGCCATGGGTAAAATTGTGATCCCACATTGTCGTATCACCCCAATTTAATGTTTTTTTGGATAAAGTCATATAGGATGTAAACATATCCGGTAAATTATTTGCCCAATTAGCCTTTTCAGCTAATCTTTTGCTTTTGTAATAAGAGCCTTGGACATAGTTTGAGAATGTGGTGTTATCATCTGGTGGTAACTCCACCGCATTATCATCAGCAGCCTGCTGGAATGACATTATAGTATTGTTCTCCTGATCCATTTCCATGATTTCAGGTCCATTGTTGGGACGCGCGTTGACCTCATCATGTACTTCAGGTACTGTTCCATTGCCTGCCTGCTCAAGCGCTAGTTCGAGTGCTTGTATGCGATCATTCACATATTGTCCTTCGCTGTTTTGAACTGCTGCAACAATAATCCCAGAGCCTTCAGCTGCTGGTGGTTTGCGTTTCTTCTGGTGACTTCGACCTAAAGGACAAGGTATTGAGTTGCCCTTCTTGCCCATTGATGGTTGAGTATATCGATTGGGATTAGATAAAAATGAAGATGTGGGGACTCAAAGATATCAGTCAAAAACAGGCGGCTTACAATTACCAAATTTTCCTTTTTTCAGAATGGAGCACAGACTCATTTCAATCAGCATAAAACGGACAGATACTCTCAATGGCCCCTGTCTACCAAGAATGGCAACTCTCCACTACTTCCAGCCGTCCCATTTTACATTAGATCAAACTATTTGAATAGTTTGATCTAATGTATTCCTCCCCAATTGATCTCATATCAATTGAGAACATCAAAATCCCAAGTGACACCAGGCAATTCAATCTCAGCTACTTACCAGAATACCCAGCTGAAAGGTATTGTGGAGGAGAAGGATAACTCCAATTGTTTATCCTTCCTATACAGTACTTGGCACTTTCACATGATAATCAAGGTGTAAAGTGACATGTAGCCCCTATTAGTACTTGGCACTTTCACATGATAATCAAGGTGTAAAGTGACATGTAGCCCCTATTTTATCACGTGCTAGACTGTATAGGGTCTGCCACCCACTTTTTCAATTCATCGAAGGAAGAGAGACTCTATCCCTTCCGTGTCACCACTTACATCTTCACTCACTCCCATCCCTTACGTCAGTCTTTTGCCTGGAGACCATCTCGATCTCTATACGATGCAGCCCTCTCGATCATCAATTCCCAGAAAAAAACCGACACGCTCCAAACGCCCTGGCCACACTGGCTCTAGATCAATCGCGTCAAAGTCCGGATTTTCAAGGGCCAAAACCTCTCGAAATCACACTTCCCAACCCCAACGCCAAGAAGAGTCGACCGCAGCAGGTATTGCTCTTGATGATGAAGAATATGACGTTGGTGAGAATGGTAAGCACCATTCTGCACTAACATCCTCACTTTGGAAGTTTGTGGATGCGTTGTGATGATATCATTTCAATAGGAGATACAGATGCTGAACAAGATACGGTCTCGTTCATGGCTCGACTCGGGAGGGAATTCTCACCTGAGGAAGGTCATGGGGAAGACCCAGGTCCTACTGGTACCAGCAACCGACGACCTCTGCGTTCATCAAACTTTCAAATCGAGGATGAAGCTGAAGCGGTCCTACCTACTCTTGATAACTATAAACAGCTAGTTCTTGAGTGGCCTCCTGCCCGTATAGCTGTGCAAGACCAATTGCAAAAGAAGAAGCGGACGGCCGTTCCCCCTAACATTCTAACTGAAGCTCGCGCAATTCAAAAGCTTTACAAGCAACATAAGTCGCTGCTAGCAATCATGGGGAATGTTAGTACTTTTACAATGAACAAAGCATTGTGAGTGCTATTTCTTTTATGATATACATCTCTAATCAGTTGGCTGATTGTTTTCTTTCACAGGGGGGAACTTGGTGGTCGCCGACGACCAAGCGGTTATCAAATATGGTTGAAGTTTGGCAAAGAAATTGAAAAACATTGAAAGCAAAGTCAGTTTTCTCAATCTTTTGAAGACTTTGCATGACTTAAGGAATGATTGCTAATGACAATTTATTACTAGTGCCACGTAAGTGGGGGCAGAAAGATGTCTTAGGTTCTCGAAATAAGATCCTGGGTGAGATATGGACCGGACTTCCTGACGAACATAGAGAGGTATTTTCCCCTCCTGTTTTTCATGCACTATCTGGTCTGCATTATTCACCTCATGGCGAGAAACTTGAAATTGATGAAGAAGCAAAAAAGGAAGCTATTGAGTTTGAGCCTGGGGAGCGTGAAGTCTTACAGGCTTTATATGATCAGATAGTTTGGAAGGAAAAAGTAGCTAAAGAATATGCAATGGCTACAAAAGGTGTGGCGTGGGGTCCTTCTTTGCCTGATTACAACCGTCAGTCCCTTAAAACTATTGAACGTCTTCAAAATCAGGTACAGAGTTTCAGATTTGAATGGCATTATATCATATTTAATGACCTTTGCTTTCTTTTGCTGTTCTATTTCTTGTGTGAAGGTCGAGGATGAGTCAAACAACATGGGCTTTGACTACTACCTTCTCGCATGTAGCAATCATAGTTCGACTGAGGTTAGCTCATCTTCAAGAGGCTGGTGTAAAGAGTATACATCAATAGAAGAGATGGCAAAATATGTAAATAAGAAGTGTAATTTTGCTACAATGTTTGCAGCCAGGGCTCAAGGGCTTTCTGTTGGAGAAATCGTAGCTGAAACAATTGGTGGTAGTGGTATCTTGAAGGAGAAGCCCCGAAAAACTGATCCTGGAGATAAAGTGAAGTGCGATCTTGCTCTTGCGTTGCGAACACGTATGAGTAAGTTCAAGTGCCAGATCCCCAATTTTGGTTTATACTGATTTGTTTCTTATACAACCAGAGGCTTTACTGGGATATGAAGTCGGTTTCCCACGTGGACCTGACCCCAAAGCCATATTACTAGACAAATATAATATCAAAATCATCCAGATGCCAACTTCTAAACTTCCACATGAAACTTTGAAGCTAGGATTTAACGCTATGAATAGTCGCAGGTCTTTATGGCTGGATGATATTAAGAGCAATCTTTTCAGGTTAGAAAAAAATGACACCGGTCATGAGGAAGATGATGATGATAACATAATGGTTATAGATGAAGAGATTGCTAACACCCAAGATTTACGTATTGATGACAAAGTGGAAGAGGATGGGGAATGGACTGGGTTGGGGGATATGGATTGAAAAAAGGAATAAAATCTATATTCTTTTTTTCCTGCCAAACATATAAACCAATTTTTGTTTTGATGTTCTTTGCTTGAAATGTTTCTACACTTACATGTGTAATTTATGGAATCTTGATAAACTCGGTTTCTTTTGTCACTTTTTATTTCACATTCTATGTGATCAAATTTTTTTATATGGTTATATCCCCAATGTAAGCTTACTCACTACTGGGCTTCATCTTGTTTTGAATTTCATATGTGATTAAAAACCACATTGGAAAGATACACACTAGTGTCCAACAAGCACAAGTCTGATACTTGTTCACAAGTGTGAACAAGATTCAGATCAAGTATCACACATTGTGATATTTGCAGAACTATTCACAGTTTCCATATGATTTACGCATGAAACTTGTTTACTATTGACACATGTTTATCTTTGGGGCTATTTGTTCTGATAACTCAAGAAGAAGGTAATGTGGATATTGTGGGGAATGAAAGTACTACATCACGGGTGATGTGGTACTTTCAATGTAAATGATAGTCTTTTGAACAATTAAAGGACTTTTATGACCTGTGGCCTCTTCATCTTGTGGGGATGCATTTTGGAGATAGGGGTGTAACATTGTCATGTTTCGGAATTTATGATCCTATAAAAAAACCCACGCAGAATGTAAATGTAGATTTGATATCTGGGACCTTATATTTTGACCTAGTTACACGCATACCTGAAGTGAAAAGTATGATACCACCACAAGTTTTGCACTTTGCGCAACACACAAATACTGAGTGTAGATTAGTAATCAGGCATGTTCATTTACTCTATGAACAACCCACCACATAATCCGGAACAAGTGGTCTGGGGGAAAATGAGCATGATCATATTTGACCTAGTCACACACATACCTGAAGTGAAAAGTATGATACCACCACAACTTTTGCACTTTGCACAACACACAAATACTGAGTGTAGATTAGTAATCAGGCATGTTCATTTACTCTATGAACAACCCACCACATAATCCGGAACAAGTGGTCTGGGGGAAAATGAGCATGATCATATTTGACCTAGTCACACGCATACCTGAAGTGAAAAGTATGATACCACCACAACTTTTGCACTTTGCACAACACACAAATACTGAGTGTAGATTAGTAATCAGGCATGTTCATTTACCCTATGAACAACCCACCACATAATCCGGAACAAGTGGTCTGGGGGAAAATGAGCATGATCATATTTGACCTAGTTACACGCATACCTGAAGTGAAAAGTATGATACCACCACAACTTTTGCACTTTGCACAACACACAAATACTGAGTGTAGATTAGTAATCAGGCATGTTCATTTACTCTATGAACAACCCACCACATAATCCGGAACAAGTGGTCTGGGGGAAAATGAGCGTGATCATATTTGACCTAGTCACACGCATACCTGAAGTGAAAAGTATGATACCACCACAACTTTTGCACTTTGCACAACACACAAATACTGAGTGTAGATTAGTAATCAGGCATGTTCATTTACTCTATGAACAACCCACCACATAATCCGGAACAAGTGGTCTGGGGGAAAATGAGCATGATCATATTTGACCTAGTCACACGCATACCTGAAGTGAAAAGTATGATACCACCACAACTTTTGCACTTTGCACAACACACAAATACTGAGTGTAGATTAGTAATCAGGCATGTTCATTTACCCTATGAACAACCCACCACATAATCCGGAACAAGTGGTCTGGGGGAAAATGAGCATGATCATATTTGACCTAGTTACACGCATACCTGAAGTGAAAAGTATGATACCACCACAACTTTTGCACTTTGCACAACACACAAATACTGAGTGTAGATTAGTAATCAGGCATGTTCATTTACTCTATGAACAACCCACCACATAATCCGGAACAAGTGGTCTGGGGGAAAATGAGCATGATCATATTTGACCTAGTTACACGCATACCTGAAGTGAAAAGTATGATACCACCACAACTTTTGCACTTTGCGCATGTCTCACAAGTATTGGTGATTCCATTGCTTCTATACAAACTGAGAAAGGAATTTACAAAGAAAAAGAAATATGACAGCATTTAGGGGGGTATACCTTGAAAATACTATGACAATACTATATATAACACTTCACCCACATATATCTTGCATTCTCATTTTGTTGGTAATGCACGATATATGTCTCTTTTAGATCTCTTGCTTACAGGTGTGAATTAAACATGTAACATGCACTGATCCTGGCCAAGCATGTTGGAATGCTTGATTGAACATGGGTTTATCTTGCGCAAGCATATCTGACGGTTAGGTCTTTCTTACCTAACACTTTTACATCATTTTGCTGTGAAGATCTAAAGTGGTTCATCTGTCACTTCATTGATCAACTCCACGGATGAACAGCGCCTCTTCACATTAACCTAATGTGAAGCTTAAGCAATAAAAACTAATATAATGATATTCCAACATTTAACTATCAGTTAAAACCTATGAAATTGATATTAAAAGAGTGAACTACGTTTAACTATCATTCAAAGCCTATGAAAATGATATTACCAGATATCATTTACAACCTATGAAAGAGATATTACAAGAGTCAACTACATTCAACTATCATTTAGAACCTATGAAAATGATATTACCAGATTTAACTAACATTTGAATTTGAATATTAAAACATTGTAAGCTCGCTTTGAAAATTCAACAATTTATGAAACTACTCACATACTCTGTTATTGAACAAACTCTCTCAATGTCAGATGTAATATCTAGAGTTTACATCGTACCAAGGTAAAATCTTGAGTTGATCCCCGTCTAATGTGTTTCACCTTTGTAGCCTTAATCAATCGATTCTTCTTGGAGATCAACCAGCGAGTGTTATGAAATTGGTAAGAGGATGGGGGCTGCGTATGCTGTGATGAATCAGATCTAGTGAGTAAATGATGGTGGTGTTCAAAGTGGTAGATATTGATATGGCCCACTCTTATAACACTGTCATATCGCATTGATAAACCGCTGGAGGCTTTTTGGATATTTGCTTGGCGGTGTGTCATATTTGGTGAATCGGAGTCAGTGGTTTGGAGATACTTATAAAACGAATGAAGTGTGTAAGGGGGGTTACAATCATAATGTACAGGCGTCATGTGTATTGAGGCATGAGGCCTGGTCAAACCTAACCCTAATCATATGATACCACTTCCCAACAGATCGCTATGTATCGCTCATCACTTGTGCTCAGCCAGTTTCACCCACTTACATGACTTGATTCGATTTTAGCCTTTAAAACTCAACACTCATTCTGCTTAACTTCATCCTATTGTTTAACAACTCAGTGCTGTCGGTTAATCAGATTATAACCTTCGGGAGGGCGGATCGAGAGGCTATTGGCTATCACATCATCTCCCAGTCTGTTGCTGTTTGCTCCTAGTTGTCGGACTCCGTGCTACGAACCGGGAGTCATTTGGCCTACTGTGGAGATTGGTGTGGTAGTCTAGCTCAAAAAGGAATCTGTGGATTTGTGTAAGCTTGGTTTTTTCAGTTTGATTTAGATTATTGATGATTAATATCTTAATCATCTGTTCTATAGTTTCATCCACTCTGAAATCAATCCAAGAAAATAAATCACCTTAATGACACGTCAGCGAAGTAACGAAAGGAAAAGGAAAGCTGGGGTTAAGATTCCCACTAACAATTCCAGAACATCCCCTGCTTACTATAAATCTAGACATGAATACAAGCAGCAGAAGAAGTTAGGGCAATTATATAGTCGTCATCACGCCAAGAGAAAAGCATTACAAGCAAAACTGACTTCAGAGCTTGGCTTACCCTTAGATACCAAGTTTATCTTTCGTTACAGTGTGAAAGATAGACCTGATCTGGCTGATCGTGATCGAATTAGTATTGCTTCTGGAACAGTAGTTGTTATTAATAAACTTGATCTATCTATAGTGTTAGTAGTTAAATGTATACCTTTTGAAGATATGGATTCTAAACTTAGAGAAAGATACAATCATTCTATATCAACCACATTTTTACATGCTAAGGCTCGAAATCAATGCAAAATTCATAGTTCTATTCAAGCGGATAGAAATCAAGATGAAGAGGTGAAAGCTCTTGAAGGTTGGATGGGCTGTGATGGATGGCGAGGAGGATGTGAAAAAGATAAATCTTTTGGTGAGCTTTGATTAGGTTATTGATTAAGCTTGTATTTAATAAACTAACATTAAGGATCTTCCCAATCTTCAATTTCATCACAAACTTGTTGATCTTTTTTCAACAGGCACGTACTCTATGAACTCCTTCACGTCTTCTGATATTGATAGAATTCAAACTGATAAAGAGAGAATGACGGAATTTCACCTTATTAGGGATTTCTGGGCGGAAAGATTTTCAGCATTATCACTGTTTGTTTTCAAGACTAATCTAGGCCTGGCATATCAAGCTAAGATTCCAGGGTTTGATCAACTTGAATGGCAATCAACTCCAAATGGTTTAGTATTTGCGTCAAATCTTGTTGTGACATGTGATGGGTTTTGTAATCATCCACATACTGACAAAGATCATACTAGATATGCCTTTGGTATGTGGGCTTTGATCATTAGAAAAACAGGTTTACCGTATGATAAAGTTCAGGGTGTTAAAACTTGTAATAAGGAAATAGTTAAGCTTGGTGAAGTCAGAGGTACAAGATTTAGATATGATGACTTTGATGTGGAGGTTGCTGTATCCGAGGGTAATGGTGTATATGAGATCTTATGGGATACCACAGTGAGTGAAGAGCATTGGATATCATATGAAAGCTTACTTAATTTACTCTTCTTTTTTTATCTGTAGTGTCAACATTATACAACTGCGTCTATTGCTTATGATGGTAATGGAGCGATAATAGCTCATAAAAAGGGTGTAGTTACCATGTACGGATCTTCTGCTCAGATTTCCCAAGATTTGGTTAATAGAATCAAGCTGCTAGGTGAGAAGAAGAAAGATATGACAGAATCGCAGTGGGAGAAGTATTGTGCTAGTAGGGTGAAAGACTACGAGGAAGAGTGCATGAACAAAATAGAGAAGGCATTGGAGAAAAAAGATTTGAAAATTTCAAAGGGGGTTACAATCAAGAAATGCAATAAATGATAGATTAAATTTATTAAGTGTAAGATTTCATATTCAAATATATTTACGAGAATGTGTTTGGGCTACTCTTAATTTGATTAGAGTTGAATCAAAAATATCCTATTTAGAAATGAAATACTGCTCTGAATCCCAAGAAATGAGGGATTGAAATCCCCGTATTTGTGAAATAGAATCACACATTTGTCACTTGAAATCACCAAGGTGTGAATGAAATTCACAACTTTGTGAATCTCATTCACACATCAGTGGATTGAAATCACACAGTTGTGACCTAGGTTCACACCGGCGTGACTGAGAATCCCGCATTTGTGATTTGAAGTCATGACTGTGTGATTATCAATCACAGCTGTGAGAACAAAGATCACACATTTGTGATTGAGAATCACAAGTTTGGAACCAAGAATCACAACTGTGTGATTCAAGATCACAAATGTGTGACCAAGAATCATATTTTTGTGATAAAAATATGATTGAGAATCACAAATGTGTGATTCTCAATCACAAGTGTGTGACCAAGAATCACAAATGTGTGATTGAAGATCACAAATGTGTGATGGAGAATCACAACTGTGTGACCAAGAATCATATTTTTGTGACAAAGATATGATCTTCAATCACACATTTGTGATTGAGAATCACAAATGTGTGATTCTCAATCACAGATGTGTGATTGAAGATCACAAATGTGTGATTGAAGATCACAAATGTGTGACCAAGAATCACAAATGTGTGACCAAGAATCACATTTGTGATTGAAAATCACACATTTGTGAATGAGAATCACACATTTGTGATTGAGAATCACACATTTGTGATTGAGAATCACACATCTGTGATTTAGAATCACACATTTGTGATTCTCAATCACAAATGTGTGAATGAGAATCACACATTTGTGATTGAAAATCACACATTTGTGATTGAGAATCACACATTTGTGAATGAGAATCACACATTTGTGAATGAGAATCACACATGTGTGATTGAAAATCACACATTTGTGAATGAGAATCACACATTTGTGATTGAGAATCACACATTTGTGAATGAGAATCACACATTTGTGAATGAGAATCACACATGTGTGAATGAGAATCACACATTTGTGAATGAGAATCACACATGTGTGATTGAAAATCACACATTTGTGAATGAGAATCACACATTTGTGATTGAGAATCACACATTTGTGAATGAGAATCACACATGTGTGAATGAGAATCACACATGTGTGATTGAGAATCACACATTTGTGATTGAAGATCACACATTTGTGATTGAGAATCACACAGTTGTGACCAAGAATCACACATTGGTGATTTTAAATTACAACTGTGTGACTGAGAATCATGCATGTGTGAATGAGAATCACCCAGTTGTGATTCTGCTTTACACCTTTGTGACTGTAATTTCCACCTCTGTTATTTACAGCCAAATATTTGAGAGTGAGAATGACACATCTGTGAAAAAGATAATCAGATGGTTTTTTTGGATCAGAGTGATTGTTTGGTATGTACCAATGAAAGCATTTGAAGTTGGCATCTGGAATGGTTTATTTGATTGATAAGATACTCAATAACACATCTCATTACCTCAGACACAATAGTCAGTTAGACTCTAAGGTTTTTTTTATGGATTAGTTTTGTAAAACATTTATTCATAGACTCTAAGTTTTTTTTTTACGCATTAGCAAGTTTTGTAAAACTATTATTCATTTATACTATCTTAATCAAGATGAGATGAGGAGAAATTTTTCATTAGGGGGGAAAAGGAGAAGTTCTTTACAAGACTTGTTCATCCCATTGGCAATCCGCTGAAAGGACAGAATTGCAATCTCTTCTCCACTGTTTGAATAGCTGGATATTTTCAGCAAAATAGCAATCCCATCCAGAAGCTTCGAGTGTTCGTAATCGGGACCAGTCCGGATTGAAAAAAGGAATCGGGAGACTAGCAGAGATATTGAGATCAAGAGATATGCAATGTGTTCGGTTAATAATGCCCAGTATTATCGGCTTGACAATTTCTCCAGGAGCCGAGAGAAGGGGAGGAGTCGTAGAACAGGCTGTTGCCACATCTGAATAGAAGATGACCGGTCGATTGTAGGTATTGGCGATCACACAACAGCCACCAGGAAGAGGATACCAATGAGAATAAGGTACCCTCTCCTGCCCTGGATGCTCCACTATCGCCAGTATCCTATTGAGGCTGATTCTGCTTTGGCTTAGTTTGGATAAATTCTTCTTATACCATTGACGATTAAGATGTATATGTGCAGCCATCTCCTTTCGGACAGCCACAGCATCTTCAACAGGGCGGCCAAGGGATACGGCGACGGCGGCGAATGTACATAGACCCTTCCCAGGTACATCTGTTGCATTTCGAATGAAGGGGTAAATAACCTTAGGTAGAGTTGCTACAAAATTCCATCGCTGATATATGTGTTAGTGATGAGTGATGCAATGATGAAATAGAAATGGTGCTCACTTCCAAAGCTATCTCTTCAATGGTTTTCGGGTTGTTTTTGATGTTGGGATCCTTGGTTCCTAAAGATGGAGGAGTAATCGAATTCCGAGGCTAGTTAATACATTTCATATGTTTGGATGAGCTGAAATGATGTGCATAGCTAATACTCTAATACCTATTTGATAGCTCACCTTGTTGTTGTTCTTCTTGGATCTCTTGGGGTTCCGTTCCTGCTAATTAGTAAGTAAGTTGAGAACTATATAACTTGATACTTGTGATACACAAGTGACTGACCGCTGTTGCGTGATTGATTTCGTTCTAAGTAGGAAGTGAGACAAGAATTAGTGAAAAGAGTAAAGATAAATTTGAAGTAAGGAAGCCACTCGACTCACCTGTTCAGTTCCTTGTGAATTTTTTCGCGATGATTGACGTGTTGGTCTTATCAAATCTTTGTTAATCTCACTACGAGTTGCTCGCAGATGGTTCTCCTTGTTGGATTTTGAAATAGGTGATTTTGAAATCGAGCTGATTAATCCAGCAGCTATCTCGTCATCCTCTTCATGATTCTCAACGCTTTTATTCTCTTGTTCACTTGGATCAATCTCTGGTTGTTGGTTGTTACGCTGAGCTGGTTCCTCCGCCTCTTCGGTTTCTTCATCGGAAGAAGTCGTCTTATTGGTGTCGACGGTTTCGATCAGCTCGGTCTGGCGGTTCGGGGAAGTTGTACGTGGTGGCTTAAGTACCTGTGGTACAAACAAAACGTTAGTATTGTTGATATTGAATAATGAAATCAACTAATAAGATTACTTACTTGATTTCTGGTCGTTACTTTCTTGTTGAGTCCCTTGACCACCTCACAGTCACGAAAGAATCGGTCGAGAAGAGTGTGCTGGTCCAATTCGTCGAGGAGCTTCATCTCGTCGAACAAGGCTTGGAATCGGTTGGGAAAGTGAGAAGTGATGGGATTGGGGGTGGTTTGAATGGGGGTTGCTGAAACTCGTTTGCGTTTTGTAGGCTTAGGTTGGAAGGGGTCGTTGGATAGGTCAGGTAAGAGCATGGGTTTGAAGATTGAAAGGGGGCCATGATCGTGATTGGGATTATTGATGACGATGAACCAAGTCCAATCTTCTGGATTGCGCTTAGAGGTGGCTTGAAATGGACAGGTGGGAATTGTAAGGTTGGGGTTTTCTGCCTTCGCTTGAAGGTGTTTCCGATTTGGTCCAAGACCACACTTCCATTGGGTAAATGATGGTCGGCCGTCGATGATGGTGATGTGGTAGCGATTAGTGTTACCGTGAGATTTGAGGAAGTGCTCGGTAGCTTTAACCGTAGGGTAAGTTGGTGCAGGCTGAGGGAGGGGAGGAATATTGGTGGTGTTGTTGGAGGCGTCAGTGGTATTGTTTGTATTGGGATGGTCCGCGTTACAGTTGGTGGTTGTTGACATATTGGTTCGACGATGAATTGTCTTGTTTGAAAACGTGAAAATATGTCATTGAGGAGAAGGATAGTTTTTCAATTTTTCACACAAGTGTGAAAATTTGAAAAACAATAAGGCATGGCCAAAATGTGGGTGACTCACAATAGTTGTGAACGTGTGATTTGTGGCTACACATGTAATCACACAAGTGTGAATAGTAATCACACATGTGTGATTGCATTGCACACCTGTGTGAAAGTCACTCACACTTGTGTGACAGAGTGGACATGTCTAATCACACATGTGTGATTACTATTCACACATGTGTGATTACTATTCACACAGGTGTGATTACTATTCACACATGTGTGATTACTACTCACACTTGTGTGATTGTCATTCACACTTGTGTGATTGTCATTCACACTTGTGTGATTGTCATTCACACAAGTGTGATTAACTGGTAATCAGACTTGTGTGATTGTTATTCACACAAGTGAGATTACCAGTCACACTTGTGTGAATGATATTCACACAAGTGTGATTACCAGTTACACTTGTGTGATTGTTATTCACACTTGTGTGATTACCAGTCACACAAGTGTGATTATGATTCACACAAGTGTGAATAGTAATCACACAAGTGTGAATCATAATCACACTTGTGTGAATGATAATCACACAAGTGTGAATGATAATCACACAAGTGTGAATGATATTAACAGAAGTGTTATTACCAGTCATACTTTCACACTTGTGTGATTGTTATTCACACGTGTGTGATTGGTATTCACACAAGTGTGACTGGTAATCTCACTTGTGTGAATAACAATCACACAAGTGTAACTGGTAATCACACTTGTGTGACTGGTAATCACACTTGTGTGAATATCATTCACACAAGTGTAAATGATATTAACAGAAGTGTTATTACCAGTCATACTTTCACACAAGTGTGATTGTTATTCACACAAGTGTGAATGATATTAACAGAAGTGTGATTACCAGTCATACTTTCACACTTGTGTGATTGTTATTCACACTTGTGTGATTAGTAATCACACTTGTGTGATTACCAGTCCCACTTGTGTGAATAACAATCACACAAGTGTAACTGGTAATCACACAAGTGTGAATGATATTAACAGAAGTGTGATTACCAGCCATACTTTCACACAAGTGTGATTGATATTCACAATTGTGTGAACCTGTCACACTTGTGTGAATAACAATCACACTTGTGTGAATAACAATCACACAAGTGGGACTGGTAATCACACAAGTGAGACTAGTAATCACACAAGTGTGACTAGTAATCACACATGTGTGACTGGTAATCACACAAGTGTGACAGGTTCATATGTAACATGTTGCAGCGTTGGATAACTTTGGATGCAGGTGTTCCATGTGTTAATAGTATGTTAATGCTATGTTTACATGGTCATGAATGTTGGTGATGTTGAAATTTGTTTGTACACTTGTGTTATTTTACTTGTGAATCCGACGCGGCGGCCGCGTCGGCGTGTCGGAAGGGGAGCCTTCGGCTTGTCGCCGATAGGAAGTACCCGTTTCCTATCGGCTAGTATCCGAAGGGGCGGGTAGCCACAGGTGGGGTTTTTTTCTGTAACGGTTTCTTCTGCTCCATAATCTGAGTAATGATATAAGTCTTTGGGGGGGCTATATTGATTAAATGAGATGGAAACGTATAATGTGTGAGGGAAAGACAAAGATCGGATAGGGGGTCATTGACATGAGCATGAGTTCATGATTCCGATCATGCCTGTGCCAACAAGATGGGGTTAGAACACATCAAAGACTACGGTTTTGTAACGTCCCTCATTAGGAAACCAAATCCAGTTATCTCCAAGCACATAGTACCCCCATCCTATCAGCAAGCAGGTTTGATGAGGAATACATGCACTCATGCTTCACGATTTGGTTGAGTCAGCAAACGTACCTATACATCCTGCTTTGGAAACGGATTTGTATGGAACAGAGTGCTGTCTAGTCAAACAAGGATGTCAGTCAGTGATCTATCCCAGTTGAAACACACAACAAAATGGCGTACCTTGGTATGAAAACAAAATCGACTTGATCGATTGTTGCAATGTGATGGTGTTACTATCACTAGTTAAGGTGTATGATTCTTGCAAAGCCGGTAGAAGTTGATGTGAAGATGGATGACAGAATTGCAAGAAGGGGTTTTAAGGAGAGTTCGACCAAACCAGGAAGCAACAGCAAGAAGCGTGAGTTGAGGAAATCAAAGAACAAGACGTGTGGAATTTGGAATCCAAAACCACATGTTGGCCGGGTAGTTGCACAAACTCAGTGATGCTGGGCTTGTGTTGCGGGGCTTGTGTCAAGCCCCGAACATCTTTAAATTGAATTGTGTCTGCCTGTGTCTGCAATCATCTTTTGACCGATCGATGACAAGGTAATTGAAACGTTCAAGCAGATTTCATTACTTGTTTTTTCATTACTTACTCGTTGTATTTTAGTACCAATCCTTGAGTTAAGAATTAAATGGGGTGGGCAAATATATAGGAAACACCAGATTTGAAAATGACATTTTGGAGCATCCAAGAACAAACTATAAGGTGAAACAAGGAATTGTGGATATTTTTGCAAAGTAGATATGAAATTTGAGCAAAGTAAAAACACTATTAATCCTCCTGTACATGAGCTGCTTCACTTTTGTCGGGAGTGTCTGACTGGTCATCGAGCGCAAGTTCCTCTTTGGTCAGTGTCTTTTCCCTCTTCAGGTTCTTATCTGTTTTTTTTTCGCAATAAGTCTGGTATTATTGTATATCGCTTGAGGGCAATGTCATCAAGCCAGATTTGGACCTCATCATTGGATAACCTGCTAGGGCCTTTGGCAATCATGACGTCGTTCACCTGGCTGTCAGGTGTGCGGTGAAAAGTGAGGGCTACTTGGCCTCGGTACAATTTCTTCAAAAATGCTTCTTTCACATTAGCCACTTTAGGATGCGCATCGCCCAGGCCTTTCACACCACCACGGAGGAACGGTGCTATAAAAGATTGAATCCATGAATCAGTGGGGGATATGGAGCCAGAAGGGTATAAGTAATGAAATACTGACTTATCAAGTTGTTGAGTGCTTGAGTGAGTTCGGTCCGTTTCAATGTTTGTCGGAGTCCAGCTTCTGACATAGACTTTGGCTTGCCCCGTTTAGGCCGGAGATGCTCTGGCGCCTTTGTGGATTCGAAAGCAAAACACTCAAGAAGGTGAGTTTTTCTCTGTAGTCTAGCCCACCGTTCACATGAGGTGTACTCATCCTGGAATAAGGCCTTGCTAGCAGGTGAACTGGGGTTCCAGCATGCGAGTAAAAGATCAAATTCGAGGTTGAGTTGGTTCTGCAGAACATGAAGCTGTGAGTTGCCATAAAAGGATCATGAAGGCATCAGAAGCAAGTCCGTGGAAGTAGAGTGTGTGTTTATTTGGAACTTACTTGCCGGACCACCCTGCTGATCTCTAGCTGGATTAGCTGCTCCCGAGTATTGCTGCGAGACTTACTGCTGTGCCTCCATAAGCGTCCTTCGTGCAAATCACCGGCCACTTTCCGCAAGTTGACCAAGCGCTCAAAAATGGGGATGTAATGAGCAAGCTGTTCCTCGGTCAATGGTCTGGATTGTTTGGGTACGTCTACATTGGTATCCTGGATTGGCTCGCTGGGGTTCACTGTCAGGGGATCGCTTATTCCCCGTGGTGTTTGAGTGAGGGCAAAGGCTTCACTGGTAGCAACACAGAGGGATTCAAATACTTTGGGGCTAAAAACCTGGCGTTCGTCTTCCGTGAATGAAGTCCAGGTGTTACCAACAATGGTGTTCCGATCAGAGAATCCTTCGGAGACGCCCTTAGGTGGCACTTTGCATCAAACAAAAATGTAAAGTCAGTTAGGGTGTTGAAAAACATGAGTGATAATAAGAATGAAAGGTTACTCTTTGTTTGGGTGGCGGCCACACTGTACGTTTGATAATTCGTGTACATATTTGGTTCTCGGGAGAGTGGGCCTTCCAATCTAAGGTCAATGCGGATGGAAAATGATTAGACAGGACTGAACATTTATCAAATGTACTAGAGCACTTACAATGCCGCGTCAAGTACTTGTCGGCTGACTTTGAGCACTATGCAAAGCATAGTCTTATCCCGATTGTACGCTGCTTGCAAAGCTTGAGCTTCAAATATGCCAGCAGCAGAGGGCCGATTGTTTTTGGGTATGGAAAGCTGGGATAGACGTTTCTCAGCAATACCAATTCCCCACTGAAGCCCCAGTGCCTGGTAGTTCTCAAACGTGGGGGTGGTCGCATTGGTAGGTGATTCTTCCAGAAAACTGGGTGGAGCTACATCTTCTGTTGCGTCGGTGGCTTCCTCTGGGGTGTGAGTCGATTTGGCAACGTCTTGCCTAGGCCGCTTTGGGCGGCGACTTTGAGGTCCAGTATAGCCTCCTCGTCTGGATCGTGGGTTTTGGGCTGGTGATCGAGACTGGGGAGAAGACTGAGGGGAAGGCTGATAGTTCTCTTCAGAATCAGACGTGCCGCTAGAACGCGATATGGATACTGGAGTGTGCTTGACAAGCTCGGTTGGGTTACTACGAAGTCCAGGTCGCATGTTGTGAAAGCGTGGTTATGAAGGAATGTGGAGATTGGACCTGGGAGGTAGTCTTGTGTCTTGGGGAGTATATGGTTAGGATTTTTGAGGTGTAAGAGTAAGGAGTAGTGAGATTTCAAATTGAGGTAGGAAGAGATGGGAGTCGGGTGGTAACAAATGGGCTGTGGTGGTAAGATTTGTAGTTCGGGGCGTGAGATTTAGCTTGAGGTGGTGAAATTGAGAACGAAGGTGGTGAGGGTTAGGGTTAGGTGGTGAGATTTCCAGCTCAGGTGGTAAGATTTACACTTAAGTCGTGAAAAATACACTGAGGTGGTGAGATTGGATAGTTGAGTGGTAAGAATTTCAGTGTGGTGGTGAATTAAAAGGTGTGGTGGTGAATTAAAAGGTGTGGTGGTGAATTAAAAGGTGTGGTGGTGAGATTACATGTAATGGTGGTGACATTGCCAATGGTTCGTAGGGAGGGGCCAAGGGCCCCCCTTATAGAAAGGGGACTTAGCAATTTGTCTGATTTAGCATTAGTGATGACTACCTAACTAGCGATTGCTAATAGGAGCAATACGGAGCACATTCGAAGATAAGGGGGTGTGTATCTACCTATACACTTGGTGGGTTTCAGTACACACAGGTGAATTTCACATATTACATATATACTTTACATGTTTAATTTCTTTCTTCATTTCATGATGAGACATGTGTGTGAAAGGTGATGAATAATTCAATTGTACTCAAACTAAACCTAATATTACTGAAATTGTCTAGTACATATACCTGGTGGAGCAGCAGGGTTTGAATCTTCTTCCCTCATCCAAGTTCTTCTCTTTATATCTTGGATGAAGGTGAGTTGTTCAATCCACGGAATACTGAATAGATTCTAGGTTTCATTTCTGAATCATTCAATCCCTGCTCCGTCAAGTAAGTCTATCACGCAATGCGAGGTGAGTCAAAGTGACAATGCAAAGAGTTGAAAGTTGAAATTTCAGAATCCACAGGTGCAAAACTGAAAAAACCTGACAACACTTTGGATGAGACTCAAATACTGGACTTAAACCATCTGTATTTGGGCAAAAACATATGATTTTGCCACCTGAGCACCTAGGTCAAAACCTAATACCATAAGGCCATACAGAAGGCTCTATTGCCTAATGGCATTTGACTTTGTCCTTCAAGATGATACATCATCTTAAGAAGGATCTTGGAGGGGTCCAAACTTGGACAGTTCAACAATCCCTTAAGGGAGACACACAGGTCGCTCCACACCCCATCACCACATACATACTTACCCTAAACCCTTCCAATCAAAATCCACCCAACAACAAAACCTACATCACCTGAGCCAAAAACCTACCAGGGACCACATATACGTGTACCCGCTCCAATAACTACATACATCCTGATTGGTATACCCAAACTAATCTATACCCAGCCATTCATTTCATACCAGCTCAACTAGTTGTTGACCTCAATCTAACAGGTACACCCAACTTATCTCTCCTCACCCCAAACCTATCTCTACCCTACCTATACCGGCCTACCCTATCATTCACCACCCACATTCTCCTTGGTATACCTGTTCATATATCCTAAATTACGCCGCTCTTACCTTCACATATTTCAAACCCACCGGACTCACTTGGCCTACCACCTCCATCCATCTCAATAAATCACACCTCCACCAACCATAACTGTACTGACTGGTGCACTACACCTTGGTAACCCCACCAGTGTTACTAAACTTCACCCAAGTTGCATCTTGCCCCAGCCAATCTCCCACTTCCAAAATCTCTGTCAAAATGTTGAATCAAATCACAATGGACCAATCTTCAACCACACCCTCCCTCCAACCTCCTCCACACAACCTTGAAGCCCCTACAGACACGGATATGAAGAAAAAACTCCAACAGCACACCTTAGCAAATGGTTACAAGTTAACGATTTGATCATCAGAGCCGGACAGCTTTCAGATCTGATGCCATCGATCTGGGCCAAAGCCTTCTGAGAATTCAAGGTCTCAAAAAACCAATTGCCCCTTTTCCATCAAGGCCTATCAGGTAGTTGCACCCCACGTACCTGATCATCTCCAGGAGCTTATCAAGAAGAGCACCATGCATGTCCTACTGCCAGTTGCATTATGAAAGATTCAAATCAATAATGGTGGTACCGATCATGGACCCATAGGTTCTGAAGTAAGTTTGTTTCTACTATCTTCACCAAATGTCACTGAATCATCTAAGTAAGTTGACCTATGTCACTCAGAATCAAGACGCGCAATCTCAGGGCAAGAGTTCGACTGCCATCAATTAAATGTCTGGATTTGTCAGTTCCCAAACCACTCTTATTGGTGTTAACCAGACTACCTTATTGGTGTTAACAACAATGATATTTACCCATCAATCCCACCCCTAGATTTCAAATAAACTATCACAGCTCTCAAGTGTTGATTTGGCCAAAGCATATGCCAAAGTCTTACTAGTCCCCGACAAATACCAACTGTCAACCTTTTTCCCTCAATCATCACAACACTTACATCCACTTGACCTTGAAGAGACTCAAGCAATACCAACCACAAGTCAATGTAAATTGCCACTAAAAGGCCTTAGTCCCCCCCTCTTCAGACTTTATCAGAAGTGAGTTCCATACCTCATGGTCATTTGTTTTCAACCTATTGCTCATGGCTCAATTCAGGCTTCCATTCTGGAAGACACCAGAGCGTGTTTGGTCAAGAAGAATAAGCAAAAAAGGTAAAGAAACTGCGCAAGGACCTCCCAGACGTCTTACCCGCGTCACCACTCACCAAACTTTCACCAGCTCTTGACACCTCAGGACCACCTGCCATCTCACCTTCCTATCCCTGTCAGCCCTGAGTACATACACATGCACCCAAAGACTAACATGTAATACATAATAAAACACTAGTAACATCTCATAACTCAGTATCAAGAGTTAATCATGCTTATAGCACATAATACACTTAATAAAAACATAAAGTATCCTTAAGTACACATAATAAATAAAGGCCCCTGCTATTTGCCGCCCACCTGAGGCCCATATGGGTGCTATAATTTAGTGCCCATATTGGGGCATAGGCGCCGCAATTTAGCGCCCATATGGCAATATGGGCGCTGAATTGCGGTGCCTACCTGCACATGGGCGCTAAATTACGGCGCCTATGTGCAAATATGGGCGCTAAATTATAGCGCCCATATGGGGGAATGTACATATGGGCGCTATAATTTAGCGCCCATAATGTAGGCGCTGAATTATAGCGCTTACCAAAAGTATGTGATGTGTAGGCGCTTTTTCAAGGCGCCTACAATATGGGCGCTACTTTTTAGCGCCCATATGACTTCAACTGATATGGGCACCATTTTTACATGCTCATTTCCTGGACAGCTCAACTGTTCCAGACTTTATGGACCAAGTGCACGCTAAATTTCACAAGGTAAAGGGATCCAATCCAAAAAAACTTATAAAATTGAACCAAGTGAAAATCAAATCCAACACTTTGCAAAGATAAAGAAAATACAAAATCAACTCAAATCAATACAAACAGACATTCTTTTTTTTGAACTCCTGGTAGTAACTCTTTTTGTAACTTCTTTCTTATCCTTAGATGCTTCCCATTCCACCATCTTTTCATCCCAAAGATCAAAACAACTGTTCATAAAATTGTCCTTTTTCCAACTAGCAGCATTTCTTCCCGCCACTTTCTCCCATCTCTGATGTGTGGTATACTGAAAAGTATTTGGAAAAGGTGAAGGGGAATGAGAAGAAAAAGAGAAAGAAACCCAATGATTTGTGTTCACGAATCCCAGAACAATTGGAGGAGAGTTGGCCAAGGTTCTTCTGCAAGAAAATGGAAAGAAAGTCATACATGCCATTGGATAGGTACCAATAATCACCAAAGGTCTACCAAAAGTATTGGATACAATCTGGCCCATACTGACTGACTCAAACCAAAAGAAAGACATGACTGGTTCAGTTGAGGTTGTATTGAGTTTCTGTGTCAATAGAGTAAGGTATGATTCTGTCGCAAGTGCTTGTTTTTCTTTGAGTTCTATCTTGGTGAGTGATTTCTTTGCTTTTGAATTTAAACCTGCACCCTGCCAATAATATTCTGAGTATTCTGAATTATATTTATCTAAATCTGCAACCATTGCTTGTCTAATTGAAATCATTGCATTTTCCTCAAATATTCCAAGTGAATGAGCTATAGCATGAAAACCACAATGACCATCTCCACAAGGATCATAGAGATCAGTAATGTAAGGTCTAACAAATATTATGAATTGATCCTTGTATTGTTGAATTAAATGTGGATCTTGATAATGATTGAGACAATCAATTGTTTCATGTAATTCATCATCATTTAATTTCAAATCATTCACACAATCTGAAACTTGAAAATCAACTAAATCATCTGAATCTGAATCTTGTAAATCATTTCTATCATTAAGATTTGAATCAATAGAATCATTTTCTCCATTTTCATTTTCATCTTCATCTTCATGTTCATCTTCATCTTCATGTTCATCATCATCATCATCTTCTTCTTCTTCTTCTTCTTCTTCTTCTTCTTCATCTGATTTAATTATTTTGACATTACACTTTCTTCTATCATGACCTGATTCACCACAATTACCACATTTCATTTTCATTTTCATTTCTGATTTTGCAACATGTTCAAATTGAGAAGGATCCCGCTTAAGTTTTGATGTATTTTTGGCTCCTTGAGGTCTTCCTTTATTCTGAGTTTTCTTTGATGGAGATGAATAGTACCAGTTAGATTAATTTCTCCTTCGCCACGCGGAAGTTTTTGAACCATCTTGACATTTCTTTCAAAATCTAAAGGAACAGAAACGGTTAGTTTCTATTTATTCAACAAAGTTACAGATGAACTTAAAAGAGAAAGAAAAGAAAGCGGAAAGAGAAAGAATAGAAAGCGGAAGAAAGAATAGAAAGCGGAAGAAAGAATAGAAAGCAGAAGAAAGAATAGAAAGCAGAAGAAAGAATAGAAAGCAGAAGAAAGAATATAAAGCGGAAAGATAAAGAATATAAAGCGGACAAAAGAATAGAAAGCGGAAAGAGAAAGAAGAGAAAGTGGAAAGAGAAAGAATAGAAAGCGGAAATAGAAAGAGAAAGAAGAGAAAGCGGAAATAGAAAGAGAAAGAAGAGAAAGCGGAAATAGAAAGAGAAAGAATGAGAAAGAAGGACTCACTTTGAATGAATTGTTCATCATCTTCAAGATCTAAACCTTTCTCCTTATCGTTGTATGGATCTTGTATCATATATTTTATTTTCAAGATAGGTATTTTCAACTGAATCTAAATCAGGGTCTGTTGAACCATCTGCATCTAAAAAAGAATCTACTTCCATTTCTTCATCCTGATCTTCATTATTATCAATCTGATTTATTTGATGGTTTGAGTTGGAAGTATTCTGATTTAAATTTTTAATGATTGATTTGTTGATTTGTTGATTTGATATTAAAGTAGATTGATTGATATCATTGACATAATTATATTTATTTTGTTGAATTGAATTCATAGTATTTTGATTTGGATTGAAGGAATCTTGATTGTAATTATTGAACTGATTTTGATTTTGATTTTGATATTGTTGTTGATTATAAGAACTATTATTCATAGGATTACTGAACTGATTTGAATGACTGAATGAATTTTGATTTTGATATGATTCATTCATATGATTGAAAGAATTATTACTTTGATTGTTTGAATTTGATTGATTGAGCAAGTTTAAGATAAGTCTAATATTGTTGTTATCTAATTGATTAATGTTGGTTTGATTAGACAACAGACTATTTATGTGATTTGGTATGTGATTTTGATTTGATATGTTGGTATTATCATTCATTTGCAATTGATTATTGTAATGGTTCATTTGATTATTATTATGAAAGTTCATCTGATTGTTATGATTGTTCATTTGATTGTTATGATTGTTCATTTGATTTTGGTGATTAAGCAATGTATTATTATGATTCTTTCTTTGATCATTGTTGTTAGAATTCATCATTTGATTGTTAAGATCATCAGTGATTTGGCTGTGGTTGAGGTGATTGGTGTTCATTTTGAAAGTGTTGAGGAGGATGAGTTGTTGTTAAATGAGGTGTTCAAAAGGTTGAGTTGAGTTGAGTTGAGGAAATATTTAAAATATGTGAGGAATCTGATTTTAAGGGGGGGAAATGGAGAGAGATGTGTCTATGTAAGTTGAATAAGGGCAAAAATTTGGGCCAGAAATGCCCTTACACGCGCCAATCTACTGTTGTACAGGTTGGAAATACAGGATTTGGCCCAGATTTGGCCCACCCACGCCTCTGTATCCATATGGGCGCTAGAATGTAGCACCCATATGGATATAGGCGCTAGAAAACAGCGCTGTAAGCTACATATGGGCGCTGAATTCCAGCGCCCATGTCGAGATAGGCGCTGGATTCTAGCGCCTAGGAATATGGGCGCTATATTATAGCGCCCATATCCTTCAAAAAAGATGTAGGCGCCAAAATATAGCGCCTATATCCAAGTGGGCGCTATATTATAGCGCCTACATCTCCTCTGGAGAATATGGGCGCTATTGCATGATTTATGGCGCCCATATTGCCATATGGGCGCTAGATGACGGCGCCCATATGGGCCCCAGGTGGGCGGCAAATAGCAGGGGCCATTCTATATATTAAAATAATTTCCTTTTATCTTCTTACTTTTGTCTTTTTAATTCTTATCAGAATTGATTGTTCATTTAAATTGGAAAGAAAGATAAAACAAACACTAACATAAATTGATTAAAAAAAAGAATTTTTTTTCTTTTTGCATTTGAATACACCCAAAACAACCTAACGACAGTGTTGTTTCCAGAGCTATTTGATCAGCTAGGCTTCCCTAACTCAACCTTGTTGCAAACACCAACAAATTGACCTGAAGTACATCAACCAGAGAATCTCACTGACCCAATAGAAAACTTTGAAGAAGTTTACGGCAATCAACAAGCCCCGATTGAGATCAACAGCACCCCTACAACCCCAGCAGAAAGTAACCAAGGAGATTGAAATTATATCAATCTCCAGCAATTCAGACGCCACCACGCAAGGAACCCGAGCAACAAAACCAGCCAAACCAAATAGAGAAAAGATTTATACGGCAGCAGATTTTGAGAGTCTGTACAAACTACTAAAAAAAATTATTTTATTTGAGAAATCTTACAAAAATTTTTTCTTATGTTTATCAACTTCAAACAATCCCTTGAACAAACCAACATGCGTGATTCACCCGGTCTCAGAGCTAGCGGAGATCTCAGCTCAACGTTGTCAACAAGCACGAGAGGATCAGGCCGCAGCCGCGGCTCCCATGGCTCCCGTAGCTCCTGAAGCGCCCGCAGCGCCGGTCCACCCACGTCAACCCTTAGCAACTCAACAGGTGAGCTCTTCCCAGCATTACCCCAATCAGGTAAGCCAGATGTAGAAATGTTGACTTGATTGAGTCAACAATACACTAACATACCTAGAATAGACACAACAGGAAATAGCGGGATACCACTACAACCTGACCTACCCAGGCCATCTAGCAGCACCATGCTACACCTGCCCAGCCAACCCATTGCACAGCCATCAATTGCAACCGGCCCAATATCATCTTTCAGCCCATTACCCCATACAGCAACCCCCTCCTCAAACCTACAATCCCTACCCCAGCATGTCCAATCAAGTGCTACCTCCTCCTCCTCCTCCGCTAGGCCCACACCTGTCAGCCCCGGGTACATATACATGTACCCAAAGACTAACTTATAATAATTCAAATACCATTATATATATATGTAAACTCAAGAAGACACTAGTTACATATATATATATAACATAAGAACAAAGTGGAATATGTAATATGATGTTATTAAAACCTAATTACATATACACACAACCTAATAACCATATGTAGCAACATGTAATATATATAAAAAACATATAAATCTACTAAATCCAACTCATAACTCAGTCTCAAGAGTTAATATGCTTATACTACATATCATACTTAACACATATATGTAATTAAGCATTAACAAAAATAATAATATTAAATGTTATTATTAGGCCGCTGCTATTTGCCGCCCACCCCGGGCCCATATGGGCGCTATAATCTAGCGCCCATATTGGGGCATAGGCGCCGCAATTTAGCGCCCATATGGGGCATAGGCGCTGTAATTCAGCGCCCATATAGCATCTACCCATATGGGCGCTGAATTGCGGCGCCTACCTGCACATGGGCGCTGAATTACAGCGCCTATGCCCCATATGGGCGCTAAATTATAGCGCCCATATGGGGAAATGTACATATGGGCGCTATAATTTAGCGCCTACATTATGGGCGCTAAAAAGAATTCTTTTCACCACATCCGGATTTTGGTCAACCCCACCGCCCGTTCACCCTTTCCCTCATTGACTCCAGCGTTCACGGTAAGTCATGCTTGCTCTTTCACGATGTCATTCACCGTCACTGACATCATTTCCGTTTGTTCAGCCATGCGACTTCGACCTGGAAAGTACGATGTTGGGATTAAGGTATTGGCCGGTCAGCATCTCCGGGCAGGCAAGACAATCAGGCAGGTTCAAAACGTGTTGAAGTCGAATGTCAGCGCACGCACTATATCTCGATGGCATGCGCTTTATCGACGAACAGCTTCAGTGGTTTGCAATCCTGAAGACTATGCCAGGCTCGGGAGGTCCACAGCGTTGACGGATGAAGATTGGGACTTCATCCTTGAGCTTCTCGATGGCAATCCAGGACTCTACTTGGACGAGTATTGACATGCTGTGTACCGTCGGACTGGCTCTTGGATATCGTTGAATACAATCGCTCACGATCTTAAGATCCGCCTCAACCTGACTCTCAAGAAGTCTCAAACAGTCCATCCCAATCAAAGCGCCTCAAAACGTGCACAATATTATTATAGCGCCCATATTCTCCAAAGGAGATGTAGGCGCCAAAATATAGCGCCTACATCCAAGTGGGCGCTATATTATAGCGCCTACATCTCCCTTGGAGAATATGGGCGCTATTGCATGATTTATAGCGCCCATATTGCCATATGGGCGCTAGATGACGGCGCCCATATGGGCCCCAGGTGGGCGGCAAATAGCAGGGGCCTATTATTATAACCCTGAACCAATGTAGTGATATGAACAAATATCATTACAATTAGGTTTAGAGAAGAAGAATATATAAACCCCTCTTCTCTCAACCTTCCAAAGATCCCCAAGCAATTTATTACACACTACTTTTAAGAACTAAACAAAGTTCAACTGAAGTACAAATTCAAGAGTCTTATAATTATAAGACTAGTGATTAACTTCTATAAACTTTAAATCAGTTCCTTGATTAAAAGTAAGTAATACACACTTCACTCCTCTGGATCCTCTATTTCCCCTAAATAGAATCAATCTAGGTTAGTGACCTTAACAACTCAGGCGAGTGACCTTAAGAAGAACTTCAGGTTGGTGACCTTAAGAACAACCCCAAGTTGGTGACTTTAAGAACAACCAGATTAGTGACCTTTATCTCACTCTTCAATCTGATAACATAAAGATTGAAGGGAAGTCTTGGATCCAACTTCCATCAATTATAATCAGTATTATTATAATTACTAACCTCCTTTTAAGGAGTCAACTAACTGTAGTCTGTCTGGATTTATCCAACAGACTCTTTAGTCCTTTTTCCTTTCATCATTGTTTCCCTTCCTTAAATCATATTGTAAGTACTAACTATTTGAAATAAGAAATTAAAAAAAATTATAAAATACCATATTACTAATTTTAGTGAGCTCAGAGTACTCTAAAAGAGTACCCTACCCTCACAACACCCATTGACCAAAGAGGAAGCCCGACTGAAGGCCGCGGTCCTCCAGGCAAAACGCGACGTGTTGGAAGCTCAAGCAGCCAACAACAACATCAACTTCCGGCACTACCTCTAGATCTCCAAAGAGGCTCATTGCCAATTGGAGGAATTCTGGGGTGGTCACCGCCATCGTCACCGAGTCAACGAGCTGACCAAGGGTTTCAACCCATTTCAACTCAACCCTCGTACAATGAAACCTTTCAAGGAGCCCTGTCAAGCCAGCACCTCAAAGAACCGCAAGAAGAGAGCCAGAGACAATGAGATCAATGATCTAGCGGATGACGCTCTGGATCTATTGGACATGATCAAGATGGTGAAGAGTGTGAAAAGAAAGAAAGATGGAGAGGAGAAAGAGAAACCAGATCCCAAAGGGAAGGGCAAGGAGAAGGAAGACTAAGTAAGCTACCACCTCCAATTTCAAAATTCCATTCTCACACATCAGTTCTACAAACTGACTCACAAATTTTTATCAAAACTGAACCTCAAACTACAATTCCCCAGTCAACCTCAGTAAGGAGTAGTAAGACCGAGTTTCAGTTTCCACTTTCTATCACTCAATCACCTTCTAGCTCTAATCACTCAGAGAAATTAGAGTATGACCACCCTGAACAAAATTTGTATCAAGAGCTGTTTAACCAGAAGTCTAAGGTGTCAAATCTATCTTCAAACTTCCTAGAAACTGAGACACCTAAATTAATCAAACTTGTAACTAGAAGAGCATCTAATCATGATGAATGCTTGCTGAAATTATAAAAATATTTAGGTAAAATTATAAAAAAATGAGAGTGAACAACATTTTAACATTGAGAATGAACACTTTAAGAAATCTTGTGAATTATTAAAAGGATTTTATGATGGTATCACATCAGAGTTGAAAGCATTAAAAGACTATAACACAAAAAAGAATACAACTGAACCAGTACTGTCAGACAGTGAGAAACTTGAAGGAGAAACTGAAATAAGACAGAATGAAACCAATCTATTGTATAACCTCAATAAAACCCAAGCATTAATACTTCACATAAAAGAAGTACTCTTGTCAATTACGGATGACACAAATATGCATAAAAACCAAGGAAGCATATTGAAAAAAATAAATGACCTACCAAGCAAATTTTGCAAAACAACTAATAACCACAGAAAAAACAATCATGACAAAGTTACAAAGTCATGAGAAAGACATGCAAGAAAACTTCAATAAACTAACACAAGACAAAGGGAAACAACGTGAAACATTAATAAATACCCACCTGTGCCTTACAGACTACATGATGAAATACCGTGCAGTCTGTAATGAAAGCATACCGTGTTGTACCGGAAAATATCACACAGAACACCCAGACGTCTGGGATCGGGCTTTCACAGTGCAACAAAGACACCCCAGACACGTCTGACTCCCTCAAAAATAACTTTGAGGCATTCACACACCAATCAGACCGGTCTTGCCACAACTTCACCAGCAGACTGCTCACCACAGACTGGTCTTGCCACAACTTCACCAGCAGCCTGCTCACCACAGACCGGTCTCACTCTACCTCGGTCTCACCAGACTGGTCTGTACTCGCTCAGACCCGTCTAACTCTCAGTCATCACAACCAGACCAGTCTGTACCAGCCCATAATGGTATCACTGCCACTCACGTCTTGTTCTTCAACAAACTCGATTTTCATGTTGTCAATAAAGTATCAAGATCATTTGATTTGAAAACAATCATTAATAAATCATCCAATCAATACATTGAAACATCCTTCTATCTATTCGAATCAAATCAAAACAGCCCAATTGCAGGATTCAATTATGGAATGATGGAATTACACCAAATCATCAACTTGGCAGAGTCGTTACTTAGTATGTATGATCCTTCCTTTTGAAAGCCACGGAAGTCTGATGGAACTAATTCAAACTTATTTCTTTGTACTTTCCTACGGCTTTTTCTCATTCGAAGGGGGAATCCATCTTCATCCCTCCCAATTTTACTATCAAACACCTTCAACTCAATCAGCATCAACCTTTATTCCCAAACTTCATCTTTTCTTCCTCATTAAACTTAGCCTTGGTGTCAACTAGATAAGTTGACACCAAGGATAAGATTTGTACAGAAGGAAAGATGGGGTTTGCAAACATCAACAACATCACTGAATCATTATTGTATTTCACCGGCTTCAACTACAACCTCCTCATGAAAAATTCTATAATTCTCCATATCATCATCACCAAATAGATGATTGTGTTCGACTAGATCCAAATCATCAAGCTCCTGTGCCACAACCCAACCACCCCTCACAAACGATTCCCAAATTCGCATAAATCTACCAATCGACGCACCCCAATTCAAAGCCAGGATTTCAACACTTTCAGGTGGCTCAGATTAAAAATGTGAAGTTCTCCGAAGCAGAGAAGGTAGGTGAGTGTTCCACACCATCCAAGTTCAGCAATATCTCATTGATAACTGACGATGTAGCCCTTTCAGAACCACTTGGCTTTTTTTCCATGTTGACTTTGACACTAGTCCATTATGTATCACCCACTGGAGAGGCCTTCTATCTTCTGGACAGCCATTGACCCATTCTAATCAACCATATCTTATCAGAAGACTTGACTAACACTCACATCAACCACTCTCACGCACCAATTTGACTCAATGCAAGGAGCACCGACAGCTTTTCATCCATCTGTAGACCCAACCTCATTCTCACATGCAATTCTTTTGATCTCTTCTTCACAACTCCTTGCCATCCAAAACGCCTGGATACCAGTCTGCGTGAGAACATCCACAGCCCAAGGCTTGTCAGGATGGGTAAGATGCCCTATATTCCCAAAGATGTCTGAAACTTCAAGATATTTAACTTCTTCAGGTGTGGGTAGTTGCTGGGCAGGGGCATTGGGATATTCGTGATGGTAGTTTTTAACTGTAGTCTTGTATGTAGAGTATTTCTGGGCCAGCACCTTATTTCGCTTATTCATCACTTCCTTGTATCTTGCCTTATCCGTTGTACCTACGATACATGATCAACATAAATAACCAGAAATCAAATACAACTCAACACAAACCTATGCCAGGCTGATCCCATTTCTTTTGCCACTGTATCTTGCCCACCTTAGCTTCGTAAAGCTTTTCCTTGGCTAATCGGACTCGCATTAGTAGCCGAGCACGTGGGTCTGGAATACACACATATCAGGAGAATGGTAAGATAAAAGGTTAGTTGAAGAATTTCAACTAACCTTTAACCTCTGGCATATTGCAAAACTTGTCACTCCCCAAATCATCTGCCAAATCAGCAATGGCTTCTTCCAGAGCCACAAGTGTATCTGGGAGTTTTTGTAATGCCTCGTGTTCCTCTGGAGTCATGTTTCTTCGCCGTTTCTGACGGAGCTTGTTCAGATCATCACTATCAGAGACCCAAATTGGGTCAGTTATATAGATTACACAAGATAGAAGAAATACACTCACTGGGCATCTCGAAAATCCTCTTCTAGTTCAATCAGACGTGCCAATTGAGTCTGTAACTTTTGTAAGGTTCCATCTCCCATTATCTCGGCTTGACAGGCTCTCTGTCGCTCCCACTGGGCCAAGAGATAATTGACTGTGAGACGGTTGTCAGTTGCTTGCAACTGTTGAAGCTGAGTTTGGGCTTCAAGGAGGCGGTTTTCAGCTGTCATAAGCTTATGAGAGGCTGACTTCGCTTAGAAACGTATAACAGTTGTCAGATCAGAGAAGACAACAAGACAGGTAAGAATAAAATAATTTTCACCAGCTTTATCTTGCGATAAGGAATTATTATGTTGCAGTTTCAGGTGAAGAGCATCCTGAAGGAACTGACTTGTAGACCACCGAAGGGCTGGTATCAACGGTGAGATTTTAAACCATTCTCGTTCTGACCCCTCGCCGTCTGAGAGACCTCAACAAGAGTTGAGCCGTGGATTGTATTGGAGTTGACAGCTCCACTGATGCACATAAGCGTGGAATGCACTGGTACCAAAGATTAGGCGTTCTTTGGATATCTTGTTGACAAATAGTTTTTTCTGAAGCAACTCATAAATATCACTGAAATGAACATCAAAAAGGGTCAAAACTTACCTTGATAACACCTTTTTCTAAAGTACACCCAATGTCATATAAACAGCCAACACCAGCCTTGATTGTGTTGGTTCGCGCTTCCAAAATACAGGTGAAGAGTTCTCCAAGCAATGCATGTACAAAATGTGCCCTATGAGAACAATATTCACCATTAATGCCAGGTGACACAGGAATGATGAGACCAATAAAGCCTACTTTTCACCACTATGAATCACATTTACCATCTTAAGCATGTGGTTGTGTCGACATACCGAGGCTATCAAGCCAGTCTCTTTGCACCCCTTCCAACTTGACGCATTCCGTCTGTCTGCTGCAGCTGTGTGTTGAGCCGTGCAAGGGTCCTAGATAGATTAGTCAAAAGTGTAAGTGATCTATTGGTTGGTGATTCAATTCAGGGATGTGACGTACCAGCAAAACGTCGTTCTGCCCATCTTTTGGCTCCCATCTGGCGACATCTTCTGGTCTCATAAATATTGATGGGATTGATAGTGGTATCTCCTCGATCTCTTGACTGGCCGATTCGTGACGACGTTGTTGGAAATTCCCGTCAACACACACTATGTATTGAGGTCCTTTTTGGATTCCATAAGTACCCGCTGGACCAAAACAGCGGGGGCAATTAGCTGCAAGCTTGGCCAATGGAGATAGGCTGAGGCTACGAGTCTCCAGCTCCTCCATGGCCTCGAGGATTTTCCGATAACAAATCACAGCCCCAGTCATAGGTTTCTGCCAGAGTCGATGCTGAGATATACTGACGTCAATTTGCAAGATATGATAGTGAGTATATTTTATAAACATCTGATTGTACCTCATAGGTTCCAGGGACCAGGATGGGTGGGTTAAATGCATCCAAGTATTTGTCTATCATCAAAGAGAACGGCTGAATATTTGAGTGGCAATACTCCCAGGACAAGTAATAAAATCAAAGTAGCCGTAAAGAAAAGGCTGTCTCAGGAGTCTTAGGTGACCCTCCCAGGTAACCAGGATTGATTAAGCATACTTGATCTGGCAAGCAGGAGCAGAACTCAACATTGATCTTTCGTCAATCTGGAGATTATGAATCAAATATCAGGATCTTTGAAAGCCTTGATAATAGTACACTTACATATCAAGTCAATAGTATTGACTGGTCAAACACGCTTAAGCGCATTACTACATGAGCAGTTGATATCATCATGAAAGTCATGACACCAGAGTGTATCTTCACCCCAATTCGACGTACGTTCAGAGCCTTGCATAAAAGCTACAAAAACATTTTGCATGACATCTCTCCACTGAGCATCCTCCCGTATACGTTGGTACTTGTATGAATCGCCTGAGATAAGTTGAGTCAAAGTGAGTGGCGCTGCTTGAACTTGGACATTGTCATCATCATCTCCACCAAGTATTTGTTGATTTGGTTGATGCTCCATTTCGTCATTGTCAACTGTGATATTGTCCTCCTGGCCATTGATTTGGATGTCTGGCTAGAATAGGGCTTCAAATATCTTGTCACTCTTTCTTACCCCACTCTCTCTTAGCTTTGTCGTTCTCTGATTTTTGACGGGTTGCCTCAGTGAGTGGTGGTCGTTTTTGTTTGACCTGAGATCCTTGTGACGGTATTGCGCAACCCTGTTTGCCCATTGGATAATACGTCCAAAAAGATCAAAGAAATTATGAAGGGACAAGCTCAATAAGTCGTTTGACTTCTTGAACAACAAACGTATACCCTTGTATACTATTTTTTGGCAATTTAATTCCCAATTAGGAAAGCAGTAAGTAACCCATTACTTACTGCTTTCCCAAAGAGATTTCAGACACGTGAGGGAGGTTACAAAACTGGAGTGTTCCTCCTAAATGACAGGCCTGGTACTCTCTCAGCTCAGCTGTTAGTAATAGCCAGTCATGTGTCATCCAATTGCTGGTGCAAGGGATTTGATTTCAATTAAAAATCCGTAGCCTTACCCCCTTTGATTTGACGCCGCCTCTTTTTCAATCAACTTTGGCCTATGTAGTTGATCATGGCATGACCAAATCACTTGATATGAGAAGTGAGAAGAGATGACTATGTTGACCATAACTTCATGCTTACAATGTTGTTAGTATCAATGTATCAAACAATTCATCTGTCAAATGACTTGTTTGATAGATGACTGACTCGACCAGGTAGAAATAGAAACCTCATTCTCAAATCAATTTTTGCTTATGTCTTTGTTAAATAGGAAACATGGACAGATTAGAAACATACATAGATGACTGGAGTATCAAAATGGGAAACAGAGTCAACATATCATCATTAAAAGCCTGTACTTCTATTTCTAATTTGCGGATTGGTGTGCTTTGTCAAAGAATCTCAGTCTTACCCATCACAATCTCAAAGCAAGAAGATTTAAGTCACTCCAAGCGCCTCAGCAGAAGGTGATACAACCATGTATATTGCAAATGGCTATTCTGAGTAGCTTTAGAGTGCACCATTTTGGTTTTATCTGAACTGAAAGATTTAAGTAGCTGATTGTTTGCAACAATGTTCATGTATACCTATGGTATCTGTACCCTTTTGTAAGCAGCATTATCTGTGTCTTCCTTGTCTGAACATTGATCTGAACATTGATGCTGATTAGGTGATGACTGGAAATTATCCATATCAAATTAGTACACATCTTTGGTATCTTGAGTTATTGTGGTCTGTGATATACTTGCAAACATATGACCTATTACAGAAACAGGGTGAGATTTTGGGTGAAGTGACCAAAAAAAAAGTTGAGATTTCTGGCTCATTTCATAGGTCTATGGAAAATTAAGATGGACTTTTTTTTTGCTTCATCTCAAAAAATGAAAACTTTTTCTTATACAACGTGTACCACAAAACACCCCTAAATATTGCTAAAAAGCCCATAAGTGGTACATAGAAGGGATTCTTGAACAAGCATTGAGTTCAATATAAGCCCCACAATATGCAAAAAAATAATTCAAGTTCAACTTTAGGGCTGGATTCAAAACTGGAAAAGTTTTACTTATTGCATGTGTTTTTGCAAAACTGTCAAATTGGGGGTTGAAGACCCACTAATCAGGCCATAAGTGATCTATACACCCTGGGTTTCAACAATAGCTGTTAAAAATATAAAAGCCACACCTAACCCCAATATTTTCCAACCTCAACTTGAGAGTTACCTTGCAAACTCAGAAAGTTTTATTTGTGGACCGTGTTCCCGTAAAACTCTCTGATGGTATTACAGGTCAACAACAAAGACAAAAAAATGTCTTTTAATTGATGTGGGGAGTTCCACTGAGTATACCAAACATACAGAATGACTTACATAATCACAAACAAGTTCAAATTTAGAGCTACCTTGCAAACTGAAAAAGTTTCATTTGTGGACCATGTTCCCGTAAAACTCTCTGATAGTATCACAGGTTCACAAAAAAGACAAAAACATGTCTTTGAATTGATGTGGTGAACTCCACTGGCTATACCACACATACAGAATGGCTTACCTAATAACAAACAAGTTCAACTTTAGAGTTACCTTGCAAATTGCAAAAGTTTCATTTGTGGACCATGTTCCCGTAAAACCCAAATAGTATCACAGGTCCACAAAAAAGACAAAAACTACATGTGCAGGTGCAGGCTGCCAATCCAAGATCAATGGAAATAAACCGATGAAGCTGTGCATCAAACATCTCACATTTGAAATTTACCCAATATATCTCCAACAAAGAACTTCTGGTTGGAAACAGGTTCCTGACCCAGCTATAGAAATGGTGCGGTGCCATAGCGGTGTAGTACATATATAGATGCATTAAACACAGCTCATATCTTGAGATTCATACCAAAAAATCTCTGATGAAACAACCAGCAATTTTACTACCTCCAAGGCGTGATGAGAGGGGCAACAAAGCTTTTCCCTTCCTGGTAGTGAGATCTTTCACCGGTGAAATTAAAGTTTCTTCACTTATGTACATGTATTTTGTATTGCGGTTTTGACCTATGTTAGGGATTGAAGTGCCGCATGCCTGGCAATTTAGGGGCGCTTATACTCTCATTCAATACAAAAATCCCTCTTCATCATTGTCTCATCAACCTGCCACCTTGCAATATGCCATCAAACCAGGGACGAGTTACGCGCTCTGGTCGTGGCGGTGATACCCCGGCAACTGATACTTTACCAGCTGCTAAACGGATTTGGCGAAGTGCAAATCAACAACCGGACGGACGGATTAATGAACAAATGAATGCACCTAACGTTGAACAACCAAATGCAGCCAACAAAGAACGAATTGAACTCAGCAATCTTACGTTAAAAAACTATCATGAACACAAGAAGGACTGGCCTCTTGCTCGGATCCAGGCACAGCTGGCCCGACAAGCATCTTCAAACCATCAAATCAGTGCAGCCGTTATTGCGGAAGGTCAGGCTCTTCTCAAAGCACTGGACCACACAGTCCATATGCTGGCAATGGTCTCTTGTGTAAGCCTTACCAAACTCAAGCGATCTCTGTAATTTTTTTCTAATTTCTACTTTACCCCACTTTCTTCCTAGTCATTACTGACCCACTTCTTGATCAACTTTGAAGAGGCATGGTTGGGGGAATACACGGCGAGAACCCATGGCATTGGTGGCTTAGCTTTGCATTGGATGCTAACAACATTTCTAGTACGTATAATCAAGATTGACTCAAGTTTGATAGAAGAACCCACCTCTCGAACTTTTCATCCTTTCTTCCATCAATCTTTCCCACGCTTTTGATGTCTTTGATCCTTGTCTACCATTGATGACTGATCTGTACTTCTTCCATTTCCACTCTACCCTTAACCTTTTCACTTTCTATCCTTCCCTGCCGCTCAAATCGATCCTTATCCAAGTGCCTATGCGAGGCGCTCACGATGCAGGGGAGCAGCTCGCCCGCTGTAACAAAGCCAACTCCACAACATACCAAGCCCTCGAAGACAATGAGTATATGGTCTTCACCGCCAAGATCTTCTATGCTCTGGGAGGCTATCCCAATTACTCGTCAATCACCGTAACTGAAGACCCTAATGTATTTGGCGACTCTTCGATTCTAGTTCCGGAAGTACCTAAGCTTAGCATTGAAGACAAGAACCAATACCGACCAATTTACAAAAAATTGTTGATTTGAAGAAGGCTGAAAGAGATCGAAGGCTTAACACACCAGCTGCATCTGATGCCAAGGAAGAGAGGCGATCTCTCCAGTTCATCAAGAAGATAGCTCAACAAGTTGAGTTCTCTATCTTGCCATTCTGGTTTCCTACTAACGACACTAACTCAAACAATTTGACCATAGCTTGCACGCGATCATCAACTCATGGGAGTTGACTATTACCTTATTGCTTGCAGCCACAATAATAAAGGTGGTGGATGGTGTCAAGAATATACTACTCGAGATGAGATCTCATCGTGGGTTGAATTGAGGGCTCAATTGCAACGGGTATTTCCTCTTTATTGTCAAAACGGAGAGATATTGGAAGAAATTAAAGTGGTAGCGGCTCAAAATAAACCTTCCGAAACTATAAAATTATCTAACAATTGAGCTGATGTGGATAAGAAGATACTAGGCGCGCTGTTGAGCGACATGTTAGGTTTGTTTGAATACTTTTCTATCCAATATTTCCTTAGTCTCCTGCCTTTGATTGTTACATGAGCTAATAATCCACTCTATCATCCTCTCAGAGTTGGTGCTTGGATATAAACCACCTATTGGGAGGGGGTTCTCCCGCACTCCCAATCCAATCGACGGCATCAAAGCGCGTAAACTGCCAATCATTGTGCAGCGTGCTCCCGATTCATCAATGACCAATGAGGAGTTTCAGAAGGGCTTCTCAGCTATGGATGCCAAAGAGCAACGACATTGGATTGACGATATCAAGAATGAGAAGTTCAAGATCCTCAAATCAAATGCGACTAACAAAGCTCGTGGTGGTGGGGGTGAGACCTCTACTGAAGCTTGTGGTGGTAATGGTGAGACTTCCATTGAAGGTTATGGCAATAGTCAAACCGCGCCAGAATGAAGGTCAGCCAATGTGCAAGCTAGTTTGATTTTTCTCTTGTCTTTATTTCATTGAGTGTGTTTCTCTCTATCTTTCTGGGCAACATTTGTACTCTGTGACATTATCAGACTTCATTCAAATGTTCATGGGGGAGTGGGCTATGTTTATTAAGAGCTAGCGCTAGCAACTTGTCTAATCTTTTAATTTCCTTTCTTGGCTTGTTTCAAGGTGGTTCTCTGCAATTCAGTCTGTTAGTTTACAGTGATCAATGTGCAATTCAGTTTCACAGAGTTCATTTTACTTCTGTTCATTACGCTACACTTTCAAAAATCTCACTTTGATTATGACAGCAATAGGAATCTGATTGAGACAATACAATCTAATACAATACAATATCCAATTGAGATCAATTGAGACGATTTAATTCAAATCTCTGGCAGATGTGAATCTTGTATAAACCAACCAATCAATCAAATCAACTGCTTTGAGACTTTTAAACGGTTTCAACTGTAGACAATACAATGATGTAGTACAAGTCATTTTGCATGCTCACGTCATATGTTTACCTTTGACATACTTACCTCATTCTTGAATCTCAAGAGTCAAGACTACTCGTTCATTGACAGGTCACTTTTGAACCCGTGTGAGGGTGATGGACACATTCCAATAGTGTTATGAAGACGTAATCAAGTGTTTGAGCTTTGTTTGTGTCTTGTGTGCTCCCGGCACCAATGTTTATGTCAGTTACACTTATGATGGGTTGATGGTAGATGAGCAGTACAAGTTATGTGCTTTTGCCGCCAACTTTGTATTGTCTTGATTGTAAAAAGTTGAAGCTTGGTAGAAGTGTTACAAAATGAGCACCAGTGAAAATGACTTTGGTGAGTCAAAAGGGTATAGCACTCGACTTGAAATGCTATTGAGGAACATCTTGTCTATTGGGTGTTTTAGTGGCACTGTGTAATGCCAATTGGTCTGGCCTTAAAGACCTTACAAATGCAGACTGATCTGATTGCGGTTTCCGCTTGTACAGACTGGTCTGATGTTTGGGGGGAGTGGAGATAACGGTTGGACAGACTGGTCTGGTTGTGATGACTGAGAGTGATACGGGTCTGAGCAAGTACAGACCAGTCTGGTGAGACCGAGGTAGAGTGAGACCGGTCTGGAAGCATCCAGACCGGTCTGTGGTGAGCAGTCTGCTGGTGAATCTGTGGCAAGACCGGTCTGTGGTGAGCAGGCTGCTGGTGAAGTTGTGGCAAGACCGGTCTGATTGGTGTGTGAATGCCTCAAAGTTATTTTTGAGGGAGTCAGACGTGTCTGGGGTGTCTTTGTTGCACTGTGAAAGCCCGATCCCAGACGTCTGGGTGTTCTGTGTGATATTTTCCGGTACAACACGGTATGCTTTCATTACAGACTGCACGGTATTTCATCGTGTAGTCTGTAAGGCACAGGTGCAAATACCAGTGAATTATTAGAGAAGAAATTGGAAGAAAACTTTGAAAAAATGACAAGAATAGAAAAGAAGGTTGACGTACAATCCAAAACACCTGTCAAAGATCCATGCAACAAAATTGAAAATTTGATTGAGAAATTCAAAAAACATGAAGCAAAAATGAGTTCATCAATTAATACAATGAAAGAAAATCAACATTCGAAAAACATTCAACAAAACTTAAATGCACAACAACAACAATCCGAAACAAGCATGATGCAATCATATCACGCTTTACAAGAAAAAATCAACAACAACCACAGACAACTACAAGAAAGTATACAAGATCATTGTCAGCAGATAGAGGAAAACATGTGTGATAACCAAGCCGCAGTACAAAAAGAATTGTTAAAAGAACAAGACACAAAATTCAAAAATTGACAGAACAATTACTGAAAACTCAAGAACTATTGTTTGACAGAATAGTAAGCAAGAACATAGATATTCAACAAAAATTAAGAGAAATGGACGAGAATGCTGCAATAGCAAGAGCATCACTAGTTCAAGAACTTAAATCAGAGAATGTAGGTAGTACGGAATGCGAGGCGAGTCAAAGTGACAATGCAAAAATTTGAAATTTGAAATTTCAGAATCCGCGGGTGCAAAACTGAAAAAACCTGACAAAACTTCGGATTAAACTCAAATACTGGACTTAAACCACCTGTATTTGGGCAAAAACATATGTTCCAGAGGGACCTACCTTGACTCAGAATAACCATCCATCAACACCAAAGAGTTCATCACTACAGAGTTCTTCAACACCTTCATCTCCAGATTACCCTAAAGTCAGGGTCCCACTGAGCGCTTCAATTCACGCACCAAAACTCGCAGTTGAATCTCCAAATCGGTTTGAACGTTTACAAGCTGTAACAACATCCACACTACCCCGACAATATGTTTCTTTTTGTGAACCTGATATGGTGGATTCTTCATCAGATCTTTTGATTCATAGATTCCTATGTCGCCAATCTACGGCCAATCAGCTACCGGAGGGCCTAGGTAGTCAACCTTAAAAGGAAGACCACCTAGGCCCTTAGGTGGTCAACCTTAAAAGGGAGCCCACCTAGTCTCTTAGGTGGTCAACCTTAAAAGGAAGACCACCTAGGCTCTTAGGTGGTTGCCACGGTTGATTGGTGACTGATCGACCGTGGCAGGAGGTGTCACATAGCTTTGACATCTCCTGGGACCTTTCTACGGTCAATCAGTGAGTGATTGACCGTAGATAGGAGACCTAAGGTCCTAGGAGGTCTTCCTATTAAGGTTGACCACCTAGGACAACAGGTCTGGGTCATACGGAGGTATATCTTAATAGGAAGACCTCCTAGGACCTTTCGTGGTCCTTCCCTCAAGTTTTTGGCCTGTAGAAGGGATACCTAACTTCCTAGGTGGTCTTCCTATTAAGGTTGACCACCTTATGTCCGTACTGAATCAGGCATAAAGTGGTCAACCTTAAAAGGAAGACCACCTAGGAAGTGAGGTCAACACCATAACCTCTCCGCTCAAAAGAGCGTGAGCAGAGCAGTTTTGGAATCTGCTCAATCCTCCGCTACCCAGAGCGGAGCCTGCGCTCCGTGCTCCCAGGGTAGAAAATTCCTGAGCAGAGCATGTTGCTCCTCTCAGAACCAGAGCCTGGGTGGCTTATATTGTTCATTGATCTAGTGCTGAGCAGCAATAGATCAATGTTTTTCAAGATATCTTTTTTTGTAAACTTTTTGGCGGAGTGTGTGATCTGTGCTGAACATGTAGGCCCATGAGAAACGCAACCTTCTACTAAGCTGAGCGTGCCTGTACCCACCCGTCATTTAAAAACCACAAGTTGCACCTGGGGTGGTTCCATGTGCAAACCTATTATGTTCAACCACAAGTTGATCATGTTTGGATCTCTATAAGTTCTTTGCTCATCATGCAGCAAATCCGTCAAATCAGTTCCCAAGTTCCATTCATTTGTTTTTTTTTTCATCCATTCCTCAGTGCCTCTACTTTAGAAGATAGTGAACCCATAGTGAGAGGTTGTAAGGGAAGCTGCCAGTGACTGGAGGATGTTTGATGTTAGGGGTTGGAATAAGTGACTGAGGGTACCCCCGATTACCAGTCTAGCCTCTTGATTCACACATTTTCCAGTCCTGTCAACTCCCCTTGCACCCTCTTTCTATTCAGGTGATTATCCTCAAGTATTCAACCCAAACTGACTGATTTCTGTCACTGTCAGCTTTGCGTTGTGCAGGGTGAGATCCTCAATTTGATTTTGGGTAAGTGACATGACACAACACTGATGTGTTATTTGTCAAACAGATGGCAAAATGTAAATCTGAAGCAAGGAAGGAGAAACATGCTGTCAAGAGACCCCAGTATCACAAGGTCAGATCTTCCAAGTATAAAGAAGAGAAAAATGAGTTGCATGATGCTGAATGTGAAGCTGTGAGAAGTCAAACAAGGGATCTGATATATACAAGAATTTTTGCTGTAAAACAATCTTCAATCTGAACAGCTGATGGTCAGTACCAATATCAGACTTGAGGTCTAAGAAGGAATGCTCTGTACCTAAGATGGATGGATTGAAGAGATGAGGAACAATCCATTCACGAGCTGCTCAGGTTAATAAGTGAAATAAACATGTGAAATGTAGTGAATGCATGAAATAAACGAATGATGTCATAGTAAGTTGTGACATGGTTAGTAGCACACATGATAACTCCAACACCCCCCCTTTCAAAGAACCAGGACACAAAGAAAAAACAACATAACAGACATAAAAATTCAAAATAAGTATAAACAGAATAGAAAACAGAGAGGAAATAAATAAAAGAAAACTCAAATAAACAATCAAACAATGCCTATCATTTGCCTTTGACGTTGAAGCAAGATTTTATCAAGGGGCTTGGTAAGAAGATCAGCAAGCATATCTGAAGAACATACATGTTTTATTGATACACTTCCATTTTGAAGACACTCTCTCACAAAATGAAATTGAGTGTGTATATGTTTTGTTCGAGACTGATGAGAAGGGTTCTTTGCCAAGGCTTCAGCGCCTTTGTTATCAACATGAATAGAAATAGCCAAACTTGGATGTAATTTAAGTTCTGATAAGAGAGTGCGTAACCAAGTAGCTTCACGGCAGGCATCAGAAATTGGTTTGTACTCAGCCTCTGCGCTTGACAACAACACTGTTTTCTGTTTCCTTGATTTCCACAAAATAGGTCCACAGCCAACTAGATATGTGTAACCAGTCGTAGACCGTCTATCATGACGGTCTTCAGCCCAATCTGAATCACTAAAACCGGACACAGCAAAGTCCTTACCACCTAATGACAATTGGAGAGAAGAGGTTGAGCCCAGATACGACAAGGTTGACAGATTTTGTGGTTGCCTTTTTGGAGACTGGAGGAACGTATCTCACACTTTGGTTGCTGAGTGTCCGTAGTTCTGAGTAGAGTGCAGTGAGAAAATGGGAATCGAGTGATGTGCTGTGAGGAAAGGCTGACGAGCAGTGTTTGTAATAAGGATTGAGAGATGTCAGAGTTAAGGAAGAGATGAGTGCTGTGTTCAATGGTTGACTTGTGGTATTTACACTTGGTGTTTTGTGGATTGGTTGAGATTTTGAGTTGTTGTTTTTGTGAATTGTATTTGCAAAAATTGCTTTTTTGAAATTTTATGGTATTATTTGTGTCAAAGTGACAAGGAATGAGTGAAATTTCGACTTGTGGTTGGAAAATGTGGCAAAAGTGGCAAAAACATATGTTTTTGCCCAAATACAGGTGGTTTAAGTCCAGTATTTGAGTTTAATCCAAAGGTTTGTCAGGTTTTTTCAGTTTTGCGCCCGCGGATTTTGAAATTTCAATTTTTGAAATTTGAAGTTGTCACTTTGACCCACCTTGCATTCCGTAAGGTAGTAATAATAGTAGTATTGCAGGAACACAAGAAAATATACCTCCCACTCAATCAATAATGCAACACAGTGTTGACTTTGTGACAGAGGACAATAGAGTTGACCCATCATGGAGAGGAGAAGACAGATTCAGACTAAGTACAACAAACTTGCAAAATAGGTCTGTAAGCTATATAGAACCACAAACACTGCCAGCATTAAAGAGGTTCCCGGGTGGGAATATGGGTCTTAGAAACCAAATTCCCCTCTTGTTACTGCTAAATATCTTCATAAGTATTTCCTCAGTAGCCAATGTGATATATGTACTCAATCTTTCAGGGCATTTGTCTCAGCTGTAACAAAGTTACAGGATGCATTACATGTGAATATCTCATCCAGATGAGCAGGTAACTGAGCGGACCTATATGTAAATGATAGCTAAGTACTTACTCGGATATTTGCACATATGTAACATTTGCTTTATTGCTCAGATGGTCACTGCAAGATGGCTTGATGACCCATTCTACTCTCAAAAATGTTCCCAGCCTAGTGCTAATTCCCATCAAGGAACGTCTTTAATGCTGGCAGTGAAACAAACAAAGTCCAACTACAAAATACACAACATGACAACTTGTTTGTGAGAGAAGACACAATACCATTTCTGGAGAAATCAGTCATAAGAGAAGAAACACTCCCACCACGTGAAAGATCTTTCACCAGAGAAGATACAATCCCAGTTCCACCTACTCATAATAGACCTTCTGTGAGAGGGGACCCAGTACAGACAGTAATGTCAGAAAATTCTAGAGAAGAGAAACTCACTAAACAAATGAGTAGACTGTGGCCAACGGGGAAAGATTGGAAAAGATTTAGTGGCAATGGAAAATATAACCACAATGATTATATTGATTGGTTTGATTCTCTGATTGCAGATATGAAAATGGATCCAGTAGTCTTAGTCAGCCATTTGAGCACAGCCTTTACAGGAACAGCAGGACAATGGTACATAGATAAAAGAAAGACTAAAGGCTCCATGACATGGGATAAATGAAAAGAGGCAATAAATAAACAATTTGGCAATAATGTTTGGCAAAATAACATGGAGGATCTATCCATGAAAGACAACTTTGATGTGAATTTACATCATGATTCCATAGCATGGTCGCTGAAACAGAAAAAGAGAATAGCTGCTTTTGACCCAGATGCGTCTGAAGACAGAATAGTGAATAAAATACTCAACAAAGTTGATGGTGACATTTGTAATGCAATTAAAGGTCAACTTACTCAACCTTACGAATGGGCCTCATTCTTACTAGTTTTTTAAGATATTCTTTTGAGACCACAAGCATAGTCTTAAAGAAAAAATTCTTGAACAAACCAAAAAGGCCATTCTTTGAAAATAAAACAAGCTTTAAAGAGACAAAACCACCCATCCCCTTAAGACCAAGAGTACAAGCCAACACATCAGAAAAGAAAATCTCCAGAGCTTGCCTGAACTGTAAAAGTACAGATCCTAAACACCAATGGAGAGGGTATGAAGAAAATAAAATCAATATTATTGAAGAAGATAAAGAAGACAGTGATCTGTAAGTCCACTTACTTTCCAGACTAAGGGCAGTATTGAGTACTGAAAACTTCTCTTCCATACACACCACCCACTTTATTGACTGTTGGCACTCACGTGTCAATCTTGGTAGCTAATCTTTTGCATGACATCTATCCCCATAGGCTTTGATTGCATCCTGTGTTTTTGGATCAACGGCCCATGGTTCATCTGGATGAGTGGGCTGTCCGATGTCCCAGAGCAAATCAGACAATGAGAGTTTTTGTACTTCATCAAGTGTAAGGCACACAAGTGCCAAATTAAACCTACCAAATCTTGTCAGAAGAAATCTCAACAAAACAAAAAAATGCGCCGCCCAATGAAGCCCATCCTTTGGAAGATGAAGACAATGGAGAACCCAATCTGACACTGGACAATGCTACCAACGGCTCTACCAGCCGAGGCCAACCCAAGAAGTCCACCATCTTTCAATCACGTTTCCCTGGCCTTTAGCTAGACTCTATCAAACAAGAACTTGACAATTGGACGCTTGTCTCACTTCAGGAAGCAATTTCTTTGCAAGATTTTTGGCGTAGCACAGCACATAAGGACATCAAGGATCTTGTTCAAGTCGTCAGAATGGAATTTGAAAAATGTATACTCATGATTGCGCTGATGGCCGGAGTGATGGAAGATGTCATCTGGAATTTGGTGTTAGTGGATGGACTCGTAAGATCTAAACAATCATGTCAACTAACTACACCTTTATCTGTCTTTTGATTTGTTGATCACAGGCGAATGGGCACCAAGAAAGTAAAGGCAAATCCCTGGATACGGTTTCTTAGTTTCTGTGTTAAATGTTTGGGTGACAAACGTACATGTTCCACCATATTTTCATATTTACTTTGATCAAGCAAAGACATCCTCATACCTTTTTGATGTTGATGTACCTTTTTTTACCTTTTGTTTCCAATTCATCACTGGATGTTTGGTTGGATCCATCAAATGTCCATTCTGTTGAACACCAACTTCGACTTCAATCTGAAGTGCCCGACCGCATTGATAAAGATGCTTGGGTTAAACAAAATCAAGAAATGGCTGAAATCTGGCATGACCTGAACGAGGATCAGCAAACGGTCTTCAAAGATCCGTATTTCTTTTCACTTGCTAACCTTCCCGACTATTCCATCACATCCCTTCCCGAGAATAGTGATGTGATTGATGATGAGAATGAAAATGGATTTGATACCTCAAATTTTGACACTGCTTCTATAGCCCCTAAGGTTCATCAACTTTCAGACAATGACAAAGCAAAATATAAACCCATTTTCAATGAACTTGTCAATGTTGAGAAGGTTCATTTCTGTCGCGGTAAGCCCAAACCTTCCCCCTCAGTGGGAACTCTTCAAAAGAGGTCTTTAATTGCCGTATGCAAAGCACATCACAACGTAAGTCACTTATCTATATGTAAAAATCCTCATCATTGCTAACCTTATTTTGGGGTTCCAAAGTTTTCTGTTGTGTGTCAACAACATCAAATTTCCTACTACCTAACCACTGCAAGCTGTGGCGGTGCCAAAGGCTGGTCACAAACGTTCTCCAACAACGTCAAGTTTGCTGAGTGGGCATCAAAAACTCCAAAAATACCCACCAAGTTCGCCGCTTATGTCCATGGAAAGGAAGTTTCCAAAGAGATTGAAGGAAAGGTACCACAGCCAAGTGATCAAAGAAAAAGTGTCCTATGCGGTCAGCTAAATGACCTATTGAGTAATTCAATGCCTGTTGCTATCATCATCATGATATGCTGATATCCACTTGCTGATATCATGCTCAATCCTTTAGATGTGCACATGCCTGGGAGACCGTTTCCAAAAGGCAAGGACCGCGTTGGCTACATTAAGAACAAGAATTGGTCAACTCAAATTGTTTGCAAGTCTGGAAGCCTACTCAAAGAAGACAACATCCTTCCAGGCCATTGGAATATAACCAATGCAATTGTGCGCCTCTGGTCAAAAGATATTGAGAATGGACTATTCTTGATCAAAGCTAACGTAATTGACGCCAACGCACAAGATATTCAAGAGACTCAATAAGATATGATTAATCCTACTCAGACCAATTCACAGAACACTACGCAGCATGTCAGCACAAAGAAAAGGAAACATCAGAATCAAAGCCAGAAAGGGTCTAATTATGCCACTCAAGCTCAAAAGCGATCAAAACACAACAAGAAATCATCCAATAGTTCTGTCAGCCCTGAGTACTAACCAGTAGTACCAATGGGCGACGTATAATAATAAATAAGCATAAAAACAATAATTACAACTCATGGCTCAGTCTCAAGAGTCAAGTACATATGATTTAGCATATGTAACATGTGCGAAACTTACATAAAAGAGTGTGTACGTACACAACTTTTATGTGAACCAATGCTACATATATTTCACAGCCGTAACAAGGTCTTAACAAATGAAATGTATGTTCAAACAGTTTATAACAATATAACTGTAATAACCTAACCACGCAACCACAGATTGTGCGCACTTCTAGTGTAAAGATTCTCAAGGTTTGGAGTATATAAACCCTGAGAATCCACTCCTCCTGATCACATCATCACATTATTATTCAACAACCTTTACAAATAAATCTTATCAGCTTTCTTTATAACTTTCAACTTTGTGTCTTGTTGAGTGTTGTGTGTTTACATCCAACCTTGTTTCTGCCTGATTAGACACCATAATCAGTGAAATCAGTAATATCCATCAGGTGGAATTACTGGAAAGGAAGTAGTCCTTGAGTAAGGCTTACATCAGATTTGGGATCAATCTGATATAAGAAACTCTAAACCTGCGGGGAACCTCTATCAGTCAGAGTGTAAAGTTCCCAGTGTTAAGACAGACATTAACACTACCCTCATTGATCATTTTGTGTCAGAAGTGAATCAATTTGGGACTGAGAACTGTGCATCAGTTGCTCCAAGCTTTAATTATTGTAATAGACAATAATTAACCCAAAATCCCTGGGCGAAATCCTTTGTTCAAAGGTCATCTAACTGGAGTCTTTACTTGTGTAATTCAAGTAAAGCTCTTTCGCCCAATTCCCATACCATTGTACTTGAGGATAGCAATCCTTACAAGCCTAGTAGAAGTCTTACCAACTTCTACCACCTTTTTATTGACTCTACTAGCCAAACAGAAGCTAGTAGGCTCACATTTGGGGGCCTCATCTGGTTTTTAGAACCTAAAGTAATTTTTTTGAGCTTGTTAAAGCTTATATTCTTATTATAAGAATTCAAAAATATACAAAAAAATATTTTTTTATATTAGTTGATTTTTTTATCAACCTCTAAAAGTGAAAAACTGAGAAAGCTCAGCATTTTCACTTTTAGGATAATAGTTTGGAGGAAAGAGAAAATTCTTTTCCCCCCCCAATTTTCGCATTTTTTTTATTATTTTTTTTATTTTTTTGTGAGGAAGGATCAATAGTTGACCCACCTACAAATTAATTCAATATAATTCATTGTTGAATTATATAAATTGACTCAATGCAATATTGTGTATAAGCCAAACACGTGGCTTATACAATACCAATACAATCATAATTGGTTTCAATTATAATATTTAATTTTAATTATAAGACTTTTAAATTTCAAATTTTAAAACAGTGGATACCACCACCGGGTGATACCACTAATCAACAATCAAACCAGCGGAGTCAGGTAAAGAATACCTTTATAATCAAAAAATTATTTTATTACAAATTAATTTTTTTTAATCATTTTAGTAAAAAAATTTTCACTTGATAAACTTTCTCAGATTATCAACAATAATCTCACTTGATTGGATTCCAAGTGAGTTGATTGATTAACTTAATTACATTAAATCAATCAATCTTTCTTTAGAAAGATATTAACATTATTGTTTTTTGATTGTCTTTTAGGAAAGAACTTAATTTCAGATTGATTGTTTTAATTCAAGTAAGTTGAATTAAAAACAAAGAAAAGTAATCTTTTAGAAAAGATACTAACGAGTCTGTGATTTTTTATAATCAAACACTCGATCGATCGATTTTGGACAAAGCGTTCGTTTTTTTTGATTTTTTTTTAGAAAAATTGTTAAAAAGTAATAAGAAACATACATTGATATCTTTTAGAAAAAAGAATTGACAAATTCTTTCCTTTTTGAAATTTTTTTTTGATCATTGATTAGAATTGAAATTAAAAACATATTTTTAAGAAAAGGAGGAAGTTTTTCAACTTATACAACGGTCGATCGATCAAATTTAAAAAAAACCGAATCAAATCTATCAATCGATTGTTTTTCGATTGTTTTTTTTTATAAATCAAATACAATTGAAACAAAGGATCGTTTTTAGTAACGGATCGATCGTTTTTAGTAACGGAATAGATAATTTTTTTTAACACAAGAAACATAAACTTATATCAAATAATAAGTTTTTATTTTTTTCATTTTTTTTACTCCAGTTCTTCTTTTGAAAAAGTACGAATAGAAATACTCGATCGATCGTTTTTAGAACGAAGCGATCAATTTTTGTTTTTTTTAAAAAATAAATAAATAAATAAATAAATAAGAAAATAAGAAAATTTTCAATGAAGAACACTCAATCGATTGTTTTAGAACGAAGCAATCATTCTTGATTTAAAAAAAACAATAATAAAAATAAAAACAAAAATCCACCAATTGATTTGTTTTTAGGAAAAGATCGATAAAAGATTTCAATAATTAATTCAGTTACATTACTTACTCAGAATAAAGTAAGTGTAAAACACATAAAAAATCTATTAAACTATCCTACTAAATAGGATATCAATAAATTGATAATCAATTTAAATTTTTTTTTTTTCAAAAAGGAAGAAAACAGATAAAATATAAAAAGTAAAAACAATCAGTTAGTTTTTTTTCTCTGCTTTATAAAGTCAGAAATATCAGATAAAAAGATTGATTTTTTTGTTTGGGTTATATTTTTTTAGATTCAAATTGCAAAAGCAGAAATATACACAATAATTCTACAAGTAAGTAAGATTGTAGAAGATTGTCATTATAATAAATTCCAATTAGAAATAAAAATCAGATACTGATATTGATTTTTTTTTCTGAACTTCCATTTTGTAAATTTTTTTTTTGTTCATCACAATTCTATCATCTGGTTAGTAGTGAATCTAGATAACTTTCACAATAACCTACCAACGTTGAACCAAGACGAGCGAGAATTTTCGATCGCTACTGAGTTCAAACTAGCGAGTAGTTCTCAACCCAGCACCCCATCTCACCAAACCGAATCTTCAGAAGGGACACCCACCGCTCAGCGTTTTCAGACAGCTGATCCGTTTGAAGGACTCAATAGTCCCACTCAGAGTGATTTTGATTTCATCTTAGACAAAACTCCAATCAAAAAAGCGACTGAGAAAGCATCAAATTCAAACAAATTCACATTTACTACAGAACGATTTAATCGTAAGTAGATTTGAGATTTCTCTACAATTCTACAAAAAAAATTTTATTTTGATTTTTTTTTTATCAACATCTTGAATAAGATGGCTGACTATAACCCACCTCCTCATCCTCGTAGCCGAGCACAACCGGACAGATATGGCAACCTCCAACCGACCAGCACCAACAGGTCAGGGACCGATGGAAGGTCTAAGGCCAGCTCCAGAGCAGGATCGACAGCCAGCACAACCAACCAAGGGCCAGGTGAATCTCAAAGTAAGCTTCCTATCACTACTCAAAGAATAAAAAGTAGTAGTACTGACCTTCATTCTAATGTAGAACATGGCCGAGTACAATCTCCTATGGCAGGAACTCCGGACCAGCTACCTCAAGTGGGAATGAGCTCGCAGCATGGTAAGCAACGAAGCGAAGAGCAAGATGTTGCTCAAGGCCTCAGTGGTAGCAGGAAGAAGAGCATGGACGGATCTGATGGAAGATCATTCAGTGGAAGAGGAGATGTTGGTAAAGGAGGTGAGGGCGTGGTTGGTCAATGGGACCAGCAGTTGGAATCCTCACAACCTTTCGATCAAGAACTTTGGTCTGAGAGCAGACGAACCGGTAGCTCAGCAGCAACCGACGGGCACTCACCAATCGACATCAAATCCAAACTCACGCCGCGGGCGTTCCCCTCATTTCCACAATCACAACCGAGCGACCTCCAGCAGCCAGGATTTCCAGGCATTCTACCGGGCACAAGTGGAAGCGGGCAGAGGTTTAGTTCCTTCGAACCCTCCTTCGCATCGGGGTCGTTCTTCTCAAAACTCCAGAGGACAAAGAGGTCGGGGGAAACGGATTTAGCTTTGTTGAGTACTCAGGAAAGAGTAATCCTGCGTAAGTTTTCAGAAATTACTCAAAATGAATTCATAATACCTATGATGACAGAAGTTATTAACTATCTGGGTCATTTTGAAAATCAGATCCATGGTACTCAAGAATTCAATAAATCACTTGAAGGATTTCTTAATGGTTTCAATAGTAACTTGGAAATTATAGATAATAATATTAAAGATTTTAATTCAGACTCAATATCAAAATTTTTAGAAGTTTTAAAAAAAGAAGTTCATATAATTGAAGTTATGAATGCTCAATATAAAGAATTACATAAAATTATCAGAGAAAATCATCGAGATATCTCTAGATTAGAAAAAAAAGTTGTTTCATTTTTCGATTCATTTCCTTCAGAATCTCTCAATAAATTTTTAGAAAAAAATTCTTCTTCTATACTGTCTTTACATGATTTAAATGAAAATTTGTTGGATTTTAAAAATTCCTTGAATCAATTCTGTGAGAATCGTGAGAGTGAGAAACCAAATGTTGTACAGCATGATCTAGTTCTAACTACAATGTTGGAAAATCTTCATGAGAAATTGTACAACAGACTTGAGAATAAGTTCCAGCAAGATTCTACTCAGCCTCGTGATGAATTTAGCAAATTCATTCATGACAAAGCACGTGCAGCGGAAAATGAGAAGATTCAGAGAAGAAATTTTGAAGATTTCTTCTATAAAAGTTTAAATGATATTAAGGCAAATCAATCTAACCTTGAAAATTCTACTAACAGAAAATTAGATAGAATTGAGCAAATGTTGTTGAAGTTCACAGACAACAATCCGCAGAGCGTAGAACAGGTGCGGGAACACGTAAGAGAGCAGGTACAAAGTACCTTTTATCCCACAAACAAAGTTGGCTCAATGGTGAGAAACTTTGAAGACATTAGTCGTACTCCGATGCAAGGAAGTTCAACTCAAAATGTCCGTAGTGTCCCTCCGCACCTTGAGAGACATGACAGTGAGACCAGGTTTCGACCCAAAACCAGTCCAAATGTGAGGCATAATCCATTTCTTCAGAACTTGGGTCACAGCACTATGCTACAACCAGATAATTCAATGGCTGAATTAGAAGCAACCACAGAATTGTTGCGCCAAGCATCAATCAAAAAAGAACTCATGAAGGAATATCCAAATGTAAAGGATTGGCCTACCTTTAGCGGTGAAGGAGAATACAACCACCGCGAGTTCATTGATTGGGTTGATGCGGTACCAGTACGCTTACAAATGCCTGATATTTTGATTACATCAAAATTATCAATTGTGTTTACAGGCGTAGCCCGGCAATGGGTCATGGATGTCATGAAGGAAGATGGTGGTCATGATAAAACTTGGGAAGAATGGAAAGAAGCCATTCAGACCAGGTTTGGAAACGCTCAATGGAAATCTTTGATGGAAAGATTGTTCATGAGAGATAAATTCAGACCAGATATCCATTCAGATTGTGTCAAATGGGCTTCAAGACAGCAACAGAGGTTCAGATCATTTAGACCAAATGCAACCTCATCTGAAGTTGTTGAGAAAGTACTCTGGCAACTACCCAGCACAATCAGAATCCCTGTCCAAAATAGAATTGGTCCAAATAGTAACTGGACAGATTTCATTTTAGCCTTTGAAGATATTGCTAAAAGTTTAATGCCTCTTAAAAGACCACAGCCGTACAAATCAAACTTTCAGTCTAAGACTTATGAAAAAGACCAACAAGTCAGTAGTACAAAAGCTCAACCTTCTACTACAGACAGAAAAGGTAGTAAGTCTTGCAATAACTGCGGTAGCACAGATCCTAAACACGTTTGGAGAACGTGTAAGGGAAAAGGTAAAGCTATTAACGTAGTTGAAGCAGATGATGAGGGACAATACGGTGATGAAGAAATAGGTACTACAATGGAATTTGTAGAATACCAGGATAGTGCTGGCAAGACAGAGTCTCAGCACTCAGAGGACCTGAATATAGGAGCAATCGAAAGCACTTTTGATGGTGAAGTTGACATATCACAAGTCCAAGCTGAAGCAGAGATGCCACTTATTACACCTTTTGAGGGAAGTAATAAACAAATCTCAGACGCAAAATTAATCAGGTGCAAACCCGCTTCAGGAAAAGCGCACACTATAGGTTTTCACAGCTTGACTAGAGTCATCGTAAATGGTCACAATGCGGAATTACTACTTGATAGTGGAGCATCCTGCTCTGTGGTGGGGAACCGCTATTTAGAGAACTTTGTTCCAGACTGGAAATTGAAGTTAATGCCTTGCAATGATAATATGAAATTTTCTGGTTGCAGCGGAAGTTTGTTTCCGCTTGGCATCATCAAACTTGATGTTTTGTTTCCTCATCAACAAGGAGGAATCCGCATTGAATTTGTAGTCATGGAGAATTCACATACAAAGTATTTCATTTTAGGAGATGAACACTTATCTATGTACGGAATTGACATTTTTCATAGCAAAGATAAATTCTTTACTTTTGGTAATGATGTTAAGAAGAAAAAGTTTGGGTTACCACTCCAAAGACCAATACTTTCAGGTCTACAAGTCAAGAAACAAATAGTGAATGAACTTGACAGCTCTCAACCTGAAGTAGAGAAGATCTCTTGTAAGAAACATGAAGACTTGATGCCTAAAATCAATGAGGCAAAATTTGGTCCTAAGCTTACCAAAGAAGAAAAAGATAGATTCGTTGATCTTGTTATTAAATACAAAGATCAATTTGGTTTGGGAGCAAAAGAATTAGGTACAATTGAAAAGCATCAAGTGAGCATCAAACTTACAATTGAAATGCCTTATCCTCCAATATTGAGGAAAGCTGCTTACCCGGCTAGTCCAAGAAATCGGGTAGAAATTGAAAAACACATTGATGAACTTCTTAGACTAGGCGTAATACGAAAAGTAGGAAGTTCTGAAGAGGTTGATATAACAACACCAATTATCATTGCCTGGCATAACGGCAAGTCACGATTGTGTGGAGATTTTCGAGCTCTCAATACATACACTGAACCTGATAGATATCCATTACCCAGGACAGAACATGTGTTGATTAATCTTGGAAAAGCAAAGTTCATCACACTGATGGATGTGTTGAAAGGATTCCACCAAAACATTGTGGAACTTGCCAGCAGGAGATACCTCAGAATAATCTGTCATATGGGAATATATGAATTTGTTAGAATGCCATTTGGAATCAAGAACGCACCTGCATTCTTTCAAAGAATGATGGATATTGAGTTTAGCAAAGAACTACAAGAAGGATGGCTGAAAATTTTCATTGATGACATAATAATTTTTCATGATGATTTTGAAGAACATGTCAAAGCAATAGAAATTGTCTTAAACAAAGTCAAAAATATGGGAATGACAATATCATTGAAGAAGTCACATTTTGGATTTGACGAAGTGAGAGCTTTGGGACATTTAGTATCTGGGTTATGGATTGCAATTGATCAAAACAAAACTGCAGCAGTCCTACAGAAACCTCCACCCAAAAATCTCAGTGAAATTCAAAGTTTTCTTGGATTCTCTAGTTACTATAGAAACTTTCTAGAAGACTACGGTAAAATTGCGAACTGCCTTTATAAATTGACATCTAATGGAGTCTCTTTTGAAATGACAAAACAAAGGCTAGAAGCGTGGCAAAAAATTAGGAAAATGATCACAGAAGCACCAGTCCTACTGCAACCAGACTTCACCAAACCTTTCAAATTGTACGTAGATGCTTCATTTGAAGGATTAGGTGCTGCATTACATCAAGTCCAAACAATAGATGGGAAATCTTGAGAGGGACCAATAGTATTCATATCACGACAATTAAAAGATAGTGAAACTAGGTACGGTTCACCACAGCTAGAAGCTTTAGCACTAGTATGGGCCCTGGAGAAACTCCACTATTATCTTGATGGGGCATATTTCGAAGTGATTACAGACTGTACTGGAGTGAGATCTCTCATGAACATCAAAACGCCCAACAGACATATGTTGAGATGGATGTTAGCAATACAAGAGTACAGACCATATATGACCATCACTCACAGACCAGGAAAAATGCATAATAATGCAGATGGTCTGAGTAGAATGGCACTGCCAAATGACAGCAGTAACCCAGCATGGGATCCTGAAGATTCAGAAATAGACATTCCAGTAATGGGTATTAGTCTTGCTGAATTGAGTGATGAATTCTTTGAGGAAATTGAAGAAAGCTACAAGTCAGATCCAAATACATTGAAACTTGCAACTCTACTCTCCAAGGATAAAGCAAATTTGAGTCTTGCAACTACCTTAGAATCCCCATGGAAAGAGTTTTACGCTGAAGGGAAATTCTCATTGCAATCAGGTTTGTTATACTTTCGAGAAAAGCATACATCCGTTGTAGTTTTGGTCTCAAAAGTTCATAAAGAACAAATACTGAATGTATGTCATGATGAGTTCCTCTCCGGTCATTTATCTGCCGACAGAACCCTTGAAAGAATCCATACCACGGCCTGGTGGATAAGATGGAAATTAGATGCTGAAGAATATGTAGCTAGCTGTGACAGATGTCAAAAAGCAAACAAAGCTACGGGTAAGAGATATGGACTTCTTCAACAGATTGAAGCACCAACTTACCCATGGCAGATCATCAATATGGACTTTGTTACGGGGTTACCACCTGCGGGTACTGAGAATTATAATGCTTGTCTTGTAATAGTAGACAGATTCTCCAGGCGGACTAGATTCTTACCATGCCACAAAGAATCCTCAGCAATGGATATTGCTTTACTCTTTTGAGAAAGGCTGATCTCTGACGTAGGACTTCCAAGAGTGATTATCAGTGATAGAGACCCTAAATTCACATCAGAATTTTGGAAGAGTCTTTTCAAAATCATGGGTACTAAATTAGCTTTTTCTACTGCTTATCATCCTCAAACAGATGGACTTGCAGAAAGGAATATAGCAACATTTGAAGACTTAGTACGTAGGTACTGTGCTTTTGGTCTGGAATTCAAAGACAAAGATGGTTATACTCATGATTGGGTGAGTCTATTACCTGCATTGGAAATAGCTTACAATACTAGTATTCACAGTACTACAAAGAAGTCACCTTTTGAGATAGAAAGAGGATATTGTCCCCGATTACCAAAAGATAAGTTTAAAAGCAGAGATGTAGAAATCCATCCTACATCTTTGTCATTTGCTTCTATGATCAGCAAAGCAAGAGAATTTGCAGCAAATTGTATTCGAGAATCAGAAGAGTACAACAAAGAAAGGTGGGATAAGACTCATAGAGAACCAACCTTCAAAGTGGGCGACCAAGTCTTGTTGTCAACAACAAATTTTAACAACATCCAAGGACCTAGAAAACTACGAGATCCTTTTGTCGGACCTTTTGTTATCTCTAAGCTAGTAGGACCAAATGCAGTGGAACTTATACTGACAGGCAAACTAGAAAAGAAACACCCTGTTTTTCCTGTATCACTCATAAAAAAGTATAAGTCTCCAGAGGAGAATAAATTTCATCAGAAAGAAAGAATGGTTGTACCAACTTTTACACCGGATGCAGAAAAGAAGTTTCTCAAAGTCCTGAAAGAAAAGAGAGTAAAAGACAAAAACAACAAAGATCTGACGTTGTATCTAGTGAGATATAAAAATCAAGGAGCTGATTCAGATGAATGGTTACCAGCAGATAAAGTTCCCAACTCTAAGGTAACCCTTCGAGCATATAGAGCATCAAACAGAGATCATAAACCTTAAAAAGATGTATGACCTCTTCTGGTGGTGGGGGATGTCAGCCCTGAGTACTAACCAGTAGTACCAATGGGCGACGTATAATAATAAATAAGCATAAAAACAATAATTACAACTCATGGCTCAGTCTCAAGAGTCAAGTACATATGATTTAGCATATGTAACATGTGCGAAACTTACATAAAAGAGTGTGTACGTACACAACTTTTATGTGAACCAATGCTACATATATTTCACAGCCGTAACAAGGTCTTAACAAATGAAATGTATGTTCAAACAGTTTATAACAATATAACTGTAATAACCTAACCACGCAACCACAGATTGTGCGCACTTCTAGTGTAAAGATTCTCAAGGTTTGGAGTATATAAACCCTGAGAATCCACTCCTCCTGATCACATCATCACATTATTATTCAACAACCTTTACAAATAAATCTTATCAGCTTTCTTTATAACTTTCAACTTTGTGTCTTGTTGAGTGTTGTGTGTTTACATCCAACCTTGTTTCTGCCTGATTAGACACCATAATCAGTGAAATCAGTAATATCCATCAGGTGGAATTACTGGAAAGGAAGTAGTCCTTGAGTAAGGCTTACATCAGATTTGGGATCAATCTGATATAAGAAACTCTAAACCTGCGGGGAACCTCTATCAGTCAGAGTGTAAAGTTCCCAGTGTTAAGACAGACATTAACACTACCCTCATTGATCATTTTGTGTCAGAAGTGAATCAATTTGGGACTGAGAACTGTGCATCAGTTGCTCCAAGCTTTAATTATTGTAATAGACAATAATTAACCCAAAATCCCTGGGCGAAATCCTTTGTTCAAAGGTCATCTAACTGGAGTCTTTACTTGTGTAATTCAAGTAAAGCTCTTTCGCCCAATTCCCATACCATTGTACTTGAGGATAGCAATCCTTACAAGCCTAGTAGAAGTCTTACCAACTTCTACCACCTTTTTATTGACTCTACTAGCCAAACAGAAGCTAGTAGGCTCACAAGTTCTCATTCAAACAATACAGGCACAAGTGATTATGTTGCACGTCTGAAGACCTTGGCTAAAATCAAGGATAAGAAATTGAGAAAGGTAAGGGCTCATGCTGGGGCTTCATTGCAATACGATGAGTCGGACACAGAAGAGTTAGGTACGGAGAAGTCCAACACAGAAATGTCTGACACAGAGAGTTCTAATTGGATGTGTTCAGTGATTGTTTGACACATCAACTATGTTATGACAAAGTAGCCGCTTCCTTCACTTGATCCGCAATTATCTCAGTCTTGACGTCAGGGGCTGCAGGGTCAGCCTGTTGACCTAATTTGAGGCTCTATTAACACATACGTCCACTCTGCCATCACACCTTTGAAAGTAAAATAAAAGAACTTTTGTACTCTGATGATGAGTAACCCTTTGGTGCAAACTCGATGGGACTTGGATCAACTCTTTGATTGAAGTGAGCCATACACCGGTGGGTTCATATGTGATTCTCATCTTCAAGTACCCAAGTTCCACAGCCGAGTTCTTTATGTGGCTCTGCAAAAAGGTTTTGATGTTTGAAACCAGTCAAAGCTTGAAAAGATGTACGTGGCGTTCTTGAATCATTGAGCAGCACATGAATGTCACAATATTATCAATTTTCCACAACATTCTGAGAGACTTAAGATAACACAGCGTGCTTCTGATCTATATATGACAGATTTTTCTGTTTGGGAGACATGACATGGTGAATAGGTATAGTACAATCAAAGACTATTGTTCAGATGAGAAGGATCATTCTCTATATGCTCTTGAAAAATATATACTACGGCCTCAATGAAAAACTTGCTGGAGTTCAGTGTGAGGGTTGGGTACTCTTTGAGTGCTCAAGGCTCACTAAAGTTTATATCTTTTTATATATTAGTTTATAATTTATTTATATATTTCACTTATAGGTTATTTACAAATGATTTAATAAATGAGGAAAGGGAAGAGAAAGAGACTTTGATTTTGTTGAGTATCAACACTAGTCTTAATGAAGGAGGGATCCAATTCCTCACCTGAGGAGTACAGATGCTACGGCACTTAGCCGACAATATACATGTAACGTGCGCTCGGCTAAGTGCCGAAAAAACCTGGCAGATGCTTGCAGGTGCGCCAGATGGGTGCTCTAAAGGTAAGCACACATGTCTTCCTTTTGGAAGATTATTCTCCATCCTTCAAATCGTCCATATACTCAATTCCAGCCCCCAAATGTTGTAATAACAAGGTTTCACGTTTAGTTGAAATTTTTCAGCCTTCACACGCAAAAGAGAATCAGATGCATCTGACCCTGCTGTTTCCCCGCATTGTATACACATGTTCACAATCAGATGCATCTGCATCTGTACACTACGTATCAAGTACATTATCAGATACATCTGTATACGTACCTGGAAAACCAGACACATCTGCCTATCTCCGCCACATGGAAATGGTACAGTCAATCAGATACATCTGGGTGCTACACACAGCACAAACCCAGATGCATCTGGGTATATCTCCCCACTCAATCACCAGTCAAAAACAATACAAACCCAGATGAATATCAGATGCATCTGGCTCTACTGCTTCCTCGCAGTGTATACATATGTTCACAATCAGATGCATATGCATCTGTCCATTACATATCGAGTACATTATCAGATGTATCTGAATACGTACCAGGAAAACCAGACATTCCGCCACATCAAAGGTACAGTCATCCAGATACATTTTGGTGCTACACACCGCCCAAACCCAGATGCATCTGGGTACATCTCCTCACTCAATCACAAGTCACGTATGACACAAACCCAGATGCATCCGGTCTGGCTGTTTACACAAAATACAATCCCAGATGCATCTGGGTATATCAAACCCCTGACTCATCACACGTCAAGCCAATGAAGTTCAGATGTATCTGACTCTGACTCCATTGTACATAATCATCACTTTGATGTTCATGCAACACAGATTCATCTGCATCTCCACTAGCGACACTCACCACACATCACATCCACATATGCCTAGTACCGCATCACCACTCCCAATTACACACTTGCTTCTTATCTAATACCTTTGAGATGGTGCTCTTGTGATCAATGAATACAAAAATTAAACATTGAGCCAATCTTAAGTTCCCTCTTTGCATCCCACTCTATTCCTATGTATCCATTTGTCACAGCGGATTCCAGACAGATTCAGACATGACAAAAAATACAATCTTGATATTGAAACTTGAAGTCAAGTACAAGTAGAATGCGATGGTCTACGTTTTCGGAGGCAAATGAAGACATTGATTTGATAAGAATTTGAACCACGAAAGCCATTTAAACGAATGAATCGAAATTTCACAATTCAAACAGACAAGTAGACACAAAATAAGTTATTTAACAAGGTTCAAGAGATGGCATACATTTCAAGTTGAAAGCCAAAGGATATCATTCACACCCGGATTAAATTATTCACGCAAAATCGGAGATGAAATAACCTGAGATACCTGCAAGAGACCTCACCGATATTCCTGCAAATTCAATTTGTATGAGAGGTCAAATTGGACTGCTCCTTTGCTTTTCAACTTAAAAGGCCAGAAACAAAAACTGTGATCAAACACGAAGTGTGTTGGACAACTGAAGAATCATGTGAAAAATGATGTTTGCTCCTCTATCTATGGTTTGATGAGTGTTAGTATGGTTAGTTTGTTTTGAAGGGGAGGTCTCACATTATCAATTTTTCTCAAGTTTGTGAATTTAGAATTGATACATGTCATATATTCAGTGCAAAGAAAAACAAATGAAGAGAGTTTTACGGGCTAAGCATCAGATGCGTCTGATTTTGCCTATCCAGATGCATCTGGCTTGCCCATCTGGTGCATCTGGCTTGCCCATCTGGATTCCACTACATCTACTCATACGTGATGCATTGATTCAACCATGCATTCAGTGCATCTGAGATGCATTCCGAAAGCCCTCACAACGCTCCATATTTGCAATGATACTTACAAAAGAAGAGAAATAAGGAACTACAGGAGATTTATAACTGGACACAACTATCACCTGATCCAACACCATTACCACCATTACCACCGGGTCCAGCACTACCACCACCTTCACCACCTTCACCACCTTCACCTCCTTCACCACCTTCACCACCGGGCCCAGCACTGCCACCACCATCACCACCATCACCACCGGGTCCAGCACTACCACCACCATCAGCTGCATCACCTGCATCACCACCGGGTCCGACACCTCCACCATTATCATCATCATCATTCCCAAAGACTTTCCAAGGCGACGTCACAGGTGTTCCTTTCATGACCATAAGGAACTTCTGATTCCTGATGTCATGAAGCCACCTTCGTCGCCCAGCAGTTTTCATGCCATCAAAGCCTAGCATGAACTCGCGGGTGGACATCGCTGAATCTTCATGGCGGAGAAAGACCACGTCAACCTGATGTTTTTCGAACACCGCAGGCACATCAGGACCTCGGGGAAAGCCTCTGGTAGGCAGAGTAACACCGAGAGCCTCTGAGAACGATAACAAAGCAGAGTCAATTTATATTACAAAGCTGAATCATTTGGATCATGATCAACTGACTTATCTGTGTAAGCAACAAACTTGTGAGCTCAGTACTTTCGCGGTCGCACTTATTGCGAGGACGAGTTGCTTTGTTTTTATTGGTGTTGTTGCTCGCCGCGGCAGTCACATCAATTTCATTGATCTCGGGTTTGGCTTGGGAGTAGATCGGAAATATAGTCTGAAACTTGATCTTCTTGTCCACCCAGGTGCTGATCTCCGGTAAAGAAGTGAATTCGTGGCACCAACCGGTCCCCAAGGTCTTGCTACAGCCAATTGCGTAGTAGTCAAAGTCGGCCACAATAGCATCGTGGTGGAGCTAAAAGAACAGTAGAATGAAAAAAAAATGAAGAATGGGTCAATGTAGCAGTAGAAGATTTGAACGAAAGAAGTACATACCTGTTGAAGCCTCTTCTTGAACGTTCGAAGGGAGAGCTTTTCTTTCTTCTCAGCTGAAGAAACCTCAAATCTTTTACGATCTCTTGCTACCTTTGCTGGATCAACTAGCTTGTTGTATAGAGGACGATACAGGGCTTCTTCTTCGGGTGAAAGCTTAGGAACCTTGGGGATCAGAACTTCACAGTCCCCGACGGTCTCATGGTCTTCTACAGCAATGGCTGAATAGTCCGGATAGCCTCCCAAGGCGTGAAAGATGCGTGAAGTGAAGATCGCTTGCTTGTCGTCCGTCAATCGGTTGTAAGTGATGCAATTGGCTTTGTTTCGCGCGGCCAGAATCGCACTAGCGTCAGGATCACCCCGTGCAGGCACTGGAAAAATACAACATGTGGTCAGTTACTTTAGATCATATTTCCATTCAAGATTGGATTGAAAATGAACTTACTAGGATTCTTGAAACCCAGCTTTGAAAAAGCTAGGAATTGATTCCATGCATGCGCCGCCCGAGATGTACCTGAGATTCCGCTACGAAGAAGATGACAAACATTAGAGATGTCATGAAAAGATGGCCACGTTATGAAGATATAGCTAATGAAAGAATTATATATAAATTGTACTTACAGATGAGATTTCAGTGTGTCCACGTTGACTTTGCCAATCATTGCAAGCATGTGTAGAGAGTGTTGAAACGCGTCGTGGAGTGCTTTTGCTTCGGCCAAGATCAGCGGATTGGGTTGAGAGCGGTTATCAGCGGTCTGTGCGTTCAATTGCTCCTCAATTCGATGCAATGGCCAAAATTTCTTTTGAAGTCCATAGGTGTGGACATCAATTTCTTCTAATTCGAGTTCTTCTGAAGATCGATTGTCATGCTGATTGGAAGCATGGCTGTCATTTTGAGTTTGATTTGAAGGTTGATTCTCTTGATTCCTACGACGTCGAGTTTCAGCTTGATCTCTTTCCAATTCCAACTGCTTACGCCGTTTGAGTCCTCGAAGGTTGGTTGCTCCAGGTGGGGTTGTTTTACCGCTTCGTGTATTGATAGGCATGGAGGGTGCTAGCAAGGCTTGATCTTGATTGACAAGGAAACAAAGAAACGAGGAAAAATGTGAAACACAGATGGATCTGGGATACAGATGGACCTGACAGATAGAGCAGGGGGGAAAAAGCCAATTTGAAAATTGAACAACGGTGTGAAATTCAAGTGTACAGGGCAGATACATCTGCGTGTCACCTATCAGATCCATCTGTAACACAGATGGATCTGGTATACAGATGGACCTGACAGATAGAGCAGGGGGAAAAATCCAATTCAAAAACTGAACAATACATCTGCGTGTCACCTATCAGATCCATCTGTGACACAGATGGATCTGGTATACAGATGGACCTGCCAGATAGAGCAGGGTGGAAAAATCCAATTCAAAAACTGAACAATACATCTGCGTGTCACCTATCAGATCCATCAGTAACACAGATGGATCTGGTATACAGATGGACCTGACAGATAGAGCAGGGGGGGAAAATCCAATTCAAAAACTGAACAATGGTGTGAAAGTCAAGCAGATACATCTGCGTGTCACTTTTTTCGCCTACATAAGAAACCCTTTCTCATACTGAAACCCATTCAAACCATTTGAAATCAATTTAAATGATTTCAAATTTTATTGTTTATGATATAGGGATGTGGGAACTTGTTATATAGATGACCGGTTTCATCCTTACGGATTGATTTTGATCTCACATGCCATATCTGTATGAATCTAATCTTCTTAATCACCACCAATGATCTAAGTATCTTGAGAGCTAAGATTGGAATGTACATGAATCTGATAAGATCTAATAACGTATGATGTTGACTGTCTTCAACATTGTCAGCTTAAGAATTTGCGCCGGGGTAAAGCCCTTTTTGGACTTGTGTAGTTGAAGTTACCAGTGGTGTACTCTTGCGTTGTTGATGGATATATACCACCGTCTATATCATCAAAGCAATCTGATTTGTAACAAATCAAAGTTGATAAGCTCAATGATTTGTGTAAGAAAAAAAAATATTTGATTCATGAACTTTTATAACTAACCTTTATTTCTCCAACTCAACAAAAATATTTGATTCATGAACTTTTATAACTAACCTTTATTTTTCCAACTCAACTTTGGATGCATACATTACAATTAGATGCTTTCCAATGGCGGTCAAAAATAATATTATTCAATCCACACTCAAGAATGCAAAATATTGATTCCAACCAAACTGATTGAATGGAGCTGCTTGAATGGAATAATTAAATACGTGGAACTACTAATTCAGAACATAATCATTTACATTTATCATGATTTGTTGCAGTGTGAGCCCTTGATGTCCTTCCTTGATCATAGTACGGTTAAAATGATTGAATTAGTCAATTGTGAGCCATGGATGGATTCCAAAGCTTGATGAAGACTTGGATAACAAATCATTTGCTCACAATAAGGATCTACATGAGTCAAGTTAGACAAACATATTTATATAATTATTAACTGTCAAAGATGTGCACTTAAAGATATCCAAAGAAGTACCTTATGTTGTGGACACAGTTCTATATAAAGCAATGGCCTTATTGCTTTTGATGTTGAAAGTATACTTGAAAGTGCCATCTGAAAGTGCCATCTGATAAGTGTTGAAAAGTAATATCAATTCAATAGTTTCATTTGAACTGAAACTGTTGAGTAGATAATAGGACACAACAGTGTTCAGACGGTGGTCATATAGGGTCATATCTGTCCCCTATTTTTAAACAGCATTAGCTGGTGACTACTTTCATGGCTGAAAATGAATGCTGATTATCAGGTGCCAACATCTGGCATTGTATTTCATTTGACATCATTGAATACTTGGGTGATCCTTGTCTGTGGTATACCTGCAAACATATGTGCTATTATCAAAAAGGGTGACATTTTGGGTGGAGTGACCAAAAAAAAAAAAAAGTTGAGATTTTTAGTTTTTTTCATAGGTTTAAGTGAGATAAAGTGAGCACTTTTTTTTTTGGCTTATCTCTTCAAACAAAAAAGTTTTTCTTATAGAGCGTCCGCCCCAAAACAGGTCAAATTTTCACCAATGAGCCCATAAGTGGTCCACGTGAGGGTCTGTTGAATACATAGTGGGGTGAATATAAATGCCAATATACCTAAAAATATTCTACAAGTTCAACTTTTGGGTTTGAAGCCAAACTGACAAAGTTTTATTTGTAGGAGGTGTTTCCGCAATACTGTCAAATTGGCCTCCGCAGAGCCACTAATCAGGCCATAAGTGGTCTATACAAGGTTGTTTTGGGTGCATGCTGGAATAAATATAAAAGCCAATAACTCCAAAAATATGATCCAAGTTTAACTTTTAGGTTTTGTCCCAAACTAAAAAAGTTTTACTTGACACAAGTGTCACCGCAAAACCATCAGATGGTATTACGTGTCCACTCATCAGGCCTGTGGTGGTATATATATAGAATTTTTGAGCGCTCAGTGGGGTGAATATGAAAGCCAAAGTCTCCACAAACTTCAATCAAGTTCAACTTTTTGATTTGCTCCACAAGTAAAAAAGTTATCCTTGTGGCACGTGTTGCCGTAAAGCTTACTATGTACCAACAAACAAGAGTGCCAGGATCACTTAATAGAGCCTATGCTATTTATATATGCTTCAATTATAATCACAGGGCATCATAAAATAACTCCATACTGTTCTTGGGCATAAAATTTCTACGTAAATTATGACTGGTTTCCTTGCCAGGCCTTACCACAAATGCTGTGAACTGAGCTGAAATGCCTACATAGGCATTACAGGCCCGGGTATAAGGCCTTTGGTATGGAACTGTTATCTTGACATTTAATATTGACATGACACTTTCTCACCACAATATTATATACAATGCACAAGAATGAATGACGTATTGGACATGGTGCTGTCAACTCAAATTGACATATCATTTTCTAGGACTGATTTGCAATAGCCTGTCTTGATGTGTCATCAAAACAGGGGTTGATGGATTGGTTAATGATGGAAGGCGTACTATTAATGAAGCTGTGATATGCGAGGTTATTAGGCAGAGCCTCTCTTTAAGAACAGCAACTGCAAGAACCATCTTGTAAACCGCCAGTTCATATTTTCAGAATTACAAATCATTGCTTTATCACATGAGCAACGCAAGCCAAAAATCCTGGTCTCGCCCAGGATCTTCCAAGAGAAAAAGCCAGCAACGTCAAACACCAGCAATACGCCAAAAACTAGAACACAACAAAGCTGCTGAAGCGTGGTGTAAGAAGAAGTGTGACGGTTATCTTGAGGTCATCAAACAGGACAAACCACCACGGGGTGACGATGAAAATCTATTTGATCCGGATGAAGATGAGGACAATGGTCCGCCTGATGAAGATGATGCTCAAATCCATCATCATCTTCACAATAATGATGGACAATTTCACGAACAGCCGGTGTAGAACTCCTACGCAGTGTAGCGTAGGCTGAGCCGGAGAGGGGATGAAGTACAACCAAAGAGGAAGGAAGTACAACAGATGCAGTTACGCTGCCCTCAACCTTTTGAAATCTCTAAGTTCAGAGCCGAAGTTGACAATTCTAAAACAAATTCTCCTGCTACACACAACCAATCACCTGTAATAATGTTGTCTTCCACTTTCTACTGATAAAATCAGTACCAAACTTGGTCCGAAACAGCTCAATACAAGTCTTCTGACTGTTTGAGTGGTCACCAAGTCCTTTAAACACTTAAAAAAATGTCTAAACTAGGGTTAAAGAAAGTTTAAGCCAACACTACACAAGAATCAATTCTGTAAGACAGTCCGAAACGTCTTTCGAAATGACCAAAACTGAGAATTCTTGAGATAAAAAGATAAAAAAAATAGCAAAAAATTGAAGGACAGCAAGAATAGAAGCTAGTTGAACTTCTACAACCCTAACTTTATATATAGAAAATTCTAACACTCTAAAAAAAACGACTACTTGAAAAACTCTTAATTTAGAGAAGAAACGCTGAAAACCACACTGCAGACCTTTCGCAATCACAACTTTTACGGACACCACTTTCACGACTTTCAAATAAAAAAAATAAAAAAAATAACCCTTATAAGGGTATAACACTTAAATCACTCAAAAGTCTTATAAAAAAAATATAAGACCCTTTTTTAAAAAAATAACTCTAACAAAATGCTGAGCACACAGCAACACACAAGATAACACACGGACACAAAACAGACACTACACACGGACAAAAACACACAAAGAGACACACAAAAGATAAGATCCCTTCCCTTCAATCACCAAAAAAACCCTTCCTTTTATACCTTTTCTTTCTCTTAATCATCAAATTTATTTTTTATTTATTTTTTTTTTTTTATTCTTTTTATCACACCATCAAGCGGATCTTTCTTTTCTAAATCACCTAATCAATCGGATCCGTTCTTCATTCAACATGTAAGTCCCTTTTTTTTCCCTCTCATTTTATTCAATCAGTCCTTTTCTGATCCGTCATTTCATCATCTGATCAAACTGATCTTGTGATCCTTTTCCTATTTATCTTCAATTTATTTTTTTTAATCTCATTCAATTTCTAGTCCAGATCAATCGTTAGTACCATTTTAAAATACCTCGATATCTTCCTTTTTCATATGTATATGTATTTTTTTTAATTTTTAATTTAATTTAATTTTAATTTTTTTAGTTTTGGTTCCCATCGAGCGAACGATTGGTTGATCGGTCGTTCCATTGATCCGTTTGTTCTTGGCTATCTATATCAATCAATTGGATTTGATCTAGAATCTCAATTGTAAGTTTCTTTTTTTTTGTTCTTCTTTCTTTCTTCTAATTCAAATTCAACTTTGATTTTAGCTCGGTCTCGAAAGTCTCTAGATGTCTGAATTGATCAATCTTTAATTTTAACATTTGATTGTAAGTTCTTTTCTTTTCATCTTTCTTTTGAATTCAATCTCATCTTTTGATTGTTTCATGTACTAATTGATAATTTGATCTTTCTCAATCTTGATTCATTTAATTTGTTTTAGATCGCTCTGAGGACTTTCTAACTTTCTGGATTGATCAATTTCCTTTCTAGGACTCTGGATCGATCAATTTCCATTAAATTTGATCTTGATATTCTTAATTTTCATGTAAGTTCTCTTTCTATCTTCTTCTCATTTAATTTATAATTTATAAACTAATAAATTGTTTGTTCTTTCTTTTTAAATTCAATTTGTTCATTTGATGTTTTAGTTGTCTTCTTTTTTTTAGGTCGGTTTTGAAGGTTTATAACTGTCCAAATTGATTGAATTCATTACATTTGATCAAGATCTTCTTTTATGTAAGTTTTGTTCTCTATCCTCTTTCTTTCAAATACATCTTCATCTTCTTTTATTTAACTTCATAAACTAATGATCCCTTAAGTTTTTTCTTTTCATCTTCTATTTGCTCCTTTTCTGAATTTTAGCTCAATCTCCATGAATTCAATTTTTTTTAAATTAAAATTTTGTAAGGGTTTTTTTTTTCTTATCTTCTTTCTTTTCTGTATTCAATTTTGATTTTGTTAATTGTTTGTTTATCAATTTGATCAATAATTTCATTTGTAATAGATGAATAAATTGGTCTTCTCTTTTTATATATATGATGTTGATTCTTTTAAATTCCTAAGATTTTTGTTTGATCTTGTTTGATTTGAATAAACCCAATAGAAAATAATATGACTTGTTTTGTAATATTTATCTTGAGTTGAATATACTGGATAGGTGAATGAAGAATGATAAAAATTGATTTTAATTTTAATTTGATCTAAAGAATCTGAGATGTGAGTTTTGTAAAAAGAAAAAAATTGTTTCTTGAAATGATCTGAGAAATAAAAAATATAAGTTTGAAAGTAATTAATAAAAAGTGACCCAAAGTAAATTATGAGTTTTGCCAGGAGAAAATAAGATGTGTATATAAAAAAATGAATGGCAGAATGTTTTGCTTTCCACATCCTCCCCCAACTTCTAAGCTGTCCTCAGCGCTGCTGGAAAGAAATCTTGAAATGAAATTTTGTACACTTTAAAACAATGACTAATGACCACCTCCCCCAACTTGAATGAAAAATTGCCGCAAATTGTGAGTCGCCTCCCCCAACTTAAATTAAGAACCTCTACTTCATCTTCTACTTTATTTATCTCTGACTTATATAAAATCATCCAGGTCCTGCGTATTCAATAAAACTTCTCAACTTTCTTGTGTAATTGTAACCGTAACCCTTGAGATATTTTGATAACTATTTCTTATTCCCGTAATTCCACTGATATATCTAAAAACCACAAGTAACCTCTATCTAGGCCTTGACAATAATAAATTTCACACCCATTGGATTCCATTCCAATTTAAACTTGTACTAATTCGCAAGAAATAAATATATCTTCATATCTTCAAAATTTTAATGTTATAATTAAACTCAAATGTTGTGTTGTCCGACTGAATGCACGTTCCAAGTACGATAAGATATGATTCGATGACTTGTAAAATAAAATCTCCCGTAGTTGTAATAATAAATGTTGATGTAAACTATCCAATCTTTACCGCCAGTCCTGCATCCTCAACACCCCATACCTTGTCCCCGTAAAAGAATGAAAATTTAAAAGAAAGAAATTTAAAAAGAAAGAAAATTGCTGTAGTAGTAACCATTTTGTGTATGTAATTTATATGTAATTGTAATGTAATTTTTGTTGTTTGTTTGCTGTGTGATGTTCAGCCTATCCCCTAACCCCCTACTATAGACTTTGATTCAATATTTGATGATGATATATAAGTTGTTTATGTATTCAATTTGATTTGATTGTGAAGTATATAACTGCCACTTTTAAAAGATCCAACACCCTCATCTAACCATTCCGTCCCCATAAAAGAAAAAAAGAAAAAAGAAAGAGAAAAAGAAACATATCCGAACTTGTGTTGTATTGATTTGATTGTTGATTATTTATTTATTTGATTAATGATTTTACTTTGTTGTTTTATATTTGTTGTATCTTGACTTATTTTGTATTTGATTGTTTTCACTATCCATTCCTGCCTACTATCCACCATCCTCAACTAACAGTACACAACCACCATGAAAAGAAAGAAACATATCCAGAATAAGTTGTTTTAATATTTGTTGTTTTAATTTTGTGAATTGCCTTGATGATATTTATTTGAATTTATATGTAATTTGATTTGTTTTATTTGACTTTGATTTGTAATTTTGATGTTTCATTTGTATTTGATTTTATTGTAATTTATTGTAACTATTTTTGCTGATCATTTCTTGCCAACTATCCACCATCCTCATCTACCCATATCCATCCACCATAGAAAAGAAAAAAAGAAAAAAATGAGAGAAATAATAGTAAAAGTAATTTGAAAATAATTTTGATAAGTAAAAGAAAAGAAAAAATAAGTGAAATTGTATAAAGACTTTTTAGCAGTAATCCGTTTTGTTAATTGTAATTTGATTTGACTAAATGTTGAATTATGTAACTAGTACCCTTCCCGTGCCCCCTGCTAATGATTTGATGATATGAAGTAAATATATGAGAAAAAGAAAAAAGAGAAATGAAAAAGAGAAATGAAAAAAGAAAAAAGAAAAAATGATTCAAGTAGTTGTCCAATTATTCAGCTTGATTGATTTTAATGTTGAATATTTAATTTGATGATTTGTTGTGCCCACCCCGTACCCTACTACTTTTGTCGTTTGTTGTTGATTGTAATAACTATCCGTCCTGCCATCATCCTCCATCCTCAACGTCCTATCCCACACCACTAGAAATAGAAAAAAGAAAATGAAAAAAAGAAAAAATGATAACTAAGAAGTCCTCCTGATATACCCGCAGAACCCCAAATCCACTTCCTCAGTTTTTTTTTTAAAAATATACAATCCACCACTGAGAAACAAGAAAAAGAAAAAAGAAAAAAGTAACTATGAAACATGAAAGAAAAGAAAAAAAAATTGAATTTATGAAAGATGTATTTTTTATTAATTTTGATTTTATTTTAATTTGAACTACCTGAACTACCTGATTCCTCCTCTTGAAAATCCTCCTGCCTTGAAACCTCTGAAACACCTCTTGGAAAAAATCTTTTAATATGTTCCGCTGCTACTCGCCTGTTTAGTACCGTTCCGTCCAACTTTTCCAAGATATAAGATCCCCCTGCATATTGTTCCTTTACCCTATAAGGTCCATTCCACCTATCCTTAAATAATTTTCCCCACTGTGACTCCAAACTTTTGTTATATACTAGAACCAAATCTCCAGCCTCCAATGATCCTCTTAACCTATGCGCATTCTTCTTATCCCAATATATAATACCCTCCGTCCTTGTCCTTATCATTTTTTCATAAGCCTTGTTTAACATTTCATCCCTTTGTTCCAGCTGCTCAACTCTTGCCATTAATAATTCCTCCCTAGTAATAACCTTATCCCAATCTACTCCAAGAAAAGTTCCCGCCTCAACGTCCACTGGTAATATTGCTTTCTGATTAAAAAGAACTTCGTAAGGTGAGAACCCAGTTGTCCGTTTGGTTGAGATCCTGTCAGAAAATAAAACTAAAGGTAGCTTTTCTGCCCATTTCCTCCCGTCTTCTCCACACATCTTGACCAAAGTATTCTTCAAGGGTTGATGTCCCCTTTCCACCATCCCTTCTCCTTGTGGCCAATAGGCAGTAGCCTCCCCCAACTTTGATCCTGACAACCTTACTGCTTCTCTTAATTCACCCTTGAATTCTGGTCCTCCATCTATTGTAAAACATTTCACTGTACCATACCGCCATATCCATTCCTTCAAGATGAAGTCCGCCACTACCTTTGAAGTTAACTTTTGTAAAGGTTTTGCCTCAACCCATCCTGAGAGATCATCCCTTGCCACAATCAAGTATTTGTATTTACTAGTCTTAATATGCACTGCATCTAAACTAACTCTTCCAAACACCGTTGCTTCTCCCGTAGCATGTCCTCTCTCCTTTTGAGTATTTGGACTTCTTCTTTGACAAGCTTCACAAGTCGTAACCCATTTTCGTACATCCTCCTTCATTTCTGGCCACCAAAATCTAATTAAACATCTTCTATAAGTTTCTTCTACTCCTCTATGTCCCATCTCTTCATGTAACCTTTGTAAAACAATTTCTTGACCGTCCTTTCTTGACACCACTAATCTACCACAAGGTACCCCCTTCTTCTTCAACCTTCCCCGTTCCATAAAGAATGTTTTTGATCTATTTTGTACCCACTGAAAGTCTTCATCTGAACAATTTGTTGGTCTGCAAAAACTTTTTAGATATTCTTCAAGTTTCAACCATCATCCTTGCTGAGTCCAAGGTAGGAAATCATGATCATCATCAATAGTAGAAACTGGAAAACCTTCATGTGGAGAGATGTCTTTTTGTTCTTCATCAAAGTCTTCACCTTCCGAAGTTGAATCTTCCCCGACTGGTCTTCGTGATAGTCCATCTGGCATACCAAAGTTCTTTCCTGATTTGTGAACTATATCAAAAGAGAATAATTGAATAAATGCAACCCATCTAGTCATTGGTGCATTTGGTAATGTTGGCCGGTTAATCATTTCTACTAAAGACTTAGCATCAACTTGTAGCTCAAAATGCTGTCCCCATAATTTACTTTGAAACTTTTTTAGTATTCTTGCCACCCCACACAATTCTAACTTTGGTTGAGAGTATCTTGATTCTACCGGTGAGAAGACCAATGACTCATAAAATACCGGCCTTGCCTTTCCTTGTTTATCCTCCTGCATCAATACTCCGCCTGCTGCCATCTGACTTGAATCTACTGCTAATATAATCTTTCCAGCTCCATCTCCATATTCTAAACCTTTCAACATAATGTCCTCTCCAATAATTTTCTTTAAAGTATCCAAGGCCACTTGACATTCCTCATTCCAATCCCATTCCACGTCTTTTCTAGTCAATCTTCTCATAGGTGCTGCAACCTTTGAAAAATCCTTGATAAACATCCTAACATAAATACACATCCCCAGAAAACCTAAGACCTCCGTAGTATTTCTTGGAACCGGCCAATTCTGGATCTTATTTTTCTTCTTCTTTGAAATAGTCCTTCCTTCTTTACAAACCACATGTCCCACAATTTCTAATGCTGGAACACAAACTGCAAACTTCTTTCCTGAGACTGTGAGACCTGCCTCTTCAATCCTAAACAAGACTCTTTCTAAAGTTACTGCATATTCCCAAATGAAACGCCTAATACCAGGATTTTCTTCTAGCACTGCATCATCGTAAGTAGAATCAGGACCTTTGATTCCGCTGTCATCAATGAAGATACCTACGCTCTGTGGAATTTCATCTTGAAGAATCCACATCATTTGAGCTTGATATACCGCTACTGAATTTGTTGCACCTTGAGGTAATCTAGTAAGTTGAAATCTGCCCAAGGGTGTTTCAAACGTTGTTAAAGGTCTTGAAAAATCTGCCAACTCTCTTTCATCATATCCTCCCATGATATCACCTAAGCCATAACATGCCCTTCCTGCAAAAGATTCTACAAACTCCTCCGGTGCTGGAGGCATTCCTGCATCCTTGATTGTAACTTTATTCAACTCTTGTAAATCATGAACTACTCTTAATTTTCCATCTTGTTTCTTGACACAAAATACTGGGCTTGAATAACTTGAAGTTGACTGTTTGTATAACCCCGTCCTCAACCGTTGTCTGATTAGCTCAATGTATTCTGGTTTGATGGCTGCCGGAATTGGAATTGGTTTCTTTTGCCAAGGTTGATGATCTACTACTGGAATAGCATATGGAAACCCATACGAATGTTTTAAAACTCCTCTTTCTTCCTCACAATAAGCAATAGCCTTTTCCCGTAATACTACTACATGCAATAATAATTTCAACTCTTCATCACTTAACCAATCTTGAGGCCCAAAATTACACATCTTCAAACGTTCTAATGTTGTCTTCTTTGTTTCTACAAAATCTGGAGGGTTCTTTGATAAAGGTGTTTCATAAGGATCCCTTGACATTGGTGGTCTTTGTAAAGGTGGGTTGAGACTCTGTGGCATTGCCGCATTGACTGGTCGAACTTTCTTTGCTACCGATTTATACTTTGTAAAACATAATATACCTCCTTTCCTCCATTCTTCACACATTTCAGCTTGCTGCCTTATGTCGAACCCTTGATTTAATGCCTCAATTGTTCCCCAATCTTCTTCCTCTAATAATCCTTCCTTGATACCTTTGTCTAACTCCTGAATGTTTCCTCCATAATCTTCTAATTGTACACCGTAACTTGAGAAATGAGACTGAGAAAGATAAGATGAAACTAAACTAAAAGGTGAATTGAAATTGAAATCAAAGAAACTACTATCCTCCGTTATCTTCCCCTCTTGCTCTTCCTCCATTGATTCCAAAGATGAAATATAAGAAACTTGAGGCAAAACTTGAGACTGAGACTGAGAATGAGACTGAGACTGAGAACTAAATTTACTACTAATACATAACCAAGTCCCCATTTCTTCATTAGTTGGTGATGGACATCCAAGGTTACTTGGATTTGCTATATACTGAATGCCCATTGCTTCACCAACACCCTCTACAAAAAAGACTTCTCTTCTCCCCAGACTTCCTCCACGTAGTCCGGAGCACCTCCCGCATCTTCCTCTTGATCTTCCTGTTGCAATCTGGCTAATTGTACTTCTACCACTGTGGTCCTCTTTTCACCCAAATCCAACTCTCTTTCCCAATCTCCTTCATCCGGTTGGCATATAGTGAACCTTGTCCATATACCTCTTTCATCTCTTAAAGTCAGTCTTTCACCAACTGCCTTGCCAAACTCCATTCCCGCTCTAAAGTCCATAAGGAAGGGACGTCCTAATAATATTGGACATTTACTTTCCTTGGCTATCCAGAAGTGAGCCAATCCTTGTACTCTGGTTCCAACTACTACTTCTATAGCTTCTCCAATCCCAACCAATTCTGTCCTTTGTCCTCCAATACCTCTAACTCCAGATCTGATAGAAACCAATCCTGTCAAACCTAACTCCTCCGCAACAGACTCTGGAAGAATGTTTATTTGGGAACCTGAATCTACCAAAGCCTTTACTCTTTTCTTCTTTCCTCCCAACATAATGTCTAAGTATCCTAAGGGACAAGAATATAATACATCATCTCCATCATCTTCACTTTCCAAAGTTGATTCCTCCTCATCCAATCCACCTGTAGCCGCTCTTAAAGGTTTGATGATCCTAGGAATAATCACCACCTGTGGCGCCTGTACAAAGCAACTTACAAGCCGACGAAGACATGTACTTCTTTGTCGGCTGGGGAGCCAACATTTTGCAGCAGAGCAATTCAGACGCTCTGGAGCAATCTCATTTCTCACTACAAGTCCTCCTCAAGAAATTTTTTTGATTTGGACATGATTATTACCCTCAAATTGACCCATTCCACCACTTCAGATCCAAAAAAATTATCTGAGAAATTCAGACAATCTGACCAAAGGACCCAGAGCACTCAGGGTGCTCTGGATCCAGTTCAGAGCGCTCTGGATCCCATCCAGAGCGCTCTGGATCCCATTCAGAGCGCTCTGGATCCCATTCAGAGCGCTCTGGATCCCGTTCAGAGCAGCCCAAGTGCTCTGGCATTCACTTCAACTGCTCAGCTAATGTCTCAGACTGATCTGAGAGAAGTCCTCAGATCGCTCTGAGAGAAGTCCTCAGATCGCTCTGGAACCTGTTCTCTTTCCAAGGCACTCTTTCAAAGTGCTTGTAATAACAATATTGATCAAGAATACATCTTTATGAGCCTTGTAAAAGCAAAAGACATGTAATATTTAAAAGGCAATCTGTTGAACACAATCCAAACTTTCTAACATCACAAACGAACTCTTATCACCCCACCGACTGCACTATGATCACAGGCCAATGAAATCGTTCAGATCGTTCACGCTCCATCGACAACACCTCCTATATCCTCATCGATCTCATCTACAATTTCCTTGTCAACCTCATCTGCGATTTCAAACAACTCATCCTCTCCATCTCTCCCGTATCCATTATCACCGTCAAGATCCAGAAGCAGTTCTGCCTCTTTGTCCTCGTCAAGAGGAACGGCTTTGACAATCTCTTCCTGTGCACCAGCCGACCATGTGAGCCTGCTTCTAACTACCAGATCTAACCACCGCACCCTCAAACCTTCTTCTGTGTCTTCGGCAAGCTGACAATACCCTTTTGTCTTTGACAACATGTCTAGCATTCCACAGTTCCAAACAATCATCAGTCGAGCATGATCTTGTTCCATACGCGAGTAGAGACTGCGAAGAACTTCTTTGCTTTTATTCAATCGAACATCCGGCAGTGCTATCTTTGCACGCACAACATCCACAATCCACTTATTTGTATCGCTGTCTGGATTGTCATCTGTACAAAAGACCTGTCAAATGGTAAGTTTCAACCTTTTCTCTCATAATATGGTGAAATGACCTATGATTTCAACAGCTGTCTTGAGAGCTGACACTTTTTCTTCCATCCCCAATGCCCAGTTCATTGACTGTCTTAACTCTCTACCGATTCGGCGTAGTTCATCACTAGCGTGGGTCATCTCTAGGTAAGCCCAAATTCCATCCTGTGTATCTTGATCTACCGCCCATGGCTGTTCCGGATGGGTCAATTGACCAATATCCCAAAACCTATCTGCTAGGGATAACCTTTTCATGTCTTCGAAGGGTGGGCAAAGGATGGGTTGATCAGTGGGAAAGTCAATGTTGAATTTCTTGACATTTCGTTCAAACATGTTGTATTTAAGCTTCAAGACGGTGTGGTGAACAAAAGTGACCACAATGGTCCGAATAAAATTTATTTTTATTTTTTCAATTTTATTATTATTTTTTTAATTTTTTAATTTATTCATACATATACTTATTTATTTTATTTTTTTAGAAAAATTACTTTATATTAATTAATTATGAATTATATTTTTTATAAATCATATTTTTATTTTTTATTTTATCTTATTTTAACTCAGTATTAAAATCAATTAATTTTATTTTTTATATTTTTTTATTTACTATTTATTTTATATTCATTTAATCTATCTTTTTAATTTTAATTTTAATTTTATCTATTTTATTTTTTATTTTATTTCATTTTTTACATCTCAAAATTATTTTATTTTTTTATATTTACAAATTTATATTTATTTAATTAAATTTATTTTTATTTTTATTTTTATTTTTTCTTTAATTTAATTTGATTAATTTTTATTGAATTTATTTTTATTTTTTTTAATTTTTTTAATTTTTATTTTTATTTTATGGGTTATGAGGTATGTGTTATGTGGTAATGGAGGAATTGAAGCAAAAAAGTCGAAATTATGGGTTTTTGGGTGTAGTGTAGTGATATGTAATATGGGGTTATGACATGTGTACAGGTTTGAAGTTGAAATTTCGAAATTATGGGGTTTAACATGGGTGACTAATTTATTTATGGATTTGAGGAGTTATACAGTAGATTATGGGTTCTTTGGTTATGGGTTTAAATGAGGCTAAATTTCGAAAATTGAAGATATGGATACATTGGGGCATGAGTGGTAAACTGGGGGTGGTAAACTGAAATGGGAATAGGGTCTGGCATGATACAAAGACACTTTCAAATGATTCACAAACCACATGGTTGGAAACATAAGGTCTTCATATGGAATTGGTCAATTCGAAACTTGGAAATCATTTTCGAAATCTGAGAAAGTTGCATTTTCAATCACAAGGATGTAATTCAAAGGTACCACAGCACACTTCAAGGGTAGGTAAAGGTTGGGGTAGATTCTACTGGCGCATGTGACCATCCAAAATTAATTTATTCATCATACTCATCATCATTAGTGGTACTATCAAGTGGTAAACTGGGTAAATCCCAATTTCGAAGATTTTTGCCTATTTTCAATTGCTTTTTTAGGGTACAACCATTGAAGATACAAACTAGCTTGGCTGAGCAAAGTTGTAGAGCGTGAAATTCTCTTCATTTCTGTCTCTTCAGAATTGTTTTATGGTCCTTCATTTCAATTTTATTTCAGTTTTCAGGGTAAATTGGTGGAATATCAGGCTTTTGTGATAAACAGCTAAGTAATAGTGTGAACTGTGTGCTTGAAAATTTGTCAATGATCAATGTGTGTGCGCTGAATATGTGTATCAATTTTAATTTGGGGGTTGATAAGGAGTATCTTTGTGAAAAAGTTAGTTGAAGTGGAATTTTGAGTTTGGAGGTTGATTTTTGTCACATTTCTCTTTGTGTGTGCTCTTATTTTTCTTATATACATTGGTATCTTTTGTAGGGACTTTTGTCCCTCTTTTAATCAGCAAAAATTATTATTAGAATTTTAGAATAAGTTGTATCTTTTATTATTATCATTCAGGTAACAACTAGTGAAAGTTGGAATTTTATAATAGTTAGACCCTTATTTCTCTTTTAATTAATTTCTAGTTGAGTGGGTACTCATTTGCTCATTGGGTTTGGTGCCTGAGTGCGCCTATATAGTGTTATTATTGAAATTACTGTCCTCAATCAGCCTGGTTTTTATTAATCCAAAGACTTGTAGGTCTTAAATTTAATTCATTGTAATCAAAGTCCCTGTTTAAGAAGGGCATTTCTTTTTGTTTGAAGTCTTTCCACTCACCATTCCAAGACTTATTATTATTCTTGTGTGTGTGTTTGTTGTTCTACACTTCATTCTTCCCCTTCTTGGCTCTGCTTTCAGCCTGTTCTGAAAGAGTTCTACATCTGGTCCCTCAACTCTTGATCTTACCTCTTCCCTTTTTGGTGTTTGCTCTTCCAACTGAGTCATCTAGGGGTTCTTTTGGTTATCAAAGTTGATTGTAAGATATTAATTTCGTGGTAGCATCAAGTTATTGGTCTACTTTGATTTTAGTAATTGGTTTTATTGGATAAAAGCACCAGGATATTGGTCTTTTAAGTTCTGGATTTATTGGTCTTCAAGATTCAAGAATTCAAATTCAAATTAATTTATTATTATTCTTAGTGATTGTTACTCATCAAGTCATCAAGAATTTCGTGGTTATTGATTCATTTATTCATTAACTTAATTTAAAGGTTTAATTTGATAGAAGCACCTGGATATAGGTCTTCTAGAATTGATTTGGGTATTCAAGTTCAAGATTATTCACTTCAAGATTCATCATTAATTGAAATTTAATTTACTTATTCAGAAGTTGTTAATTTCGTGTAGAGCACCAGGATATTGGTCTCTTAGTTGGTATTCAATTTTATTTGGTATCATTTGATAAAAGAACCTGGATATAGGTCTTTTAGAATTGATTTGGGTATCCAAGTTCATTGATATTCACTTCAAGATTTATTGTTAATTCAAGTTGATTGATACTCATCAAGTCAACAAGAATTTCGTGGTTATTGATTGATCTTATTCATTAACTTATTTACTTATTTCATCAGACTCAAAATGGCAAATTTATATGATAATGAATGGGATAAGGAAGATGTCAAGGCTAGCTCAAGTGGTTTTGATGTTTTAGATAAAGGAAAAGGAAAGGAGTTATCAGAGAATTATGATGTTGCAGAAGAAAATGTTTCAAGTTTAATGGAAGGTCTAACTGAAAAAGAATTGATTCAATTATTACAAAAGTTTAAACAAGAGAAGATGAAGGCTTCAAGAGATGAGAAAGTGCGTAGAAGAGAATTAAGGAATGAAGGAGTTTATCATAGTGACAATTCAGAAGAAGATGAAGATGCGCAGCAAGTTCAAGACAACTTATTAGGTAAAGAAGCTGAAAGATCATTTCAAACTGCAGAAGAAGAAGAAGAACAAATTGAAGATGAATTCAAATTGAGAAATGTTAAATTTCAAGACAAGAAGGATCAAATTCAGAATCAATTTAAATCAAAGAAGACAAGAAGAGTTGTTTATGAAGAAGTTAGTAGTGAAGATGAAGATCACAAGAAACCAGTCAAAATTCAACCAGTTGACAAGAGTTTATCATTTAAATCAGGTGGTGATATGGAAAGGTTTTTGAGAGATTTTGAAGATGCAGCTTTAATTGATAATGCAAGTGATAGAGATAAGTGTCTCCAAGTCAAGTTTTTTATTAAAGATAACGAAATGAAGACTGTTATTGAAGCTATGGCAGGTTACAGAACTCAAAGATGGAGATTATTAAAGAACGAAATGAATGAATTATGGGGTGCGGGTACTCAACCTTTGTATACGGATGAAGACTTGTACAAATTATGTGATGATTTATCAAAAGCGGGTGGAATTTCAACAAATGATGCTTATGTCAAGTTTGAAAACAAATTCAAGACAATGTTGATTTATTTGAAGAGTTCAGGTCAAATTGATTCAAGTGATTCAAGATCAATGGCAAGATATTACTTCAAGGCTTTTTCATCTCATATTCAACATCAAATTAAAATATTAATGGATAGTGAAGGTCAATTGAAGAAGGTTGGTCATCATTATAGAATGGTTCCATTGAGTATGTTGGAAAATTACGTCAGTAGAGTAATGAGAATGAACATGGCTTTTGGAGATTTAACTCAGAAAGATGAAGAAGTTACTGTGTCAAAGAAAATTAATGTTGCTTCAGTCATGGAAGGATTCAGAACTCAACGTCAAACTTCATTAGGTATTTCAGGTAATTCAAGTGGTTCAAGTAATTTGTTGGATCAGTTGAAGAAGCGGTTGGAAATTGTTGAGAAGGAAAATGAGAACTTAAAGAAAGGTGGTGCTACAAGTGGAAGAACTTATGGTAACAGTGGTAATGGTAATTCAGGTCGTGGTAATTATGGTGGTAATAGAGAAAATAATTATTCAAGAAACAATTATGGAAACAGAAATGAAAATGATGAATTCAAGAGGAATGAAGGTAGTAGGCCAGCATATATGTGTTGGTATTGTGATAGAGAAGGTCATTCACTTAATGATTGTACATATGTTAAGAAAGATGTTGATGATAAATTGGTTAAGTTTGATGGTAAAAATTTCTTTCTTCCAAATGGTGATAGAATTCCATGGGATCAGAAGCCTTATAGGAGAGTAGTAATTGATAATTCAACTAAAGTTACTCAGGATAAGGTGAAGATTGAGAAAGAAGAAGACAAAGGCAAGGAGACTGTCAAGGCTAGTTGTGGTACTTTAAGTCAATGGAATGCTCCTTCAATTTCAAGTCAAAGAAGAGTGATATTTGAATCAGATGCAGCAAGAAGAAAAGCGGATCCTTTGGTCAAGAAAAGGACTTCACCACGTTTTGCTAATTTAGATCAAGACAATGAAGGTGTTAATATTGAATCAAATTCAAGAAATGATAAAGGAAGAGAAGAAGAAATTATTATTACTGAAGAACAAGCTGATCAATTTAGACGTGAGAATTCAGAAAGGTTTTCAACACCTGGTTGGGATGGAGTAGTAGAACATTCAAGAGACTTACCTGTTACAAGTACGCCTCAAATTACGCCAAAGAAGATATTGAAGAGAGGAACTCAAATTGAAGATTTAAGTTCAGATTCAGAAATTGAGATGTTACCAGGAAGTTATCCCAATACTCCAGATCAAAGACATAAGGTTTTGAGGGACATTTCAAATGAAGATGGAAGAAGTTCAAGAAAACCTACTTATATTTCACCTTTGAAGAATATCAAGAAAGAAGAATCAAGATCAAAGTCACCTGGTATTGTTTCAAGCAAGAAGAATGGCGCCTTAGAAGGTTTAATTGATAAGTGTAAAGAAATGAAGGCTCCTCAACTTACTTTGGAGGAATTGATTAACTTGGTACCAGATTTAGTTGATGGATTGAAAATTAAAGGTGGTAGTGTTGGCAATGGAATCAGCAGGAAGGTTAATTTAGGTTCAAATGATAGTTTTAGGCGCACCAATGAGATTATTCAAGAAGAAGATATTGGAAGAATGAATCATGCTGACTTGAATAATTTGGACTTTGGCAAATTAAGATCAATTTTGGGAAGACAGAAGAATTGGTTATATTCATGTTCTTTAGGATTTCTCAATGTTGAACTTGGCGATCATGAAATTACTACAAGATGTTTAATTGATTCAGGATCTCAGATTAATGTTATGAATGTGGATTTTGCTTATAGCATGGGTTTAGAATCACACGTCAAGATCAAGATGGCGTTACGTGGTATTGTTAACAATGAAGCTGAATTAGTTGGTATTGTTGAAAATGTTCAAGTTTTAATTGGTGATCATGTTCAAGGAAAGGTTCATTTCTTTTTAACTACAGGTGATGCACCAGTTATTTTAGGTAGACCTTTCTTAGTTGATTTTGAAGCAAATTGTCAGTTTTCGGAGAAGTATGGTGAAAGGATTTCAATGGTTGATGATAGAGGAATGGTTGCAAGGTTTTCAACTTGTGACAGTAAAGCTAGTGAATTTCAAAGAAGTATTCCTGGGATGGATTGGCCTCCTCAAGTTTATCAAAGTCAAGAATCAAGGTCAAATCAGTCTTTAAGAAGACATAGGTATGCAAATGGTGGGAAGAAGGTTTGGAAATTGGTTAAGGAAGATGCGGATGAACATCACAGGGATTTAAAAGAATTGTAGGTGGATCTTTAAATGGGGAAATTGTCAAGGTGCAGCAAGACACCCCTGGTTCATCTAATTTTTTGCATCATAATAATTTTCATTGTACATTTAATCATTTTTCAAATTTAAATTATTTTATTCCTCAAGATTTTAAAGAAAATTCTTTTGATTCATATTCAACTTATTATTTCTCTCAATTTAATTTTATTTCAAATGAAGAAGAGTTTAATGATTTTTATGGCGGCAAATGTTTGAATAGCGGCAAGTGCAAAGCAAGAAGAAGAGGTTCAAGACGTGGAAAGAGAAGATTATTACGGTTCAAGATTAAAGATGATTTATTTGAAGAAGAAGAATTGAATGTGTTATCTTATTTGGCAAGTGGACTGGGTATGAAGGAACAAGAATTGATTTGTAAGGACTTCAGAGAAGGTGGATTTATTGTTGGAGCAACGAAGTACAAACCAGTGGCTAAGAAGATCAGGCCAGTGAATGAACCAATGCCTCAATATCTTAATCCTCCACTTCAAAGACCACCCCTGTCGAGGGATCCTTATGAAACTCCTGTGCTCAAGAATCCACCAGACTTTGTTGAAACTGAAAAGGTTACTGAAGAAAGGCTCAAGATGGTCAATTTTGGTCCGCCTGGTTGGTTAAGTAGTGAAGAAATGAAATTAATTTTACATGTTATTGTCTTAAGAGGAAAATCAATTGCGTTTCATGAAAGTGAAAGAGGTGTTTTAAAACATGAGTATGGGTTACCTTATATTATTCCTGTTGTTGATCATGTACCTTGGCAAAAGAAAGTAATTCCTATTCCCAAGGCAAAAAGACAAGAATACATTGAATTAGTTAGACAAAGATTAAGAACTGGTTTATATGAGCAAAGTACTTCAAGTTATTCTAGCCCAGTATTTTGCGTAATCAAACATGATGGAAAACTTAGAGTAGTTCATGATTTACAAGAATTGAATAAAGTTACAATCAAGGATGCAGGTGTACCACCAGCTCCAGAAGAATTTGTTGAAGCTTTTGCAGGAAGATCATGTTACGGACTTGGTGATATCATGGGTGGTTATGATGAAAGGGAATTGGCATTTGAATCAAGACCTTTGACAACTTTTGAGACTCCTTTGGGTAGGTTTCAATTAACTAGACTTCCTCAAGGTGCAACCAATTCAGTTGCGGTTTATCAGGCTCAGATGATGTGGATACTTCAAGATGAGATTCCAGAACATGCTGGTGTATTTATTGATGATGGTGGTATTATGGGTCCAAGAGATGATTATGATAATGAAGTTTTATTTGAAAATGAAGGAATCAGAAGATTTATTTATGAGTATGCGGTTACTTTGGAAAGGATATTATTCAGGATTGAAGAAGCAGGACTTACGGTTTCAGGAAAGAAATTTGCTGCATGTGTACCTGAATTAGAAATTGTTGGACATGTTGTTGGGTTTCATGGTAGGACTATTTCAGTTAAGAAGAAAAACAAAATTCAAACTTGGCCAGTACCAAAAGATCCAGGACAAGTTAGAGGTTTCTTAGGTGTATGCGTATATGTGAGAATGTTTATTGAAGGTTTCTCTGAGTTATCTTCTCCTTTAAGAAGATTAACAAGGAAAGGTGTTGATTGGGATTGGGATAGTGTATGTCAAGATGCATTTGAACAATTAAAGGATATAGTTGGTAGAGAAATTACATTGAAGAGTATTACTTACGGTGAAGGTGCGGGTAGATTGAAATTAGCTGTTGATTCAAGTTATATTGCAGCTGGTGCGGTTTTAACTCAAGAGGATAAATTGAAGAAAGATAGACCAGTGTTATATGAATCTGTTACTTTTACTGAAGTTGAATCAAGATACTCACAACCAAAACTAGAATTATGTGGAGTAGCAAAGATTTTGAAGAAATTACAAGTTCATTTATGGGGTCAACATTTTGAGTTACAAGTAGATGCTAAAGCTTTAATTCAAATGATTAATACACCTGATTTACCTAATGCTCCAATGACTAGATGGGTATCTTTTATTCAATTATTTTCATTTGATTTGGTTCACAAAGCAGGAAAAACTTTTACTATGCCGGATGGTTTATCAAGAAGACCTCAAGATAGTGATTTAGATAGTGACGCTGAAGAATTCAATGAAGAGAAGAAACTTATTGATGTTGCAAATAATGATTATGATTTTGGTATTTATTGCGGAAATCTAATTATCAATGAAGATTTACTCAATGGTGACGTAAGATGGGAACAAGTTGGCTTTTGGAAACATTTAGTCAATTACTTAGAAGATTTAATCAGACCAGAAGACATTAGTGATGAAGAATTTAAGTCAATCAAAAGAAAGTTGGATAAGTTTTACTTGGATAATGGGCGGTTAATGCGGCGGCAAAGTCCTATAGCTCAGGTTGTAGTTACAAATGTTGAAGGTCAAGATTGGATTCTAGAACAATTACATGAAGGTTTAGGTCATAGAGGAGTTGAAGAAACTTATAGAAGAATTGTACTCAGGTTCTGGTGGCCAAGCTTAAAGAGGTCTGTAAGGGAATGGGTTCAAAGTTGTGAAGCTTGTCAAAAGCGGAGCTCACTTACACCCAAGGAATTAGGACATGCTACGGGTGAAGCTACTTTATTTGGTAGAATTAGTATGGATGCTGTACATATCAAGGCTGGACAACATAAGTACTTAGTGGTTGCAAGAGATGATTTATCAGGTTGGGTAGAAGCAGTACCTTTGGTTAATTTAAAAGCGGATAAGGTGGCAGAATTTTTAGAAAAGGAATGGATTTTTAGATATGGTGCAATTAAAATGGTTACAGTTGATGGTGGAGGTGAATTTAAAGATGAATTAGTTAATGCGGTTGAAAAGTGTGGAGCAAAACTTAGAATTGTTACACCTTATTATCCACAAGCAGCTGGTATGGTTGAGAGAGGTCACAAACCAATCAAGGATACCTTAGTCAAAATGTGTAGTACAAATCCAAGTGCTTGGCGGAAAACTTTACCAATGGTTTTATTTGCAGATAGAATTTCAACAAAGAGGACAACAGGAGTTTCACCTTATGAGATGGTATTTGGTCAAAGAGCGGTCTTACCTGTTGACGTTGAGGCTGGAACTTTTCTTGGAGTTAATTGGGAAGATGTTCATACAAGAGCTGAATTATTAGAAGCAAGAACTGAACAACTTTTAAGAAGAGAAGAAATGATGGATAATGCTTACAGTAAAATGATGAGAGTTAGAGAAGAAAGTGTTAGGTATTGGGACAAGAAGAATGCGCACGAATTAAGGAAAAGTCCTTTACAGGTTGGTGATATGGTTTTAGTTTATAATGCGTCTTTAGAAAGTCAATGGGGAAAATTATTTGAAAATAGATGGAATGGTCCTTATAGGGTTAAAGAACAACTTCCAATGGGTTCATTTGTATTGGAAGAATTAGATGGAACTGAATTACGGAGAAGGTATGCTGCGTCTCATGTCAAGAAATTTTACGCAAGAGGAACAAATGATTTAGAAGAAAGTACGGATGAGGAAGATTTAAATGAACAAAATGAAGGTGAAGATTTTATGGATGAAGATTCAAGATGGGAGGAAAGTGATGAAGAGTTTAGTGTTTGAATTAAAATTACAAAATCAAATAAAAATCAACATAGATTGCGATTTCTTTTTTTTCTTTTTATGGTTGTGTGTGTTTTGATTGTGTTTTCTTATTTCTTTTCTTAATTTTATCTCAAGTTTCATTTCATTTTATTTTATCTCAACTTATGGTCGTGGTTCATTAACATTACGGGTGCAAGACTTATCAAAATTCAATCAAGCAAAGGGGTACAACAACAATTTAATTGTTCAACAATATATTAGCGGCAAATTCAAACATCCCATATTTAGCGTAGAGGTCTTATCAAATCAATGGTGGTCAAGGGTTTATTCTTTAAATTAACATTATAGAGGTGGATTTCATTTATCTCAGTGGTTACAGTAGAGTTTGGTTACTCTTATCTTATCTTTTTTTTTTATTTTTATAAATTAGACTTGGTTATGTTTCTTCATTTTATTTTATTTTTCTTATTCACTTTTTCACATTTCATAGAGGTCATGGGTTCATTATTATTTAAAACAATCATAGAGGCGGGTTTCAAATTTATCTCAAATTAGTTGCGGTCAAAAGTTCTTCATTATAGAGTCTGGTTATGTTTCTTATTTTTTCTTATCTTTTTCTTTATCTTTTTCTTTGAGTGCGGTATTCAAAATGATCACAACAATCAAATTAAATGGGGTATTTAAAATCAAACAAGTGAAGAGGGAACAAAAATCACATAGTCGTGGCGGGTTCTTCACTTTTCATTTCTTTCTTTTTTTCTATTTCATTTTCTTAATTTCTTTTTTTGATGGTTTCTTTCATCTTACACACAAACAATTCATTGGGCAGATTATCAAATTATTCAGGGCAGAATCATTCACAATTATTACAGCAGGTATTGGCGGTTTAACTAAAATTTACATGGGCAAAATTTATATAGGGGTGTCACGGTTAAGGCTACTTGGTTACGGTTTCTTTTACTTTTTTCTTTCTATATTTTTTTTTTTTGGTTATGATTATTTGGTTTTGGGAAAGGTCCTGACTGAAAGATGTGAGAGGAGTGGTGGGTAGTTTGGAAGACGGGGAAATGGATGCTTATTCATCTTTTACAATAAGGGGTTGATTACGTATTTTAATTCATTAGAGTCAATTTTATAATACAAGTTTATATTACGTATCAAATATTAAAATACACACTCAAGATTCAATAATATCTGATCTTGAAATTTGAAGTGATCATTATGTACTTATAAATATATTATTCACAACTCACATCAATTCTCATTTCTCAAATAACTCAACTCAGCAAATTCTCAAGTTACTTTATGATTTTTAATGGAATGGTGGAGCAAACACCATTGTGTTTTGGGGGAGTTGGTATCTATTTTTTATAGACAAATTTTATTTATTTTTCATGATGGGGACATCATGTGGTTTTGGGGGAGGCTGTGGTGAACAAAAGTGACCACAATGGTCCGAATAAAATTTATTTTTATTTTTTCAATTTTATTATTATTTTTTTAATTTTTTAATTTATTCATACATATACTTATTTATTTTATTTTTTAGAAAAATTACTTTATATTAATTAATTATGAATTATATTTTTTATAAATCATATTTTTATTTTTTATTTTATCTTATTTTAACTCAGTATTAAAATCAATTAATTTTATTTTTTATATTTTTTTATTTACTATTTATTTTATATTCATTTAATCTATCTTTTTAATTTTAATTTTAATTTTATCTATTTTATTTTTTATTTTATTTCATTTTTTACATCTCAAAATTATTTTATTTTTTTATATTTACAAATTTATATTTATTTAATTAAATTTATTTTTATTTTTATTTTTATTTTTTCTTTAATTTAATTTGATTAATTTTTATTGAATTTATTTTTATTTTTTTTAATTTTTTTAATTTTTATTTTTATTTTATGGGTTATGAGGTATGTGTTATGTGGTAATGGAGGAATTGAAGCAAAAAAGTCGAAATTATGGGTTTTTGGGTGTAGTGTAGTGATATGTAATATGGGGTTATGACATGTGTACAGGTTTGAAGTTGAAATTTCGAAATTATGGGGTTTAACATGGGTGACTAATTTATTTATGGATTTGAGGAGTTATACAGTAGATTATGGGTTCTTTGGTTATGGGTTTAAATGAGGCTAAATTTCGAAAATTGAAGATATGGATACATTGGGGCATGAGTGGTAAACTGGGGGTGGTAAACTGAAATGGGAATAGGGTCTGGCATGATACAAAGACACTTTCAAATGATTCACAAACCACATGGTTGGAAACATAAGGTCTTCATATGGAATTGGTCAATTCGAAACTTGGAAATCATTTTCGAAATCTGAGAAAGTTGCATTTTCAATCACAAGGATGTAATTCAAAGGTACCACAGCACACTTCAAGGGTAGGTAAAGGTTGGGGTAGATTCTACTGGCGCATTTGACCATCCAAAATTAATTTATTCATCATACTCATCATCATTAGTGGTACTATCAAGTGGTAAACTGGGTAAATCCCAATTTCGAAGATTTTTGCCTATTTTCAATTGCTTTTTTAGGGTACAACCATTGAAGATACAAACTAGCTTGGCTGAGCAAAGTTGTAGAGCGTGAAATTCTCTTCATTTCTGTCTCTTCAGAATTGTTTTATGGTCCTTCATTTCAATTTTATTTCAGTTTTCAGGGTAAATTGGTGGAATATCAGGCTTTTGTGATAAACAGCTAAGTAATAGTGTGAACTGTGTGCTTGAAAATTTGTCAATGATCAATGTGTGTGCGCTGAATATGTGTATCAATTTTAATTTGGGGGTTGATAAGGAGTATCTTTGTGAAAAAGTTAGTTGAAGTGGAATTTTGAGTTTGGAGGTTGATTTTTGTCACATTTCTCTTTGTGTGTGCTCTTATTTTTCTTATATACATTGGTATCTTTTGTAGGGACTTTTGTCCCTCTTTTAATCAGCAAAAATTATTATTAGAATTTTAGAATAAGTTGTATCTTTTATTATTATCATTCAGGTAACAACTAGTGAAAGTTGGAATTTTATAATAGTTAGACCCTTATTTCTCTTTTAATTAATTTCTAGTTGAGTGGGTACTCATTTGCTCATTGGGTTTGGTGCCTGAGTGCGCCTATATAGTGTTATTATTGAAATTACTGTCCTCAATCAGCCTGGTTTTTATTAATCCAAAGACTTGTAGGTCTTAAATTTAATTCATTGTAATCAAAGTCCCTGTTTAAGGAGGGCATTTCTTTTTGTTTGAAGTCTTTCCACTCACCATTCCAAGACTTATTATTATTCTTGTGTGTGTGTTTGTTGTTCTACACTTCATTCTTCCCCTTCTTGGCTCTGCTTTCAGCCTGTTCTGAAAGAGTTCTACAACGGTTTGTTTTTCTCTCAGAGTTTTTTTTGTATGTTGTTGGCTTCGAGTACCTTAATTGATTGTAGTCAGAAGAAATCAATCAATGCTTTAGTGATGTTTTGTACAGTAACATGAAACAATATGATCAGCTCCAACCTTCCCTTTCGTCGTTCCTCCGCTGCATCTCAAAGACATCGACCCGAGCTCCATAAAGCTTTGATTTTGAAACCCGGATTCTAATCAACATTTTGCCCTTTGGAGCTACGGCATAAGGTTATTTGTCATTCATAGTCTCATGTAGGACGTATCATACATTATGAAACACTTGCTCGATCGGCCAGGCATGTCTCGATAGTGATCACCGCCCAGTTGTTCAACCAATACATCTATCTCTTCTTCGAGAAGCTCCATGGTCTCCGGTAGAATGACCAGTTTTCGACGATCTGAGGCTGTTCGATTCTGCCTGCGCTTAGCCTGCAACACTCGAAGCTCTTCTCTGTAAGATACACCACATGAGACTATTGTTCATAGTACATACTACATACTTACGTCACATGGCATGAGTATAAATGAAGAATCTACTCAACTCGGTCTGCTGATGGCGCTCTTCCAAGCCAGCTAGTTGATTCAGCTTCAAGGTCAGGGCCTGTGAGTTCTCGTCCACCATTACCTGGAGCTGGCTTTGTCGCTGTTGATTCCATTGGGCTGTCAAATAAGCTTCAGTGCAAGTCGGATTACGTCTCCTCAACGCCTGAAGCTGTTCGGCACTTGTACGGAAGAGTTTTCCACTGGAAGCCAAGCGTTGTTTTAACCATTGTACTACATTGAGTAATGAGGAGTTATTGAACTGCTCAGCCATGTTAGAAATCAATTTTGACACACTTGATTGCATCCGTTTGACTCTATTTGTATGCTGTGCCCGTAAATTGAGAGCACATAGTCTGTGGGGTTTAGTTGAGTACCTCAGCGCACCAACCAAAGCGGCCAGGCTGGACCAGATCCTCTCCAGGCCTTCCCCATCGGGCAACCCCCAATTTTCATTGAGTCGTGGGTTGTACTTTAGTTGACAAGCCCACTGGTGAACGTGAGAATGAAATACACTTGTTCCAAACTTAAGCCGTCCAGCTGTTCTTTCCTCTCGAAACAAGTTTCTCTGTTTGATTGTTGGAAAATGAAATATGTGGTGTCAAAAAGTCTGACACATCTTTTGAGAACATTGGAACAGACCTTGAGGATACTTTTTTCCATATTACAACCAATGTCGTAAAGTATTCCAAATTGAGGAGAATCATGATCATGTTTCACAGTTTTCCTCAGGATCCAATCCATCATGGCGAGGGGATAATACCCTCTACGTATTGGATATCCAAATTAATTGGATTATGTGAAAACAAAGTGGAAATTGTTGAAACTCACCGTTCACCAGTTTGAACCAAATTGATGAACTTAAGCAAATGGTCATGGCGACAAGCCATTCCCATTAGACCAGTTTCGTCACAACCACGCCAGGTTTGGCGTCCTCGTGTATCATTGGCAGTGGTATGCTGAGCGCTGCAAGGATCCTATCAAATGAATACATATCATAAGTTCGAGATCTTTTAGAGACTGTGTACACTCACAATCACCTCTGTAGCAGCACGTCGACGATCTTGTGTTGATTCCAATCTGTCCTTCCACAGCTTCACATCTGCTGGTGGAATGAAAAGAGATGGCAATATACCTGTGTCACCTCGCCACGCTGCACTTGCTGCCAGGTGACGCCTTTGCTGAAAGTTAGCATCCAAACAAATAATTAAATCGGGCTCGCCGTCCCTAAGTCCTGGAACCTTAGGACCAAAGCAAGAGGGGCAGTTATCAGCGAGCTCATCAAGGGCGGTCAACTTGAGAGCTCGTGTGGCCATCTCTTCCTCTAATCTCATCATCTCTCGATAGACATCCACGGCTTCTGAAAAACATGTTCTCAAATCGCGACGCTATTCAAGGTACTTATTAGTGTGTATATGTAAGTTAGCAATCAACTTCTATACATGTAAGATAGCAATAGACTTACTTGATCTTTACCTTTGACAAAAAAAATCGAATTTTGGGCATCTAGGTACTCATCTAGGCTTTCGACAAAAGGTGCAAGCCGTACACTTGTGAATTTCCAAAGTATATGGTGAAAGCGTAACAAGCGGAGAGAAAAGGCTGTTCTGGGTCGGATGGGTGTTGATCCGATGTACCCCATATTGATAAGTCGTATCAAATCGGTGGTACAATCACAAGACTTGATCAATAGCTTTGATCTACCTATAATACACGGGGGTAGAAGCTTTTTAATCAGTAATATGTATACCCGTTCAAGAAAAACAAATGATTTCTCACCAATAAGATCAATAGTATCTATTATCACATCATGTTTTTGCCAATCGCGACATTTACATGGAGAATTCCAGTCGTGATTCCACAGTGTTGGATGACCCCATTGGAACGTCATCCGACTACATGGAAGGAACTCATTGAATAACGTGTGAATTACTGCTTGCCAGTGGGCCTCTTTGCGAAGCGTGCGCTCCTGGTAGGTGACGCTTCGAAAGTATTCCAATCGGTTCATCCTAAGGGGATTTAAATTTTCTTGATCTACTAGGTTGTCAGTCCCCATGGGTTGAAGCTCGTCGTAACGTTCGACAACTTCGACATCTTCATTGTCGTCGTCATTTTCGCCTTCTTCATTGATTGGATGGACATTACTGGCACCAACGGCGTTGTTAGGTGCTGGATTGTTGTCAGAGAGCACATCCATTGAAGCTTGAGCCTCACGATTATTTAGATTGGCCAAACGTTGCCTAGCAGAACCGGGTGGTCCATTGTTGGACTTCTTTTGACGCTTTGACTTCGGAGGTCGAATCTCTTCACCTGGTAGGGCCATGAGGAAACTACATACAACGAATATAGTGATTATAGGATTTGTAAGTGAAAGTAAATCGTGGAGTGGGAACGATAGTCAGTGGATAACTAGTAATCCACAAAAGACAATCAATGTCCCCTTTCACGTGCGTATCCGAGCCTCATCCCAATATGAAGATTGTATGATGCAACTTACATCACAAGTCTAATTGTCATTGGACTAGGTAGTGATAAGCGAGGATATTTGCGAGTAAGGGAATTCATTTGATGGAGGATCACGAAGATGGTATGATGCAACTTACATCGCAAGTCTAATTGTAAGGGAATTCATTGGGTGGAGGATCACATAATAATCATGCAGAACCAAATGTCCTGATGCGAAGGGTTTCAACAATTTCATGGCAGGCTGATAATCATCGTCTCAGTGATTGATGCTGTTTAACTACAAATCAATGTATTTAAATATGTGTCAAAGTGACCGTTTCTCCATTGGAAAAGCAAGAATCAGTACTTCGTAAAGACCATCATGATTATTCTTGGTTGAGGAAAGCTTGGAAGATTGTCCAACTTGAAGTCCCACTAAACAAGATTTCTTTACACCCCACAATCATTATATAAGATAAATTGCCAGTTGATAACAACTTGTATCACATTGCAAACCCAAGCAAGCATTCTTTATATAAGATAAATTGCCAGTTGATAACAACTTGTATCACATTGCAAACCCAAGCAAGCATTCTTTTTGACTCAAGGAACCCCCGTTGTTCACTAAAGTTCATCTCAAAAGCTTACTGAGATTGTGTTGTTGGGTTGTGTATTTGACAAGATGTGCTACCTTTGTTGGGTTGTGTATTTGACAAGATGTGCTACAGTTTATTTGCCATCGATTTCCTTCGTCATTAAACTGTCTTTATAAACACCAATTGTAGATAAAACATCCAATATGTTCTATGGTCTTTTAAGGATTGTGGGATTTAATTTATGGACTAGAGTTCAGATGTGTGGAAACTGGTGTCAAATGTTTGAAGACTTACTTTATCACAAGGTCCAATATCATCAAAGATCAATGAAACTACGATTATTTTCCAACCTTCACCAGCTTTACCATGCTAAAATATAGAATTAGATCTACAGACATCACAAATCTATGGCGTAGAAGAGAAAACATGAGTTTAAACAATATCACAAATTTGTTTTTTGAAAGTGATGGTTTGTCTGAACGTAGAAAAGACTCACATCCATCATGTCACCATGGATAGTTGTTATAACAAGACATTACCTTTGTTATGACAAGTTACCGCAACCAATAATTCCGGATCACAAATTATTGATTGCACTTCTTACTTTCTAATACCCATTGGAGTAAAAACATCTGGATCACATGTAGCTGCAGCATATCTTAGATGTGTGAATTCTTTACTATCACCTGCTTGTTGTTTATATTTCTGTTCTACCAAATTTGAGATTGCTTTATTTAGGTACAGTGAGGGTTTTTGAACGGAAGGATGAAAAGCTTTGGTGTGTTTTGGACAAAGAACAAATCATTTCAGGTTGAACCTCTCTTGGATGCCTATTGATTTACCGTTGTCTAGCTGATTCAAGTATTTCCTGCTCAGCGGTTTCTTACAAAACTTTTGGCTCTAAACATCAAAATCTCTGGATGTTGATTTACAAATTTCGAAGTGGGAAAAGCTGGGAAAAGTACATAAGTGAACACCCAACAACGGATTTAATTTTAACCTGGCACCTCACTGTACAACTGTACAGTTCAAACTGTTACTTAACCTTTCTTTTACGGTCGTCGCATTACACGCAAAAAGGATCATCCTTTTGATACAATCAATATCACAAAACACCGTCAACACTTTGAGTAACTACCTTCAACTATCATTCCATCACGCTCACCACACTTTCGTCTCAACTATCATCAATGGTCAATAACACTCGAAACACTCGACGCAGCGGCCGCACAACTAGGTCTTCCAAAGCCATTGCAGGAGGAGGGTTGCCAGTCCGGAAATCTAAAAAAACTGTTGGCCGAAGGAAGGCAAGGGAAGACGTTCACGACGTTGACGAGGAGGAATCCGACTTTGGCGATGATCAGGATCGTCATTCAAGCGATGAGGACAGATCCAACTCTGAGAAAGATCAAGAAGCGACTGTCACAAGCAATGTTTCAAAAAAAAAATCTGCATCGAAGAAGGGTGGTCGCAAGACAGCAAATAAGAAATCAACTAACAACAATCAGCTGACTGAGGAATCCGAAAATCAAAACACAAATCACCCTCAGGAAAGTGATGTCAACAAAAACAAATCTACTAGTATCTTCCGCTCGCGCTTCCCTGGTTTTGAGATGGACAACTTTGAAGATTTCCTTGATGATTGGACGCTTGTGGATCTTCGACAAACGATTGCTAAACAGGCCTCAACCGCGAATCGAGCACATCCCGATATTGATGCTTTAGTGAAAACCATCAGGTTACAGTATGAAAAACGGATGTTGATGGCTGCGCTGATGGGAGGTGTCCCTGAAGCAGTAATTTGGAACATTGTGTAGGTTCTCCTTGGCTTGTCTTTTACACAAATCGAGTATGAATTAACTGACTGATCAATGTAGCTAATTGCATTGGCCATAGAGGAGAAGGTGGCAGGAAGGGAAATGTGAATTCCTGGATTCGATTCCTAGGTTTCTGTAAGCTCGCTCTAGATGAAAAGTGTATGTAATTGATTCTTCCTATGTGATTGATTCTCTTCTTTTACCAAAGTCTTTCTCACTATATTTATCCTCATTTTTTATAGTACCAGCACGAGCTAGTAGGGAAGAATGGGCCACCCGAAACAAGAAGCTTGCTCAAATATGGAAAGCACTCACGGATGACGAAAGGACTATATTCAAAGATCCATACTTTTTTGCCTTGGCGAATCTACCCGATCTATCGTACTTTGAACGTGAAGATGCAGAAGATGAAGATGGAGAAGACCTCAGCATGGACCACATTGAAGCTTCCGCATCGCCTCCCAAGGTGCATCAACTTAGTGACACTGATAGATCAAAATATATGCCCATTTTCAGGAAACTAGTCGATGTTGATAAGCTACATGCGTGTCACGGTCGGCCAGAACCTACGGCTTCTGTAGAGACTTTGCAGAAGAAGTCTCTATCGGAGCTACGGAAAGCTCATCACGATGTGAGTTATTCAATTCTTCCTATCTACACGCGGCCTTCTCAATATTGACATTGCAAAATAAAGTTCTCTGTTGTATGCCAACGTTATCAAGTCACATATTACCTCACTGCCGTCAGTTGTGGTAGTTACGAGGGCTGGTCGCAAACTTTTTCAAACAACTTGCCATTTGCTAGATGGGCTGAGACTACCGCCAAAGTTCCCAGCAAATTTTCAACTTATATTCATGGGAAGACAGTTGGAAAAGAAATCGAAGCTTCCAAGGTTCAGCAACCGAGTGATGAGCGCAAAACTCGACTTACACACCAATTGAACTCATTAGTCGGTAAGCCTGATGCCTTGTTATTTTGTGAACATCGCCAATGTAACTGATTTCATATGTTTGTATCTAGATGCGGTCTTTGAAGGAAATATCTTTCCAAAAGTTGAAGATCCAAAAGCTGAGATGGCAGCTAGGGGCTGGCCGATTCGAATTGTTCAGAAGACAGGCAGCCTTTTATCTCCGGATTTACTTGACAGGGGTCATCGACGAGCTAAGGATTCGACTGTACAATTATGGCTTAAAGATATTGAAAGTGGCCACTTTGTTATAGAGTTGATTCCAGAATCCGAGCGACAACCAAAACAGAAGAAATCGAGAAAAAAAAAGAAACAAGAACAACACATATCATCACAACGACCGGCTAGCGCTGATCCTCTCAGCTCATCTGACGAAAGAGACAATCCTACACAATCACAAGCTCCACAAGCTCAACGCAGTCGTCAGTCATCCGAAGACAGTGAAAATGAGGATGTGTCTCCGCGCCTACCCAATCTCAAAGTGATTAGTGAATCACAATCATCCGAAGAAGACAATCAGCAACCACGTGTTCATAAGAAAAGAGTACGTGATGATTATTCTGAAATCAACAACTCCGGTATCCAGCCTCCGAATCAAAAACACAAGGATTCCCAATCCCAAAGGCCTCATGCTCGAACCAACGGAAGACCAGGAGATGTACATGATGAATCAAGATTGAATGGATTGGATGGATCACCAATACGTGATGGTCAGTATTTTGCTTAAGTTTACTTCATACCCTTCTCAACCCTTTCTTACCTTTACCATCTCTGATCTTTGGTGATCCAAATCATTAGATTAGATTCAATTAACATACTTTACTCCTCTTGGTACTGAGATGCGAGAAGGTCATTATACACTTATTTTGACTGTCTTTCTGAGTATCCCTGTTTCCTTTTTTTCTTGTCGCTCATCTGATGTCTTCTATTTGATGTCTTCTGTTTTTTAACCTCCATTTGTCTTTTGTCTTTTTTTCATGTCACTCATTTGCTGTCTTTCGTGTTCTCTTTTTTTCTTGCAATTTGATTTTTCGTCGCTCTTTCACAGTCATGTTCTGAATGCTAGAATGTCTCATGAAAACTTTCTCATAAGCTTGAGAAAACATGAGTTGGTGAAGATCAATTCAAATTGGTACATGACTTGAACGTGTCATCGTAAGATCAAAAGAACACATGACTTGATCGATTTGTGAGGTTACATGACTTGATCGATTCAAAAAAACATACGATTTATCAAAATCAAAAGGAAACTTCTAATATCATCTTTTGTGTCCTTGTCTTGTACCTATGTATGTATGATTCAACAATCACATCACACATGTTTGTGATTGAACCATTTTTTGGATCGATTGATTTGATTGAATTGATGCAATGAGCTAATCGAGTGAGATTAACGGCTGTAAAGGTGTAAGTCATGTGCTTTTATCGATGTAATGTACATACAACTTTCAATCAAGGTGAAGCAGATGCGAGATTGGATGAGAGGGGCATGTGAACTTGTTGGATGGGAGGGGCATGTGAACTTGTTTTGAAGGAAAGAAGAAAAACGAATTATTTGTTCGGGTAGTGTGTGATCAAGCTGGTGAAAAACCAATTGGAAAGTCCAAAGGAGGTTGACAAAGTCTCACAACTGTGCGATGAAAGATTGGATGCTAACGATGATAAAAGCAGCCAGGTGTTTAATCAATAGTGTTGGTCTTCGACAACAATGGCAAGTGATTGATCTGAGGTGAGGGGATCCTGGTCAATTGAGATGAGCCTGCGCGATTGCCTTCTGGAGCAATCTGAGGACTTCTCTCAGATCAGTCTGAGACATTAGCTGAGCAGTTGAAGTGAATGCCAGAGCACTTGGGCTGCTCTGAACGGGATCCAGAGCGCTCTGAACTGGATCCAGAGCACCCTGAGTGCTCTGGGTCCTTTGGTCAGATTGTCTGAATTTCTCAGATAATTTTTTTGGATCTGAAGTGGTGGAATGGGTCAATTTGAGGGTAATAATCATGTCCAAATCAAAAAAATTTCTTGAGGAGGACTTGTAGTGAGAAATGAGATTGCTCCAGAGCGTCTGAATTGCTCTGCTGCAAAATGTTGGCTCCCCAGCCGACAAAGAAGTACATGTCTTCGTTGGCTTGTAAGTCGCTTTGTACAGGCGCCACAGGTGATAATTACCCGCCGTTTTGATACTTGCCTTTTCATATGTTCCGCCAATGCTGGTGATATAGCACATAATTCTCCAACCTCTGCTTCTATCTTAGTCTTCATAATTCTATCCACCACCTTATCCATTGCTCCTTCATATCCCCGTTCCACCGGCCGTTCAAATCTTCCTTTGATGATATCCTTCTTCTCAATCCTTGGTGCTACAACTGTGGCCTTCTTCCTTCCTTTTAATTTAGCCAAAGGAATATCCTCACTACTATCATCTTCATCTAATTCCATAACTTCATCCTCAGCATCCTCTACTTCTTTCTGAATTGAAACCTTTTTCTTCTTTGGAGCCTCCACCGGTTCTGCCTTTCCTCTACCCCTCTTGACTTCCACATCATACACCTTTGTACCTGCACCTGCCATAGCTGCCTTGAATCCTCTACTAGTAATTCCTGGTGCTTTCCAGTTTTCTAAAACCCCACAATTGACTCTCAACTCTTGAATCTGAGAATCCCCATTAGTATCTTTAGTCAAAACACCTGTCACCACTGTCTTTTCCGGTATTACTACAGCTGGTCCAGGGGGAGCATGAGTTGAGTTGGGAGGAGCTCCTCCTTTTGCCGCAGCAATCTTAGCCTGCTCCACTTGTAAAGAGTGGTCTGCAACTACAGTCCGGATTGGTCGACTACTATCCCATCTGATTACTGCTCCGTTAGATAGAATATAAGTATTATTATGCTCTCTAACATATCCATCATTAATGTCCCTTTGTTTATCTGAGCACCTATTATGACTATGTCCTTCTTTGCCACAGTAATAACACATTATGGGTCCATCTCGAAACGGTCTTTCTTGAAACTCTTCTCGAGGTGGTCCGTTGTTTGGCGGAGGTCCATAAGATCCACTTGATGGTTGATTATTACCATTGTTTTGTTGGAACTGCCCAGATGAGGTGTTCCATTGAGAGGTTGAGTTGTAGCCTCCTCGTCCACCTTGGTTCCCTCCATATCCTCCTCTGTTACCACCAAACCCTCCTCTTCCTCTATTCATTCCAAAGTTAGAGTACTGCCCTCCGTTTTGATTATTGGGGCCTGGGCCATTGTTGTTAAAGTTCTGACCACCTCTGAAGTAGTTAGCCAAGTTGAATTGTGATGCAGGACCCCCTCTGTTTTGTGGTGGTGGGCCAAAGTTATTTTGTCCAGAGTATGAGTTGTTCTGGAAACCACCATGGACTTGTCTATTCTGATTTCCAGCCAAAGGTCTACTCATTCCTTGTCCACTCCATGCAGCAAACTGTCGAACCAATTCACCAATGGTTGCTTCATCCACCGACTTTCCGCCAATCTTCTTATTCAAACCTTCCATCTTCTGTCCCCTTCTCTCTATATCCTTCTGTACCACTTTCTCCTTAATCTCCTCATCCTTCTTCATCTCCACTTCTTTCTTGCCTCTTAACTCCTCAAATACCAATTCTACTTCCTCCTGTACTACTGTATGAACCGCCTTCTTGAAAATTTTTCATCCTGGCAACCGATGCCTTCCATCCTTAGTCTTCCTTAATTCTCCATCATCCCGTAACCTCTCTTTAATCTTCTTCTGCATACTATCAGAGAACGCTCTATAGTAATGGTTACATATCTCATCCTCTGAGTCAATGTAATCATATTTTTTAAGGTACACTAGTATACTATCAAACTTGTGTCGAAAGCCTTCAAACTCTAACTTTGAATCTATACCACCATTACTTTCATACTCCAAGGTCAATTCCTTTAAGTCTTCCACTGTGTACTTGGGCGCCTCCCGAATCGAAGCATACCAATCCTTCATCTCTGTCTTCAATAATTTCCAATTCCATTCTCCTTCTCCCCAACCTTTAAGCTCCTTGATTTCCTCCTTCAATTCCTTTCCATTCACAAAGGCACAAACTTGCTTTGCCATATCTACATCGCTAGCCCCATCTACATCCGCCGCAACCTCGAAGTCTCGTAGAAATTTCTTTACATCATCCCCACGACTGAACCTTAACTCTGAATCTTGAGGTTCAATTTTCACCACCCTCTTCTTACTCCTCTTGCTTTTCTTCTTCTTCTTAATCTCCACTTCACTCTCCTTGTCCGAACTTGACTCCTCCTCACTACTACTGTCTGAACTTGAACTACTACTACTGTAATACTTCTTCTTTCCTTTACATTTACTTTTCCTCCTAGTCTTGTCTTTCTCCTCTTTACGTTTTGACTCTCTCAAAGCCTTCAGTACCTTTTCCATCTTCTCCGCCTGTGTCCTAGCCTCCTTTAGATATTCCTCTGCATCCTGAATTGAAAGTCCTCCTCCCTTAACCATTCCTTCTACATCTTCCATTGATACCATTTCCTCCGTCTCCATCCCTTCTACTCCAAATCCCCTTGCCGTCACATCGTCCTCCGATTCTTCTCCACTTTCCTCCTTCTCCCTATATGCCGACTTTTCCGCCATAGCTTCCCCTTTTCCACCATGAATACCGTCTCCACTTCTACTTCCTACTACTGCTAATGCTTTATCTGCCGCAATTTGAGTTGAATTCAATCCTTGACTAAGAATATTTTGAGATGACATGTTGAGATTTGAGAATTACTGATTTTTGAATTGAGATATTTTTGTGATGTGATGATAATTGATGATATAATGAATTTGTTGATTTGTTGAAACCACAAAGCGGAAGTGCACCCGCAAGACGCAGAAGTTGTTTCGAAATGCCCGGGCAGAGTCACCAGATGTAGAACTCCTACGCAGTGTAGCGTAGGCTGAGCCGGAGAGGGGATGAAGTACAACCAAAGAGGAAGGAAGTACAACAGATGCAGTTACGCTGCCCTCAACCTTTTGAAATCTCTAAGTTCAGAGCCGAAGTTGACAATTCTAAAACAAATTCTCCTGCTACACACAACCAATCACCTGTAATAATGTTGTCTTCCACTTTCTACTGATAAAATCAGTACCAAACTTGGTCCGAAACAGCTCAATACAAGTCTTCTGACTGTTTGAGTGGTCACCAAGTCCTTTAAACACTTAAAAAAATGTCTAAACTAGGGTTAAAGAAAGTTTAAGCAAACACTACACAAGAATCAATTCTGTAAGACAGTCCGAAACGTCTTTCGAAATGACCAAAACTGAGAATTCTTGAGATAAAAAGATAAAAAAAATAGCAAAAAATTGAAGGACAGCAAGAATAGAAGCTAGTTGAACTTCTACAACCCTAACTTTATATATAGAAAATTCTAACACTCTAAAAAAAACGACTACTTGAAAAACTCTTAATTTGGAGACGAAACGCTGAAAACCACACTGCAGACCTTTCGCAATCACAACTTTTACGGACACCACTTTCACGACTTTCAAATAAAAAAAATAAAAAAAATAACCCTTATAAGGGTATAACACTTAAATCACTCAAAAGTCTTATAAAAAAAATATAAGACCCTTTTTTAAAAAAATAACTCTAACAAAATGCTGAGCACACAGCAACACACAAGATAACACACGGACACAAAACAGACACTACACATGGACAAAAACACACAAAGAGACACACAAAAGATAAGATCCCTTCCCTTCAATCACCAAAAAAACCCTTCCTTTTATACCTTTTCTTTCTCTTGATCATCAAATTTATTTTTTATTTATTTATTTATTTTTATTCTTTTTATCACACCATCAAGCGGATCTTTCTTTTCTAAATCACCTAATCAATCGGATCCGTTCTTCATTCAACATGTAAGTCCCTTTTTTTTCCCTCTCATTTTATTCAATCAGTCCTTTTCTGATCCGTCATTTCATCATCTGATCAAACTGATCTTGTGATCCTTTTCCTATTTATCTTCAATTTATTTTTTTTAATCTCATTCAATTTCTAGTCCAGATCAATCGTTAGTACCATTTTAAAATACCTCGATATCTTCCTTTTTCATATGTATATGTATTTTTTTTAATTTTTAATTTAATTTAATTTTAATTTTTTTAGTTTTGGTTCCCATCGAGCGAACGATTGGTTGATCGGTCGTTCCATTGATCCGTTTGTTCTTGGCTATCTATATCAATCAATTGGATTTGATCTAGAATCTCAATTGTAAGTTTCTTTTTTTTTGTTCTTCTTTCTTTCTTCTAATTCAAATTCAACTTTGATTTTAGCTCGGTCTCGAAAGTCTCTAGATGTCTGAATTGATCAATCTTTAATTTTAACATTTGATTGTAAGTTCTTTTCTTTTCATCTTTCTTTTGAATTCAATCTCATCTTTTGATTGTTTCATGTACTAATTGATAATTTGATCTTTCTCAATCTTGATTCATTTAATTTGTTTTAGATCGCTCTGAGGACTTTCTAACTTTCTGGATTGATCAATTTCCTTTCTAGGACTCTGGATCGATCAATTTCCATTAAATTTGATCTTGATATTCTTAATTTTCATGTAAGTTCTCTTTCTATCTTCTTCTCATTTAATTTATAATTTATAAACTAATAAATTGTTTGTTCTTTCTTTTTAAATTCAATTTGTTCATTTGATGTTTTAGTTGTCTTCTTTTTTTTAGGTCGGTTTTGAAGGTTTATAACTGTCCAAATTGATTGAATTCATTACATTTGATCAAGATCTTCTTTTATGTAAGTTTTGTTCTCTATCCTCTTTCTTTCAAATACATCTTCATCTTCTTTTATTTAACTTCATAAACTAATGATCCCTTAAGTTTTTTCTTTTCATCTTCTATTTGCTCCTTTTCTGAATTTTAGCTCAATCTCCATGAATTCAATTTTTTTTAAATTAAAATTTTGTAAGGGTTTTTTTTTTCTTATCTTCTTTCTTTTCTGTATTCAATTTTGATTTTGTTAATTGTTTGTTTATCAATTTGATCAATAATTTCATTTGTAATAGATGAATAAATTGGTCTTCTCTTTATATATATATGATGTTGATTCTTTTAAATTCCTAAGATTTTTGTTTGATCTTGTTTGATTTGAATAAACCCAATAGAAAATAATATGACTTGTTTTGTAATATTTATCTTGAGTTGAATATACTGGATAGGTGAATGAAGAATGATAAAAATTGATTTTAATTTTAATTTGATCTAAAGAATCTGAGATGTGAGTTTTGTAAAAAGAAAAAAATTGTTTCTTGAAATGATCTGAGAAATAAAAAATATAAGTTTGAAAGTAATTAATAAAAAGTGACCCAAAGTAAATTATGAGTTTTGCCAGGAGAAAATAAGATGTCTATATAAAAAAATGAATGGCAGAATGTTTTGCTTTCCACACCGGATCGGCCTCCACAGAACATGGCCGAGTTTGTGAAAGCTGATACCTACAAGAGAAGAAGAGTACGCGAAGAATTAGCGTGGAACAAATACTTACGGCCTATGTTGATTGCCTACTTGCGATGTTCACACATCACGTCTGAATGGGGGAATCCCTTGACCTGGAATCACACCCACTTTAGAGAGGAGAAGTGCTATTGTTTGGCAAGCGAAAAGAAGTCTTGTTGTCTAGATGTGGTCAACCGAGAGAGTGAGTGTTTCTACAGTTGAAAGATTTGTGCATTTCTGACCCTCGTCTTCAACAGCTCGACAAAAGAAAGTCTTTGACTTTTGTAGTTGTACCCCAGATCAAGTTCGGTTGATCTCGCAAGGATATTTAGGAGGCTCTCCCACTTATCCTCAGACTGCTTTTTCTATACGACACATACGATCATATCATCTCACTTGGAAACATCGTCCAATCGGTGTACAACCTTTTGCACTAGCCCATGACGAATACCTGGACGCGTTCAATCCTTTGATTTTGATCCAAGGAACAAATCAGGTACGCTGTTTGTACTTCTACTTTAACGTACTTCTACTTTATCACTAATTAACTGCCTATCTCAACATCTTTTTTGTTTCATCATGTTAGCCTCGTCAATGGAGAAGGCCCATGGCATGCGCAGTTCATGCATATCGACTGATTTTGAAAGCACGCGATGACCTAGAGGCAAGAGCTCTACACCTGAGCAGCTTACAGAAGTTGGCCACCTTGTGTCCCCGATGTTTTGGACCAGGTGAGCTTTCGAAATGTGCCGATGAACCTGACTATATCATCTGTCTAGATGGTAATTTTCAGCATAAAAGGCATTCAGCTGCCAGTCGCGAGTTCGAAGAGATAGAGCTTCAACATCCGCCTCTATTTTTAAATGAAGACCAAGTTCAGGCATGGGATCCAGGGACCGGTGGTAGGGGAAATGTTGAGATTCCCTTGGTATGTTTTTATTTGAATAATTACTACTAAAGCACACAATCCAATACTAATTGTGTCTTTTGAAGGATCCATGTACAGCTCAGCATACTGCAGCTGCAGACCGTCGGTGTGCCACAACCTTTTGAGGTTTTGATGATAACGGACTCATGGGGATGGCTTGTAGGCATGATCAGTTCCTTGCATTCATTAATATCGTTCAAAGTGGGGAGAAGTCAGTGAAAATATTATATTTATCACAGCTTCTTTTTTTCAACCTTCAAGCTAACTTGTTAATGTTCAATTTTGATCCAGATCACACTTCGCACACGCATTGATTGCTTCATTACTAGAACGTATAGCACAAGAAGAGGAGGAGGGAGAACCCAGGACTGTTGGGGTTCTGTACGATATTGGCTGTACTCTAGAAAAAGGATTACTCAACGTATGTCCTCTTTTCGACTTTAAACGGATGGTGAGAATATCTCACTTACCCCATTTGCCACTCTAGAACGACTTGTTCGTTTCTGAGCGAGAAAAAGGTCAACTTAAATTTGGTACAAGCGTCTTTCACGCTTATGTACACCGCTGGAGCTGTCAATTGGATTATAATCCCCGCCTGAATAAGGGGTGGGGTTTATCGGATGGTGAGGGCTTGGAAAGAGACTGGTCCTTCTTGGATGCTCTTGTAGCCCTTCTGCGGTACGTTACAAAACAGCATCGGCTCGATGCTTTACACTTTTGTGCTCTACATCAAATTTGGCTGGGTCAAACAAACATAGGTATGTTTCATTGATTTAATCATTTATCAGAGAAGTTCATATATTGATATCCTTGATTTACAGGTCGATCACTGCAAATTCATGTCAAGAGGGGCGTGTCAACGATGGAAGCAGCGGTGGCCGTCCTTGCAGAGCTTGAGACAAGTAGTGGCCACGCTACTCAGTATTTTTCACAGCAATGGGAACGCCAGAAGACTTCTCAACAAGAAACAACTGGGAATACGAGCATTCGACACCTTGAGGTCCAGTTAGGGCGCCTCATTGAATTCAAAGAGAACTTACGACAGGCACAGTTAGTTCTTTTTCCCTTAGTACTTACATCAATTCACTAAACGGTGAATCAACAGCGCACGATTGCCTGAACTTCAACATCGGCGGCGAAACCTGTCAGTAGCAGAGTTTGCTGAAATGCGATCATTACCTGGGACAATGATTGCTTTGGAGAGGTCCATCCAAGAGATCACTGTTGATCTTGGAGGACCTGAGTTTCAGGACATGGCTGCAGCAACAGGTAGGTCTTCCACCCAATTATGAGTGGTATCTAAGTATGGATGTATCTAATTGTGGCTCTTTCCTATATGTATCTCGTATTGGATTCACTATGATGTCACTAGATCCTCTGGCTTGCGCTCTTTTCCGAGTCCGCTTGGCCAAGGAGAATCTCTACGAATCAAAGGTGGGTGTCATTGAGCATCGCAAAAGATGGAACAATGCTGATCTAGGTAGGCTTGCTTTCAATGTGATCAATGCATTATAAAACTGTGATCAAGTTATCCTAATTTGGTGATACATCATACATAGGTGCTTTGGTTCAACAACGATTCAAAGATGCAATGAATAAAAGAGTGGCCGCAGTTAAGCTGAGATGGAGAACCTATCAGATACAGGTTGATGATTTACAAGCCCAATATCCAGAGCGGCCTGTTATAAATGTACCTACGTTAGATGAAGTCCACAACATGCAGATCAGTGATCCATTCTGGAACATTGGGCATTTGACACACCCAGACAAAGCATGGGCCGTTGATGAGGTGACACAAAAAGGTATTGAGGCTTTTCGGACTTTGCGTAGCAGTCAGGAAGAACTGAGAAGGTTGGCAAGGGAAGTCAGAAACGTAGTGCTCCATGCTTTTGAAATGGAAGTCAAGCTGAATGAACTTGCTGCTTTGAGCAGTGCACGTGAGTTTTCTTCAGATTATGAAGATTATAAGATATTGTTCTTCTTATTGATACGAATTTCCTCCGACGTCAGCTTATGAACCTGGATTCCCAAATGGTACTAGACCACTGGTGCTAGTCCAGACCGGGGGAATCCTCTCCGAGGAAGCTTGGATGGAGAGCCAGGAGGTACTTAAGTCAATACACAGCTCAATTTCCCGGACTTACTGTCGGAGGTGGATGGGATGGAATGGGGAAATTCAGTCAGCCCTTGATAGAACACGTGTGTATTGCCATGAGACTGTAGCGGTGTCAAACGCGTCTCTCAAGTTATCATGGCAGGCTCTGATTGCTCGCAACAGTGCTCTTTGGACAAGCATGGTTCACGGAAAGCGCTTTGCAGAAGGTCTTGATGAGGAAGACTTTCAGGAACACAGGCTGAATTGGGGAGATGTAGATGAGCGATTCGAGTACTGGGTTGATTTGAATGCATTTGAGGGCCTTGAGATATAGCCAAATGTGAATAAATGATCAATCAGATAGAACTCATGATGTCCTTGACTCAGCTTGCATAAGCGTCCATATGTATCTGATGAGTGCAGAGAGCCAGATGGATCTGGTTGCCATCTGATTCTGTATCATATGGATTGTGTGATGAGAAAACCAGATGTGTCTGGTTCTTTACTTCAGTGTAGTGAGAGTCAGATACATCTGATGATGTAGTGAGAATCAGATGGATCTGGTTGTTATCTGATTCTGTATCGTATGGATTGTGTGATGAGAAAACCAGATGTGTCTGGTTCTTTACTTCAGTGTAGTGAGAGTCAGATACATCTGCTGATGTAGTGAGAATCAGATGGATCTGGTTCTGTATTGTAGTGTAGGAACCGGAAGTAACCAGATCAATCTGGTGCACTGTCGGGGCAGGTGTAGAGAACCAGACGTATCTGATAATGTACTTGATACGTAGTGTACAGATGCAGATGCATCTGATTGTGAACATGTGTATACACTGCGGGTAAACAGCAGAGTCAGATGCATCTGATTCTCTTTTGCGTGTGAAGGCTGAAAAATTTCAACTAAACGTGAAACCTTGTTATTACAACATTTGGGGGCTGGAATTGAGTATATGGACGATTTGAAGGATGGAGAATAATCTTCCAAAAGGAAGACATGTGTGCTTACCTTTAGAGCACCCATCTGGCTCACCTGCAGGCATCTGCCAGGTTTTTTCGGCACTTAGCCGGGCGCACGTTACATGTATATTGTCGGCTAAGTGCCGTAGCATCTGTACTCCTCAGGTGCAATTCCTTCCTTTACTCTTCTGTATTACAGATTAAAGAGTGAGTGATTTCACTAGTATGGTTTACAATAAAGTCACCAACTTATGGTTATTCTGGAGGTCACCAGCCTGAAGTTCTTCTTAAGGTCACTAACCTAGAGTTGTTAGAGGTCACTAACCTCAAATCTTGTCCTACTCAGGGGAAGTAGTGGATCCAAGAGGAGGGAAGTGATATTACTTACTATTAATCAGGGAATTCTAAAGTGGTTGAAGAGTATCACTAGTCTTTATCTTTATAAGACTATTGATTAAAACTTCAATAGAACTTTATCAGTTCTTAAAAGTATTATTGTAATTATTTTTCTCTGGGGGGATTTCTCTGAGGTTGAGAGGGAGGGTTTATATATTCCTCTCTCTTAACCTAACTTCTGTGATATTTGTTTATATCATTATTTTGGTATGAATGGTGAGTTCTAATTGTTATTGGTTATGGTTGTTAAGGTTTAAGTATGCTATGTACCTGATTCAACATAAGCATATTTAACTCTTGACACTGAGTTGTGAGATGTTATTGTGTTTTTATGGGTTTTTATATAGGACAAAACTATTTGACGCCCGGAAAAAAAGAAAAAAGCCCGGTTTGAAATTCGGAAACCGGGCACAACTTTTTTTTTGCCCGCCTTAATGAAAGCGGGCAACCAAAGCGGGCAGTCCCAGCATAGCTTAACTGATCACTGACCAGAGCTGAAGTCGAAGTGGTCACTCGGTGGTCACTCGCTCTGTGCCGCTCTCTTTGACTGACTCGTCAATTAGTCCAAAATAAGTGCATTTGATAGCACGTAACTAACACAACTGAGTTAACAAAAGTGCCAAAAGAAAAGACAAAAAAACAACAACTATCTTTAATGAGAGTAAGGAAAGAAAATCAACAAAAACCACATCAACAAAAACAACAACTAACTGAGCTAAAGAAAAAGAAAAGCTAACAAAAAGTAAGGAAAAAATAGGTCACAAGCACGCTTTTTGAGCTGCTTTTCCCAACTTTTTTTGAGCAACGCAGCTATCCAACTGACCTTGGTATCTATTGATCCAAGTGGGCATATTTGTACTTTCAATCATTTCCGCGTTGCGCTGCTGAGCATAAACCTCTGGAAGTGGCAAAAGAGAGTTCTCTTTGACCCCCAAGGTGCAAAAGTGTTTGCCATTGATGAAGGCCAACACTATTGGAGAAGAGTCGTTTGGCAGGGTGCGATAAGGAAAAAAATGTGGCAGTGTCCTTCCCTTGGGTCCAATAGTACTGTGGGACGATCGTAAGCACCAGCTACGACAAACCCCATGTAAGGCATCCGCATCCAGTATGCCACATCACATTGAACTTTGTCGTGATCGAGTCGAAAGAGCATATCTTGGACCACTTCTTCACCAAACGATTGACCTCTTCTAGTCCTCATTGACGTTTGGGTTGGAGTTGGGGCAATAAGCTTTTCGTGGTCTTTAGCATGTTTGGACAACTCGTCAAGTAGGTTGTGTCTGACGTCAAGATAAGAATCTTCTGAATAGATACCAATAGCATGCGCAATTGCGTAGTACCCACAGTTCCCAAATGCAGGTGGGTTGAACGTCGAGTTGATGTAGGGAACCATGAACCCAGGGATTTGACTCAATATTAACTGATCTTGAGGAGAGGTGAGAACACGTTTCTCACAGTGATGACTAACTGTGTTTGAATCTTTAATTGGATCTTCTGCAATATCATCATCGTGCATCAAGAAAATTGTGTTGCCAAAGAGTCGGCTTGATTCCAGGGTTTGTTTCACTTTGGGATCCGTTGTTGAGAGGTGCAAATCTTCAGCAATGAGCAACAAGGCAACTTTGGGAACCAATATACGACGAAGAAAGTATTCAGGAGGAAAAGGCCTGGCTATCTTGACATCTAGTTTAGTTGATGAGTTTTCGGATAAAAACAGCCTGGTCAATGTCTTGGTGATCACCACCAAACCTCTTTGGCCATAACTGGTAGGGGAGGAAGTTGGTTAGTTAGTGTCCACTCGATACACTACACATACAAGCAAACACTTACTACCCGGGTTGCTCCACTTCGAACCCATCAAACTCGCCAGAAAAACTGAACATTGACCGTCCCATTTTCTTCCATTTGATCATAGCATCATCCAAAAATTTCGAAGTAGTTTTCTTATTGATGATTTCGGTGAGATAATTGGCATGTTTTTGAATGCGCCTGAAGTGGTTCATCAGTATTGAAAACACAAGGTCACTTATAAACAACTCACTTGTCTAGGATTTCAAAGTTGATTGCAGTTGGCCAGCCTTCACGTATTCCCAATGGTACAATGTCACGTTCATTGCGATGGAGATCACAAAACTCAGCGGTTTGCGGAAACTAAAAGTGACATAAGCTTCAGTAACTAAAAAAAGTTTCAAACAGAACACCACTCACAGATAGAGATGATGCGTTCGGCATAGCTAAAAGGGCGGCTTTCAGCCGCCGGAGTTTATCTGATGGTTCTGAAGGAAGTGGGTCTCCACAGAACGGACAATCTTCTTCGCCTTGATTTTGATCTTGAACAACAATATTGGACTTGGTCATGTCAGAGATGCTGATGTCAGAGGTAAATAAGTCATTACATTCTTCGTCTTGTTTTTGATCTTGAACGATGATATCGGACTTAGTCATGCTAGAATTGACTAAGTCCGATATCATCAATTCATTACCTGCTGGTCCCCCATTTAGAGTCGGTGATTGTTTAGAAGTGGGACAGTAATTGGCGCGATGTCCTGGTTCCATGCAGAGGCTGCATTTGAAAATATGTGTTGCAGGAAGTTGAGTGGGTTGTGTTGGCTGAGTTTGAGACATTGCTGAAGCTGAAACTTGACCGACGGAAGCTGCAGGAAGTTGAGTGGGTTGTGATGGCTGGGTTTGAAAAGCGGAAGCTGTTGAACCTTGAGTTCCCGCTTTACTTTTGGAGGTACGAGCCTTCTTTTGTTCCCTTTTAGCTTGCTGATCCGCTTCCTTGGCCTGCTCAAGTTCTTCCAACTCAAAGTCAGACTTCCATTGGCCTTCCTTTTGAGAGCCTGAGCTATGAATTAATTAGAGTCTTGAGATTCGGGATCTAATAGCATAAACTAGTGCTTATGAGCACAACTCCTACAAGATGTTCACGATGGAAAACTTCTGACCTAATAGCATAAACTAGTGCTTATGAGCACAACTCCTACAAGATGTTCACGATGGAAAACTTCTGACCTGGAGAAAGGTTCAGAATAGTAATGAAAGAGTTAGTTGTTGAGTTATCGACTTTAGATAACTGATCTCTGGTTGAACTAAAAGAGAGATTATTTTCTCTTCCCAAAGATTTATTTATTCACCTAATAGCATAAACTAGTGCTTATGAGCACAACTCCTACAAGATGTTCATGATGGAAAACTTCTGACCTATAACAATATCAACCTAATTAGATAAGATAAGAAACTTCATCAAACAATTAAATATATAGTAAGTACCTGGAGAAAGGTTCAGAATAGTAATGAAAGAGTTAGTTGTTGAGTTATCGACTTTAGATAACTGATCTCTGGTTGAACTAAAAGAGAGATTATTCTATAAGATCGAAAACAATAAATATAATGAAGTGAAAACAATACAATAGATCAACTGTTAACATTAATGGTTAGAATCTTAATAGTGAAATTTACTTACTTCTCTTCCCAAAGATGGGGAAAGAGAAGTAATAGTTAGAACCAATAACGTGTATATATAACTATTGAATATGTCTATTCCATTGGGGTAATAATGTAACCGTTGGAATATCCATATGATGATTGATTTTTATTTCCACTAATGTCTCCTTCACTTCTTTTCGTCGATTGCAGATTTCAACATGAGCGCTTCGATTGATTTCAGGGGCAACCACGATTGTTAACTTTGACAACGGCGTTTTCAATTGGAATCAGTGAATACCGACCGGTTTCCAATTTGGCGAGCTCTTCATAAATCTTGCGAAGAGAATGTTTGGGGAGGTCAATAAGTTGTTCAAGTTTTGATATCACCGCTTTTTTGAGGTCTTCATGACTGCCTGGGGGCGCTACAAGGCTTGAATGCCATTGGTGGTGGACAAGATCTGGCGATAAGTAATTAGACATTTCGCAAGCGCGAGCCAGTTCATGAGAACATGGCAATCCCCAAGCACCACAAAACGATTTGGTGCACGGGCGGGTGAAAGATTCCGCAATCTTTTCAAATTGAGTTTTCATTTTCTTTAGAGCAAAGTGAGTTACTTTACCATTAAGTTCTTCAAAACATTCGGGCATGCCATTCAGCTTCTTTTGGCTCTCAATACCAGTCGAGATGGTTATCTCCTTGTACTGCAGATCTCCAGCTCGTTTGAAAGCCTTGAAACACGTAATGAAATCGTTGTTGCTACCCTGTAAGAAGTTTTTGAGTCAATGATGGCCACCTTCGACTCAAGAAGTTGATGAGTTGCCAAAGTGAGGGGATTGATGCGCTGTGAAAAGCGCAACAAACCTTTCAGTACGATGAAGCCAAGTGTTCTGCAAGTAATCGAGGATGTGGTGACGTCGGGCAATGGTGGTTACTGCTTCAATATTTTGATCGTATTCTTCAGTTGTTGTGCTTTGCAAAAAGACATTCCATGTCTTCATAAATTCATCCCATTCGGGTCCCTTGAATTTCTTCTTGCAATTCTTGCCAATGTTGTGATTGATGTGCCAGATGCAAAGTATGTGGTGTGCATCAGGGAAAACCTTTTGAATTGCGTTGTACAAGGCCGGCTCAGCATTGGTGCAGAAGGTTTGAGGAAGTTCAATTTGTGTATTTTGGGTAACTCCATCAAAAACTATCGACTTTAACTGTTCTAAAGCCCAAACGTATCGTTCCTCGATCTCGCTGTGCATGAAACATAGGGAAATGGTGAAAGTCTTGTGTGTGTTGGTCGTTCCAACGATATGAAGAAGAGGAAGGTTGAATCGGTTGGTCTTGTACGTGCAATCGAGACCTATCACAGTTGGAAAACGTCTAGCGAGTTTAATTGCTTCAGGACTGGCCATGAATAGGGATTGCAGGGCACCGTCAGCCAAGGTTGTTGTTTGATAAGCCCACTGGTTTTCTGATATCAGGTCAAATAGTCCTTGAATTGGTGTTCAACCACATAACCATGCATCTCGAAGTCAATACAAAGCGTTCCGAATATCTCTTAATAAGGGTTCTGAGCCAGGCGCAAAGTTCATGAGATTTCGGATCTGGGAAGTACGACATCCAGCCGAAGACAGAAGGTCCATCTGGTGTAAAGCCTCGTCGGAAAACTTTCGATTTTGGGAGTGGTGGTTAGGTTGTTCGAAGGGCTTGTGGTTGTGTTTGTGGTTTGACGGATTCTTCTCATCTCGCTGAACAACCCATTGATCCTTACGTGAATGGCAGTTGAGCAATATCTCGAACGGACAGCCAGTCATTTTGGTTGAGGTTTGACGCTCTTTGGCCATGGAGTTGACCGCACGGCCAAGAGAGCACCTGAAGTAGATGCAAACTTTCGGGTGGTCTTCGGTCTTGGTACTTTTGATGGAAATGCCGTATCCTTGATGCCGTGCCACAGAGTGCAAGTATTCGATTGCAGTTGAACTCAATACAAATTCCTTTCCGAAGACTGGTGGGTGCATGAGTCGAACCGGTTTATCACCTAGCTTTGCATTGTCAGTGTTACGTTATCACATTTGACTTGATAGATACACCAAGCATACCAATACATGGCCAATCCTTGTCACGCTCAGTTTCATGATCCAGAAGTTCGGCTTCATCATGATCCATATCATCTTCTTTACTTTCTTGACGTTGTTCATTTAAGTCAGGATCTTCTGTCTTAGCAATAACTTGAGCTGGAGCTGAGCTTCAAACATGTTGCGGTTTTGGGGTTACTGGACCTGAAGCTGAGCTGGGTATAACGAGGAGATCGTTGGTGCTCGGTGGAGGGGCCAAATCGGGATTCGGAGGTTCAATCATGCAATGGGAAGGAGTCGGCCCAGTGTCTTCAAGAGCAGTCGGACCAACGTCTTTGTCTAACGATGAATCGTACAGATAGGGGTATGGGAATGGTGGAAATTGCCAGTTGTTTGGCGGTTGAGCTGCATGTAATGTCTCGGTAGATGTGGTTGCTGAAGGTGGAATGGGATATGGATAAGGAGGCCAGTACGGTGGATACATGTAGGGATAAAAGGGAGGAAAACCAGGAGGTTGTTGTCCAGGCTTTCGCGAGAATGATGGTATGGAGTTATTGGTGTTGGACATCATTTGTCGACGTGATAATAAGACGTATCGGTGGCTTTGATTATTGCCACGAAGTGTGACCGTCAGAGTAAAGAACTAGATGGAAAACAAAGAGAAAACAAGATGTTAGAGGTAGAAATGAAGCAACAAAGAAAGGAAAAAGAGAAAGAGAAGCGACAAGGAACATTTGACACTTACCATTTCGGGACGACTCATAGCGAGTGTGAGAGCGCTTTGATGTGTGCGAAGTTGGTTAATGTGAGGTGGTTTTGCCAAGTTAGTCGAGGTGATGAGGAGTGAGCTGAAATGGTTATGCCAAACCGGGCACAAGCAGCATGAAAGGGGTGCTAATAGCCCGGTTGGGAGGAGGCGGGCTGTCAGCATACGCTGGTGCCCGCTTTGGGGCAGAATTTGGCGTGACCGTTCCGGGTATCACCAGAAGGTGCGGATAAAGCCCCGAAAAAAGCGGGCATTGTCATATTTTTTTCCGGGTGCCAAATAGTGGTGTCCTTTATATATTGTTACAAATATTGTTTAGTATTTGCATATATGTAATTAAGCATATTTTAACTCTTGACACTGATTTATGAGGTGTTATTGTGTTTTATGGGTTTTTACACATATGTTACATATTTTTTTAGTATGTATATATATGTAATCATGGTTTTGGGGGCTTATTTTGTTCTTAGTCATCCCTTGAGTACATGTACATGGGCTTAGGGCTGACATTCAGGTTGATTTACACTTCTCTGAGGGGTTTGGATGAAGTGCGTCTGTTGAACTGGTGGCCTCTGAATGTGACTGGATATGGAAGGTGTTGTCTCTTTTTCTACTTAGAAAGGAACCCACAGGCAGTTCAGTTTGAATTGTCAGTTCAAAGTTGAATAAAATTAAAAGGCAAGCCTAGAGGCGCGCATACCCTAACCCCTAAGTAGTGAATGAACTAAAGGAGCCGACTTATACATATACAGTCAGTTCAATTTTGATTTTGGGCATTTGAGGTCTAGGTGAATCAAATTGAATCAGTTGAGGTGTCTTGAACACATGCTGCAAAGACGCTTACTGTATTGGACTCATTGTGTGTAGTTACAGCATTTGAGGTCAATGGCAAGAGTGATGGAAGCTTGAGGCAAAGTTTTTGAACTGATGTATTGTAAGAGTACAACAGTGTTTAATGTGCAGGCCATGCAAGAGCACTCTGAATGGTTGAAGGCTTGCCAGAGCGCACTGAGGATTTCCCAGAGCGCACTGAGGGCTGCCCAGAGCGCACTGAAAGCTTGTCAGAGCACACTGAGGGCTTGTCAGAGCACACTGAGGACCTTTCAGAGCGCTCTGAGAGTCTCTCAGTGCACTGATACTGACCTGACAATCTTTGGTGATTCAGTGTGAATGTTGGTAAGTTTTTTTTGTGTGCAAAGGCTATGTAAGACTATTTCATGGCTTCAACACATGAATTTTGTGGATTAATTGTCTTAAAACTTGAAAAATCTTCTTCGAAAAACATGCATCAGGTGACCTTTGTTGCACTGCTGCAAAAATCCGGCTTGTCTGCCATTTGTATTTGGTACTTTCTCATTGGACAATGAGTCACCTGTTACAGGTGCCACAGGTGATAATTTGTTGAATCAAAAAGAAAAGAAAAAAATTATTCTTGAAGACATAAGATTGAAAATCTTATGTTTTAGGTCTTTTCGATTCTCTTGGAGTTTTTTTATCTTTTATTTTTTTGATTTTGGCTACAGCCTCATTGTATTCAGCTGGGACTTTGGTACCCTGATGAAGCCATTGATGGCACCCTACAGCGCGCTTGATTGTTTGTGGGGCAAGTCCTTGGTCTGCGCTGGCAATCCTTCCAGCAGCAGAGAATGTATGTTTGCACGCGCACAACGTAGCAGTACAAGCCAGGTAGTTGCGAGCCACGTGGCTCACCACTGGATATAACTTGTGATTGTCCTATGTGTGAATTGGAGAGATAAAATACCAATGAGTTAAAATCAAAAAGGAGGGTGAAGTTGAAAGCTATGTACTTTCCACCATACAAGAGGTGAGACACCTTTTGACCTAATGGTTTTCTTCCCTAGGTACTGCTTGAGTTGCATATTTGCATCAGATGAGTTGCCATCATCCAATTCATTGCTAAAGTCTTCAAATAAGTCCTTGGAAGTTGGTGGCATTGGCGTAACTGGCGGTGGATCTTGGTTGCTCTTAGTGCAGGGCCTAGAGGATACTTCAGCCGCAAAAGCAGCTTCAACAACGCCTTGAACCCGTTCAACATGTCCTGGGAAGTACTTCTGAAAGAACTGCAATTGAGCTCGGGGGTGCATAGCCGTGGCAATTAGGATAGCATTGCATTTGAGAGCTTTGGCTTGATATGATACGATTTGTGTATTCATAGTGTTGATGGCCAGGCTGAGTTCAGGATATAAAGTGCCATGTTCTTGTTTTGAGGCCTCAAGACGCGCGAGAATGTTGATGTATTCGGAAAGGACACGGCAGGTAGTGGGATGGTTCCCTTCCATTGCTAAAGTTGTGTCCTTGAATATCTGTTAACCAAAAGTGCGATGTATGATCAAATTCAGAAAGACATTTAACTAAAAAAGAATCAAAAAAAACCTACTTTCAATACATCAAGTAAGGCTTCTACGCCACCCCATTCCTCCTCAGAAATATGCATACCATTGAAGTACTGAGCCCTTGCAATCCTGGTTCAGGAACTTTTTGATCACCTGAAATATTTTGAAATACATATCATCAACAGCCAGAAAACGTATGTATGACATATGTACTTACTTCTTGAGCATCACAAGCCCGTTTCCAACTATCCAACTTGGAGTTCCAGTGAACTCCATACCCTTATATAGAACACTGGCTGCCAGAGTTTTGTATTCGCCATGCTTTGCCAGAGATGAGGCTACTGCTTGTCTGACCTGTTCAACCTGATGATTATTAATATGAGAAAAAAAAATCAAATTCCTTACATGTATCAACGTAAAGAGACTCCAACATACCTTCTTTACTCCACTTGTAACTAAACCCCATGTCGGTTTGGGAGCCATGACTTGAGAGGGTAAGTCATCCTTGCTATCAGGGACTGAGACCCTTTCCAAGTCATTTTCAGCCTTGATCTCTGACTCAGATGTTATGTTTCATGCACAGCGAGATCGAGGAACGATACGTTTGGGCTTTAGAACAGTTAAAGTCGATAGTTTTTGATGGAGTTACCCAAAATACACAAATTGAACTTCCTCAAACCTTTACAACGCAATTCAAAAGGTTTTCCCTGATGCACACCACATACTTTGCATCTGGCACATCAATCACAACATTGGCAAGAATTGCAAGAAGAAATTCAAGGGACCCGAATGGGATGAATTTATGAAGACATGGAATGTCTTTTTGCAAAGCACAACAACTGAAGAATACGATCAAAATATTGAAGCAGTAACCACCATTCTCTCACTCGGAGTTAAGTAGTGTCCTCACCAGAATCAGAGGCTTCCACAAAAAAATCAAGCATAGTAGTCAGCTCAAGACCTCACTTGACAACGCCATTGCCAGCTGCCCCACTTTGGAACGCAAGGTTGGACTTCTACATGAGGTATCCACCCGCTGGTCATCCACTCACTCATCACTCACTCGATTTGTTGAGCTCCAAGTGGTCTTGGAATACCAATTCAACTGTAACCCAGCACTTGAGCCTTTCAAGCTGGACTACGACGAATGGATCCTGGTAGAAAACCTAGTCCAGTTCTTAGGTCCCCTTCCACTAAAAAGAAGCTTCATGGAAAAAACAAATTAAGAATCAAACTTATCTTAAAATGGAGCCCGTGACGGATGAGAAAGGTTCCAGCCAGACGAGCTAGTAGAACACTGTAATGATCCCATACAATTTTCTTGAGAGTCAGATGAATTGTGTTGAATTCCCAGTCATCATTGATATAGCAAGCTGAGACTCCAAGGAAAGCATAGCGGCTGCCCTTTCTAGTCCATCCATCATGAATTAGACAAAATTGACTCAGATTGTTTTTTAGGGTGGAGATGGCCTTGTCTTGAAGGGCTTGAGCGAGCAATTTGGCAGATTTAGAGATCCAAGTAGGTGATTGTAAGATAGCTTGTGGGTTGGCCCATACAAAGGCTGCTCCAAGTTTGTTGTCATCAATCCGTAGCCAGGGTAGAGCATGAAGTAGGATCCACATGACCATGATCTTGTTCAAGTTCTCAACAGTGAATTTGACAAAAGAGGTGATAGTCGATTGTTTTGATTTGGGAGGTAACGTTGGCAGATTCTCCTCTGCCCAGGTCGGTGGACATGGGATACCGGCCTGGATGGTCGTGTGCGGTCGGGGACATTCTTTACAAGTTTTGCTCCCATCTCAATGGGTCTGTAAATTGTAATGATTGATTTTCCTGTCTTTGTATTCCCCTCTACAGCTTTTGCAAGTATAGATGAACACCTCCCTCTCAAGCTCAACCATTTCACCAGTTTCCTAACACAAGCAAATCATGCAGCTTCTAATATCAGTTCAGTACAAATCCGGTGTCTAATTACTTCACTTACTTTGTTTTTGACCCTGTACTTTTCCAATTCCAAACGTGGATTGCTTTCAAAATAATCAAACAGATGCTTCACCTTGGCAGTCTGTGCCTTGCCATTTGAGGTGTATCCTCCTGAGCCTTTGTAGCAGCATCCTCTTCATCAATTGTCTGATTTATATTCAGACCTTGTGGAACCAGAATAACCTGTAATTCAATTTGATTAAAAATACAGATAATGTCCTTTTATCGATTTAATACATAGATGAGGTAGTGGAATGAACTTTACCTGCTGAAGAGAACTTGCGGTTGCGTTTAGGCTCCTAAACCGCAACAAAACCGCAACGAAACAGAAATATGTTTCGGTGCGGTTTGGGTGTTGCTGGAGGTAATAGCTCAGGTAATCCGGGTACGGAGGAGGGTTTAGAGAGGGAGGACAAAAAACTTGACAAAGATTAGATCATTTTAACACACAAAAGATTCGAAGCAGTTGTTGTTGCAAAGATTATTGTAATAATGTGCAATGAATTTTTTAAATATTATTTTTGTTGGGTCATAGAGCGAGCTATGACATCCAGTGAGCTATTATGTAGATATGAATCGAGAGCCATTGGGGCTCTCTCCCAGTCCGTATTCCACGCGCAATAGAAACTCGTAATACACGTTTCTAGCCCATCGGTGGTGCGTGTTCCGCCTGCAAAAAAATAGAACGTGGCCTCGGGCGTTGGAGCACACGTTCAAATCATCCAGTGCACACATCAACACTTGGAGACGTGAGCGTGTACATACTGTGGGGGCTCACAGTATTGAGATGTGTCAACTCCACGTCGCCAAGACGCACTGACTGGACCCGTGAATATGGCGTGGAGTTTTGCTCACGCGTGATCTCCACGTTACAACCCTTTAGTGGTGTAGTCAATGTGTGGTTTCACAGCGCAGTCAATATCTTTTCACCTTCGCTAACCCGCGCTGGATTTTGCCAACCAATGGCTTAATCTTTTGATGCAATGCTAATTTTGAAAATACATTTTAAATCAGGAAAATAAGAGTGAAGTGAAGTAAGTTTTCAATAATCAACTGCTTTGTCACAATTATACACAAAAGATGCTCAGACGGGCTAAAACTTTGCTTGCAAAGCAAGCTGAATTGGCTCATGAATTTATATCCATTGGACAATATTTTCTTTTGGCGGAATGAATACTCCTTAAGTATAGCAAAGTGGGAGCACAGGAATGAATTGGAGTCTTAGCTCTTTCTTACTCCTCTGGAACTTGCAGAGAATAAAGTGACATAAGGCTCTGCATTGCAATATCCAGTGTGGAAGCGGGTGCCTTCTTATGTTCAACAGAGCATCTCCGACTTCACATAGTCTCTCTAGTCGGATACTTTTTCCTTGCAAGCTCTGATGTCTCCTGCTAGAATTTGGGACTTGTGTCAAGTCAAAGAGCAAGAGCATCCGCCGAGTCTCTTGTGAACCAACTAGAATTACCCGCTAAAAGCCCCTTCAAAGTCGCTTGTATACATCAACCTGAACTATATCACCCGGAAGATAAGTTAAAAGTCATCTACGGTTATCTCGAGCTCAATTGTGACAAATTGATTTGCTCGTCTTTAATATGTCTGTTCGGGTAGAATACGATATATTGGTTATTCTGAGGTAAATAAGATGTGATATTTGTCAGATTCATAAATAAATTCAAAACTGCTTTGTCTTTTGTTACTCTAGATTATTTCCTGCGACCCATTCCCTACACTAATTCATGAGGATGAAGGTATGTTGAACTCTTCCTTGTACGGTTGCGGCGGATGACGATAAATTTTGCCTTGTCTCACGTTCAATGTGTGTGCACATCAGGTACCAGTCGACATTATAAAGCCTCTCCCATTTGAACTTTTGATGAAGCTTGCTAACATATTCAAGTCTCTCAATATTGCCCTTCCCCATTAAACCAACTCATTTCAATCAATCATCCCAAAGGTCTCTACGCGGCATCCATATCTCTCGACGCACTTTAGATCAGATATTTACCAAGCTTCTAGTGTCATGCGACTTGATGGTTCCATCTATTCATTTTGGCTGGCCCTGGCTTGCATCAGGTCTTGCCTTTGCCACCTCGACCACAGTAAAGAACAATCGTTTGATCAACTCAATGGCTTCTCACTCATCAAACCCCTTTGTATGGCACCAAACCTCACAAATCATTCAATCTCGTCATCCAGAAGCAAAATTTACCCTATGAACAGGCCTAATGAATTTCCAGAAATCTCTCCTCATCAAACCTTCAACTCAGATGGTTTAGTTTATAAATTTGATCAAATCAAACATCAATCGATCCGTGAGGATCATGAAGAATCGTCTCGTCTGGATGGATTTGTTCAACAAGAATGTTATCCTCATGAAAATGATATTAACGATGAATCATTTTGTATCTATCTCAATTCAAAATTCGCTCACGGAAGAGGTATGGTCTTCCTCTCTAGACCTTCAGTCTTCTTGAAAGCTCTCACATCAATTACAATCTTTAAACCCAATGAAAAAGTCTTAACAGATGAAAAGAGAAATTTAAGAAAATTTGAAGTTATAGATATGCCAGAGAAAGGTGGAAAAGGTATGATTGCTAAATCAAGATATAATTTAGGTGATTTAGTTATAACAGATCATTCAATTATTGCAATTTCTGTTGAATCATTAGTTTGGGATAGAAAAGATTGGGGTAAAATTAGAAAACAAATGGTAGATTATTTACCAATCAAAAGTAGAGCTGCTTTTGCTTCCATGCATGCGATAGGTGAAACAGAAGAAGCTTGGATCGAATCTGCTATTAGTAGAAATGGATTTGAATTTACGATTGGGGATGATGAAGTACCATTCTTTGCTGTGGTTCCAGAACCTGCGTGAGTGCTTGTATTCCATTGAATGATCCAAAATCTTTCTTATTTAACTTCTGCTGGTTGTATGATGTAGGAGATTAAATCATGATTGCCGTGCTAATGCAGCTTTCCATCTCGATGAATCAACTCTTCAAGTTTACATGTATGCCATTCGAGATATCTCACCTGGTGAAGAACTTACAATTTCTTGTAAGTCGAAATCACAATCACCTCACCCTCAAAAAAAGATATAAAACTGACGTTTTTCACCGATCTGGGTCTCTCTCTGGGGTTGAGTGTAGATCGAGATATGAAATTGACACGAGAAGAAAGAAGAAGAGAATTGAAACATTATGGATTCGAATGTCAATGTTCACTTTGTTCTTTACCATCACATGCTGTTGCAGTTTCTGATTCTCGAATTCAACAAATTGATGAGCTCACAATACACTTGATTGACTGGTCACCCACATCTAAAGCTACTCCTACGATGGCTGAACATGTCTTAGAGCTTTACAAACTGGTTTGTCTGATTTTAATTCATTTTTGACTTCATCACTATCTGAACGCAACAAACACCTGTTATCACATAGGAACGACTAGATGCAGGTTTAGAGGAAGCTTATACGATGGTTTCATTGGCATACAACGCTGTGGGCGAATCACAGAGGGCAAGTATGTACGCTTCTTTAGCTATAGCTCGTGGAATCATCCTCAACGGTCCAAAATGGGAAGAATACGATGCAGTACTTGAATTAGAGCGATCACCAGAGACACATTGGTCTTATAAGCGCCGAATAACATAATATTTTTTGCTTCATTTCTAAACATTGTCATTAGTCATCATTAATCGAGGTCAGGTCTTTTTAGAACGCGTAGCTTTTTTGTTCTTGGTATATATGTCTGGATTTCTTCAAGCGTGGAAATCATAGAACGGAACGACTGAAATTGGGGTTGTGATGTGATTACATTGTAAAAAAAATCAATATCATTATCTTCAGAGATCATGAGGATACCATATAGATTAAAGAGTTTGATTGTCAGGTCAGTTCACTGATAGTAACATCATCTTCGAGCTACAGCTGTCAAATCCCACAACCGAAAAGTATGACAATTTAGACGCGCTTCTTGTAAGACCAGTGTTGTTCAGGTTCTCGCTCCAACTGCAAGACAGAATCAAAGTCCTCCCATTTCGGACCTGATGAGACAATACCATGAGCTAGAGCTAGAGAGGCATACATCTTAGCTCTTTCGGCATCTCCAACAGAGTTATAACTCAGTGAGGCTAATGTATAAGCTTCTTCGATTCCATTATCCATTCTTTCCTAGTAAAGCGAAAACAAAAGAAGCAGATTTAAATTCATGCTGAGTACTCAACCGAAGGATTCGAGTAGAAACACTGACCAATTTAAACAAAGTGATCAATCTTTCTGACGTAGCTGGAGTAGCAAATGAATCAATTGACCAATCCTGCAGAATCGCGTCGAGTTCAAACATCTCATCGATCCTATCATCAGAAATTCGAGCTGCCAAATCTGGTAAAGAGCAAACTGAACAAGTACACTCGAAACCGTAATGTTCGAGTTCTTGTTGTCTTTCAAGACGAGGTAATTTCATATCTCGATCTACAGTTTTTGAAAGAATTCGTCTCTCATCAAGACTCTGGAGGTACATGGGTCTGCTTGCGTGGTCGAGTTTATAAAGGAGAGTTGATCACTCACAAGATATCGTCAATTCTTCACCTGGGGAGATATTTCTGACCGCGTGCATCGAGACTTGAAGTGCGTGGTCATCAAAATAGAACGCCACGCTACATTTGAATCCAGAAGGTGTCAGGATCAGGTCATTGGCCCTAAAGTGATGCCATTACATGGATCTATGTGGAGTTCACTCACTTTGGTCTGCAGTCATGATTGAGTCGACTAAGATAGATGAAGCAAAAATATGCCCCGGAATCAGAATGATCCAACAACATGATAAGTTTCTTCACATCATATCGAGAAGCACCTCATTGTAAGGGAGCAAAAGAATATAACTGACGAGGGTGTAAGGACTAATGCAAAATGTAAGGTTGATTGATTCCCAAATCGAGTCTCGAATGAATTCCTTTCAATAATAGAACCAGCTAATTCTTCCTCATTCTCTCCAACCCCATGTAATTTGAAGATTTCATCCCTTGTCCGTAATGGTAACAAATTGATCCCACGTTTTCGTATCTTGGTCCAATCTGACCTATTAAGACTTTCAGGTTCAGCAGCAATGACTAACACTGGATGGCTTGTGATTACTGAATCCCCCAGATGTAATTTTCTATCAGATATAGCACCTTTTCCGCCTTTGTGAGCCATATCAATCACCTTGAAGGGCAAATCAGGTCGCTTGACGCGCTTTGATCCAGATATAGAGCGAAAGGGAGTAAACTGTTCTAAACCTTCTTTAAAATCTGTTATGCGAGTTATGAAGACAATACCCTGACCTCGATCGAAATTACCATTAAGATATATACAAACCGGTTCTTGTTTCTGATCAGTGGGATGTGGATAACACGAATCTCGAAGGAATCCGTCTCTTTCGAAATTGACAGGATATGATGAACCAGGTTTCAATTCCTGGTCAGAATCATAGGTATTGAAGGAATTTATAGAGTTTTCAGACAGCTTCTTGGTGGTGTTATCATATTTTAAAATATCTTGAAAGACCGTAGAATGGGCTCGACAGACTTGATCGTATGGTGACGTGATGTCAGAGTGGAATGCCAAGGAACATTGAAAATGAGATGAAATGATTAAAAGCGTATGAACCAGCATAGCTAAGGTAAGATAAAATGATATCATGATTTTGAAGCAGTTTGTTCAAAAAAAAAACGAGATTGAGCTCTTTGATTTCGACAGAAACTTTGATCCTGGAGGCGAGTAAATGCTGCTATTTATGAAGAGAGAATTTTGAAGGGGTTTCATCGCGCCTTCATAGTATAAACATCCTCTAATAAAAATCCACTTTGTTGTCAAGATGAAGATAATGATCAAAAGGAAGCAAAAAAACAACAAGGCACAAGTAAAGATCACAGAGGATCGGATGATGAGCATTGCATGTTGAGGACTAAGAATCCATAATAAATCATACGTCCACTCAATATGTGTCTCAATCAAGAACATCAATAACTCTTGAGCTTGAGATTTACCCTCCTTGAATTGCATTGACAAGTGCATTTGGATCAATTTGTCAACATAGACGCGCAATGAACCTTGCCGACTGAATTAAATTTGCGTCCAATATATTTTTGAAATGTCAACCATGGCACTTACGAAAATCACAATGGAATAACTCAGAAGTTCTAGGCCGAAATTCCCACAAAGGGTAATAATACATCATAACCAACAAATCAACACCCTACGGGGTGGCTAGCGGTCTGTACAAATAAAAATAAAAAATGTAACAACTAGATAAAAAATGTACCACAAAATAGAGAAAAAATATCAAAGACAACCTATAAACTACTGAGAAAAAGATAAAACATATAACCCTAAAGGTAAAAAATGAAATAATAAAAAATAACTCTGTGACACATACACATTTTTTTTTTTTATATATAAACACTTTCTCTTAAAAGAAAATAAGAAAAAACCTCAACAAGACATAACAACAGACAACAAAAATAAATAGCCAAAGAAACGGGAGGGAAGGGTGGGCTTTAAAAATAATAAAGATAACTAATATAGATAATGATGAATGAAAGATAAAGTGATTGTTCGAAAGATGAGATGAATGGAAAGGTGAAGTAAAGAAAAATGGTAAAGAGGTCAACAAGCAAGTGACGTCAAATACCAAATAGGTAAAGGACTAAAACACTACTCGACCCGACAATACAATCATTTTTTGTTACACACCTAACATTCATGACATTCCAATCAGTAAATAACCAGTTACCTACAACTAGAAATGTCAACCATGGCACTTACGAAAATCACAATGGAATAACTCAGAAGTTCTAGGCCGAAATTCCCACAAAGGGTAATAATACATCATAACCAACAAATCAACACCCTCTCCGACCCGCCTATGAAAAAGAGCGTAGACTGAAGAGTGGTGAAGAAGGGAGGAAAGAAATAATATTAATGAATTTAAGAGCCCACTAGAACGGAAGAGTCAGCATCAGGATTCCCAAAATAAGTAAAACCAAAGGAAGGTATCATAGTTATAGCAGAAAAATTATTCCTCCTTTATTTTCAAAATATAAAGAAAAAGGAATAGAACTAAAAACACTCTTACATTACGAAAAACTAACAGAAGCCCCAACATGAGAGGAATCACCAATCACATGATTTTTTGATTCAGGAAGCCGTAATGCAACATGACCTCTGACGTAAATTCGAAAAGCCTCAGAACTCCAACGACCCGCAGATTGAATATAATCCATAGTAGCTCCTGATTGAGCTAAGGTCGTTGCACCACCAGAACGAAGAGAATGACCAGAAAATTGTTTATCGAATAAGTTGTGAAACCGACGTAAAAACCATGAGCGCGAAGGAGAAACTCCCTGAGAGGTAATGAATAATTGATGACAAGATAAAAAACAGAAATCTCTGGAATCAAGATAAGAAAGCATTATCTTAATTGGACAAGCCGAAGAATTCTTAAAATATTGAATTATTACTGGAACTCCAGTAAAACCTGTATCCCCTTTTGAGTAAGGAAGAAGGTATTTAATATATTTTTGACAATTCGACAACCTGAATGAACTACAAAGAATAATTTTCCTCTCGTCGAAAAGTTTTTGAGAGTCCGGAACCGTCAATTCACCAAGACAATGTAAACCTCCAAACCCCACACAAAGAATAGCCAGAAAAAGACGATCGTCGTGAGAAGAACCCGTTTGAGAAATCGCAAAATGAAGATGAGAAAGAGTTAACGGAGATTTCCGAACTACCGGTTTAGAATATTTCTTAATACAACTCTTCATTGTTGCCCTAACCACGTTAACTCTTGATTCACAAAAGATATTCGGATATTTAAGATTGAACGTAAAGGCGATACCAACTAAATAAACTCTAACAGATCTAGGAGAAATCTTCATACTAGTATAAGAGATATAATCGCACAGAGTTTCAGCGTCTGGGTTGAAAAGATAACCAAATTGGGAACAAAATCGAAAGAAACTTTTGAACCCCGCTTCATATCTTTGAATAGTTAAAATATTGACAGTAGAATGTTTGTTTTCAGCAGAAAGAATTTTTATTTGATCTACAGTTGTGATATCTGAAACTATCTTCATGATTGATGGTGCCAGTGTAAAGAAGAATTCTTGAAAGAGTCAAGGTTAACTTCAGTTCCACCTTCTAAAAGAGACAAATCGATGTCTAAAGGTCGAATCCCAACCGGATGATAGTCGGACCGAACTTGAGAGATGTGATTCCTTGACAACAAATCTGCACATGAATTTTGAGTACCTGGAATATGAGCAACCTTAACCTCTGCCTGAGACACAACCAATCGTTTAATAATGTGACGAAATAACGGTCGAACCAACTGATTAGGACGGTGAGAATTAAATAAGTGAAACACTAATTTATTGTCCGTATAAATGTAAATCCTTTTCGAACAAGCATCGATTCCTAAATCAATAGCTGCCAGAACAGCTAAAAGTTCGGCCCAAAAGATATTACGAATGGGATCAGGAAGTTGTAAATAAAAAGCAAGTTTAGTTCTCGGTTCCCAAACTCCAATACCAAATTGACAAGCGTCACAGAAAAAGGAAGAATCAGCTTGGAATGAAAACCATTTAGCCGATTTCAAAATCAGGACACCATTACTTCCTTCAAAGTAATTAATCAACCAACGGAGATCCTCCTGATTTTCCTTATTAAGGTGAATATGAGAAAACCGTTCGATTTTACCCGCCGTTTTTTCATAAAGACTTTGCAAAGCGAACCGCCCCATTGGCATTGAATTAAACCCCCATGATATCCATCCCTGCATAGATTGCCAGTCGCGAAGAGAATGATTAGGAGTGCCGACAAATTTCTTCATTGCCTCAATCATCAATAACTTCTTGTCAGGTTCAAGATAAATACTCATCCTGTCCGAATCAACTACATGACCGATGACCTCCAAAGCTGAACCAAAAACTTGTTTTTTCCAAACCCAAGGAACACCTAAATGATCAAAAACCATCAATAATTTCGCTTGAGGACCTGGAATTCGATGATCTTTAAAGGTAACCCAATCCTTAGCATCTGCAACAGACCAAATATCGTCCATCATACTATTTAAATACTTGATATGAAATATATTTTGAAGAATCCAAAGGATCAAAGAAAAGAAACCACACCAAAGATGTGGAGAAGCAGAAGAACCGAAAGTAAGGTTAAGATCAAGTCTATACTTTCCGTCTTTTTTGATCCTAAGAACTTGACGAATCTGATATTGGGGATGAGCCGGAAGAGTTCTAAAAGCACCCTCAACATCTGATTTAAAAACGGTAAGCTTTCCCTTTGTTCTCTTTGCCTCCATCAAATAAGGAGCAAACGACTTCAAAGAATCATATGAAACCCTAATCTTATTCTTGTCAATTAAATCATTCGGAGAAGGGTCCCCAAAACTCATATTTGAACAAACCCGCATTTTAACCGAGTCTTTTTTAGAAGTCATGAGCAAAGGGATAACCTTCATACCCGGCAAAAGCATTGAGAACTCCTCCGAATAACGACCTTTACTAATTTCTTCTTCACATTGAGCCTCTAATAAGTCTTGATTCTCGAAACATGTTTGATGATTTTCGATATTAGAAATTTCGGAAGAAGGAATAGAAGACGAAGGCCAAAAACCTTCCCTAAGGCCTTTAATAACCGAACGAACAAAAGGTTGATTCGGATGAGAAGATAACAGTTCTTCAATTTTGTCTACATTGTAAGGAGTCTTGATTTTGAATAAGAAATCGTATTGCTTCAGAATAAACGCTGCATCGATGTCGTCTTCCAGAGAAGGAGCGTCCGGAAAAGGCTCAGCCGTCAAACTAGATTCAATTGCCGCCGAAAAACCCAAAGACGAAGTACCATCCCATTGATAACCACGAAGGTACTTTTCCGATGCGTACTCTTCAGGAGTGATCGTATCCGAAATGTTTTGCATGACACCCTCGTACGTTACAAAGGTGGAGGCGCTTGCAAGAAGGCCCAATGACACAAACTCCTGTCTTATTCCAACTATAACAAAATTGCTCTTTGATGTTAGGAGTTTTAGAAGCATCTTCAATCGGAAATTTACCATGATGCTTAAAAGAAGCATGGTATTTATCGGGGTCGAAAGGCTTTGGGGCAACAACACCCGAAACAAAACTAGAACGTTGCTTCGAAGTACTTTGGTAAGGCTGACGAGAAGAGGAAGCTAGAAAAACCCCATCAGACAACCATAAACAAACCCAAAAAACAAAATAGAAATACTAACCACCAGCAACAGAACTGTAAGAAGAAACGAGACTAAGGTTTTGCTGATTATAAGCACTGCCAAAAAACTGTGTTTTAAGGACTTCACAATCCTTATGATCCCAATCAGCAAAACAAATATATCTCCTGTTGGCCACTTGTGATCTAAAAGCAGCATCATATCCTGCAATATTTCTCCATTGAGCCATGATACCACCAGACCAGAATTGAGACTTGATATATTTCCCGTACTCAGAGATAAATGATTCACAATCAGGAAACGCAGTCTTAAGAGCTTTCTTATAAATACCGAAATAGTATAGCCATTCTGCCAACTCGCCAATTTCCAGAGTAAGATTCTTCGATATCTCCAAACCCTTTTCCTTTCCTGAAACTGAATATGAAGTCTCGCCTTTCTTTGGATTGAGAAGCTCCCCTTTAATACGTCGAAGGTCGATAAATCTACCCAACAATAATTCCTTCGTAAGAACATCCGGAAAGTCAGGTGGTTTAACAGAGTTATTAAAATATTTAACCGCCTGTGATATACTCGAATCATAACCCTTGACGTCTGCAGCGAATAATAAAGCTCCCGGGGTGAAATTACCAATAGGGACGTCGGATTTCTTCTTTGCGATGAAAGCATATTTTCTTGCATTCTTTTCAGATTTAGTTGATGAAGCGGATGAAGAATCTGAAGAATCATCTTTCTTTTTACGATGATGCCTCTTCCTTTTATCTTTGTCCCCCGATTCATGTAACGCGAGTAAAGAGTTAAGGCGAGCTTGATTTGCTTCATTTTGTTTAGACAATAAAGCGATTTTCTCTTCATTAGAAAGAGCACTAATATCAATCGATGGAATGGCCGGAGTAGCCAAAACACCTGAGTTCTGACCACCCAAAACTGGAGACACAGGTCTTGATAAATCAGGCGGATAGATCGGATTCTCGGACACATTAAAAATGAAAATCTTGTCTTCATTAGACCGAGGAGTAGTTGTTGGGACAGGGAGAATGTTTTTAAATATCGGTCTCCCGGCCTCCTTGTCCAATTTAAGAAGTCTAATTGCGAAATTAGACCAGTGTCTATACCAATTCTTTGAATGGAAAGGTAAGACCTCCGCGAATTGACTTCGGATTTCCACCATGGATATGTTAGTGGAACCTCCAGCCTCTTGATATGATCTTTCGATCTCAGCCAACCTGGATGTAATCCTCGCAGCAGCTTCAATATTTGAGACATCACTACTAGACATACCCCAGCTACCTTTAAAAATAATAAAGATAACTAATATAGATAATGATGAATGAAAGATAAAGTGATTGTTCGAAAGATGAGATGAATGGAAAGGTGAAGTAAAGAAAAATGGTAAAGAGGTCAACAAGCAAGTGACGTCAAATACCAAATAGGTAAAGGACTAAAACACTACTCGACCCGACAATACAATCATTTTTTGTTACACACCTAACATTCATGACATTCCAATCAGTAAATAACCAGTTACCTACAACTATTAATTTTCATCACACTCTCGAGTCATCAGTCAATATGAGTTCACTTCTATTCTCGTCAAAGATACAAACAAACAAAGAAAATTGCGCCTTTCGGTTTCAGATACCCATGAAGAAACTACCTTTACGCGCGGTATTCAATCAAAAACCATGATAGAACCTATCTCTAGATATCCTGCACTTCACCCGAAGGTCTCATTTGCAAAGTAGCAGGACTACCATGACCAGGAATACTGTCGATATGAGAACGTTTTAGTCCGGATTGTAGTTACGTCGCGCGTGTCCCCACGTGGAGGTTTGGCCGAGTGGTCTAAGGCGCTGTGTTTAGGTTGTTAGCAACGTAATCCGCAGTCTTCGGGCGTGGGTTCGAATCCCACAGCCTTCATACTTTTCGCGGTCCAGCAAGGTGAACAACCACAACAGCTATGTTTTTGATTACATTTGCTCGAAGTGTAGCGTGGCACTGGTCGAATGTGTAGGTCGAGTCAAATAAATCGTGGGCCTGTAATGGTGGAGTGAAAATCTTATACCTGATGGAAATTTGAGACTGCTTTGGCAAGAATCAAATCACGTGCCGAGTTCAAAAATGTTGTAGGAAAGAAGTTTTCGGAGAAAAAGGTTGTTGCAGAACAAACCTAACTAAATCCCTCTAGACGAGGTGGTATGTACATACATACAGCTCATGGAATTGCTCTAGAGGGACTTAGAACTTGCTTGCAGAGGTACGTCCAGGTTTCAGATTGGTTTTAGGTTGGTTTAGGTAAGTCCGGAGAAGTTGCGTTCGGATTTCATAATCATTCTCACGACAAGACAGAAGACGTATAGAACTTGAAGGAAACCGAGTATGGCTGTCGAATCTCAAGCTCAGGTTATCAAAGACTTACTCGCAGGAACGGTAGGAGGGATCACACAAGTTCTGGTTGGACAACCCTTCGACATTGTAAAAGTCTGTCCTTCTCCAATTCGACATAATCCTCATTCGAGCGGCTGTTCACCTAATCGTGTGCTTTGCTTGAATAGGTTCGTCTACAAAGCAGCGATGCATACCGAGGGATGAATGAGGCTGCTTTACGGATCTTACGCGAGGAAGGTCCCGCTAGCTTTTATAAAGGTTGTTCGATCAAATTTTTGACTCTGAAGAAATCGAATCGGTCATTGATTAAAATTTCGAATCATCATCTTAAGAAAAGTCTAGGTACGACTTTACCATTGCTTGGGATCGGTGCATGCGTTTCTATACAATTCGCATTTCTAGAAGGCTTCAAGCGTTCATTCAGGTTTGTAGGCTTTTCTTTGATCACATATCATTATTCTTCAAGCATAAGACTGAGTAAAGCTGCTACGTCTTTTAGGCGTCAAAACCTTGCAAGCGGTCAGAATGAAGAACTCACTCTCGGGCAACTATACCTTTCCGGTGGAGGTGCTGGGGTAGCTAACTCTATCATATCAGGTACATCTCCTTAATCACATCTTGAAGAAGTTATCATTCAGAATATGGAATTAACACCATTGATCTCAATTGTTCTTGTATCTTAAGGACCGGTTGAACATATTCGAATTCGCCTACAGACTTCATCTCCAACTGCTCAGAATCGTTTACAAGGACCGCTAGATGCTTTAAAACAAATTTACAAAACAGATGGGATTAGAGGATGGTATCAGGGTCAAGGTGCAACTGTGCTTCGGTAAGTCAAATTTATCTCATGGTCAAGTATCTTTAGCTAAGAGTTTTTTTTTCAATCTTTCAATTGATCTAATCAGAGAGTTTCATGGATACGGAATGGTTCGTCTTCCCAGTTGCATGAGACTGTTCATCACTTCCTCTTGATGATTAAAGTTTGTTCTCATAGTATTTCCTCGGATATGAGTGGTTGGTCCAACGTCACATAAACCAAAATGGTGGAACGAGAAAAGATCTTGGCACTGGTTGGGCTATGTTGTATGGGTATGTGACAGCTTGATTCTCTTCTCATCTTTTGACTACCAGATGCATCAGCTCCAGAGCTTCATTCCAAGCTGACTAGAGGTGTGTCCTCGTGATAGAGCCGGTGCAGGTTATTCCATGTGGCTGTGTAGCTACCCTTTAGGTTAGTATGAGCTTATCAAGTATTAGGAGTCTTCAGTTTTCTTTACCAATGCCACTATTCACAATCTGGACGATTCATAGACCAGATCAAGACCAGAATTCAGACAGATGGCTTACCTTCTCAGCTCAATGATCGAAAATACTACGGGGTAGTAGATTGTGCCAAGAAGGTTTGGAGGGCAGAAGGCGTCAAAGGATTCACCAAAGGCTTAGCTCCAACATTATTGAGGTCAACATCATCATCGGGTTTGATCTTCATGCCCAGTACTGACAGATGATCAATTTCTCCTTGGCAGATCTCCGCTCGTTAATGGCGCAACGTTTGCCGCATTTGAAACTACCATGAAGCTACTTAGCTGATTGGGAAGGTGAAATGATCTTGATTGATGACAGTAAGCTATACATCTTGCTCTACACTCGAGGAAAGATCAAATTTCAATGTGGTATATTACCTTATCTTGTGGGGACAAGGTTCTTTTTGATGATAACATATGTGAGGAACGAGTCAGGATGAGTTTCATTTTGAGCGTTCAATTTCGGTGAGTGATTCTGAATGTTTTAACCTTAGAAACGTTCTAAATTCATGTTGTCATCAATGTAAATATTCTACACGGGTTACGAAGGAACAAGCTTCAGCGAGTAGATGATTTGAGGGCCTCTCACTGGTGACTGTGTTATGAATTCATGTCAAAATACTGATACCTCACTCTCAGCTGTTAGTGAGAGGAGAGAATAAATGATGATGTTCAGACTTGCTCATGTGCAGCAAATTGCATCGAGGCCAAGGCAAAGACGCACATATCATCATTTGTTCTGCGCGATTGGCGAGATAGAAGTCCTCATATCAAAGAGTATGTAGCTGTACCAATTTACTTGACTAAAATCATATCTAAGAGAATGTGATAAACCCAATCTTCCAGCACAGCTCCAATATCACAGATGAAGACGATCCAACAAACTTGTTAAATAAGTTCTCATAGTTACCAAATTCATGACCGTGTAAAGGAATGCGTGAGTTCCAAAAGTTTGCCCCTGGATGTATGCATACAGGCATATTAATGACATCAAAAGCTGTCTTTATATCAGCCCAACATCTTTCTAAAATCGTCTTGACTCTTCCCTGTCGAACCAGAAACCGGACCACCTTCAGACTTTCCTGAGACCTGAGGCGCAACATGCGAAGGAGTTCCTTTCAAAGGCTGATCTGCCGCTTGAGATTTTGATCCTGATGATGTTCCAGCAAAGCCCAAGCCCAGACGCGTTTTCTTCGCCCTTGTTGTAGTACGCGGTAGTAATGGAAGATTAGAATTGACAGTACCAGAACCTGCTTTGACTGAGCTTGAGGGTACAGATAACGCGACTTGTTGGCCATTGATCAGGATGGCCTCGGGATGAAGGAAGACTGTACCGGCGTGCTGGAATCATAGAGGAAGAAATAGGAGTTCATTTTAAGGACCAAGCAGAAATACGTTGAATGTATTAATGATGGCTCAAAATCCCAAGACAGCTATGGAGAGCTAAGAGGGAAGAAATGTTGGGACTCACTTGGGCGTTGGCAAATTCGACCACAGCCTCATGTTTTTCCGGATATGTGATCGTCTTCAGTACTTTTCCAAATGGTTCAAAAGCCTGTTGTACTATTGCTTCCTGAACCCCTTCCGGTAGCTTTGAGACCTTCACACATCGACTGCGCTGATCCACAGCTGAGCTGAGCTTAGACTCCGCCTGGAATTTTCCTTTGTTTTTTCCGACCAACGAAGTTCCCTTGCTATTCGAAATTGTTACTCCAATCCTGCGCTTCTTCAACTCAACGTTATTCATACTCAGTGCAGCCTTGGCTGAGGCCTTTAGCGTCGAGGAGAGTAAAAGGCCATTAACAAGTTGGCGAATGAGCACCGCAGGGAAAATGGTCCGCACCTCTGTCTCGAACTCAACAAATGCGAACCCCTTAGAATGTCCCTCCTCATTCAAAATCATGCGAACACCTTTGATGTCCCCGAACTACATGAAGCACGGGGCCATGTCAGTAGGGACGTTTTTATTGCGTACCAATCGAAGAGCAGCTAAGAATTGGATCATACTGGCTGAAATAATTTGCGCAAATCAGACTCTTGAACGAATTTAGTTAAACAGGTTATATATAGCTCCCGGTCATTTGCACCGACATCCGTTCGCGCTTTCTTCCTGAGCGGATCTGAAATAAACACGGACATCTTTTGACTGGGGGCTACTTCAGTATTGTGGAGCACTAGCGCGGACTGGGCTGAGTCCTAAAGGGCAGGTAAACCATGATGCAACGTCAATACTATTGTAGGCACGTGAGGCATATGTTGTCAGACCTACCGGCGATGTGAATTGCACATAACAAAATCTCCGAGTACTCTTGAATCGCTTACTAGGCCATCGTACATCGAAGATCCTACCGAACTATCGAGGACAAACCACTTTCGTCAAACAAGACCACATCTTAGCAACTGGTCGAGTACACATACTTCACCAAATTTCGAACGTATCCATTCATCGTTTCCATCCTCAGGGAAGTTCGTGACATAGAGTGTCGAACGCCAAGCCAACGTCACGGAGACCTCTACATCCAATAACTGTTTTTTATCCTTGGTCTGTGCAGGTAAAACACTCTCCTGAAGACAAGGGGATAGATTTAATGTTGAAAAATCATAAGACACCTGGGAAATGTTCCAGAGTGCTGACCTTTTCCTGAAACTCTACGGTAGCTACTGTGTTATCGGCATCAATCCTATGAATGACCACCTCGCGAATTTTTCCACACTGTAACACATACAACCAATAAGTCAGAATCGATCAGTATCAATCTGGCATGTATCGTAAGTCACTCAAAACCACCCTACATCACGAAATAATTGCTTGATGTTGGACTCCGTCACTTTGGATGGAAGGCCTCCGACCAATACCGTAGAGTTTTCTCGATCTCTGAAACCAGACAAGAAAGTTAGGAAATTCCGAGCCGGCAGAACGTTGCGGACACCCTGGAATAGTAGAGGGTCTACCTTTTCAATTCTTCACCTTCCACGTTTCGTGTAGGTGCCGAGTCTTATAACCACACGGCAAGGAAGTATCAGATTCCGATAATGTATGTAGTAAAAGAAGATGATGCAACACACCAAAACGTGCCCGTTTTTCTTCACCTCCATTGGGTATATCATCGGCCACCTCAGCTTTGCGTTTTTTCAAATCAGTGTCTACTTCGGTAGATGTTTGAGGGATTTCTTTTGTGGCAATTTCAGCAGGGCATGATTGACCACTCGATTGTTGAAGCAGAGCTGACTGCTGCTCCAGTTCCTGTAATTCCAAAGCGTCGTAGTAAGTATAAAAGCGAGGGGAAACTCTTGGTTCAACACACTCTTTTTCTCCTGGCTGCTATACCTTTCATCAAATTGTTAGTCTTTGTCGTCGCATATTCCAAGTCCTCTAGACTACCATAATGATGTTCGAATGTGATCCAAGCCTGTAAGAGATATTCAGGATAATCCAACTTGGAATTTGCAGCTTTCTTGTAATATTCTCGAGCTCGCTTTAGATCACCTCGGCGACTACAGAGAGGAAAAAAGGATCAGGTCAAGACTTGTAAAACGCCGTTCATGCAATATCAAAACAAACATTTCATAATCGGCGGCCGCAATCCATATTGAATAACTCTCACGATATTGTTTTGTAGCTTTTTGCCAGACTTTTGCGGCATCATCCTCACGACCATGATGTTCGAGCTATCGTTACAATGCATCTCAGATATGTGAAGACGACGATTGTTTCATAAAACGTACTAAGGCCGTTAGATACTTTTCCAGTCGACATGCTGGGTCACCAAATTGATTGGGTGCTAGATGTTCTTCATGTGTCAGCCAGTTTCGGTCCCCTGAAACCATGCCGAAACGCACCTTTCTTGACATGATCTATTCCATAGTTCAAAGCTTTGACAGTGGCTTGCATTAGTGCATCCACCTGTTCCACGTTGTCTGCACCACCTGCTGCCACTGAGCATGCGAAAAAAAAGATCAAAAATCAATGTACAAGCTTCGACCTGCGGATTCGCGCACAGGGTCGATCTACTCACAGTAAGCATCAAGCCTCCTCCGATGAAAGTCAGCCCTGCCAATACTAAAAGCGATGATAGCTTCTACATCTTTTTCGAGAAACTTAGAGTTGATTGCTCTCTCGCAAAGCTCTTCGACGCTTTCAGCCGTTTGGCCGTTTCGTTCCTGATTCGATCTTCAACTTTTCAAGTCCGATGAAACAAATGACACTCAAGAATGGTCAAACTTACAAAGGTTCTTATAGCAGCTTCCCAAATTTCTCCAGACCATGGTGTAGTCCGAATCGCTCGGCGCGCTGCACTTATAGCCCAGGAAGGATCCTGGCCGACTTTATTCTGTTGCATCACATGACTGAGTTCAAAGCCATGATAGAGAAAGAGTGTTAAGAAGAGTGCGCACTAGATAACGGAAATATTCTCCCCAGATTTCAACCGAATTTGGATGATCATGTATTGCGCGTTCGAATAGGGTGCTGACCAGGTTGAAGTTGGTATTTTTTGTTGTTGTCTCCCAAGCAAGATATTTGATATAAGCTTCAGGAGAATAGGCCGATTTTTTCTATATAATCAATCATCCCAAAACATACGTTAGCCACATCTGAGATTCATGAAACTTAGTCAATCACAGTCACTGACTAGTTGTGATTCGTGAACTTCTCGATCCTGTTTTTGTTGGCGAGCAGGACTGTACAGCTCATTGACCGCCACCATCTCTTCCTCGTAATTATCATTTTCATGTTTTGTGATAAAGTTTGAATATAGCTGAAAGGTGTGGTCACTTTCTAAAGAAGCATGATGGGTTTAAAAAAACATCATTCTCATGGAGCTACTTGCACTTAAAATCAGTATGTGTTTCATTACCTAGGTGAGGAACCCGAAGTCTGGATTGGAGAAACAATTTGAATCGAGCAATTGAATCGGACCTTAAAGAATGGTGGTGAGCACATTAACCTGAGTTCCAGATCAGAGATATGTCTTACCCCCAATCTTTTTCAAGAGTGTTGAACTCATAGAGCGCCCATATGTTCCAGATCTTGGAGCTCTGATGATATTCGGAACGTGACCGGATTACAAACACATATCACTACAAGCTCGTATATTCAAAAAGTCGTAAATGAATCTCAAGAGCTGACCTCGACCAAGTGATATCCCATTTTGTCCAATACATCAATCGCCACTTCGCGAACTTTATCATCAGTTATCACGTCTTTCAATGACGACTGGCCTGTCGTTTCTACACCATTCACTGGGTCCGCTTCTGTTTTAGATGGATTGATAGACTCTTCCATCAAAGTGGCAAGATCCCCTTTGGGTTGTTCAAGTCCTCGAGCGTGGTAATAGAGTCCGATCACGTACTGCAATCGTGCACTTTCAATTGTAGGGACTGCAAAAACATAGTCACTAAGTTCATGACCATATATGGCCTTTCGTCTGATGGGACAAGTGATTTCTTACAAAATGCATACGAGGAAGCCTGTTGATATAATTCCAAGACGGCTTCCACTGAATTTGGATCATATGGATCCTCTTGACTGGCGATCAAATCGTGAATCCATTCTAAGAAGAAGTCTATGACCCATAACCGATCGTCAGTGAGAGTCTGGAGATTGTCAATCATGATCTTCATGACTAACCATCTCTCACTGGAAAGTATTCGGACATTAGACTTCTAGCTTGAGCCAGCTCTTCAATAGTAGCAGCTCCAAGCTTTCGACACGCAGCGACGTTTCGTTGATGAAGTGCGAAATCGAATGGGTTGGATTGCAAGGCTGACATCACTTCTAACATCTCGTTGAAGATTGCATCCTGGTCATCGGCCGATGCAGAGATTTGATCTGTTTCAATTTGAGGATTGGAAGTCACTTCCATGATGGATTTGAATATAATCTAATCACAATCACTGGGATCAGGAATGTTAACTAGATTTGATGATGAAGGTGATAAGGAAGTCAAAAACTATCCAACTGAGATTCATTAAGCCTCGATCACCGTCTCCCTCGTCTTCAGCATCTCTCAGCCTTATAGACAGTGACTCGGGGTATCGGATAATCGGCCCGAATCGATGCATGACTCATGATACAGTACCGGATATGTTGAAGGCTCAGCTTGATTTGAATTCAACATAACCAACCTCATGAAGACCTTCAATCACCATACATTCAAACTAATCTAAATATTTATCAAGGAAAACCGCATCACACTTCCTGTTCAGCAGATGAACGTTCAAACTAGTGTCCAAGAGAGCCATACTAATACCCCAGAATCTGAATACGATGAATTGATTTGGGACGATGAAGCATTAGCCATCATAGATCAAATCGAAGCTAATTTTATTTCAAAACAAGTTCAAGAAACAAATTCCAATTCGACCGATCAAGAGATATCTAATTCGAATCCAAGATTACCTCCAACTCATTTAACCATTGAATTCGAATCGGAAAGCAGTACAACTGATTTGAACATGAACCCTTCTGTGAATCCGATCATGAAATCAATCAATCCATCTCTCTGGAATCCTAGTACGAGTCTTTATCAAAGATTTCGTGCCAAACGTGGTTTCCTATCAGGTTTGCAAACTTTTATCACTCGATTCACTCATCCACTAGATCTGACCTCATCTTACAAAAAACAAACTTCACAAAACAGTTAGCGACATCGTTTCATGCGGTTAGTTCCTCATCACTCAAAGATCAGGATAAAGACACAGTGAAAATAACTAGATGGGTGATTTGTGATTCGGCTCAAACAAACGCGTGAATATATCTACAGCCTGGTGTGAGACTCAAGTAGAGTATGGGCTACTAGGTAAAAGATACTTACCACCCAAGAGTAGACCGAAATCGATCATGACGCGTGCAGGGAATGAAATTAAGATCAATTCAGATGCGATCTTCACGCGTCAAAAAGTGTTGGATGGTGGTACAGCTGTGAGTGAAGGAGTTCTCATTGGAAGAGATGGGTGGTAGATTTGATTGAATTCTTGATTCTATAGGTTCATACTAAGTTGGAAAAAGAAATCATACCGGAAAAAATCCCGATCAGGACCGTTTCAGCTGTTGACATTTGGGGATTAAAGTGGGTTTGAATCTCGCTTTCATATATATATATATATATGTATCTATATATGAATCTCTTGAAAAAATCTCAAGACGTCAACTGAGGTGAGATTTCCTTGTATTTGTTCAGAATCTTGAATACGATCATTAATCTGGATATACTTCGCGATACTGGTATCACCGTACGTCAAGATATGATCCTGATCTTTGTTTTCCTTACAAAGCACTTCAACAACACTCTTCTGACCCCAGAAATCCTTCCTCTTTTTCTGATCTCTCTGCAGCGTGAATTAAGTGTGGTAAATTTGTTGTTCTCCGAGCTTTCCTTCTTTTTTGCAGCTCAATCAGAATACTAAGATCTAGCCACGTTGACAATGACTCATTAGTGGGGCTTTGTTGGTGACTTTCTCGTCTTAGGCATCATCGATCAACTTGAACTCGATCCCAAGCCACAATACATCAAACCACGCGATCCAGCTCGAGTTGGTCGCACATTAGATGATTTCTTTCCCTCATCTTCTCATACCCAATCTCCACCACAGAAAAGTGTACATGATGATCAGTCAGGCCCATCATACCCTTTAGTCATGATTAGCGATAATAAGACAAGGTCAAAACGCGTTCTTCTTGGCTTTGTCCGATTCTCGTCTCATTAATGTTGCTTTTTTAGACCAGATACAAGCTTACCGCCGTCTCTCTTCACCGAATCTACTCGTATGTATCACTATTTGATCATTCCATGAATCACATCAGAAGAAACTTGATTGATGGTTAATTGTCTCATTTTGACTTGTAGGATTTCAGTTGATGCTATATAAATTCTTATACGATCAATTATCAACCCAATCACTTGATTTCACTAAACTATGTGATCGACTTCAACTTGATGAGAATGAAATCTTCAGCGCTGAATTCATAGAACAAATCTTACCACTCACAGAGGGTAAGGATGAATTACCGATGAACCTGAGACAGATGTATGATATCCTCTCGACTGAATTGAGAAAGTTGAGTGGTGGAAAGAAGTCAAGTGAGATATTAGAGATCGTATATCGTACCAGAGAGGCAAGTCGAAAGAAACCAAAACAATTGGAACTCAGGATGGCACCTACTGAAAAGGATCGAATCGTTTTACCCAGCACTCAAGCTGAGGAGGAGGAACAGATCGCTCGAGCGATCTCAAATTCATTAGTCGATTTACCAAGTGTTTCTTTAGATGAAGGTCAAACAGACGAGCCGAAAGAAACTGAAAGCGCTTTGGTTATAGATCCCAACCCATTGAGAAAATCTTTGGAATTACCACAAACAGAAGATTGTAGAGTTCCCAAATCAAATCAACTTGAAGTCGAACCCAAGTTAATTCAAACAGACGAGACGCCGCCATCATCGAGTTCAAAGTCTGATCTACTCGAACCCCGAATCTCATACAAAAGGAAGGAAAAAGGTCTGATTGGATCGGTCCTATTAGGATATGATCCTCGTTCGCTAGACCGATTTCTCGAAAGCGCTTTATCCTTTTGGAATGGAGAACGAGAACCTACAGGTGTACCTGTTAGTGAGATTGATCGATGTAGGTAAGTGAATTGAGTGATTTGTTTTTTGAAGAACTTGTTGGGCGAGATTAAAGAGAGTAGTCATTCGATTCAAAGTTGAACTCATGTCAAATTGTCACGGATTTGAATTTTCCACAGACCGTGTGAATTTCGATCTGGTTGTGAATGGAGACAAAAGAAAGCTGATGAGGTTTTGGCGAAGGCTACTAAATTGAGCTCATCAAGTCAAATCAAACCTTGAAATTAATGATGATCATGAGATGATTTGTACGGTATATTGTCTAAACAGTGGATTTGAGTATAGGAAATAAATAGAATGAATGGTTTCGTTTAGATTGATGGTTGAGATTTTTTTTGAAGGTTTAGATTGATAGATTTTGATTTTTTTCTCTTTGGATTCTAATATGTAAGTAGAGCTGACAATGGCTTTTGTACTATACAAACTCTTCATTCAATCTGATTCCCGTCTTCAAATTGAGAATTATATTTGTATGTACTTATGACATTCAAGGGTAATTCCGATGTTTGAATCAATAGAGAAGGATCAATAATAGCTCAGAGACCGAACATCTGGTGTATCGCTGCGGATTTGTAGCATGATCTGGTTTTAATCTCCTAAGGGCTATTATGTTGAGTTAGGTTGATCTGGATGAAGATTGAGAAGATTGAGGGGAGAAGTGAGATAGATGATGAAACGTTTTGAAAGGATCATGGAATTTTTTTCTGATCACTTGAATCATTTATAAAACTTGTTTCATTTATTCTCATCCCCTCAGGAGCGGGTTATTTGATAGAATGTGATTTCTGAACATGTTCTGGGACAGGAGTTACTCTACACACAGTCTCAGAATGATGAAATAGGATGAAAGAGTGTATCAATCAATTAAATTGAATTTTTTGATTTTCTTTCTTTCCTTCGTTCTATCATTCTGAATGAAGATGAGCTTGGATGAAAGTAAGTATTAGAGAAGCAAAGGAGATTGAGAATGGAAGGGAGAGATGATGATGTACTATTTATTCCCATATAGTCAATCAAGTTGAATCAGAAAGGAGCGAGGGCGTTTTGAATTAAATTCGATCGAAAACAAACAAAAACAAAAAAAAAATAAAAAAATAAACAAAATCAAATTTAAATTCGACTGAACTCAACTCAACTCAGATCGAATTGAAGATTTGGAAAAGAAAACCAACGAATTCAATGAACACTTCTTCAACTTCATTCATCATTTCTCAAAATCAAGTCTAAAGAAATCAACCATAAGCATCTAAATTAGCAAAAAGAAACCAAATCAGAATTCCAAAGATCATGAATTCAAACCATTCACCCCTTCATCAAACTTCAAAATCAATTCAAACTGAAACTAATTCAAGAATGAATAATACACCTCCGATTTATCCAAATTGGTATAAAGGTATCTTAATTTTAAAATTTCATTCTCTATCCTCATCATTGATTCTTGACAAAAAGATTAATTCTACTTCTTTTTTTCGTAAATAAAAATCAGTCCTTCGATTATCTTCAACTGAAGATCTTCATCCGAATGAGATTCATACTGCATATTTAACTCAAACTGCATTACATGATCCAAATCAATTTATGATTGGAACAGAAGATTATAAAAGATCGATGACTTATTCAAAGATCATCAAACATGCTTATGAGGTTAGATTGATTTAAAATCATTCAAAAAAATATAACAACAACAACAACAAGATTTGATTAAGTTTAACTTTCCATTTACTTAAATATAGGTTTTGAGTCATCCAGATAGGAAAGAAGCATATGATGTTTTAAGGTATCAAATTCGATCTAAATTTGATAAAGGTAAGTCATTCGAATTGATCAACTTCAAAGTCAAACTCAATTCAAAAACTCATCAAAACCAACTCTTCTATGATTTAATTCATCAAGATCAATTAATCCAAAGATCAAAGACTTTAGCCGAATCATGGTTAAAGAGTACAGAATCAAAAACAAGATCAACAGAAGAAAGTTTAACATCTGAATTAGCCAAAAAAAGATTAAACGAATTTGATAAAACTCATCAATCGTTTAAATTAAAATATCCTACTTTACCACCTTTAAGAAGAGAATCAGTTTCTGAATTCTTTAAACTTGAATCCAAGCGAAGAGAAGAAGAGATTAGATTAAATCGAATCTCTCATCAAAACGCATTAGAATTGATGATCTTAGCTGAATTTGAACGTAGATCGATCGGAATGAAATCAACTGAAAGGAAATTAAAATGGAAGATTGCAAGAGATGAGTTTAAGAAGATCAGTCATCAACGTCATTCACTCGATCAACAAAGATCTCAACTTCAATGGGAATCCTCCCTCCGAAAATTCTTCAATGATCATCTCAATCATCATCTCAATCATTCAAATCATCAATCTACTTCCAATCCATCCTCTTCAATTCAAGACTCAAGTAAATTTGATAAACTTCAATCACCAGTCACCCAAAAACGACGAGTCTCCATCAATCTGGAACGTCCACATCTCTACAAACCTGAAACTCCATTAGGTTCTTAAAATTCAAAGTTCTATATATAATCAAACAGTCCTCGAGAACTCTATCTATCTTCAAGCCTAACTATTCTTTTTTATATCTCACATCGATCACAGATCAAATTCAAGAACCCATCTTTTTTCTATGGACCTTATGTAAATCCAAGCAAAAGCCTAATCTCTTTTTTTTAACTTCTTATGAACTTCTTTTTATGTTGAAGAATCGAAAAAGTTTAATTTGTATATATATCTTATCAATTTATCTCTTCTTGAAAATGAAAGTTGAAACATGTTGTATTTGTGATGAAATCTTTTACTGTCTATTGTATATATACATTAATCAAGTTAAGACCCTTTTGGAACTTTTTGAAATCGATTCTTTGATTTGAATTTAAACTACGAAGATTGACTTGAAAGGTACTTTTTAATCTTTGAAACCTTTTCCAATTCTATTCATCATCAACTTCACACTCGTCATCACCGCAAGATGAAAAAATTCCATCTCAACAGATCCTCCAACCACTGATCATCAACCTTTTTCTTGATCCGATCCAAAGCCTTTCATGATCAAAAGTTTGAGTTCATCCTATTGAACAAAATTTCAATTCAATCTTCCTAAAAAAAAGTATTCAAACATAAAAGGTAAAAAAAAAGCAAATCAAGACATGAAAAAAGCAAATTTCGAATTCAAACAATCTACAATCATCAGGTTGGGGTTTTTTGTTTTTTTACTTTCCTCTATCCTGACAATCAAAACTTTAAATCATCTTCAAACTCATCTTTTCTACATTCCTTTTTTCTTCTTTGGTAAATCCATTCCTTTTTGATTCACACCAATCGTTGTCTTTCAATAATCGACTTTTGTTGAGTATTTCGACTCACACGCCTAATCAATTTTTTTTTCAATCAAATCATTCAAGATCAGGATTTGAAAAAAAAATCTCTTTCTAGATTCAAGTCTTCAACTCCACTCTAAGGTCTTTCTTTTTAAAGCCAAGATAAGCTTACCAATATTTATCCAGTACGTCAGATTGACCTAATTGGTTAAGAAAGTCTTCGTCGTGCGTCTGTAGTCATAAATGATGCCGTTAGTGAACGTGTAAATCATATGAACAACCGACTCGTCTTGAAATTTAGAGAATGAAACCCACAATGATCACTAGTTGAAAGTTGGCTTGATCTCTTCTCTCTTTGATGATCCTATCAGTGGAAGTTCAAGTATTCAAAAGTGGTCAGTAATAAGAAGTTTTCTAGCCGTGATCTACTGCTCGAATGAAGTCAACTCACTCAGAAAGTGCATTAGCCAAAGCATTGATATTATCTTTATCAAGATTGGTAGTAGGTTCATCCAAGGCTAGAATACCACAGTTAGTCCCAAACGATTCAGCCAAAGCCAGTCGAATGATGATGGAAGCTAAAACTTTTTGTCCAGCAGAACATCGACCTCTCATATCCATCTCCACTTGATCTTTCAACATCACCACCTGTAAGAGGTGTGTGTTAAAAGAAATCACGAAAGGATAAGCCATAGCATATATAATTATAGGAAGGAATTGACTGTTGGCTTGTACTTACTCTATAGTTATAAGATCGGTTGCTTTTTGCATTCTCGTTTTCGGATTTGATCAAGATCTTATCAATATCTGACGAGAAATGGAAGAAGAATGATTCAGAATGGTTCTTGATTGTAGTCATCTTGACTAAAGATCCTCGCTCGATTCAATTCACCTGTCCCCTGATAAGTCTTTTGCCATAAGGTCTGAATAGTATCATTTATCTCGGCCATCTTGTGAGAATGGTATTTCATGATCGCATGATCTAGTGCTTTTGCATACTTATCTAAGTCTTGATTTGCGATCTCGACAGTCTATGTTTCATTTTTTTTACCATGAAAATGGATCAGACTTATGATTTGTAACTCTAGAAGGGAGAAAACCCCAGGTCTCACCTTGACTTTAATCAATTGGTTACGATGTCGGTTAAAGATATCCTTAAACTCAACATTCATCTCACTTTTCTTGTCTTTGAGATTCTTTCTATCCATTCCAATCTCACCGCCCAACTTCGCATGCTATACAACACGTTCAAGATATTTTAATTCAGAAATCAATTTGTCAGGTCAAGAAAAAAAATTCCAAAGCTCTCTCACCTCTGCCTGAAGATCCGCTTGTAATTTTCTAGCTTTATGATACTCTTCATCATATTTCCTGTTTGCCTCACGAGCTCCTTCAACGTCCAATTCTTCCAGAGCGCTCTCCAAGCCAACTATCTCGTCTCGATGAGCTCGTAATCTGATATTATCACCAATGTTTCGTTCAAATTCTTTTGCTTTTGTCGATTCTTGATCCAAATCGATCAACATTTGTTGTGAGTCTGCTAGTTTTTGGGTAGCCTCTTTGATCAACTGTTCCAGTCGGGCAATCTCCCCCTCACAACGTTTCATACTCATCTCACTTCCTGACTCAACAAACCTACGGATTGTGTCCGCGACACATGTAAGTATAAGGGCTGTAACGTCAACGGAAGACAAGATGGTCAAAATTACGCACTTGGTGATCTCTCGATTGATGGTCTCAATCTGATTAAGACTTTTATTGTACATTTGTACCTTTTCAACAAATTCAAGCTCGGTACGGGAATTTTCAGCGCTGAGGTACTTAAGCTCATTCTCCAGTCGGCTAATGGGCTCAGCAAAGGTCCTGAGGTGCTCATTGATTTTCTAAATTTTCAAACAATCCAAAACATGAGATTAGATTCCATATTTGAGCATACTAGCCATGCTATACTGACCTTGATCATCTCCTCCAATTGCACATTCTCATCCTTCAATTCTTCTCTTTGCTTTTCGAATGCTTCTTGTTCTTTAATCTGTTGTCTCTTAGTATTCAGGTCAAGTTCGAGTTGATGAATCTTGTTCTCAAGTGCCTGTATAGATGCTCTTTTAGTGTCTCTTTCTTCGACCATGCTGTTCATCTCCTTCCGCGCCTGAGCACTGTTGACAAAATGAGAAAGCATCCATTCAGCCAGTGAAAACTCTCTTAGATAACCCCCAAGAGATAATTCGGTATGATATATGGAAAGGAGTCGACCCACAGACGTGTAGCCAGATCTTCAAGTTCAGCTTCCACAACTTCACTCGTCTTGGTTGAGCCCGAGGTTTCGAGCTCAAATTCTAGTAGTTGTATCTCGCGATCTAGATCTTCAGCCTCGAGATGCAGTCGGGTCATGTCCATGACCGAACGCTTGCATAACATCACCTCGCTCAACTGATCTTTAAGTCGCTCAACGTTTCTTCGAGCCTGGATATATGATCACTTAGCATTGATTTATGACAACATGGATAGTCAGAAAAACATTCGTACATCTTCGGAATTACGACTGGAAACAGTCCACTTGGCCTCAAGCTCTTTCAATTCCTTTTGTAAGTTTGGTAAGTCTGTCTCCCGTAGCTTTGTTACAGCTAGCTCATCAGGCAATACTTTCTTCAGATCTTCTAGTTCTTCCTGCCATCCTTTGATATGATTTTCAGTCTCGATTTTTTCTTGCGGTCCTCTCTCGATCTTGTCTTTGCACTAAATATCTCAAGATACGACACGCGTGAGTGTGGTGAAGCATTTCTTTGACAGAAAAACTGACATAACGCTCAAACACCCGGATCTCGTGTTGACCTTGAAAATCTCTTTGACAGGCTTCGCAATGGTTTTCCTTTTTGGCTTTCACAAGCATAGCCTCATAAAATCGAGCGGAGAAATTGATGCTATGAAGATCTCTACAAAAGTTCAAAACAGGCAACATTATCATAAATGACTCCGCCGTCTAATAGATCAAGAAGGATCGTAGTCCAAAAAACTCATTAGATCACCTAGTCGCACATTGGACTTCTGCTTCCGCATCACTAATTGACTGTGCAACACTTTTCCCATCGGTTACATCTCGGATTTTGCGTTCAAGACCTATATAAAAATATGTATCAAAAGCGTCAACCAGTCATCTCGGATTCGATGAACGCAGAAAGTGCGCGACGTATAAAAGGTGAAACTGACTCTTCAGTTCGCGTTCTAAGGAATTCGTTTTAGCCTTGTTCATCTGTAACTTGGTATCCACAGTCTGTAACTCTCGAGCGGCAGTATCGTTGGCAGTCTCAGCATTTCTTGATTGTCGCTCTATGTCTCTAAACAAACACCCGACAATTGAGTATTACTGTTGGGTAGCTTGAACATACAAGAAAGGCTTACTGAAGGGCGTTTCCAATATCCGTTTCGGCGTCGTCGAGTGTCATTTCAGTTTTGACAAGTTCTTTGAATTTCGGACCGTGAGAATCGAGTCTGACATATTCAAAGAAAAAATCAATATATGAGAACGCCAGGTTTCTAATGAAAGAATCTCGTATATGAGATTGAGATCAAAAATGACTCAACATTGTATGGATTCCATCAGTTTTCTTTTTAGCATCGGCACGTTTCAAAGCCAATTTTGCTCGAGTATCAAACTGTCGATGTAATGCACTCAATTCTAGATGCAATTTATCCTTCTCATCCTCTAATTTTTTGATTTCGTCACTTTTGGTCGTAATTAGATTTTTGGCTTGACCTTTAGTCATCCAGTCTTTCATGCCTGTCAAACGATCCTGTTCCTCCTTTAAGCTATCAGTTTGATATTTGATATCAGATTCAGAGATCTTGACCCTCTCAATTTGGTCAGCCAATTTCCTGCTACGCTTCCGGATAGTTTCCTGTACATTGGTAGTGAATCAGCAAGACACAAGGGGTCGGTTTGAGGAGACAGGTCTTGGATTGTTTCGACGTACAGATTGTTCCTGCAAAGCTTGTTTCTTTTGCCGATTAGAGTTCTCTTCGGTCTTATATTCGAAGATCTCCTTTTGCTTGTTTTCTTCGGCTTTTTTTGCTTCTCGCTAATTTGAGTAGCAAAGCTCAAAATGTCAACTTCTGGATAGTGAGCACAACTTCGAATATAAAACCTCACTTTCACTTGCTCCAGTTCAGAAGCACATCTCTTCTGAGACTCGGTGAGTGTACTCAAGAACTCTTCGACTTGCCTATCCTCGATCGGACCATCAAATCCTTGAATTTGATGACGCTCGCTTAGACGCCTTATCAAGTCCTGCCTTTCTTCTAATGCAGACACGTGTCGCTGTGGATACATGACATGATATCATCATTCATCACTTGCGGTACTGGGCCTGGGAAGGGTGAAGTATGAACTTACTTGAGTTTGAGCTTTTAACTGACCTAACTCGGTAAACTTATTCTGATGCTTTCTTCGTAGCTTGGCTATCTCTGATTCAAGATTGGTCAAATGCACTTTTGTTTCTTGCAGTCGCTCCGCATGATTTTCTAACTTAGCTCTCGATTTTTCTCGAGACTCCCTCAAGTCTTCATCCGTGGCTGGATAATTTATGAGTCAGCCTGGAAGTTGACGCTGTTTCTCTTTGTGACGAGACAAATTTCATATAGAACGAACCACCTGTGATTTCTTCCATGCCCTCTAACAGGTCATTTACCATCTCTTCTCGATTGTCCTTCTGTCGCGACAAAGTCTCGTACTCATTCAAGATCTCCTTATAGTGTACAGCTTGCTCGTAAAAGTTCTTGTTATCCTCGGCAAGATTAGCGATTTTAGCATCCAAATCATTATGATACGTCTCTTTCTTCTCGATATTTGCCTTGATCTTGTCTATGCTCGCTTGAAGCTGATTCGGCAAGCAACGAGGCCAATCTAGCTCGACAGTCAGATTCTTCCTAAAATGCTATTCATCTGACATATTTTCTCGGGTCAAGAACAAATCAACAAGAGACTAACCTTTTCTGCACGGGCCTTATCAGTTGCTAGAGCGTTATATCTCTCCTTATCGACTTTCAGATCCGCGGTTGCTTCCTTCTTGATGAGCTTGAGGTTATCGAGTGCTTTTGTATATCTATTTGATGGACATGATCCTGAGGTGGTCAGAGTCTGCGTGCTTTGAAGCTGATATGAATTCTGTAACAATGACAAACTTGGTTGCTTCGAAAATCTCATCAAATCTGTACCCCCAAAACGCAAATCACTTTGAGTACAGATCTATGGAAGCAGACGGGGATTTCATATATTTTACTTTTTCTTCAGACTAGCGGGTTCAGACAATGGCCAATTACTATCCTCTTGATGACAAAAGATTACATTTTCTAGAATGGCTTTTGATATTCCTAACTGTCGAGGCAATTCAATATCCATCTCGGCACATTTAGTCGATATTGTCCGTCTCTGGAAAGTTTGTCAGATTTGCATTCTACAATGAAAAGAGGACCAGAATATTTGAAGACTCAAACCTTTCCACCAGATTCCTCACGAGCTTCATCATTGTACGACAATGTCCCTTCCAAAGTTTTCATGGTGATCCCAGCCGTCTTTTTCTTGGTGACTTGAAGACGTCGACTGGCGACTAACTTTGTACCAGCTGCATTTCTAAAACGTAGCATGACTTCTGCCATCACAGTAGATTCACCAGCCATAGATGGATCATGCACGAAGGCACCTCCTTTGGCGTTGGGTGGTAGATCACCAGTAGTAATGTATTTTAAGCATTCGATGATAGTCTTCGATGAAAATAAAATATAATATTTGACATGAGCCATCAAGCCTGAAGATCCCGTGAAGAGGGAAGGGTAGTGAGACGTTCAAAACTAACTGTCTTGCCACTTCCATTGTGACCAACGATGACAGTCAAGGGACTGTAGAATTGCATCACTGCCATTTGTTCATGATCAAAACTACGGATGCCACGAATGGCGATCTTGTCGATGGTCGACCTACGAGAATCAAAAAGATTTGAAGTCACCGCGAGAGCAGGTAACCTAGACTGGTAAGACCATCTTCAGTCACTTTAACGTACATGATGACAATGTGATTCAGTCACAAGTAGTTATTCAAAATAGTCTTTCAAGATGAACTTCAAAGGTGACAAGACCGAGCTAACAGACGCGACTTTGAGAATTTGAAAGTGCAATAATCACTGGTCTAATTAGTAGGCAGGTATATACCGAAGCTTTGAAGAAAGTGATGAAGTACTACGCGTGTTGAGTTGGTTTGAGTGACAAGTTGAAGTTAAAGAATCAAGTTCAAGTTCAAGAGAAAGGTCAGTTTACCAATTCACAACCAAACTCAAATGATCATCATCAGATCCTCTTCATCTTCAAAATTCTACATACACATGTAACATAGGTAGGTACACTTAAAGTCAGAAATGCACACTTAAAGTCAGAAACCTTTTGGTTTTGTGTTGGTGACCAACCTCAAGTTTTCGTTTCCTGCTTAAGTATCAACTCATCGTCTCAACTTCAAATTAAATACAACTTATTATATTCAAAGTAGAACTTCAACTTATATCAATCCACATGGGTAATGGTAAGTCTCAATCAATATCCTTCAAATCAAAATAGTTTCATATCTTGATAAACTCTTCAAATCTCTTAGATGGTGGTTCGATTCCGAAGCGTGATGATTTGGTAAAAACTAAACATCGAGGCGAACAAGTTGATCCACAACAAAAAGAATCCACTCGTTGGCATTGCTGTGCTCTTTCAAAAGTAAGTTTTCATTCATCTTTATTCCCCTATGTGTGTACGTTCCGATCAGCTAAACTTGATATTGGACATACTCCCATATCTAGAGACCTTTAGAGGAACCCATCGTTTCAGATCCACTAGGAAAGCTTTATAATAAGTCATCAGTCCTTGAATATCTATTAGATAACGATACCTTTGGAGAAGATGGTCGACAAGTAGCTGGTCATCTTACCTCACTTCGAGATCTTATCAATCTCAAAATCACTCTCAATCAGCAATCAACTAAACGAATCTGTCCTATCAGTCTTAAAGAAATGGGAGCTGGTTTAGGAAAGATGGAAATGCGTTGGGTTTATTTGATTGGTTGTGGATGTGTATTAACCGAGACTGGATTAAAACAAGTAGAACAGAGAAGTGAAAAAGTTGAATGTCCAGTTTGTGGAACAGTTCAAGAAAGTTTAGAGTTTGTGATCATCAATCCAAATGATACCGAAGAAGAAAAGATGAAGATTAAGTTGGTTGAACAGAGAAGAAGAGAAAAGGAAACTAAGGAGAAACGAAGATTAGAAAAGCAAGAGCGAAAGAAGAGAAAGGTGAATATGAATCAAGAGGTTGAAACAAGTCACGAAGTAGGACTAGACTCGAATCTAACAAATGAAGAATTGGATAATAGTAAAAGTCGATCAAAAACAAAGAAACCTAAAGTAGAGGTACCTCATTCAAAACTGAGTCAAGAACCATCATCTTCTATCGCTTCCACCTCCTTATCGAAGATTAACAAAGAAATTCAAAAAGAGACCCAGCAAAGCCTTGTCAACTTATCTTCAAGTACTCTCAATAGTATCTATGGTCCAAGAGATGAAAATGGTAAACAACTTCTCGGTCAACAGAAAGAATCATGGATGACTAGAGGTACTTGGACCCGTTACGCCGCTTGAACAATATCTAAGTTTTTTTTATCTTTTCCCTTGTTGTTATCTCTTCTATCTTGTAACATGAACACATTCCCCAAATCCATTGTATGACTTCTTTAGATACCCTTGCACTCCATTCTATTGTCACATACTCAAGTCAGTCACATGCCTGCAAAGCAGTATTCAAATGTGAGTGATTGTCTCAGTTGAAAAAGGTGTGGAATGACTGAAAATAGTCATGGGTTTGAGTTAATATGATGATTTGCACTACAATGAAAGCTCAGGGCCCGCTCAGCTGCGTTGTGAAAAGTGTATCTGGTGGTATACATTGGCAAAAGCAATATACAGCATATCAGCAAAAACACTGGTTTTGGGGTGAAATGTGAGTGTTTGGCAATCATATATGACCATATATTGGCCCAATCTGATATACAGCCTTAATGTGGCTGTATATCTATATCAGACAATATACAGTATACACCCCTCTCATTAGTTGACCACGTTGATTGACTGTCAGGATGAGCCCCAGACCCTGGGTAATTGGAGAATCCCGGTGGGTCCAGGGGGCTGGCAGGCTTTTATACACTAGACTACCATGACTTCAAAGATTTTTTGAAGCAATCTCAAAGAGATTCATTCCCAGCAAATCTCAGGGAAAATTCAGATAAAATTCAAAGCCATTTCAGATCAATTTCACAAGAACTCCAAATGGTGCCTGCAACCATCTGGACGGTTCTCCCCACAATGAATCAGGGAACCACCTTCAAGGATTTTGATTTGGCTCTTCAGTGAATCTCTTTTGCATAAGGCAAACTCTAGGCCAGATCTAGACATGTGTTGAGCTACCAGCCTATACTTTTAGCTGGTCAGGTGAGTGAATAATTGGAAGCCTTTTCCAGACAATTATGGTCAGAAATATATGTAAGTCCTTTTCTGTGCCTCTGTTGACTGCCAAAGTAACCAGCAGCTAATCTCAATATTTATGGACTCTACAGAAGGACAGGGTGAGACCTTACTGCACCAACACGCAAGACGGGGATTCTTCAGGGCAATGATGAACCATAGTCACACTGCCATTGAGGAAGATCCAATCTTCAGAGATTACCATCAATGTATCACTGAAGTTGTCCAGTTTAAAGACCTGTCTGTACCTCTTCTTGTTGTGCATTTGCTAAGGCTCTTAGTGATGAAAAGAAGAACAAGAATCTGTATGCTTCCTTACTTGACTTACTGAATGCCTCTGTTGTTTATGATGAACATAAGGAATATCATGTCATTCAAGTTGAGGTTCTAATTGGTCACCTAGTTGTCATGAAGAACCCCAAAGATACATTTGAGAAGGACAAATATCTTGGCGGTAAGATCAACCAGTGTGTGCATGGATTGTGATTGACCAAAAAGAGGCTGTAGAAGAAGCAGAGTACAAGTGTTATGGCTCCTTTGTCTTTTGTCATCTGTTGTAAAGACTGATAAAGCTACTCTCTTTTCAAACAGACACCAATCTGGAAGTTAAAAAAACAAAACAAGTTACAGTCAGTAAGCAGTCAATCCATTCTCCTTCTACCTAAGACTGTTCAAAAATGTAGGTCTTGAGTCTATACAAAGATGTATAGGAAGATTACTTATGATCATATCTGTATCTGGCTAGCAGCTTGAGAACAGGAAATTCTTTGTACCCACTCAGATCTTGCAAAACCAAGCAGGACTAGCATCTTTGATGTTTACAGTACTAGTAATTTGTCTGTCTAGTGAATAGAAAGCTGGGAAACAAATTCAAAACCACCTTGGTACATACTTACCAACATGGCCTCTGCTCCAACTCATCCAATCAGCCACACACAGCATGAAAAAAGTGAATCTATAGTTCTCCTGCTTAGATTGAACAAAAGAACTTTTATAATCCGACTTGTAACATTCTGTTTATAGAACATCTCACTCTGTAGTATGCACAGTACCCGTGTGGCTGTCCCATCCCAGATATTGGAGGCTCTAACAGGTAAGTACAAATGTCTTTCTACTCTTGAGAGCACCTAATTTCTAGGGCACCATCCACAGGCAGAGTGATTGCAGTGACACCTTTCCCAAAAATGCTGTATGATTTCAGCCCACCTTTTGGGTCCCATAAGTGTATGATTTTGAAATCTTGAGAAGACCATTGCCATGGATGTGCTTTTTTTGGACTGGGCTTGTCTCAAAGTTTTCTAAGAAAAAGAAATTCTAAGCTAAATTCTTTTTTCAAATAGACCCTATCATAGTTTACTGTTACTGCACACTTGAACTGACCTATTGAAGTTCAGAGTTTAAGATTAAAAGATTGGTTCACTTGTTGAAGAGCTTTTCTGGATATTGGTGAAAAATAAAAAAAAGATGATCACTTAAGTATGAGTGTTTCCCTTTGATGGTTGGTCAGCAGAGCGATGAGTCTAATAGTCCTCTTCTTGACCATTGTAGTACTTATCTTGGTGAATGTTACCCTGGCAAGATGTGGATTTGGGAAAAAAGAAGAGGGAATTTGAGTCAAGAAGACATCTAGGTGGGAATTGTCTGCAGAGTATCACACTTAAATGTCAGTCCTGGAATCAATGTGATAGAATTTCAAGTGAGAACACATTCAAGGATTATATGTGAAGTACCAAGAAGTGATCAAGTTGTAGAAAATATAACTATTTAACTTTGGAATGATAAAGAAGCTATAGATCTCTTTCCATAAGTCTTTGTGATATCATTGATTGTGTTGAGATACTTCATACACTGATTTTAGGTGAAGGCAAAGAGACAATCAAGAAGGATTGAAGGAATAAGAAAAAAGGTGTTGGATGAAAGTTAAAGTAAAAAGCTTCTTTTTGAGACTTACAGAGGGAAAGAAGATGGGGATGGGAAGATGAAGTTGAATGAGGATCATGATTTGAAACCATTAAGAATATTTAGCTAACCTAATCAATTCAAAGCTTTCAGTTCACAAGTCTTACAATCTTGTCATGCTTCCTCCCCCGCCCTCCAAAAAATAAAATCTTTGACTGTTTCTTAACATGACTTACATGTCAATCTTCTTCTGTAGTCATCAACTGAGTTTTTGATTCAGTATGAATTTTTTCAGCTAGCAAGTTCAGTCATATTATGTAGTAGTCTTCAGATAGAAAACAAACCCTCCAAAAAAAGATACAGAACTGGCTTCAATCCGATCATCCATGAGCATTTGTGTTCTTGGGCTTTTTTTCTTGCTTACCACTTTTATAAGATATACTTAGAGGATGATAGATGTGTGCTATTTTTCCAGATTCCGGCCATCTACCATCAGTTGGTTTTTGAAGTCTATTCAAAGACATCATGGCAACACAGATGCTTAACATGAGTATCCCAAATGAGTCATGATGAGTAATTTGGCAGCTTGCAAGGGAGTCTTGTGAGTATATATGCATGGACCGAGAGTGATCATCAAGGTCGCAATGAACAAATTATTCAGTTGACGTTCGCAGTGGTCAGTAGAATAACGTGTTTGACAGTCTAAACAAGTAAGTGAGTGAGTGTATCAAGTCATCAATCACTAGATATCAAAAACATTTCGGATTCTGTACAAGATACATCCAAGATTGCATGTCAACAAAAGAAAACGAAAAAAAGAAAATTCTCAACACTTTTCTAGATTGTCCATCAAAACATACAAGCGTAAATGAAAGTTTAGGATCTCTATCTATCAAATTGAACTACGTGTTCCATTCCGACTTTAACAGGTCCAGTATGTCCATCATTCTCAAAGCACACTTTGTATGTTCGACTCTTTTGAGTGGGACCTGACTCGATTTTACCTAAATAAAAGGTAGTCGTATCAGGATAAAGTCCCAAGACATCTGTTCCAGGTGGGAGTGGGACTGTAGGAAACGTTTCCGGTCTGTCATTCACTGGTAATGGGATTATCGATTTTAATGTCGTGTTCCATGATACCTTTCTAACAGTGTTGGAGGTGTCGGCCTCAGAGGAACTCCCTTCTACATCTACATCCTCTACTTCGTAACTTTTGGTTGGATAAAAGCACCACTTTAATACTAGGATGAGAGATAGAAAGGATTTCAGTCGGAAAACGAACCGGTTCTTATCATTCGAAATACATTTGACAACTCGTGCCATGATCCACTCTGCATCAGTTGAACGAGCCGCATCAGCAGGTTTTCTCGGACGTTTGAAAGCCACAAGTCGGCCAGGTAAGAGTGGAAGTTGATCACGTAGAGCAGCCAATCGACTTGATTTGTTCACCCCTTGTCTAGTGTCTCGACGGTTCGTTGTTGTGGTTGCTGTTGTTGATGATGGTTGATCTGACAAGATTGGAGTTGTAGCGCGAGACACGACCTGAGATGATCGAGGATTTAAAGTTTGCGTGAGATGAAGTGGAGCAGGTGATGATGTACGACTTGTGGAAGAGACCGGAGGTTCGAGAAGAGATGAAGAAGCTGGTGAGTCCATCGGCTCAGCCGAGGTGTTCTCTATCCTGCGCTTCTTTGCAGCTCGGCCTGGAGAGAGAGGAGACCAATCCCTCTCTCAATCATCTCCTTCCTCGACTGCTTTTGTATAGAATGAAAACTCGAATGGAACGGATAGGGTATATGATGGGGTTGAAGAAAAATGGTGAGATTCAACATACCTTGTTGAGGTGGATCGGGAGGAGCTTCTCGGAGAGCAATTAGAATAGCAAGACGTTCAAGGCAGACTTCAAGAATGCTGGAAGAAACAGAAGATTAGCCAGTGAAGGTGAGATGAATGTAAGGGTACACATACGCTTCTTCTTCGGCCCTGTCTTTCAGAAGATTTTCAATGGATCCAACGAGACCTTCCGAGTCTGATGTCAGCTGAGTGTTATCGTCAATAGAAGATGGTAATCGATCTTGCAGAACGGCTAATTGGGTTAGTCGTTGATGAAGGTCGCGCCAAATACTGAAAGCTGATTAGAAGAACAATTCAACATAAGTCAGCATATTGAATGATCTTTCTTCGGTGGACTGAAGTGATAGTGTCACGATCTCCAAAGAAGAGATGGGCATCATTGAAATTTGGATGAGATCGAATGTGGGACAAATCGTCAAGGTCCAAGAATCGATCGGTGTATTTTCTACAGTGAAGTCACCCAAACTGACAAGCAGATGATGGGCAAAAGCTGAGCATCGGGCTCAGAGGGTGATGCTATCAGGATGGATGCATGATTGGACTTTATTGTATCTCACATCGATCGACTATAAGAAGTAATGAAATTCTTTTTAGAATCGGAATGAAACCAACCTTCAGCGTCGGCATTAGTGGATGAGTTTGATTGAGTTTGACCACGTCTACCCATGATTTATGAATGGTGAGTGGTAGAGATAGAGAGAGTGAGAGTGTTTTGAGTTGAGTTTTTAATTTTAAAAATTGGTTTTTGAAGCAGACTTGGCTCGGGATCACTCGGACCGCCTCATGTGATTTGCGTGCCGGTACTTACCTACTCGAGAGCATTGATTCGATTGTGGTGTATCCGATTCTAAAAGATTGATTGAGTTTTGGATATGTTGTATATATTTATTTGACCTTAAGAAGCTGTAGACATTTTTTTAAAGTAGACCAGGCATCTTCATTGGTCAACTGAAAACATCTTCTTAAGAAAAAGTATAAGTGATTTATCATCTCTTAAGAGGGTAATATTTATGTTGAGAAGGATATGATTTTCTTTCCTGCTCTACAATTGTCAGGCTATTCTGAATGATTAGTATTGAGAATTAGCACAAAGCACTATCTGCTCGACTAAGATGAAAAACTGGTTGGAGATCCTGATGACATCATCAATATCTTTGTGAGAATTTCTCTTGATTTTAAGCTTCCAAAACAGCATCTTGAACTTGATTATCTAATAAAGTCCGTCGACGAGCTGGCTCCCGAGAGCGATCTCTTCAAGAGCTTTCTCTTGGAACGAGTCCCGCCTTGACATACATAGAACATACGACCTTCTAAACTTGTCCCAGCTCTTGACTCAACACTCAGCCGCGATACTCACTTAGACAATCGGCAGATTGGTACGTAGCAAAGCTTCGATGACATGTGCTGATGTCGCGAACATGTATGGGTCTGATACGTATGTATGATGAGTCTGATGGGAGTTGTATTTTACCCAAAGTGCTCTTTGGAAACCTTGCAGTGACCACTGCGATGTCGTTGAATTCCGTTCACTTGATGTACTGTGATCCATGAGCTCTGTTGAAGTGGCTTGCGTGGTTCGATCAGGTTTGATAAGTCTGAAACTTTACAGGCTCAGGTGTACATCCTTGTACATCCTCTCCTATCTCTGGTGAATCGACCCGATTGGTTTTCTCGGGTTTACGGCTGGGTTGATGATTATAAGGTTGAATCATGGATGAGTATGTATGTAATGAGTCTTTGAACTACAGAGCGATATCTTTCAAGCCATTTCCCGATCGTTAAAATCTTATCTGACAAGAGTTCTTATATCTTCTGAAGTTCAAACTCTCATAAGGACATCTCCAAGGAAAACTCGCGTTGGATCGAATTCAGAAAAGTTGACATGTGAGTAGTTTGTTGGTATCAACACAGCAACCGAAGTTGAACGTGCAAAATTTTGTAAATTGAGAAATGTACTGTGTCCTGCTGCAGCAGCTAAAGCGGATATCCGATAGAAGACCCGTCGTTGAGTGCTTTGGAATCGAGGTGAGAGTGAGACTAGCAGAGAGTCACCGGAGATTGCCAATAAATCATCGAATCATAGCTGGCTAGCGCAATAGAAATTGATAGTTTGTTTTTTTGTTTTCGAACAGGAAAGATCGCAGTACAAAACCATCAAGCAAGAATGAAGCATTCATCTTCTCAACCAGACGTACGACTACCTGACAACGATCGATCACAAAATGACTTGGGCACCACCTCGCGGCTTCCATCTGAGGAGCAAGATAATATGGCGCTCGCCAGGCTAGGTTACAAATCTGAATGTAAGCCTTATTCAGCAGGATGACTTGATTGATAACACGCTCACTAAAAAAAAATTCAACATTCAGTCACACGCGAATTCGGGAATTGGAGTACCATCTCTTTCGCCTTTTCGATCATGGGTCTTTGTTCATCAGTCACCACTACAGTTGAGTCAATGGGATCTTGCTTGAGCCATCTGATACCTTTACAACATGGGATTGATATCTTCCTTGGTTTGGAACAGTTCAATGCACCGATGCTGTCTGGCGGGCCCGCATCCGTGGTCTGGTGTTGGCTTATCGGTCCGTTCATAGCAATTCAATACACGCGTCTTTGCTGCTCTCCTGCTGATATTTCTGGATTTTCAGGCTCAGTGATGTGTTTTACACTTGGGACTTCGATTGCAGAATTAGTCTCAGCATATGTAAGTGTACCAGATTTTGAAGCCTTAGGAGACCGTTTATAAATCCACTACAGAGTTCAAATAATATCACTGACCTGACGATTTCGCCGCATTTGTACAATTTCCATGACATGGCTTACTGACCCTCAGCCGACTTCTGGTGGACTTTATTCGGCTTCAGCTTACCTCGTTCCACGTCGATATCGAGCTTTTGTGGGATTTTCGATCGGTTGGCTAAATATTTTGGGCCAAGTGGCCGGAGTGGCTTCAACTGAGTTTGGTCTTTCACAGATGTTATGGGCGGCTTACAGTCTTTACGGTGCTGGTGGTGATCCAGACTTTATAGCGTTCGTGGTATTCCTTGCACTATCATTTTGTTATATCTGAACATCACACCCAACGAAGAAGTTGACCAAAAAGGCTAAACTAATCTTCCTATCATGCTTCTTCTCGAAACTAACTCGAAAATCAGTTCAAAGGCACAAGTAGTCGGACTTTTTATCGGTCTTCTTGTCCTACACGGCATTTTTAACTCACTTGCGACTAAATCTTTGGCTCAAATTACGAAATCATTCATCTTTTTCAATTTGGCCGGTACCTTGGCAATCATCCTCGGTTTACTGATCAACACGCCTGATAAACACTCAGCTTCATATATCTTCACCAAGGTCGTCAATCAAACTGGATGGAAATCTGATGGGTTAGCTTTCTTATTGGGACTGCTCAGCGTTCAATGGGTTGGTCACCTGTTCTAAACATCTTTTCAGCTCGATTTGATTATCATCCCGGATTACAAGATCTAGAGATGAATCCGGAAACTCGCCATGAGCATAGTCTGATTTTTCTTGAAATTTTATATCCTTTCCGATGTGATGCACAAAAGACGATGACAGACTATGATGCAACAGCCCATATCACTGAAGAGGTAAAGAGAGCATCAATTGCTGCGCCAGTGGCTATCTTTGTAGCAGTGGCTGGTACCGGGATCTTTGGATGGGTGTTGAATATTGTTCTGGTGATGTGTTCAGGGGATATCAATGTGGAGAACCTGGGAGGTCGATCTGATCTGATTGTTGCCAATATTCTATACCGAAACCTTGGTCGAGTCGGCTTCGGGATTGTTTGGTCAATCATATGTGTGACAGCTTTTTCTGTAGTTCTGACAGCACTTCAAGCCACATCACGTACAGTCTTCTCATTTAGTCGTGACGGTGGTCTCCCTGATGACGGATTATTTGCAAGGTTGAGCTCGAATAAGGTACCGGTCTATGCTGTTTGGGTAGTCATTATATGCTCAATCTTAATGGGGTTACTGGACTTTGTATCAGTGGTAGCATTGAACGCCATATTTAGGTATGCATTTCTTTGTTATCATAGGTCTTACTCGGATGCAAGACTAACCACATTGTATTACGTCTAGTCTATGTACTATGGTGAGCTTCTTCTTCTTTCCGCTTCAACAAAACCGGAACAGACTAATTTGATCTCGAACGTCTTCCAGGCTTTAGACACTTCTTACGCCATTCCAATCGCCCTCAAAATGGTCTTCATGGATCATCCAGAAGTACACTTTCCTCTCATCCTTCCTCACATGTTGATCACCCAATTCTTACGAAATCTAATGTAAAACTCTTCCAAATCTTGACATTCTTCACTCTTTCTAATTCAAAAGGTGAATTTCAAGCCCGGACCTTTTAACCTTGGAAGGGGACCTTTGATGTGGCTTTGTAACGGCATTTCGGTCGCTTGGGTCTCATTTGTAGTTGTCATCTTGGCTCTTCCCACAGTGAGACCAGTGACAGCAGTGAATATGAATTACGCGTACGTTGAGACTTTACGTCATAGCAAGACATCCTCTTTTCGGTCTGTGATATTGATCAGGTATACGCTTGAATCTAGTTCGGTCATCACAATGGGGGTTGTGATTTGTTCAAGCATATGGTACTTTTGCCAAGCACGGAGATGGTATCAAGGACCAAAATCTAACCTTGTCCCCTCACCTCTTCCATCTCATGAAAGTGAGCTATCGAGGGACGAGCCAGCAGGTCCAGTGTCAGATGAAGAAAATTTAAAAGGTGTTTTGGCGTTCAACTAAGTGGGTTTCCATTTGATGTCAAAGTTCACATGGGACTAGAGGAAGCATAACCAGAAACCATAGAGAGTTCCTGTATCTTGTTTATTTTCGAACGATTGGATTGGTATACATGTTCATAATCAATGATCTAATGTTCATTTTCTTTCTTGTTGTCAGAAAAAAAATGTACCTTACATGCCATTCAATTCAAGCTTTCTTGATCAAGCAGGAACTTGTAGAAAGGGATCTGAGCTTGAGAACTTCTTTGTTCTCTGTGGAATTGTGAAAGTCTTAAGAAAGCCTAGCATCAGAAGATTATTGCACTTTGAAATGACCAAGACAATCACTATAAGTTTATAAGCTGTCTAATACATGACAAGTGTGGGTGGTTATTGGGACTATGGGTTTGAAGGAAGAGGTATTTTGTTTGTAGGCTGATCAAATCAGGGCCCCAAGTTGTGCTATAGATGGTATTTTCAATCATCTTAAAGCACCTGAATTGGTATCAGTTCTGACCTCCAATTCAAACGTGAAAGCTTAGGAATTGCTAACAATTCAGGACTTGCAAACAATTTTGGACCTTCTACCATTACAACTGAAAAGCTGCCTAGGATGATAAGCGGGATCTTCCTACACATAAAACAAAGAAATCAAAATCCTCTGTCTTTTGCCTTGAAGCCTTGACATAGGGGCATCATTTCTCATGAACACAAAGATCAAAACTCGTATGTTCATAAAGCTTGAGATCTACATGGAACAAAGAGATCTAAAAAGAATGAAAGTATTGAATTGCGTTTCCATGGAAAAAAAGAATAAATGAAAGAAGTGAAAAGCATGTCCATGGAAAAAATGACAAAATTCTATGAAGTTTCAGAATTGATAAAATGATCTAGGTCAAATCTGAAAGATAAAATAATGATAAATATTTAAATAAAAATGAACAAATACGTCCATAAGTTTGACTCTCTGAGGTCTTACATCACATTGAATTAGAACAGGATAAGAGAACTATTTTATCAATCTTCATCTTTATTAAATCAATGGCATTCCTTCCAACCTACAAGCCTTAGCTGTTGAGAATCGGCTATCACCTCTTGTGATCCTATACCTAGTATCTAAATAGATTACAAATAATTCAATATGAATTCATCGTTGGTCTCTGTTCCAGGGTCAAAAGAGAAAAAATCACAAACCTTTGTGATCAAGAAAACATACTGGAAGGTTAAAAACACAGGTATCTGTGACCTCCTTAGGGGTTGTTTTTCTGATATTCGAAAGTCAAAAAAAAACTTTTAGCTAGATTTTTTCCGGGTAAAATACAACCGTTCTTGAGACTTACCCATCAGCCCAAGGAGAGTAACGGTAACCCCTGTTCAATTTCTGGCATCTAACTGAAGACATAATGATGAGTTCAGGGCTGTATCCAAAGCTCTCCTGGATCACATTAGCATTTTCTATTTGTATATATGAATCGTCTTTATGAGCAATGACCACATTATACATTCTGTTGAATCATGCATCAGCCTACTTTCCTCTCCTACATTGGATCAATGTCAAATTGACTCACGTTCCACCAGGTTTCCGACAGTACGATATTCTGGATTTATCTTCGGAGGCACCGTTTAAGCCTTTGTCTTGACAACCCTAAATGAGAAAGATGTCGATTTAAGATCACGATTATCATCAGATCTCTGTTTTGGAAGGGGAGTCTCATATGGAATCAACGCACTGATCCTACGGTAATGAAAGCATTCTAATATATGTATGAACATAAGGTTAGTATATTTTTCCCAATGTCCTTTTTGATTGATATAAAGTCTAAACCTCCTAGGATTTCTAGGCAGATATGATGCAGATGGATTAAAACCTACGGATCTGTTCAAAATCAAGTTGATTCCCATCGCTGTGGTGATATTTTTCACTCGATCCGTAAAATCTGGTAAGCTGATCATTTTAGCTGGTGGTAAAAAACCACCTCCCTTGATGACTCCAAAAATGCCATCGTCTGAGTTGATAGGGGACTGAATACGTTTTTTCAAAAGATCATCGATCTGTTTGCGTAGAGATTGCTGGTATTGTGTCAGGTAATAGGCAACATTTGACCACTGTGAAGATCGAGAGTCACGTTGGATCAGTATACACATTTTGTCTCACATTCCACCGAACTGCTTACTTGATCAAAACCATCTTTCAATGGACCAGGAGGCTCTTTGATGACAACTGCCATTGTAGCCATTCCCGCAACTATGACTTGACCCAACACATTGAAAGCCATTCCAATGGGACCTGTTGCAGCAGTGAGTGCAGTAAACAGATCAAGTAGGACTGTTGGAAGGTATGTGTTAGCAATCAAGGAAGTTGGTATAGAGAGATTTGCAACTGACCGGCTCCTGTGACTTGTGAAAATGCTGCTTGTACACCCATGTTGGATTTCATGTTTTTGATCATCGTGGTATCTTGAGCTGGAAAGCTTTATTTCGGGGAAATATATAAAGTAGTTGAAATTCTTTCAGCATTGGATCTAATTGATTAACCTCAAAAGACGAGATTGACATACAGTGAGGCAATGAGGGCATTGATTGTTGCTTTATGATGGAAAAGATTATTGAGATCAGCTAAGTCTTTCTATAGCAAACCACTTATTCAGAAGCGAAGTTGACGAACATTGGACAAGTGCAATTCCAAACCCAATTGCGTCAGCATAGACGTTCATGTAAGTATTGTATTGCTGTGCACTATACAGGATATAGAAATCCTTCAGTCCCAATGGATAACACGGTTGGCCAGCCCAACAACTTGCTCCAATTCCGCATATAAAATTTGTATAGTTCATTTTTACCACAAAAGCCTTTAGATTCATTGAAAAGTTTGTTTCATCAGTATGAGAATTGTTCTTCAATTTTAATGTAAGCTGAACTCACTTCGAGATTCATGGTATTTCCATCTGGAATTTTTTGAATATAATCATCCATCTGAAGTGTTTTCCAGGTAGCTTCTTCCATTGGCATTGCCTTGCATTGGCGATCTACAGGTGGAAATTGGCCAAAGCTGGGGAGTTGGCTGTTCCTACTGTTTCCAATGCCATTGGTATTTTGTAAGTTATCTTGATTTTGTAGGGTATCTTGATTTTGCAAATTATTTTGATTTTGCAAGTTATTTTGATTTTGCAAGTTATTTTGATTTTGCAAGGTATTTTGATTTTGCAAGTTATTTTGATTTTGCAAGGTATTTTGATTTTGCAAGTTATTTTGATTTTGCAGGTTATTTTGATTTTGTAAGTTATTTTGATTTTGTAAGTTATTGGGATCGGACGAAGGGAGTTGACCCTGATTTCTCCCATAATTTTGGCCTTGAGTTTCAGCTAATGAGTCTGATCCAGCACGTTTCTTTAACAGTGTCAAGTGTGCGCGGGATGATTCAGTGCTGTGGTAAGTAGAGGCGCTTTGATGGGAAATTGGGTTCAAAGGCTTGAAGAGATCTGAATCTGAAAAGGAATGAGTGAGGACATTTCGATCACTCCAGTAAAAGGACAAGTAGCCTAAAGTGGTCACCGTAAGAATAGTCGACCAGGGGTGTTGAATGGCTCGGTGCACCAAAGCTGAGAAGACAGAGTGAGTCATAAGTAAATATTTACCGACGATAGCTTTAATTGATGATATGAAATGGATCTAAACGTCTAAGAAAACCCGGATTCACAATTTAGATAAAACTTGTGAACATATGCGGTGAGATAATATAAAGGAGCAGCAAGAACGAAATAATAATTGACAAGTCTTGAGGATTTGATGTTCTATTTACAGATTCGTCTCGTAATGAACTGGATTTTGCGAGAAAAATATGCATGCTAGTTTATACTTTTTCCCTCTATCGATGTCAGCTCGAAGTCCTGTGTAGGGACGGGGTCCCTTTGATCTTGTCTTCGTCGTGTCGTTTGAAAAGTCAGTCAGTGACTACATTGTGACGACGAGGATGGCTCAAAGTAGTTCAAAGTCAATCCAGTGTACGACCGAGTTCGCTCACAGTAAGGCTCAAACCCAGACCTTTCTCTTTTGGACGAGAGAGGTTTTGACGAGGACGCTCATGACCGAGGGGTATAAGTGAAATGAATGTATCGAACCTCTGTGTTCACCTTCTTCGGTATCATGAGTAAGTACCACTACATGCAACACTCGAAAGCTACTTGATGTTTCTAATTATGCATATGCATTGGTGTTAGTAAATAAACTGAAACTCGGTGTTGCCTCCAGAAAGGATATCAACAACAATACTTACCAGCTCTGTTCTCCTCAAACACTACAATTCAAGGGAGTTATGTAGTGGGATTGCACAACCATTTTTAATAGCTTACAGCATTGGGTTACAGGTTCTATCATTCACATAACGAGTTCACGACCCTCAAAAGACCCTAACAGGCTATGCAGAAAGCTCGTCATCGAGCTTCAGCCTGAAAAGTACAGGTATTGAGAAATTCGTCCTTTTCATCATACTGCGTGTCCAACTACACTTCCAAGGCGATGTTGAAAAAATGTCAACCCTCTTAGGTTGAGAGAGGGCCCTTGGGCGCGAGTAGAGAGCATCTCGACAGATTTGTGTATACATATATATCTAGTCGTGCCTGACTGAGGATCAATTCGAAGGCATTAGAAAACCTTATGCATCTACTTGTAAATGCAACCGCTGGCCACCACATGGGCTTAAGAGGGACGCACGTCAAAGTCCAAGTCCGTCAGAAGGCAAGGCGAATCTGGCAAGATACGCGAGGAGACGTGAGAGGCAGGATGTGAGGGTATCTTTAAAGTGAGCATCTTTGCAAAAGCCACCCTGCGGTCGATCGATAAACGCTGCTTGCACAAACTGCTCCTATTCCTGTCTTATTCGATGCAATTATTCGATGCAATAACGTCAATCTCATCGACACTTTCGATACCCAAGGAAACGCCAATTTCCTTGAGACCATCGTGATCTTCTTACTCTGTTCCTCAAAATTCAGAGACTGTTCTGTTAAAGTGTACCCTTTGAAGGAAATTCGACCTTCCGTAATTTTGGACTGTGTAAGCTTTCCTAGAAATGGAAGACACGCTGATACACGATCAAATCGTTCTTTTAGCTTCAAAGCCGCTTACGGTTCCTTTCGTCCTGGGAACGGCGTTCACTGTGAGTGGCTCTCAAGTCTTCGTCTTTGGTTTCTCCGAGCTGCTGTCTGTCTTTCTATGCTCAAATCTCATCAAAAATCTGTCCAACTTCCGTTCCCTATCAAGACAGCCCTTTTCGGAGTGACTTTAAATCAATTTATCGTTCGTCAACTTCAACTCCATCACAATTTTTGACATATTTCCGTACTTCGAGGGGCTGAAGATGAAGTGTAGTTGTATTTTAGTACCCCGCACCCCGGTAAATATCATATCCACTTACTCGTTCTAGTTTCTGTGGCACTTGAGGTTCTACAAACCGGCTTTTGTCACGTGACTGTGTAAGTCTTCCTGGATCCTGAACTAGTGACTTACAATCATCTTACATGCTTTCTCAAAGTTGGAACTGGTTTGTGAAGCAGCCAGAGGTTTCAGAGATATCCAGAACCATAGCTTGGCCATTTGCTCTACTTCCATTGGTTTCAGGTCTCACGGCGCTGTGAGTTTCCTTCGATCGTATGGATGATTGTCGCGTTCACATATATTGCTTGCTTCGTTCATTCCATAGTCTTGTGCAAACATTCTTCGCAAGCTGGTGAGGCTTTTTGTTCCTGTCACCCCGCTGAGCTTGTAAGTGAGCTTTTGAAAGGGTCTGGTAGTTGACGCGCCGGATATTTTATAGCATCATGAGGCACAATACTTCGTATCGGAATCTACTGTGTATCTTGATTGCGTTTGGGACGGTTATTCAGCTGATGTGGGCAACAGTACGCCATCATCCTTGTTCCACCTTGCTTTACATCAATAATGACCGTCGTCATATATCAGATTCTCACTTCCAAAATTCTGAAAGCCAAAGAGTATGATCAACTTCATACAACTTACTATCTCTTCAAGATATGGAAGGGTGTAGCTGCCCTCACCGATACAATCATAATGGCTTGCATGATTCGGATTCTCTTGCGTATCAACAAAAAAAGCGTCTCGAAGTATAACTTGTCAGTACTTTGACGATATACCCCTATCATACCGATCTATTGGCCTGGAGTTTATCACTGACTGTCATATCGCCCGCATGTTCAGCTTGACTGACACTGTTAATGACATTTTCCAGAGTAATGCAATCCCATGCTTCATTGGCATCCTTGATGTTCTATTGATAATCAGTCGATCGTAAGTCGACATGCAATTTTGTGCCATATTCTAAGGTAGCCTGTAGTTCTGAAGTGCTAAATACCTTGACAATGACTGTGGGATGGAATCTTTCACTTTGCACTACAACTGTAGAGATGCCTCACATGTTACTCTGCGTCTGTGCTTGTCAAAATTTTCGGTGATCTCATTGGTATACCTGACACTATCGTCTGAACTCCGTACCTGTCGACTCATGCTTCATATGTCCCTAATCTTCATTTGACTTCTTCGTTTTATCATCCAAGCTGGTCTGTCTTAACTCGGAAAAAATATTCGAATATAGCGATGATCACAAAATAACTCAAAGCAGAAAACCTATCGAGGTCAGAGGCATCTCCCGCTTGAATCTGGATAAAGTATACATTCACCATCTGCTGATTTACGCCAAATAATATGACGTGAAACAAACAGAGCAAGGAGACAGCCATCGACCCGCACTCGAATGTTCATACTCGCTCCGGCGTGCACGTCCTCACAACCGCCACAGTGCGCTCGCATCACCTGAATCCGCCTCAAGACCAAAACAAATCTGCAAGTCTTTCTTCATCATCAAATGTGCAGCGCATATCGATGAGTAGTCGGGTCTTCGATCTTGCTGATACTTGTCTTTACCAGTTCAATGAACGTTTTCCATTGGTATCACTAGTTTTACCAGCTTCCACTTCGACAGATACCAGCTCAGGAGTTACGTATAAGGGCGATGGAGAAGTTAGCTCCGAAACATTACGCAAAGATATCTCAATGATGATGAGGCCAGACATTTCGAATCGCTACACAGCCACAATCACTGGTGGTATACACGATTGAAATCGATAATCTCAAGGGCTGAAGAGGTACGGAGAGAGGGTGGAAGTTTTCACAGTCTGAGTTTTGGTGTAGCTACCGGATTCTTCAAGTTCTTCGCGTCATTTTCTGGTCCCAATACATATGAGCTCACAGTAGGATCGTGTATTTAGGGCACATGATAAAGAAACAGCTGCCGCCTACCTAATGCTGAGTATGAAAGCTTTCTATCAAGCTACATTTTCAACTCCTTTGCTGATGGACATGTCAAGACTCGCGCATGCTTGTATACTTGGCTTATATTTTGGCCAATGAGGCCCAATGAGGCTCTCCGAATAGCATGCAAATGATTACTGAGTTATCGCCCGATGTGGGTCGGCGAGGCTTTTTATCGGCTGGTCTCTTCCCCGTCCGAGCTTTGCTGGACCGAGAGCCTAGACAGGTCCACTCAATTGAGGGTCAACAGGCAAAACTGTTTGACCGGACTCGATCAAGTATTATTGTTTCTCTCGACTATGTTCCATGGAACCAGATGATACGCTGAGGTCGTCCGGACGCAGCATTCGCGTGACCTCACCGTATTCATTTTTTTCAGTGGACCACAAAGAACTCACCACCCATTCAAATGAAGTCAAAGTAGATTAAAATTAGCTGAGCTTTGGCTGAAGCTGATAGTGTGGCAGGTGAGATCAAACCGGACTTACGGTAGACGATGTATATAGCGGAGCGGGTGAACTCAGTCAGGGGCCGCAGCGGAGTTCCTTGAGGTATCCTCGCTGTGGGTCGGTTTCGAAAACCACTTCATAGTCTTCCGCGAGTCTTAAATGTCTCGAAGCCTCAAGTCACAAGACCCCGAGTCCTTTTCTGTTTTCTGTTTTCCTTATTTATTTTTTTATTTTTTTCATCTTTCTCTGTTTCTGATGCTCAAGTTATACTGACATTCTCAGCTATTATCATCTCAGCACTACAATTTGCACATAATAATTATCCTACACCACCATACACCCATTTACACCCATCAACATGCATCCTCGTAAAATTAAAATTATATTCAGTTCACTCCTTTCGCTATCGGTCGCAAGCATCGCATCCGCTGAGGTTCAAGGACAGCGGCGGCAAATATCGTAAGTCATGGCATTGTGACAACAACAACTTGATGCTTCTGCTGAGCTGCTCTGTTGAAAGCAGGTCTCTCTCAGGTGCTGCTTCGATACTTCCTTTCGTACGACCTACCTGTCACCGGAAAAAGGGTCAGAGAAGACCGATTAATCCAAAAGACTGTTTTAGGTACGTCTATTTAAAGTTAATTTACCTTGCTAGACTGCCCACTCGGAAGCGCTTCTGCTTGAGGACCACACAAAATGGTCCCATGCTCTATGTACTCCATGACTCAGGTATCTCAGATATCTGATTTGTGTTTCAGCCGACATCAAAAATCTGATCAGCAAATTTTGACAAGATCGCCAGGAAACCAAGACACTGACCAGATTCTTTTTTCTCCGCTTCATATTCATTGCATCTTACATAAAATAAAGTGCACTGGAAAGACTACCCTTTGATCGCGTGGGGGTCCTTAGCGGTCAGGGATCCTTCAAGACTGCATTTGAGTCATGCTCCGTGTGTGATTTTGATTCAACTTCGAATTGTCATCCGTAAATCTAACTCTAGTTTCGAGTTTTGTTTTAATTTTTCTCGCCCTTGTGCAGATCAAGATATCGGTGGCCAACCAAAAGATGCAAAATGTCTGCTCTGTCAAATTGTGAGAATGCTGATTGGATTTTTGTCATGTATCTTCGGACTGTTTATAATTCGATATGATATCCTAATATTCTCACAGGACAGCGATCGCTACTATGGGCCCAACAAGTCAAATAATAAGTTCATGTCCTGATTCAGTTGAGTTGTAACATCCATACAAGATCAAGATTAGCAATAAGAGGGCAAGACTAACAGCTTTTTGTCTTACCATTATACGACCCACAGGGAGGTGTCTTATTAATCAAATCTCTGATCGCAGGAGGAGAGGACATTGCCCTTTCAATATCTTCCCGTCCATAGGTATAAAGATTTGCACTTTCTGTAGTTGAGATTTTTCTTTCTTAATTTTTAACCGCATCATGGATACGGACACTGTTTCTTGAAATTCCACTTCAGTAGGAGTGGCGGGTTTGCTTTCTCTTCTGAATTTTCATTCCTTGTAGAATCTATGTCTCCATCAACTTTGAAAATATTGTCATTACTCTTTGAGTTGTCATATAAGAATAAAACTCATGTAAGTCTTGTATTTTTGTGCTTCAGATACATAAGCATTGTGGCATGTGTTCTTGCAGACTACCAAAATACTCACTGAGACATAGATAAGCGGTGAAGTAGGAGATAGTGAAGTGCAGAATGATGTGATGGAGATTACACAAAAGAACATGATAATGTCAACCTAGCAAATCACCCTCAGCCTAGAAAGTTGTGAGCCACTAGTGTCTTTTGGGCTAGTAAATAACTAGAAAAAAGGTTTGAGGTGATAAACTGGGTTTATTATCTGCGTGAGAAACTTGTTTAAGGTTCTAAACAAGGTAGGTAATGAAGTATTGTGATCAAATCAGCACTGACTTCAGTTAGTTGACCTTTAAGCAAAGGGTTTTGGATACAAATCTGGGAATCAATGCAAGACCTGAGTCTTCTAGTAGGATTGAAGGTAGAAACTACAGTCTAGCTTTGCGCCCAACACCACAACACTCTACTTTAGAGTTTGTGACTCAGGGGAAATATCACCTAGTGATGTTTAAAGTTCTTTAAACTCTGAACACATAGGAACTCCCGTGAATTTAGAGTTTCTCAAGTTATTGAATTCCCTTAATAACTTGAGCAGTACTGCAAGGATCACCTCCTGAAGAAATTGGGGAAGTCTTCAAAAGACCTTCAACAATTAACAATAGTTTGAATCAACATAGACAAATATACAATGTTTAATAAAGAGGACAAGGACTCTATTTATCTGATTTGATGAATGTATTGATAATTTGGTTAATAGTAATGATGATAATGGATTTTCCTGGCGGATGGGAGAGCTCTTTATATACACAAAACCCTGAAAATTCCTCATGTTCAATCTGTGTTTTGATTACATACTCATTTGTAGTATGTAATCATTATTGTAATTATCTTATCTATTAGTTAATTATGTGCATGTGTAACTCTTGTGTTACTCAGATGATGTGCACCTGTGAAAGCTTATATCACAAAGTATAATGTCTTAATTTGAATTGACATTCAGGTGGTGGGCGCAGTTTTCCCAGCAAGAGACGCGCCCAGGCGCAGAATCCTTTGTCTAGGACACGCCCAAATAGCAGGGGGCGTGTGGGCACGCCTTTTGAGCAAAAAACACAAAAAAATGAAATTTCTCTTCTTAAAAACAGCAAAAAAGGCGGCAATGAAGCTCAAACACAGCTGGGGACACGAGAAAAGCTGTTTCAAGCAACATTTTTCAGATAAGAATGAGAGAGCATCTTCATTCAAGAGCCATTTTGAGGGTCCTGCAACTCAGATGAACAACCAATAGCACAAATATCTGGAGCAGGGCTCATTTATAGGGCTTTCTCTAGCTTAAAAGTTAAACAGCCCAAAATCACAATGTAATAGGTGTCTTCTAGCCCAAGATCAGGCCCGACAAGACCTTCTAACCCTCAGATTATCCTAGTCTTGCGTATGGGCGCGCCACCCCCCTGTTTCTGAAAATATTTGGCGCGCCTGGGGCGCCTGGGTGGCCGCGCTCTTTGACGCGCCAAATGCGCCACGCCCACCACCTGAATTGACATGTATGTACCTATATAATTACATATGTAACTATATGTAATTACGAGGTTACTTGACTCTTAAAACTGACCCATGAGTTTTAATTATTGTTTATCAATTTCATTATTTTATTATCATATATTTCAGCCCTTTGGTACTAGTAATAGGGCTTGGGACTGACAAAAGTAGTCAAGAGAAAGACTTATGGCTTATTCACAGAAGTTGATGTGCAAGCAAGAAAAATTTGGCTGGGGAGTTTTCCATCCCTCTATATCTTATCAGCTGCCAAATAAATATCTCAAGGCAAGGATAGAGCTGATATTCTACTTAACCTATACATGATGGTGTGGCCAACTTCCTGGATTCCCACCAGCACCTCCAACATACACATCTTGGGTGTGAAACATCCATCATATCTTTGGATACAAAAACTTGGACAGATCTTGCCCAAGGTTTCTCTCTGAGATAATTCTATGTGCTGATATTGCATATTTCTCAAGGCAAGGGAAATATGTTGGTGGTGCAGGAAGGTGTTAAAAAGGTCTTTCCTGTCTCAACAAAGGTACAACTCAAGGCTTAAGTTCATGAACAAGCTTTGAGTAATAGGTATGAACCCATAACTCAAACTTAGAGTACACAGGAAAGAACAAAGTTGTACAGGAAAAATTGCCACATTATTATACTCAAATTGAATCAAATCAAGCAACAATTGAATTTAAAATACACTAACCCACCCAACTTGCAAGGGGATTGGCATGAAATATTTATACCTTGTCACTCTTGAGATCTTACTTCCTTCCTCACCATCAGGATTTGAGAAACTCAAGAGTATGGTTCATTTTCTTTAGAAATCACTATCATTTTATCCTAGATTAAACAACACATCCCTGGGTTAGATTCTTTATCTTTGTATCCTGCTCTGTTGCAGGTAATGCATCTAGCTCCACTGATTTGCACTATTGAGCTCACATAGAGCTTATTATATCAATACTTATCTGTCCAGGTGACTTGTTTCTCTTCTTCATCTTTTTTCTCCTCTATGTTACTAGTTAGTATACTTTGTCCTCACCATTAGGAATTGAAAAACTTGAGAATTGTTTATCTTGTTAATCCTGCTCTATTGCAGGTAAGGCATTGACCTCCACTTTCCACTTCTGAGTTCACATAGAGCTTATCATCAATGCATGTCTGTCCAGATCAACTTCTGATCTGTAATGTAGACAATTTCAAACAGAGGATATGTAATACCCAAACAGGATCAACACCTATGAAACCTTTTTGGCCCGGTTCAGACAAGGCACACAGTTTGGACCGGGGTCTACAGGGTGGAGAGGGAGAGCATGGGAGTAGACAGGTGGGACATAAGGACCTAGACCTTATGTACCGACACAAGAACTTTGCAGATTCCCAATACAGTAAATCCGCAAGTCTTCTTACACTACTCCCAGTTCATAGCTTGACCTTGAAGTGTCATAACAAAAAATGTTTGACACCCAACCTCTTACCCGGGTCTGACAGCTACAAAACTAACAATCAATGATGATCCCCCCTTAGGTCCTCTCACCTTCAGCTAACAAAAAGAAGGATAAAGGTATCCTAGTGTCTAGCTAGAGCTGTAGAGAGGCCCAGAAGGCCCCCCCAAACCACCCACAACCCCTTTGGACTAACAAGATACTCAAAGTCTGCCGGGGAAGCAGGTGGAGGTATTTTGAGTGTCCAAACAAACACACGCCCCAAGGATGGTGACTCCTGTGATCTAATCTCCAAAAAGGAGCAGATGATATAAGTAAATTAGGATGAATATAAAAATATGTCTACAAAGACAGATGATTAATAATGTTCTTATGGATTTCATAATTGATCACTCAATATCTAACCTTGAAATAATAGTGAGGTCACCAGCTGCCCCTAAACTTAGATACTATGCATGAGATGGGTGATGTGGTGACATATTGGTTGTTGAAGTTATTAAGCGTGATATGATCAAAGGTTATATGTAATGAAAATAGAGAATGAGATGAAAATGTTCAGATAACCTTTTACAAGCTTCTCATTAAACAGTCAGGACAAAACAACACACAAACATAACAAAGAAAACAGATGAAATAATATGAACTTATATTGAAGAGCTACTCAAACAGGGGTTTATTCATCTGACATTGCTCTGTGATCTTCTTGACAACTGGAGTACTTATTTCATATTGTTAATCATTTCTGATTATTAATAGGCAATTTGTATAGCTGAAAATTAAAATGTTTCTCAAAGATGAAGGTCTTGGGAGTCTTAAAGAGTCCTGAGATGATGTCTCTGCTTGAAAACGCTACAGTAAGAAAGAGCACTGAGGGCACAGGTTCTGAATTAGACTACAGAGTTTTTGCTAGTCACTTTGAGAACAAGAATAAACTACCCTGCAAGATTGCAAAGAAACAAAGAGCGCGTGTAAGAGGTTATGAGGTTATGTTAATGAACAGAGAATAAAATTGTATTGATTCTTTTTGATCAGACTAACCTGAGGGCACAGGTTCCAAATTAGACTACAGTGTTTTTGCTAGTCACTTTGAGAACAAGGATAAATTAACCCAACACACATCAAATGAATAAAGGGGGAGACAAAAGGATGATCAGAAACAGAAACAATCTTGACAAAGTATAAAGACAAGATCTACCTGCGAGCTCGTAAAGAAACAAAGAGCGCACATAAGAGGTTATGAGGTTATGTTAATGAACAGAAAATAAAATTGTATCTAAGACAATAGTAGTAAGATCAGCACAACTACTTTGTTAGGAAAGTTGAGTAATATGAAATAGAGAAAGCACTCACTGATTCTTTTTGGTAAGAAAAGAATCAAAAAAGAGGAAAAGAGAAACACAAAAGAAACCAGCTAACCCCCAACTGAATTTTCCAATATCCCTTGATTCCAGATTCCAAATCTAACCCCTTACTTCATCTCTCAATTTTTCCACTAATGCTTGCATTAACAATATCCACAGCTATACACAATTTACCTCCACTTGAACATCCTCACTTACTAAAACAGGTAAATGATTCTTTGACACCTAATACAATAATATTTTAACAAAGATTCCTTCAACGTCATCATCTTGAGATACTACCCAGTTATGATTTGAAAAACACAACAATGCAGCCATTTTCATCAAGGTTCTTAAAATTGTTTGACATAAAAATTCATTGCTACAGTGCACAAACTCAAACAAGCAGTTGTTTCACAGTTTTTTCATTGTCTATAGTCTCCATAGCAACAGAGAAACAAAACCAAGTCCAGAACATAACATAGTTTTGCACCACCATAAGATTAAAAGAACTTGTTTTTGTGGAACCTTGATTACAAATGCTCTATGTATATGAGAACATCCTGTGCACTGTTGCTGGAGGCCAGGAGACTCACATAATCTAAGATTGACAAATAATTTGACTCAAGAGAGCCCCTAAACGTGAGGTCATGGTTGCATTGAGCCTGAAATAAGCTAGGGGTTGGGCCCTGGGAATATCCTTCTAATAATAATAAAGTAAAATTGGTTATCTCAAAAAAAGTGCCCTGGCAAGCACAACCAGGTTATTGTCCTTGCGGCAGTTTTCTCACGACGTCCTACCAAGTGGGAATAGCCCCTAGGCAAGAAGAGACAAGTATTCTCTCATTTGCCTGTCTCAGCGCAAAGCATTCCTTGACCTTGTCCGCCTTACGTATACCAATACAAAGGGAATTGGTACCATAGGGCTGGAATAAGCATTCTGTCGCTTGATCCAGACCCCGTACGCAGGTGCTCCCCACCGGATAGAGACCCCTGCAACGTCATTGGCCACGTCTCTGCTGCGTGAATTCCCAAAAGACAGCGGGTTCATTCTGCAACTGTAGTCTAGAATATGAACTGTGGCTAGACAACAAACATTGTTGAGCCCCTGTTGTATCCTCTGCCATGCTTTAACAGAGGTCACGTTGCGGTGAGATAATTCACACAGGTTACAACACTGGTGCGTGTCCAACGCTATATAAATTGGCAACTGTGTTGAAGACAATAATAAAGTAAAATTGGTTATCTCAAAAAAAAGTGATGTTTAAAGAAATGTGCCTTGAGGATGCAAAAGATAGAAAGTGGGTTCCTTTGTACATGACTTAATGTGGCGGCTTGGCGCCAAATCCCTAATTCAATGATATAAGCAAAATATAAAAACTCGACGTATTTAACTCTTGAGATTCCTAAGGGATCTTGAGCTGACTTCACTGCTAGATTAATCTGTAGTAAAGAATGATAACCTGAGGGCACAGGTATCGGCGTAAGACTACAGCAATCCGCTGGTCACGTCGAGAACAACTAGGTACTAACCTGAGGGCACAGGTATCGGCGTAAGACTACAGCAATCCGCTGGTCACGTCGAGAACAACTAGGTACTAACCTGCGAGCTCGAAATTGAGTGAGGAGCACGCGTTGATGAAGTTAGAAAACAAAAATAAAAATTGAATGATTCTTTTCGACACCACAAGCACACCACTAACCTGAGGGCACAGGTATCGGCGTAAGACTACAGCAATCCGCTGGTCACGTCGAGAACAACTAGGTACTAACCTAACCAGAACAAAAGGATAAAGTATAAAGAAGAATTAAAAGAAAGAACTAAGTTAAAGATGAGAATAAGAAAAGCTTCTCTACCTGCGAGCTCGAAATTGAGTGAGGAGCACGCGTTGATGAAGTTAGAAAACAAAAATAAAAATTGAACTAAGATATTAAAGTATCAGTGAAAGTTAAACAAGAAACCAAGTCGATGACAGAATAGAAAATTGACTCACTGATTCTTTTCGACACGAAAAGAATCAGAAAAGAGGGAGAAAGAAAATCACAAGACATCATAGATAACCCTCAAGAAAATTCTCCAAATTACCCCCTTGCATCAATTTTCTCATCTCTATGTCCTTTGTCCATCTTGCATGAAATGCTTCGACTTAGACCATTACCATTACACTAACATTAATTACCTAACCTTCAACTCCATCTCAACACTTCCTTCTTAATTTCCTTTCTGGGAATAAGAGCTTTGACTAGCCAACCGATGACTAGTAACACAGTAACACAACACACCCCCTCAAAGAGAATTATCCCAGAAACCTTAACCCCAAACTCCTCCTTAAATTTGAAAATTGCTCCTTTGGAAGCTGTTTAGTTAACAGATCAGCTACCATTAAATGTGTTGGACAGTGTCTAATCATCATATCACCTTTCTTCACCACCTCTCTAATCCAGTGATAATGTATCTCAATATGTTTAGTCCTTGCATGGAAGATAGATTTCGAAGTTAAATGAATTGCTCCTAAATTGTCGCTGTGAAGTACTGTCGGATTTTGATCAGTGAAACCAAATCTACTCATCATATTTCGCAGCCACAACAGCTCTTGACCTGCTTCGGTTATTGCTCTGTACTCGGCCTCAGTTGAGGATAACGCGACGGTAGGTTGTAGGCGACTTCTCCAGGTTATTGGCCCACCTGCCAACACAAACACATAGCCTGTAGTCGAACGGCGAGTGTTGACATCACCAGCCCAATCAGCGTCGCAGTGGGATACAGGACATGTGAAACTACGTTGACCGGATACAATTCTCGATTCACTGCCAGAATACACTATGCCAATGTTGATAGTATGACCAAGATACCGGAGAACGTGCATTGCGGAGTTCCAGTGAGTTTTGCTCGGATGGTCGAGATGCTGAGACAACACCCCCACAGCATGAGCCATGTCGGGTCGAGTACATTGAGCTAGATACATCAAGGACCCTACAACGCTTCTATAAGGTAGATTCAGCTTTGAGAATTCAGAAGCTTCTTCTTCGGTTGACTTGACTAATTTGACATTCGGTGACAAAGGAGTTATGGCTGGTTTTGCATTGGTCATTTCAAATCTTTTAAGAACAGTTAACGCATACTGCTGTTGAGACATTGAGTAGGTGAATTCGTCAGTTCTTTGAATTTGAATTCCAACGACTGTGTGAGCAATGCCAAGATCCTCCATTTCCCACTTTGCAGCAATTTGAGCCTTGAAGTTAATTATGTCATTACCAGTAATAGCCAAATCATCTACGTGTACATAGACTGCAGTGAAACGGTCACCAACCGAGCGAATGTAAATGCAATGGTCAATCTCACACTGCTCAAATCCAACTTCGATGAGAAAAGACTCAACATCATCATCTTAGGTGACTGTTTGAAGCCATACAACGAACGCAGCATTCTCCAAACTTTACCAGCAGTTGAATCTGAACGATACCCTTCTGGGATTTCGACATAGAGTTCTTCTTCCAAGATACCGTTGAGGAAAGCAGTAACCGCATCCATCTGATGGATTTCCCAACCATTAATAGCTGCCACCGCAACAAGGATTTGCAAAGACTGAGGCTTCCCCGTTGGTGCGAAAGTTTCACCATAATCTTGACCAGGTATTTGGGTGTTACCCATTGCTACAAAACGAGCTTTATATTTAATACTACCATCCACCTGAAATTTCTTTCGAAACACCCACAGACCACGAATGACATTTTTGTCTTTAGGTCTGTCCACCAGCACCCAAACTTCTTTATTTTTAAGTGAATTAAACTCTTTGTCACACGCAGCTTTCCATTTTTCTGCATCTACAGATGCCATCGCTCTCTTGTACGACTTCGGATCAGCAGTAGATTGAATATCCACGAAGTTGCACTCTGGAGGTAAACACGAGAAGAAAGACTGAGTGACAAAATTTTCCTCAAATTCGGCACCTGAACACATTTTGCTAAGACTGTCGTGTATCTTCTTCGATGTCCTAGTTGATCGCCGCGGAACATCTACTGGTGGAGTATGAGACTGTGTATTTGAGGCTGGAGAAGGTTGAGTTAACGGAAGCGGTGTGACGTCTTTTGATTCTGGAATGGATTTATTTGAATCATCAACTATGTCATCCTCATCGTCAAAGAAGCGTACATTCACAGTGTGCTTCCTTGGTTCAGTTTGAATAGGTGAAGACGGAGACAAGCAAAACGGAAAAATGTCTTCGTTGAAAGTAGCATGATGGGTGATGTATATCTTCTTAGAGGCTAGATCAAATAGTTTGTAGTTGAAATTATCATCTTCATACCCAACCAATACTCCTTCTGAGCTGACGGGAGAAAACTTAGTTGGACGGAGTTCTTTCCTTATCAACCCAAATGCTTGGCACCCAAAGACACGGATATGATTTACTGAAGGTTTTCGAAAATACCACATCTCGAAGGGAGTTCTTCCACCTTCCAGTGCTGCAGTAACACAACGATTCGTGAGAAAGACCGCTGCACTGCAAGCAAAATACCAGAAACGGATTGGTAAGGCTGATTCGAGCATCATCAAACGTGCCCTGGTATTGACAATTCTCATACCACGTTCGGAAACTCCGTTTTCCTCAGGAGCATAGCCGGAGGTAAGGTGAAGAGTGATTCCAAGCTCCCTAAGTTTTGGGCCGAGTAGATTGTTGAGAAACTCACTCCCGCTACCATATAAAAACTCGACATATTTAACTCTTGAGATTCCTAAGGGATCTTGAGCTGACTTCACTGCTAGATTAATCTGTAGTAAAGAATGATAACCTGAGGGCACAGGTATCGGCGTAAGACTACAGCAATCCGCTGGTCACGTCGAGAACAACTAGGTACTAACCTGAGGGCACAGGTATCGGCGTAAGACTACAGCAATCCGCTGGTCACGTCGAGAACAACTAGGTACTAACCTGCGAGCTCGAAATTGAGTGAGGAGCACGCGTTGATGAAGTTAGAAAACAAAAATAAAAATTGAATGATTCTTTTCGACACCACAAGCACACCACTAACCTGAGGGCACAGGTATCGGCGTAAGACTACAGCAATCCGCTGGTCACGTCGAGAACAACTAGGTACTAACCTAACCAGAACAAAAGGATAAAGTATAAAGAAGAATTAAAAGAAAGAACTAAGTTAAAGATGAGAATAAGAAAAGCTTCTCTACCTGCGAGCTCGAAATTGAGTGAGGAGCACGCGTTGATGAAGTTAGAAAACAAAAATAAAAATTGAACTAAGATATTAAAGTATCAGTGAAAGTTAAACAAGAAACCAAGTCGATGACAGAATAGAAAATTGACTCACTGATTCTTTTCGACACGAAAAGAATCAGAAAAGAGGGAGAAAGAAAATCACAAGACATCATAGATAACCCTCAAGAAAATTCTCCAAATTACCCCCTTGCATCAATTTTCTCATCTCTATGTCCTTTGTCCATCTTGCATGAAATGCTTCGACTTAGACCATTACCATTACACTAACATTAATTACCTAACCTTCAACTCCATCTCAACACTTCCTTCTTAATTTCCTTTCTGGGAATAAGAGCTTTGACTAGCCAACCGATGACTAGTAACACAGTAACACAACACAAAATCACATATGTTGACCGGTACAATGTGACAAGCAGGGTGGTGGTGTTGCAGGGCTGTGTTGGCTGACGCACCTCTGCATTCACAACGCAGTCCAATGGATTTTGAGGGAAAATCAGCTACCATACTGGGCATTGGGAAGACCTGTGGTACACTGAGGTGCAGAAGAGATCCCTGCAGTGGATTGCAAAAAATTTGCACTGCAATGGCCCAGCATTGCCAAAAGTAAAGTTGACAAAGTCTCTTTTGAGCTGTACTACCATTGCAATTATCAACAAACCACATGTGGGGGGTTGGAGAGGGAATCAGTCTCTATGACTTCCATCATTAAAGTGGAGGCAAGTTGAGATTGCAAAATACATCTTCCAAAGACACCAATTTTTGTCTAAAAGCACCGACGACTTCAGGCCCAATTTTTCACTTTACGCGTGAGTTCCTTGTTTGAAGCTGGCCAGGGCCCAGTTCAGCGCTCATGAAGGACTTTGTTAAGTTTGGGCCAAAAGCAATTCACGAAGTGCTCCGTCTACTCAACGCGCTCGGTCCAGATTGAGATGTACGTACAACATACATATGTTGCCCTTCTCAATCCAGATACTCGTTGTCAAGCCAACACGGCAGAATGGAGGTTTGGAGAGGGAATGCAGCGGCAAATAAGGTGTCAGTGGAAGTTTGGACATTCGTCATACGAACACGTGGTCATTCGCCTTCCAGCCAAACATCGGGCTTCATAATTCAAGGGATGAAGAGCCGAAACCAAATCTTCACCCTGACGTGTTTGATCCTTGCGCATGTCTTGTGTGTATCTCGGAGTCGTTTTGTAAGCAGTAGCAATTATATTTCACTACAACTCATCCTTTTGACTTATCAAGCTACTCGTCGTCTCACATAGATCTTTGGTTCCCGAGTCGATGGTTCTCGCCTGAAAGTTATCCTGTCCTATCATAACATGAAGCTATGAGAGTTTTGCGTCTTGGAATAAGTGTTGTTTGCGGTGCCGTAGGGGCGATTGCGACGATCGATCCGAGATTGAGCACGGACTATCGGGTCAGTCTTCATGGTCAGCTTCTCTGAGCCTATGAAAATACGATAAAGCTAAATTGAGCTACTTATTTCGTAGCCTGGATGGACCATCACGCCACAAATGATCCAAGGTGATGATTATCTCAAGTTCAGTTAGAATTTCTCAGCTTCGGATCTGCATTCTCATGATGACTAAATGCTAAGAATACCTTCAATGTCTTTAGAAATATATACATTCGCTCCAATTTGATCGAAGATCCGAAAGAAAGCGGAGTCCGGCTGGAGCTGGCGGTCACATTACTGGACTCAGTCTCCTGTGCACCTCTCGAAAACGCTTTAGTCGAGATCTGGAGTAGGTCTTTTGAAGCGATTGAATCATGATGACTTCTTGCTTGTGCATTGGAAGCTCATTGAGAGATGAAATACCAGGTCCAGACCCCCATGGTATCTATCCCGAGGAAGCAGCTGATCCCCAAGATTGCAGAAATTCATCTTCTCGAAGAGGAGCGATTGAAACAAGTATGTTCCCCCCTGTGCTACCTAGAAATTCCACTCTTGGAGTGTTTTATAGAATATAGTATTTTCAAATCTAGACCCAGAGGGAGTGGCACGGTTTGTTACCATCTTTCCTGGCTCACAGGGTGAGAATCATCCACCAGTGTCTTTTCATCCACATCACGCAACCTGCTGATACCAGCTTCAATTTATTGACGAACAGCTGGGAGACCCCCGCATGTCAATGCCCGTAAGTTTGTAACCTGCTTCCGAACTAACTATGAACATCAACTCAATTTTCGGACATCCCAACATCGAAGTCATTCGCACCGATTGGTTTGAGCACAATCTTAACCGTACCCTCGACTCGGACGCAAGCTGGACAGTCGCCTCAGTTGGTCAGATATTTTTCCCCGATTATATCAACTCCCAGGTCCTCAATCAATCAGACTATCAGAAACCTTTGGGTACGTTTTCACTTCACTAGAGTGGAAACTTTTATGAGATATTGACTGACACCCATGCTGCTAGGCGGTCCAGTCCTAAATTCTGATGACCCGATTTTCAAAGCTCAATCATCCGTGTGGCAAGCGCAAGCTGGCCTGATTTCGACGGACATCAAATACGGAATTCGGTGTGTCTTGCTATTTTTCAGTCATGCCATCTGAAGTCGCAGTCTGGTTAAATCCTTCGCCTTTCTAGTGCTCAAATTACCTTATCGATCGCAAGTAACCTCCCAACGTCACTCAAACTCGCTCCAGCTCCTTATCTTTGTAGCAATTCCGATGCAGAAAAAGTTCAGTCACCTACTTCATCTTCATCTACGCTTTCAGCAATGACAAATATCAAGATTGGATTCGCAACTATTTGCTTTGTTATACTGATCTTACTAGTTTGCTTGGTCTGAGTTTTTCACTTTTCTGTTTTTTACATTATATATATCGCCTTTCAAGCTGAAGCAAATGTTTTCTTGATTGTATTTACGACATCCAAAAATTGTTCTATACCCTCGTCCTAGTGTTCTTTTATAGCCGTGTAAAACCCTTCTGTGTCGCGCACTGGCGTTCAATATCTTCATTGTTCATGTGGTTCATGTGATCTATGGAACTGTCATTGAATGTAGTTGCTATCATTCCAACTGTTGGTACATGGTGATCATCTTTGTGATTAGACATTACCTTGCATTGCTTACGTATGGTGTGATATTGCATCATATTACATTCAATTACAGACAAAGTCCCCCCAACACACTTTCTGTGACATCCCTACGGATAAATGAAACCCTGAGTATGATCTTGGACTTCCAGAAGCTTATATGAAGCTGGAAGTCCCCATGAATAGTTGGCCTGATACTTGATTTACATATAAGCTTCATACAAATCTGCTTGTGACACATTACCAAGACTTTTGACTTGTCAGACGCCTAATGGCTGGAAAGCTTCACATAAGTCAAACACATGACTCAGTGCAACTTTGGTGTTTCTATGATTCAAGTCAGACATCCTGGTCAAAATACTTCTCTTTTCCTTATCATTCTTATCTCCACTGCTACACATTCTTTTCTGTTGATATTGAGTGATCATTGCCCCATGTCACTTCACACATTAGTTTTTATGTGACTGTGTTCTTCAGAATATTCAAGTGTTACTTGACCTCTTTTTGGCTCTCCATGAGTCTTGTCTATGCAGCACATTTCTATGTGTATGAAGAGCTCTACAAGGACATGGGCAGACAAAAAACCTGGCACAACAATATTCTACTGCACGGTATCAAGTGATTAGGAAAGCCATTTGACGATTTCTAGATTATAAGCATTATCCATACATTTATATGAATTGAAATCCATTGTATATCACTACATCAAACCAAGTCTGGATGTGTGTGTGGAAGTTCCAAAGGCGTCAACTCCCTAAATGAGATAGGCTTCTTGCAATGGCAATGTGAAGGGCTGATGATTTTATCTTACTATTCTTTTGTAACACCTTCTGCTCACTCGTCAAGTTTGCTCATATGTATCATCTATGTTCCACCCAGTACAGATTCTTTCATGCAATACCCAGTGTGGGGGAGGATTTCTGACTTTGTACCACTACAGCTAACTCTTCAACTTGCGCAGGGACTGCGGAGTTGTGTTCTATTTTTTGTCAACACCCTTTCTCCACTATGAATCCACTCAAAAACAACTACAGCCGTTGTAAAATTTAATGGCAGTCTCTTGAAAAATTGTGTCATTGACGGATTGTTCTTTGAAGTCAAAAACGCAAAGAAAACTCCAGTTTCATAGTGAACTTTCTTGTATCCATTTTGGAATAGACATGAAAGTTCTTCATTTTCTCTTCATACACTCTTTGCCCCCTCCTTCACTTCTAGCTATTTGTGTGTCAAAGCACAAATATCCGGAAATAGCCTTCCCCAACAAGTTATGGCAACAACTGCTTATGATATGGCATATTTCCCCTTTTCTCAATAATTAAAGCCTTGTTTATACCATAGCCATCTGATTTTTCACCTTTGGTAATTGGACTTTCCCACCAAAGGGTTTATAGAGAGAGAGAGGAAATGGATAGCTTACCTGTTGAATCTCAAAATACAGTACAATAAAATACTGAAAAAGATATCTTTTCAACTTTTTGACTTCAAAGTAAAATCTGGCAACAACACATCTTGGCAAAAACCAGCCATTAGATTTCACAATGGCTGTAAAAATACCTCTTATCACTCTCAGAATCCCTCTAATGCCTCCTGACGCTCCTTGTATCACCCAAAACAACCATCACAACCCAATAGGCACGCGTCCGGACATGACACGCAAACAACCGTGAGAACTGGTGGAATCAACCAAACCATTGATATGACCAGCTCCACCAATCAGGACCTGGTTATAGGAAAAGAACACAGTCAAAACATGTATAGGAATGGATCTACTACTAGCAAAATGGCTGAACAACAAGAAAAATGTTGATGTCATAACTGTGGAGATACCTAATGAAGAACAACAAAATGAAAAATGGAGATGTGGTAGTTCTGGCAAACCTAGTCAACATCATAACAGCCTCAGCAATTGCAATGCAAGAAACGGCACTGAGAATGAACGTAATGGAAGAACAACTGAAAGCCTCAAGCAAGTCAATGTCAAAGACCAAAAATTTAGAAAAACACATGAAGTATCTAATTGGCTCACAACGCACAACAAAAGCATCACAACCAAACATGACTGGGCTACCGGCTAGACCAAAGACCTGGGCAGCAACAGCGGCTAATGGAGTGAAGAGCATGTCAAATCAAGCCCTGCAATTGCCACCACCAAACCAAGTGATCAATGTGTTCAGATCAAGTCATGTTGTTATACGTAGTCTAGAAGGAAAGAAGCCATTGGACAAAGTTAAAGCCACAGAAATTGTCAAAAGGGTGAACAACACGCTAGCTCAACTGGAAGTTTCAATTGGAAGCAAGAAAGTTGAGGTCAAAGGAGCGGCAAGTCTACCATCCAGAAGCATCAAGCTATTCACTGCTACAAGGGCTGCAGCAACTTGACTTCTTTAAAATAGAACCTAATGGACCACGTTGTGGAAAGAAGATCCTATAATCACATCTTAATCTGATCTCATTTTCATTACAGTGTTTATCAACTAAAAAGAAAGAATCACTCTTCAACTCTTTTCAAGGCACATGAACTTGAGAAAAACGTTTCATAACAATTCAAATCATCACTATAAGCATTCTTTGCATTTCATTATCATTGTGAATTCAATATACAAATGATAAATACATTCATAGAAATGAAAAAAATGATACATACACAAAAGAAAAAACAAGAGAAATGAAAGAAATACATACATACCTCAGAAAAGGGGACTATTTTCAAAAATCATCAAGAGATGCTGTAGAGAAAGAGGAGATTAATTAGTGGAGTAAAAAAGAAAGAAATGAAAGAAATGAACTTAATAAGAGGAACTGAATATGTACCAAACAATTGATCTACAAGAAAGAAGCCAAGAATCAAAATTAGAATCTATGCAGCTAAGAAAATAACAAAGCAAGTCAAGTGGAGAGTGGGTTCAAATTCCCAACAGAAGGATACCAAAATTACAACTAATATTGGCGTATAACCCCCCTACTCACAACACAGGCCTCCCTGTCCTCCAGGATTGGCTCACATTTCACAACAATAGTACACCACCCACTATGGAATCCATCAAATTACCAACACACCCACCCGCTTGCTAAGGAACTGATATGTTTATGCGGCAAGTCAGGTTTTAAGATAAGCTCACAAAGACACATTCCTACCTTCTCTCCTAGAATACGAGCAAATTAAACATCAACTCAACCACCATCAAAACCAACTACTATTGACTTAACATGGATCAATTACAAACTAGCCAAAAACCTGGTAACAGGCTCCACAAGCAGTGATAACTACGGATTGGATCACCAATTACTGATCAGCAAGATAGAACTCAAAGACTCACTACCAACTCAAAGTCACAAAACGGCAAGATTCAAAACACTGGCAAATCTGCAACAATGTGGAAATCCAGCTAAGTACATTCCTGAATGAAATTGAAGCCACAGAGAAAATTGACTCAGGGGTTTGCCACATTACAGATGGAATCACAGGAGCTTTTTTCCGTCAAGAAAAACAAGTCAAGACCAACACTCACCATTAGAAAGCCTGGTGAAATGAAGAACAGTTAAGACCAATAATCCGTGAATGCAATCAAGCACAAAAATGGATGATACTATCCGGAAGTCAACAAGCAAAACAATGCTACTGGATGTCAAATGATCATGTCAAGAAAAGCATTGATGAGCTGAAATTAAATCACTGGAAAGATTTCCTAGCTAAGTCAAATGGAAACCTTGCATTCAAAGCTTTTAAATACACTCAGACACAGGTGATGAACGGGGTAGCCCCATACCAACAAGACCGGAAACTGGCAACAGACAACGGCAAACAAGCTCAGCTGCTTTTTCAAAGAACATCTATAGTTCAAAATATATGTGACGTATCAGATATCCGTTTGCCACAGGACCGTACAGAACAACTAGAACATCCACAAATAACGGAACACAAGGTCACAGAAATTATACAACAATTACCACCAAGACAAGCCACAGGAGGGGATGGAATTCCCAAAAAACTCCTCAAATTAGCTAAGTTTTTATTACTACCACAATTGGTTGCAATAGTCAATGCTTGTCTAAAATTTGGTCACTTCCCAAAAACCTGGAGAACAGCCATGACAGCAATCTTGCCAAAACATGAACAAGAAGACTTTAAGCAGGCGCATACCAAGCAATTGTGTTACTAAGCTGTATGGGGAAGATATTAGAAACAGTAATAGAAGGAAACATAAGAATGTTTGAGAGTCTTGAAATAGGGGATCTGATAGCATGCGCTAAAGCATTTATAAGCAACTCTTAACAACAATCTTAAATATGATGAACTCTGACCTGATAGCATGCGCTAAAGCATTTATAAGCAACTCTTAACAACAATCTTAAATATGATGAACTCTGACCTGAATAAAGAATCAGATTGATAAGTATGATTAATTAGTTATAAGTTATCACTGGTAGATAACTGATCTCAAGGTTCAATAAGAGATAAAGATTTCTCTTCCCAAAGATTAACTTTTATTCACCTGATAGCATGCGCTAAAGCATTTATAAGCAACTCTTAACAACAATCTTAAATATGATGAACTCTGACCTAAAACAATAATAGTCTAATCAGATCTAATGTAAATGAAATATGATAATAGTGAAAATAATTGATACCTGAATAAAGAATCAGATTGATAAGTATGATTAATTAGTTATAAGTTATCACTGGTAGATAACTGATCTCAAGGTTCAATAAGAGATAAAGATCTATTCGATCAAACAATAAGAGCAAGTATTATGAATGGAAAAACAAATAACATTAATATAGGATCGTATTGCTAAGATGAGTAAGAAGGAAAAATGAACTTACTTCTCTTCCCAAAGATGGGGAAAGAGAAGTAATTCGAATTGATTGGATAGTATATAAGTAAACTAATTGGGCAGATGATGTCATAGCTGTTATTTCACTCTATGACATTGTTCTGGTTAATCCTTCATTCAATGACATTGTCTTGGTTAATCCTCCACCTATCTTTCACGTATATGATCGTAATTAATTTGTCACTTTTCTTATTTCCGTCGATTGCACACTTCAACAAAACACAGCACAGAAAACACTTCTGTCATACTAAGATCCTGGATCCACCAAAAATGGAGAGAGGGGAAAGTAGTTTCAGGGCTATTCCTTGACGTAAAACCTACTCATCCATCAGTTCACAAGAGACGCCTACTTCACATACTCAGGGAGAAAATTTGTCCAAGATACATCACACGACAAATTAACTCTTTCCTGGACAAAAAGAAAACTAACCTACAATCACAGGACTTGTTGTACAAAGAAGTCAACATAGAGGATGGACTACCACAAGGATCACCCTTATTGGTAATCTTGTACATCCTATATAATTTGTCATTACTGATAGATGTCAAAATCTTTCTCCAAACAGACAGGCTGTCACTAGGCTTTATTGACAATGTCACACACTTAGTAGCAAACCACAACATTGTCATCAACATCATGGATCTAGAAGATGAAGGCAACATGTTGTTAGCTTGGGGAAGACAGCACAGAGCCATCTTTGATCAAAAGAAGGCACAACTCATGCATTTCACACACAAGAAACACAACAACCCACATGTAATGTTTGGACTACAAAGACTAGAACCACAAACAAAAGAACTACAATTGCTTGGACTATGGTTAGATCCAAAGTTAACTTATGGACCTCACATACACAGAATGCAACAAAAAGGGAATGCAACAATAGCTCAACTTGAACGTATCTGTAGATGTCATCATAGAATGACCCCAAAAGGGACAAAGACTTTGGTAAAGCTATATTAAAACCAAGGATTTTGTTTGGAGGAATTGTGTGGTTCAACACACAAATGGAAGGTAAATTACAAAATGAAGCAAAAGGGCTAATCTTGGAAGCATTCAAAAGCTCACCAACAGAAAATATGTACCATGACTCACACATGGTAACTTTCAAAGATTTAGCAATTAGGTATAATCACAACTACATCTACAAGAGATTAACAACACCACCATCACATCTGTCAAGGAAAATATTACAGGAGGAAGTATCACACACTCCTACAACACACAAAAGTCCTATACATGGATTATTATGCAAAGCTGATATGTTTCTTCCCCATACAAAAATTTTAGAGACAATTTACCCATACCCCAAACCACTGTGGGTAGAACCACAATGTGAAATCAAAGATATAGAGAAAAAAAACAAAGTAAGGAAAAAAAATAAGAAATCAGATTCAAGGAGAGAAAGGACAAAAAGCATGTGTGATGTTCACCAATGGATCCTTCATACCTGATGTAGGAGGCAGAGCCGCAGTAGCAATAGAAGAACCAACAGCCAGCCACGCCTTTGGGCCACTAGAGGGAATGTCCAACTACAAAATGGAAACAGCGACACTAATGATTGCCATATATTATGAAATTTAGACCGATAACTGACATGAATCCTGATAAATACAATTTGTTAGCAATTTTTAGTGACAGTTGGCAGCACTTGAACTTATGGCAAAACCGCTACAATACCTCACAAGAACGTTTCTACAAACCAAGAGAACATTACATGAAGGTTCCAATTACAACTATACTGGACACCGGGGGCTGAAGGAATTGAAATGAATGAGAAGGCTGATCAGGCTGCCAAGGAAGCAGCAGAAGACAACACTGATCCAGTACAACTGCCAATCAGCTTAGGATGACTCCTATCACATACTCAAAAGATTCTCAACAAAAGAGGAGCTATACCTAACAAACTGTATAGACTGGATAAATTAGAAAAAGGACAGGTTGCGGCAATATTCCAATGACAATGTGGACATTGTCCATTACATAAATTTCTACATAGAATAGGAGTGGAAGAGAACAACCAATGCAAAACATGCTCAGCAATCAAAACGCCAGCACAATTTTTAATCTATTACAGAAATTACAAGATACAAAGACAAAACTTCCAAAAACAACTGAAGAAGAAGAAAATCAAGGTTGACATCAATTCAGCAATTAAGCTATTGGACACACCAAAGGTCTACCCTTACCTTGCACAATTTATACAAGACACAGGCAGATTTGTATATATGAGATCATATCTAGATGATTGAGACAAAGCAAGACATCATTTATTATCATATGCAATTTATTTTCTTATATGTTTTCATTTTCTTTTTTTGTCTCTTAAAATTCCTTGTACAAAATTTTGGTGCATCATTAAAACATAGAAACCTTTTTATAGGCTAGGTAGACCAATATAGAAGTAGACATAAACCAAGTTGTAAACTATCAACAGTTACATCACACATATATTTAGCTAGTCAGTGCGATATGTGAAATCAAAAGGATTGCAGAAAAACCGAGCGTGGGGCAGGGCTCACCTCCCCGCAGAAAGAGTCGGTACCGGGGTATAGATGTATAAGAAGAGCCACCAAGGCACTTCCTCCAATTTTATCTGATAATCGATAACATGCTGCTCAATAAGCTGAGTCTCAAACTCGAAGCATCTTGACTTCAATTGAAGACAAATGAGCCCATCCCCCTATCACCATGGATCTGGTACAGCAGGCAGGTGGACTCGGAACGTATAATGTTGCTTATCAATTCCTGCACAAAACGATTCAAACCACTCTTCGATTCACAGTCCACAAAGAATCATCATGTTTGCAAGAGGATCGATGAAGTTCGGCATTTGTCCTGCTCTCGACGAAACACAATCACTTCTTACTCAAGCGCAGGCCCTACCCCACGTAGGCATGCTGGAGATCGCCAGCCGGTAGAAAATTGACAGGTTTCCTAACTTAACCCAAGTCCAATCTATCGCAGGGCTTTCTTACCTTCGCGAGCTCGGTGCCCTGGATAGGGACTTGCGTATTATCGCATGATTTTGGTGGGCGCGCAGAGATCCGAAAATACCCGTTCGGGTAAATCACCTATACAGTCTTGTATCTACTGTACTTCTGACGCCACACTACTTCTGAGGAGACAAAAATGTTTGAAATTGTGAAATGAACAAATTTGGTCTTTGAGCGAGGTTCATTGAGCCAATGGGAGTCCTCTTGCAAAGGAAAGATGTTCCAGTGAGAAATTTCGAGTGCAAAACATCGGCAGATACGAGTTAAATCCAGTTTGAGATGATTTAACTTGATTTAAATGGGATTCGTTGTGAGTACGTCGACGGCAGAAATCTCAAGTCCACAATCCCATCGTCGTATTCTATGGAACCTCCTCAGCATACCACTAGCGCCAACACAAACGCAAAGGACTATTCATCAGATTCGACTGATGCATCCGATTGGGAACACGAGGATGAACTGCCAACCGTGGATGCTCGACGTACCGGCCGCGTACGACTTAGCAAACGCATACTTCAGATGTCGTCTACGTCACTTCAAGCATTAATACATAAAGTTTTTTGCAAGCGTTACAATCAAGAGGCTAAGCCACTGCAGGTGAAAGTCATTGAACAATTGGTTAGAGGAAAGTACGTTTTTTTTCATGCGGGGACAGGCTTTGGAAAGACCAGAATTGCGGAGATGTACTTCTGGTTGCATGGGAAACGTAAAAAGCCACTGTATCTAGTTCTAAATCCTCTAGATACACTTGGCGATAATCAGGCACGTAACCTTGTCAGTTTGAGTGTCAATAGTGGATTGAAACTTATCCATGAGTTCTGTGGTGGTTTTGCCTGTGACTCGGTTCCAGGTATCTGAAAAGAATTCCGTTGGGATCAAATCTTTCAATTGTACTTCAGAGACGTTCACCGAGAAGACTGTGGAAGAAATCCAAGACGGTGCTTACACTGTCTTGTATGTTGTACGTTGAAGTGGATCTTTAGCCGTAGTATCTCAGACACTGATATCATGGGACACTTCTTCGTACATACACGCATACAAGAGCCCGGAAATCTTCCTAAACAATGAGATATTCAAGAATATGTATTTCACCCAATGGTTTCGTGATCGCTTGGTTTTAAAGGTCATCGATGAAGCGCATATGATATATCGCTGGGGAATTGTTGAGAGTGGGAAGAGAAACTTACCTTGGGTGAAGAGCGTACAAGATGCAGGAATCTTCCGTCCTTCATATGGAAAGATGGGGATGCGATTGGCAGCAACTGATCGAGTTCCATTACTTTTGATGTCTGCTACTTGTCCACCGAGGCATCGGGATTTGATTTATGCAAATCTGAAGATTAGGAATTGTGATATCGAGTACATCGAAGGGGAATTGACTCGACCGGAGATCACAATCTTGAGATTACCAATGGCCAAGTCTCGAGTAACACTAGAGGATCTGACGGATCACTTTGCACTCGAAACTGAGATTCCAAATAGTCAAATTCCTCCTACGTTGATTTATTGCAATAGCAGGAAGTTGACAATGACCGCGCTGAAGACACTCAATCGTGCACGAGGCGTTGTGAAAGGCGAATTTGACTGCAAAAGCACCTTTGCTCGAAAATATCATTCGAACACGGGCCCTACAGACAAGACTGCATTTATTGCAGACTTTTATAATTCAATTTATCCGGTGATTACTTGTACTTTAGCCTTGGGGCTCGGTCAAAACTGGACACGAGTTCGCTGTGTCTATCAAATGGGAAGAGCGGATGCTGCGGCAGTCTCCCAAATATTTGGCCGCTGTGGACGTAATGGTCAACCCGGTCTGGCTGTGTTCTTTGTCGAAAAGCATCGACATAATGGGAAGAATTTGGTATCTGAGTTTAAAGGGTTGAAGGAGTTTTCAGATGATGATCTCATGGATGGACTGGCCATCACCCCGGTGTGCTTGCGGATTGCTACAACATTATGTAATCTGTTAGTTCTTCTATCTATATACAATCCAAGATATCATCAGAGTGGGGTCTGATTTGATGTCTCTTTCATGTAGTATTGGTAGAATTCCCATGAGCAAAGAAGAAGATGTATATTTGGCTGAGAAAGAGCGTCAAGAGAACGCTGGCATGTGTGCTTGCCGCTGCTCAAATTGTGAGCCAGAAGCAAGTAGACAGTTGGCTTTACGGATGAAATGGATCACCAATCACAACTTGGATGCCAGCCTTCAAGATCCGATTTCTTTGCCAAACTTGAAATCAGCGCGCTTGGTCTTGGAATCGAAAGATGACGAATTGAACAACGGAATTGATCCTGATGCACCTATCATCAATCAAAAGCCTAACGCTCCACCTCCTCGCAGGATTGAATTGATGCCGCTGGCCGTACAACTCTCTTTGATTATCAAGAAACATCATAATGAAGTTATGGGAAGTGCTGATCGCCTAAGAGCATCTGATTATGTAGACGACTCCGATGTTTGGAGGATTTTGGATAAGATATACTCCATCAACACTGAGAAGGATGTGTACAAGATTCTTGGCTGTGATATCTTACAAGGTGGGGTTGCTAAGTTATTTAATCATATTCAAGTTTGGAAGATGGGAAAAGATGGCTCTGAAGCCTTGAGCAAGATGCGCGCCAGGGAGGCAGCAACAAGAGTTATACAAGCAAGCACTCTAGCTAGACTTACTAAACAACATGAAGAACGTGAAGCCAAACTTAAGGAGGCACGTATTCTAACCGAGAAAAAAAGAAATCAAAACAAATTAGATCAACTTGCGGAAAGGGAAGCCAAGAGGCAACGCAAAGAAGAAAGAGAAGCCAAAAAGATAGCCGCGGATAGAGTCAAAGCAATGAAAGAAGCCCAGCGTGCTATGAATGCGCGAATGATCACCGGTTTGAAAACTGGCCAATTAATGTCGGTCCAAATTATTTCCTGATTGTATGTTTTGACGAATTGATATTAAACTTTGAAACTTAAAAATAGGAGTGAAGTTGAGGCTGAAGAAGAAAGAATGCGGTCCAAGAATCCTGACAAAGAAAACAGGATCAATTCATAAAGCATTTAATTGCTGTCTGGAACTTATAGAATCTTTGCAAATAATCTCATTACTTTAATTCTGACATCATAGATTTTGTTGCATTTGTACTCATTTCAAACCGGACTTCAATGTAACACAAATAGAATATAATTTTCATTGATTATCATACAGTTGTATAAACAGACATGTGGTTTGTTCTATCAATCTGAGTCAGACTCGTTTCCACTAGTATCACCTGCTTCATCTTCTTGAGCATGATAACCACCTGCAGTCGGCCATTGAAACCGTTTGAGTTTTCCTTCGCGTGCAAACCCACGCAGCTTCTTGAGACCTTTGGCATACATATCGGCTGGTCTACCTTTAGGCAGTCGGGAAGCTGGGGTGCAATTTCCAAGGTCGTGCTGGTGAGCCATTCGAAGAAATGTTCTCATAGATGAGTGTTCGATGGTGTTCGTATGTGACTGATACACATCATTCAGCCCCGATCGTCCCTTAAGTCTATGAAGAAATTCACGAAGCTAACCAAGATTGATGAGTGTGTGTATTTGTCAATAGCAAAACAGATTAATGGAATCATTGAATCGAAGGAATTACCAAGGGAACATTGATTGAATATAGATCTCGAAGACGCTTGATTGACGTTCCAGTACCCTGTATAGAAATATAATCAGACCAAAATAGATTAGAAGGGGCCCGGAAAGTACAAGAACAAAATTATGCTTACACAATTGTTATAAAAGAATTTGAGCCAGAAATTCTGGACCTCAAGGAAGAAATCCTTTGCTACAAAGTGTCCTTTACGCCCACTCGGACACACCAGTAGGTTGTGCGTGATAACTTTGGAGATATCCTTGGGTAGAGTCTGGGTGAGTAAGATTATCAGGCGTGGAAGATAATTTCCATAATGCTTCAAGCGGCTCATTCCATGAGCCATTACACTCCACCGTTTCCAAACCCGTATCATGCGACCCACATCACCAGCAGACATTGAGCGACTTCCTTCGACCACAGTAGCAAAATCTTGCAATCTCAGGAGAAATCGGAGATGCTTCTCATCTCTGGTGTCCTCAGCGTTTTGGATTGCAGCTGGACCAAAGTATTGATCGTAAGTTTGATTAACGGATTCTCTCATCTTCTCGGTTGTGATCTTCACTCGATCTTTTCCTACAGTCTCAACATTGAGTTTCATGACTCGCCTGCAGATGCATCAGCTCATAATACCCAGCTTGTACAGTATAAAATTGATTTTGACTATGACTTACTGTATGCACAGGGTGATTGAGCCCTCGTGGAGGCGCTCCATTGACTTTATCATGGCCGTAAAGTCTTTTTTACTGGTTGGCTTGTCATAGCGACCTCCAAGCGCTTCAATTCCCCTCCAAGCACCCATATCTTTCTGATTGAGATGTGTTCCCCAATGCTTGAGGAGGATAGCTTGAGAGATGTTCCAAAGAACATGTGCCGCACCAAGGATCATTAGTATGTGTTGGAAGCTCTCAGCGGGCGCCGAGCAAGGATCACGTTCGTCGACTACACTTGCAACAATTCGGGCCGTTCCCAAGTCTCCTTCCCAGACTTGTGCTCGACTTGAGTACTTCTCACGTGATAATCCCGTCTGCTGCAATACGGCATTGTATAACTCACCTACTCCAGAAGTTGAGTTATCCGAAGCTGACATCATTTTGAGCATCATGATGTCAGGTCTTTTGGCTGGAAGTTCGTTGACTGGAGGTGGGTATTGGTACGGTATTTTGTTCCCATCAATGGGTTCGGCTACATATTTGACCATGACCTGTACAATTTGAGATTTCAAAGTTAGTTCCCAGTCTTGTACTTCGGTTGGAGTTGGTACAATGTGTGAAAGATCTATTGGTTTGTGATTTTCTTCGTTCAATATTCCTTTCAGCTTTTCCGAGGTGAATTCTTCAGGATTGATCGTGATACCTTCAGGTATCGTTGGTTTATGTACATACCCCCAAGAACCGTGCCACATGGTACTCTCTTTCTCGACGCTCGTGGTATGAACGTGCTCTTGAAAGTCGATGTTGTCGAGAGTGATGAAAGGGGCTAGCCAAGTATCTTCGCGTAATTCCGATATCACCTTATTCTTTAATTCCTCTCCTAAGTGACGCAAAGCATGAATTGTAGTCTTCCGATTAACTGAAAGGCCAATGTAATTAAGATGTGCGTTGATTCGTTCAGATACACCACAAGCGAGCATGGTTAGCCCGTTTTCAACCTGAAGTGCGTTTACCCGTCGATTGCAGACATTAGCCACCATTGAACAGATTGTACGCGCCACCTAGGAAAAGTTTGAACATGATCTCAGTTAAAAAGAAATGAGCTACCAATTCAATCGAAGCTTACCGAAGTATGTCGAGTCTTGGCATTTTCAGACCTATCCCTAGACTTTTTATAGATATAACCACTCCAGTTTTCAACATATTCATCGTTCTTGTTCAAAGGCCCAGTCGCACCAATTCTGGGAACCTCAAGTGAGTCAGAATCATGATCTTTTTCAGAATCACAATCAGATTCTGAGCCGGTGTCTTGATCAGTCGCTGATATGAAACCGGGTTGTGAGTTTGGTGATATTTCAATTGGATCAATGATATTCGATTCTAGGTTGTTATTATTTAAATGTAAGTCTTGAGAGCTTGACGTATCGAACATAGGCATTTCGTCTAAGGGTACAATTGCTGGAAGATGAGTCTCCGCAGAGGCCTTCTTTCGATCAAGCCGTTCCTTGCGTACCACAGCCTCACGTAATCGAGCATTGTGACTGTGATCAAAGGCTGACTTGATTAGATTGAAGAGGAATGGCATTGTGTCCTCGATTGCCTTGTCTCGCTTGCGTGCATCCTCGTGATCAAACATTGATGGCTTCACTCTGGAGGTAGAGATGTAGAAACCCTTTGGCACCTTGCCGGATGGTGGACGTTGTTTCTGAACCAAAGGGACTGCCTACGTATGCACACAAGATCAATACAACATTATGTGAATTCTGAAAATGATGGCAAGGAAACACTGACCTGGGTTAAAATCCACTGTTCCCAAAACACACGACCATTTTTTGTCGTCCGAACAGTATCTCGGATTTTGCAAAGCGTCCTCCCGGTGGACTCCAAACCAGTCACTGAGCCCCATGCGCTATGAGCTGTCACTATTGCCGGATCTGTAGAATCAAAGAATCCTTCTATAAAGCGTTTTGGCGTAAGATGATTTGAGCTGATGGATTGCAAAATCCGCTTCATTGCTTTCGAAGAAACATAGGTTGGTGCGGGACCAACAGAACTAGCACTAGCCGTAGAACGCTGAGATTGGGACATTTGCTATTTATATAAGATTTTGAAAATGAGAAGACAAAGATGGTATGAATGACTTGACGTAGATCAGACGTATTCCGACTTGTAAGGACTTTTGGACATACATGTAAAATCGTTTGATTTTATCTCGAGGACAATATAGTTATTGCCTGCAGATCGAATTTCAGATTTCAAAAATTTCTTTTTGTTTTTGAGGATGCTGAGAGTGAGATACAAACAATCTGAATAGACAGATGTGCTAGGAATTCCTTCAGGTAACTCCAGTTGAAATGGGCACGGGGGTTTATTGAGACGAAGTGGGAGGTTTTGAGGTTTTAAAAAACCTCCCCGCCAAACTTGATTTTTTTCAGTTATGCGCTCTCACCAGGCCCGGCCGATTAGTTCTAAGTCCCTCACCAGACACCCGAGCTTGCGAGGAAGAAGTGTCTGACTGTGGGACTTAGTTAAGTTAGACAGGTTTCAGGTTAACCGAAGGTTGATCATATATCGTTTGAGACCCTGCGATATGAGATATGACTTACCTCGACGGCCAAAAAAAATCTGAATCCCAGAGGGTACCTGTCAGAACAAGACCATTTTGCCTCAACTCCTCGCTCACACAAAACACAATTACTCTCGCAGCATCGTGTATAGTTCAGCTGACTGCCTGAAGCAACACGCAGTCAGCTCGCCTCCGGGCTGTCCCTTGAGTCTCCACGTTTTTATATAATTACTCCACACTTTGTATACATTAATACTTGCCAACCAGCTAGAATCCTTGAATTTGGGATTCAAAGTATACTCCTCTGCAAGTCAGACAGACATCAAACACACACCATCTATCAGCACAACTCATGCATCATCTCTCACATCTAAGCTCATAGTCATAGCATGTTGTTTTGGATGGGTCACTACTACTTCAGGTACTGGCTCATCATTCTACATGGAGTTCACGTCAGTCTCAGTGACTCGCCCATCCGCACATCTGCCGCCGCCATAGCACCAGCTGCTCAGAATTCATCTGTACCGCTTCGCCAATCTGGCGACAATAATATGACACTTGAAGACCCGTGCGCAAAGCTCCCGCTTACACCTGATCTATGGAAACAACTGGGACTGGATGAATACTTGAGGACATATCCATCAGGAAATAATTTGACATTGGAGGTAATGGTCTCATCGCTCAACATCAGTGAATTCACCCTATTCATCAAGCGTTGTTTTTTGGGCCAAAATAGGAATATGCCGAGAAAGTAGGGGAAACAAATTTTGTGTGTGGAATTGGAAAGACATGCAGTGCAAACCAGGTGATTCTTTTGTCGAGATTTGTTTTAAATGTGTCTTCGTTGATAGTATCATTCAAGTTTGATCGGTATTGACGCCTTCTCTGCTACTTTAATTGATAGATATGCATGCCTGTTCGTGCTCCGGACTGGTACATACTTGTCGCCGTTCAAAACTGGAACCAATTTTCTAACATGATGTATGATGCAACTGGGTTTGCTATATCGATTCTTCAGGGTAATATCCAACTATCAATATGTTCATCTTCGTACTCCTGCCATCACCTTTGAAGTGTCCAGATTGATCGATTTGATATTTTCCCCATACTATAGGACTAGTTACTTCCGTTGTAAGTGTCTTGGTGATACACTGTTCATTTTGCTCGATTGATACCCTCTGTTAATTTAGCTATGTTTATTCGATTACTTAGGTTAGCGATATCGTTCCCCATGAACCCGATAATCTCGCTATTCAATCGACCCTTCTCGGTCTGATAGCTGGTCTTTGCGGAGCTATACCCGGGTTCTTATACCCAGCAGGGCTTGCTTTCTTTGGAGCGAAAATATGGCCTTTTGTGCAGGGTGGAACAGGCCTTATTTCTGGTATGGCCTGGACATACCACAATATCTATGCGCATCTACCCGCAGACGAATTTTCAAAGGTGGGGAAGAAGTCAACATTGTATTAATTCTCAATCCAATCTTCCACCTAGTTATCATGATATGGTACTGATGGCGCCTCATTCCACATTAAGACTACGGACATCAGCTATCTTTTGTCGAAAGCTCAGGTTTCCACTCAGGGGAACATATCTAATGGAACAGCGACAGCACTACGTCAAGGAATCAGTTCATCAGATGGTCTATATGGAGCTCTTAAGGATGGCATCTTTCTCAATAATCACTTCTCAGCTGATGAGTTGTCCGAGAGTGATCTTCAGGCTGCTATAACTCGCGTGGCTGGAGTTCGTTTACTAGCAGCGATATGGAAGGCAAAGGTTAGACCTTTTAGTTATATTTGAAATCTGGTCACCAGCGTGTGTATGATTCAAATCATGCCAGCCAAACTTCGGAATATACTTCTGTTATTGACTCTTAACAATTCTTTTCAAATCGGGCGCTATGAAAGAAATTCTTCATTGTCCGTGGAAGTGTAAGTGCCCATGATAGCATAAGGACGATTACAAGTCTTTGCACATCCTGCAAATTCTTCTCCCCGAGGTTTTCAATACCTTTTCTACTGAGACAGAAAGCTTCCAGAACTAATCCCAAACTCCCTGCTAGGATCCTTGTACCAAAGGAGGGCCCAATGGATCCATTGAAGGCGAGGATGTGTTATCATACTGTGATTCTGATGGAATGTGCGTATCATTCATATTTTCGAGACAAAGGTAATGTTCCGGAACTAAAAAGCACACGTGATCTTTCGCTAGGATGATGAACATTGTGCGATCAGATGAGGATGATCTCGTGACCAAATTCCCGTGGGCATATCTTGTCTCAGCAAAATACAACATCACCACCGAATACGTTGCCACTCATTCTTGGAAGTGTCAACAAAAATATCTTACTTATGCATATGATCCGTATCAGAATAGGTGACTTATTTATTTCGTCCTTCACATATCGCAATACGTCCAGGCTGCCTTTGTTCCTACCTTTTGGGCTAATGCGTGATATTTTTAAATTGATTTGAACATTCTGAACTAACAGCATACTACCAGCTGACGCCAATGCGGAGTGTATTGTGAGTTTGGCTGTATGTGATCTTGAACCAGAAGGTACGTCAACAATTTGTTGCTCTCCACTGTGTTACTTTTCAAATTTAATTGCAAGCCATGTAAGGAGCCTGACGTTGAATGATTTTTCATCCTGTGCGATGAATATATACATGCTGCTTAGATATGCGAAAACGTGTCAAGAAGGATGGGATTCTATCAGCATGTCGGAATGTAGCTAAAGTACCACACATATGAACACCTATTGAACGTATCTGAGTATCATCATCACCAATGTCCAACAAAATCCCAAATCCAAGTCACCTCGATCAAATCCTGACAGGTCAGGGAAATCTGCCTGGCACCTGTGAAAGTTCGAATTATTATTTTAACCCCTCAAACTACATATTGAAATGTCAGGGATTTTCAGACAGTCAGATCCATGAAGGATCTCAATCAATGGACTGTCTATGGCCTCTCTGTTTTCAAGATCACTGCAACTCAAGAGTATATTCAATCTATCTGAGACAACGTCATAAATGTTCAAAATGCAACATAAATTCTGATGAAAAAGAGTTTCACATTGTTATGATTGATAAAGCATTACTTGTTGAACCGTTCTGTACTGTCCTGAAATGTTGGATGAAGGATAAATTTTGCCATGATGATATTGTAATAAATGGATATATTTCACTTCTGGATTATAATGTAATTGTCTGACTCAAACAAACTAGTCATATCCCACAATTATATTGTTATCCCACTTATCTTTTCCTAATCTTATCTCTTTATTTTTTATCTTTTATTTTTATTGTTAAAAGTTACCTTTGTGTCAACTAGTAATAAGTTCTGATAAACTCAATACTACACAACAATCTTCTTCAATTAGAAAGCTGAATCTAAATCAAACCCAAGTGTTTATCAAAAAGGAAGGATGTATTATTCAATTTTTTACCTTTTGATCCTACTGTTATGAATCATCATCATTTGGGATTTTTCATCCAATTCTACATCTTATCACTTGTAGACTCCTTTCAATTACATTCTTTGATTCAAAATTTGTGCTACAAAGTTGAATCTCTATAAGTATAGTTTATTGTCAAGGTACAAATTTTCTCTTTATCTCATTATTATCAAATTGGTTCATTATGATTACTTACATAAATGATTTTTGTTGAAAAGAATTAAATATATATACTTGTCCAAATAAAGAAAGATCCTACCTTTCCTACACACATTTCATTCAGAGATCTCATTTTTTCTATTTTGAAAACCATCTTAGTACATTATATCTAAATAACAAAAACATACAAGGTACTTTCATTTCTCCTGTTAACTTTCATACAGTTGGATCTGTGGGTATTTTATCTTTTCATACTTAGTTGCCGTTTTTGGCTGGGCTTCTTATTACTCTGTTTGCTCCTTGTTTTCAAGTCTTTTCATATTCACCACTTTTGTTTATACTATATTTTCATATGTTTACATCATTTGGTCTTTTTGTAATAATTGATGCTTTCCAATTGGGAGCAATCCAGGATATATACTGGAACTCCTTACAACCATTGAAAGACCTTTTACTATCAATTTGCGTCAATTGACGTCTTTTTCCAATGTGGGCAACTTGTGATCTTTCTTCCTATTGTTTGTGACAATTGATGCTCATTCCCATTGTAAGCAATTGAGGATACATACTCAAATTTTTACAGCCATTGAAATGCAATTACCTATAAAGGCGGTCTCTTTTCAAATGCAACCGACTTTTGGTTTTCTCAAGCGTTTTAAGTATGAAAGTTGTATGTCATCTATATATATTTTTGTCCCGCTGCGTTCCAATCCAATTTTTTATCCCATTAAATCTTATACTGTTTCCTTTTGGGGGGAACTCTGCTGATGCACTGGTGGGGGTTTCAAATACAACATTTTGCGACTGAAGATGCCTACTATCTGGGTTTCCGCTCAGAAAGTGGGCACCATATCCCACATCCTGATTGTGAGTTAAATACGGGGCGGGAGAAGCTTACACAGGTCATCTACACAGAGTAAGTCTATGCAAAGTTAATCCGGTGTAAAATTTGAAAAATGGTTTCTATTTTGTATCTTTATACTTGTTTCTATTTTTTTCTGTGTAATGTTGTCCTGTGCAAAAAGAGTTGTGTAAAAATATGACCATGCAGGTCAATCTGTAATTTTACACCTCTTGAGAGCATCCACTATTGTCTCTGTAAACGGCCTTGGTACAGCAAATTTTACAGTACTGATGCCAAAAATCCCCAATTGTGTCAAAAACACGATTTGGTACCTACCGTTTTGGTAGAAATTTGGCAGAGGTCCAGCAAATTTGCAGGACCTTTGCCAAATTGGTATCTGCAAATCTATTGGACTTTCACCAAGTCACACATCAATCACACCACCACTTCCATAAATCACTCAATCCACATACACCCAACTTCCCACCCTGATCCTCACCAAAACCATTGCTCATCCTCTTCCATCTTGTACCTATCACATCTACTGATCACTGATTTAAGTCATCCTGTTGTTGAACTGATTGTTTACAAATCAATTGTTTTCAATTTGCTTGTTCTCATATCAATTGTTTCAATTCTTATTCTTTCAATTCTTTTTTTTCAAATCCATTGTTTTCAACTTGATTGATCTTCAAATTATTGTTTTTGAATTGGTTGTTTTGAAAATGATAGCTGTTCAACTATTTGTTCTTAAACTTCAAACCATCTTGAGCAACAATAACAAGTCAGCTTGATGATTTGAGACTTGCAGTTTCTTTACAGAACGCACGATTGTGGAACAGGGTCCATTCTGTACGGTATGTACCGTACAGAATGGTATATGCAGAGACAATAGTGGATATCCACGTTTCTGTAAGTGATTTTACAGTACAGTGAAATCTGTACAGCAAAATTTACAGTAATTTTACAGCAACAATAGTGGATGCTCTGAATTACACAGTGATGACCCGGTGTAAGAGAATGTAATCAGGGACCACGGGTGTAGTTTGAATTTTACACCGGGCCACGTTACACAGATCTCATTCAGTGCAAACGTGCCCCGTGTAAAAATCCGGTTACGGTGTCAAAGTTACAATTTTACACCAATGGATCTACATTCTTAGAGCATCTCCACCAGGTCTTGTAAAATCAGACCCCTTTGGTCGACTGTAATGTGATCAAATGACAAGTCGTTGGAACTTTTGGTAGTTTCCCATTAAACTGTAAAAATTTGACAAAATCGGTCGCAAATTGTTGAAAGTTGAATAGACAAGTATCCCAATATGGAGGGGTTTTGCCCAATATGGAGTGGCATTGCAGGTGAGAGGTTGAACGCATGTTGTTTTTGCGGGCAATTTGGGTTTTAGTTGCTCGTTGTTGAACAACCTAATTTAGTCAACAAAAGTAAAAATTTAGTCGTTCTGTCAGACATTGTGGTGATTAATTTATAGGAGTGATTAGGAAAAAAATTTAAACTTTTTAGCGCTTTATAAATTTATTTAAAAATTTCTTTATATCAATATTAATAAATCAATATAATATTATCTTTAATTTCACCGTGGTCAAGAGGTAAACAAGCATATTGATTTTAATTCTAATTTACATAATATTTTACAAATCAAGAAAGAAGAAAATTTAGGAATTCAATTGATTACTAAAATGAGGGATTTACAAAGAAGATCTTAAGAATGAACTAAGTTGATCATAAGAAGAAAAGAATAGAAGAGTTGAATCAATTAAAGAGGAATGATTGAAGAGAAAATAAGGGTCTAATATACACTTTTAAGGGTTGATATCAATATCTTTGGCTTTGAAAGATGGGTGCTACCAGGGCTACCATAGGTAACGCCGGTCATGCGTACTGTGCTTAGCCACCAATTCTTTACGGAAGAAAGTCTGAGAAAAGCAATATGTTGCAATTTCATTTGACAATAGTTGATTAATGTCATTTCATTGTATGGAAATGGTACATAGAATACTACACTTCTCCATGTAGTTAGCATGGTAAGGTTGCCTAGGATTTTGTGTGAAACTTTCAATCTTTAAAGATGGCGTATTCACACCCGCCTTGACTACATGACTTACAAAAATAAGGTGATGAGTGATATTACCAAAAAAAATGGTCAATGGCAATTATTTGCAACAGTTACCTTTGAACTGAGTTGCTATACACAAAGCAAATGTTGAAAGAAGAGGTGATTTCTTTTGTTTTTTCCTGTATTGACTCAAAGGATAGTAAAGTGATAGATAAACAATGCCAAGGTGAAAACTGATCTGAAGCTGGTTTTTCTTAGACCAGATCCCTTCCCACTGCAAGAATAATGTATTTTGCCATAGTGCAAAATGATTAAAACTAGGAATCAAAATGGTGTCATAAAATTGGTCCAAAAAAACTTGAAAAAACAGGTAAGGCAAATTGTGCTGTGTTGTTCCTGTTGGGAAAATTTGGCTGGCCTACAAAAGTACAGACACTCAGTTGGGTGAGAATCAAGGTTTACCTGTGTCAGATAAAACTTCAGAACTTGTTCACTCAATTTAGTGTCCAATAGTGACAAGAAAAATCTGAAATAAATGTGACAAGTGAAGTTTCACATTGGCTTTGTTTGTCAATTCCCTTCAATAAAAAGGTATTCTATTTGCTAAGTTACAATGTGTGTGTGTGGGGCCGGAGGGGCACTGGTTGTCTGACTGGGTAGGCTCTCTGGGAGGTAGGGTGTAGGGGTAGGTGGGATTAAAAAAAATGAAACAAGCAAAACTTTACTCTATTCTATCACCATATAAATTGGTGAAGGCAAGAGGAGTGGTGTTGTAGTAAGGAGAAAACTTCTCATCTCTTACTTTCACCCAAGTGTTTGTGCGGAAATACAGTTGATTTTAAAAAGGCTGACTGAGGTTTGCACGCAAAATTCAAGTAATTTTGTTGGGTTTGCCTGACTCCCTTGTTTAAAATTGGGCAAGCTGGTACAGCTCATGGAATCACTCAAGAGGGACTTAGATGATTCAGCTCAATCAATTTCACTGATTCCTCTGAGACCACACTACAAATCATCTTGTGACCACAAGGATTATACAAGCCATCACACTAATTCTTCCTTGTGACTAGACTAGACCAACATTTCAAGATCCAAGCTGACAAATTCAAGGCTATGATTGGCCGCAACTTCCCTGCTTTCCTCATTGATACCACACCGTAATTCTGAGCAACTTCCGGCTTCACAACAGGTAGATTGATATTCTTTTCTAAGACAGCACATTTCAACACATTTTTATACTAGAATCATTTGCAGGTTACGCAACAACTTTGGACTCCATTAAACCACTTCTTCTAGCACAGACCCATATCTTGAGAGATTGGTGAGAGTTCTTCGCACCTTGAAGATAATCATACAGACACGCCTCTATTTGACCTCTCAAAGCATACCTGGTGATTCAGATGGATGTATTTGAATATTCGGAATGCTTTCGTTTTTTCTGATGACCGAGTTGCTCATGAATGTAAAGGCCTGCTTCGATGCCCGCAGCTGCGAACATTGTCGCTGCGCAGAAAATGATCGCGTTCGAATAATCACTCGAAAATCCCCGACTTGACACATGGGGAGTGGTGCTTTGCAAGAGTGCAGACGAGATGGGCCCCACGATGATATTAGCTAAACCTCTCGTCAACGCGAACAAGCTATACATCGTCAATGTCGTTCGTTCATCGACTACAGGCTTGAAGTAAATAAAATTGATATCTACAATGGGTAGATGCGTATGAAGTCCTATCTCACCTTTCCATTCCTTAATCACTGAAAAGTATAGGCTCGTCCACGCTCCTGAGGTAACGCCAAATATTATTGAAAAGACAATTAAACCTGGTAGGCCTGTGGTGACCAAAAGTCCCCAGAAGCCAACTACGGAGGCTGCCGCGACAAGGCTGGTGGCCCCTCCAATTAAGTGAGTGGAGAAATGGTCGGATAAGAGGCCAAAGATGATCCGGGACACTATATTTGCAACTATCAAAAGAAAATTTTCCGTTATCGTGGTATCTCTCTGGCTGCGCTTAAAAATATGGAACCCACTGTTAATGGTTGCCAGAAGTGTGGTTCCCGATAAAGCTGGTAGTCCCTGTGAATGAGCATAGTCTGGAAGATTCCACAGATATAGTTATTATGTGATTTGAACTGATTTGCATCATCGGACGTAATTGAGAGGCTCACTAGGAAGATAAAGGCAAGGAATAAAGTATGAAAAAGTCTCGAGTATGTTTGCTAAGATGTACACCCACAAAGCGCCCGCTTTGAGGGCACGAAGATCTCCTAATGTTTGAAAAATTGTCTCTCCTTCCAGTTTCTCGACCTCTGAGGCTGTTTTAGGCGATCTTACGAAGTATACAGACGTTCCAACGGATATCGTGACAATCAAGGTCTACATCGCGCGTCAGATTAAAAGAGAACAAAGAAGGAAACAAAATGCATCCAACATACTAGGTACCTCAGCATCGCTCTCACGCCACACCTGGCTAGTAGTATCTCGATTATGTAGGGGAATACAAGTCCCCCCAGTCCGTTGCCTATGCTATCCCGAGCGAAGTCATTTGTACTGTCTCAAGGGCATAAATTGAAATCCCTTTACAAACCCGAAAAAACTATGCCATTGGCAAGTCCTGGCCGATCAGGAAACCATTCCGGGAGGTAGGTCAACTAAAAAATATAGGTGTGTGCTGGTCAAAACGTTACGCTCACTTGAGAATATAGTGATGTGTAAGGAGCTGATTTTACTGCCACTCTGTACGTACCGCTGGGTAATAAACCAATACACCTCCTGTTCCGTAGCCGACTCCCAATGCAAAAAGAACGTGGATGCTCTGAAGAGGAGAAAGTCGAAAGGGCCCGTGAGTAGTCCGCGTGAAGGAAAACCATTTCAGCATCCCTTGTTTGTGAATTGGTGTTGACCGACCCGAAATCAACGAAGGGCTGTGAAGGTATTCATGCTCACGTGATTTGAAAAGCTAGAAAGGAGCAAACTCGGGGACATGATCATTAGGCCAAGAAACATTGCTTTGGATTTGACATTTGGATATCGATTCAAGATAACTGAAACAAATGGAACTGGAATATGAGCGAAGTAATCAGGGATCTGAACAGCGTTTCTTTCTTGAGTTTAGTTCAGTTCATCGCACTCAGGAGCGCCATTAGGCCTGTGTTGATAGTCCCTACCAGAGGGAGAAGAAAATTGGCTCGTGGTTCCTTGGCGAAATCGGAATGAAGATAATAGTCCAGGAGGACTCCATAAGAGCTTGCAAAGCCCTGATCCCGCAGAAGGAAACAATTTCAACGAACCTATGCCTTTGAGCTTCCGACCACCATTCTGAAGAGTTGCTTACCCAAATGATCGTTTCCAGCACGAACATGGCTCCGAGATACGTCCAGCGACCCCGTTCATCTGTCACGGGTGGTACAGGATGTGTGACTTGGAAGACTATGGATGCGGACTTTCGTGAGCAAGTTTGCACTGTTGTCTTCCCGGAATCGAAATTTGAAGCTGGTCGGTCGTCTAAAGCGTTTCTGTTCGCATCTTGGGATGATCTTGGTTCACCTGCTAGCCTATCACTATTGGAGGTAAAAAAGTGAAATAAGCCATAAGAGACCTTGAGAACCGCCAGAAATGTTCACGGACCGAGTCAAGCACGGTGGTGGAGTTCCTTTCTCATTAAGCATCAAGATCAACACCCTGATTCTCCGATTCAAGTATTTTCGTCTAGTTGACTATCGCGATGCGATATAGAATGATGAAGATTTTGCGATTGGTTTTTACACTACCGCTTCCTTTGCTTGCTACAGACACGAAGATAATGCCCACGTACTTATATGAGAATAAGGGGTCAGCAACGACGCGGGTGACCAAGAAGACGTGGCTGATTGTACTATCCAGCACGGGTATCGATCATGTACATCAGACTAGCTATCGTTTACCGAACTAATTTCATGTATAGCTGTAGATTAGGATATACTCCGAGTCTCGATCGGTGGCCGGTAGCCAATGACCATTCATTCTTTGACCGAAAAGGGGCTGGCTGATAAGCGAGTTACCCGTTTTACACATGCTGATTCCTGATCAAGTATAGGCTCAAGGTCACAGAAATGGATCGCGCGTGTTTGCAGGATTTGAAAGATGCCATATAGCTACGATAGTAGGCAAGGAATGTACGATCCACAGGTCAGCCCATATATGTACGTAACAAGCGATACGGTAGTTCATGGACATGCCCACCAACTTCGAAGCCCCAAGAGCGTGCCGCTCTGATATCGAATCCGTTGATCAGAGGCTGATGTAGTGTCTGAATTGATGAGGCATCACAGGATGTCATCCGGGGTTGGTAATATGTTGGCTGGCGATAAACCACCAAAGATATAGGGACGATATGAAGGGGCGCAGATCCTGAAGGCAAGTGTAATCCACATGAATTCAATCCATTCAATTTATGCATTACATTAGGAGATCTTCATAATTACGTGCACTCTCCCTTGTCTCGTGTTGCATAGCTCTATTTCTAAACATCGAGGTGGTAAAAATTACAAAAAGACTGATATCAAGCAGCATTATAACTTTTTGATTATTCACCGTCCATGCTCAAATCAAGACCATGTCCGCCCTTCCAATATTTTGATGATTACTCCGATAATTGCTCTGATTATCGGCTATACTGACTTTTCCTACAAGAAATGACTCCGATGTCGAAAAATTGTTCAGTGTTGGTTCAAAATGAAGTTGTAAATATCGTGTGATATTAGAGCCTCGACTCGAGGACTTAGATGAAGATAATCCTAACGTAAGAGAACGAATTTCGGATGATCAGCGTTGAAGGATTTATGAACATTGTGATGGAGAAAGGAAATTTGCATACCCAGAAGAAATAATCGTTAACGTCAGGGCATACAACCTGTCCAACCAAGCAACTTCCAGTAACATTCTTGATGCCATACTATGTGTTGGCGTGAATGTAAGTAAGCGTGGGTGATTCCTCAGATAGACCAATACTTCGAAGCTGGAGCTGACCTGTTTCGGGGTCCGAAGAATCGAGTTCCAGAGAGGAACAATGTCATAAGTCCTGATAAAGCCTTTGCTCTCGCCATACGCGATTTGAAGTGAATGTACTGCTTCTTTAATGTTCTGTAAAATCGCATGGCTCATGTGTCAGTTTGAGAGCCTTAAGACAATGTTATGTCTATGAGAGATTCTGTAAGTGAATCTGGCATGACTAACTTTGTTGTATCGCTCTATGAGCAATTTGAGGAGCTTCAACAAGTCACGTTCCATTGCCTCATCGCCATTTGCCCATTTCTGTACGTATTGATGTTGCAGCGGAGCAACATCAACATTGGGAACCGTGACAGCCAGATAGCTTGTAGGTATCCTGATCGGGGGGACAGTAGGGGGTGAATTTCGTCAATTCAGGCGTCATGGATAGAGCACTGGGAAGGGTAATATCAGCGAACGAAATCCTGACATGTTAGCAGCCACGTTCGCACGAAGTTTCTCCATTTGAGACCGAACTTCTTCGACTTGTTTGTCGATTCGGTCGATGGCATTCAAGAAGAGTTGATCACCGGGATATTGAGCACCTTTTCTTGCATTGAGCTCAGGGTCACAAGCATCGATCCAAATGGCGTCAATCGGATTGATTCCGATCCACCAGATATAAAGCCTACTCCCTTCACCACCTTCAATGTGGCCAACTTCAAGGTCAGAGAGGTATTCTCGAATTTGGTCCCGGGTATCAGGAATGTCTACTCCCATGTACGTCAGGTGTTTGTTGGCATGAGCTCCGTTACTACCCAAGGAAGAAATGGCAGTATAACTTCAGTCTTGGTGCCGAATTTCTACTTCGAAGGTAGTTATATGAGAAGCCTGAAAGTCGTTTTGTTTTCGACTCAAAATCTATCTTACTATGAATAGTCGTACAGCTCCGGGGGGTTTTTTGGGGACATTTCCTTCACAAGGATACTTGGCCATAGGATCCCGGTAGAATTTGTACCAAGAGCTGCGTAAGGATCTGTTGTGCGTAATCAGAATAAAACTCAGCGTCCTTGCTACTTCATGAGGTCAAGCGTGATCGCTTACTCGTAGCTGGCTCAGTCTTTCTATGTTCGTCGTCTGCAATGGATCAAGGATACCAACAGGTTATCCCCCGGAATTGATGGGAGGTAGCTAGAAGGAGTGATACAGTCAAGGCGAAAGCCTCAAGTTAACAAACACACACCTGAATATGAATCTCCGAAAACTACTACGCTGGAGTAAACGACTTTCTGACTAGTCACATGCCTAGTCGCTCTGAAGAAGTCAAACCATGATATCAGCATGGTAACTTGAGCAACAGTGTCTATGTGATCGAGGGCGGTGCTTACTTTGCAACATGTGGTACAATAAAAGATATCAGACAAACGATTAAAGAACGAGCCATAGTCAAAACTTCAATTTCAAGAATCAATTCGCCAAAATTCAGATGTCCGGTGTCGAAGGGGGCTCACAAAGGTGAAGCCATGTAGATATTCTTCGGGAGGAAAACTCACCATAGAGCAGAACATCTACAACATTTCGGTCCCTAAACGGAGAGAAACTCTAGAATTTCAAGAGTGTTTCGGATGTCTGACGGTATAACAAGGTGTGTATGACAGGGTCGTACCACATCCAACCTTGGGCCCGAGATGAGGTATGTGAACGAGTGACAAAGCAAAGTCAGCTATAATTTCCGCTCTTTGGGCGCTATGCTGGAGCGCCCTGAGATACTGAGTGTCAGCTTTCGAGTATCGACAATTTGAGTCAGATATTTCCTGCCACATGACGCCATTTCACTTTTATCAATTGTGTTTGCTCACACACGGCTTGTAATGTGCTCGACGGTCAAGTCGCGCGATTTGGATTCTGAATCGATGAGATGACGTGGAAAGATTCTGGAAATTTTAGCGACGTCTTTCACCTGCTCGCCGTAATGGCGAAACTTTCCCTAGGTAGCGTTTCCTCAGGCCGATGACCATTCAGATACCCTTTGCATCGTGCCTTTTCATCGACTCCTCGCTCGACCCTAGCAAGAGGACTTTCACAGTTGGTTGTCGGCCAGCAAAATAAGCGAATTATCCTCCGAACACTCGAGGATCTGAGATGTGTGACATGATACAACACACACGACCCGGCTCTTTGGCACCCTTTCCGGTGGATGACACTGAGCCGAAAGGATCTGACACAAGTCCGACCACCGGGGGTGATAAAGTTTCAGCCACAGTTGCTGATGCGGCGTCGCACAGCACCCTGTCTGAGTGTAAAGTAGGCAAGATATCAGAATTGCAAGGAAGTACACCAGAGCGGACCTCTGAGTCCCTGAGGCCATACATAGCTCCTCCTTGTCACAGAGAACTCTTGAGTGAAACTGTATGGATAATGGTCCAATAGGGGGGCTCAAGTCAAAAAAATTTGCTGCTATGAGCGTAAAAAACGTTTCCCAATTCCATAAAATTATTGGATAATACTAAATTCAGCCCGGGGTTGATCACTCTGACCGCCCGGTATCTGTCTGTATGCAACTAGCCACACCCCTTCGCCATCCCTTGCTTGCACCGGACTTGACATCCGGGCGGTCACAGAAGCTTTCCAAAGATCAAGTGGAAAGTCCAGCCCGGAATGATGCCATATTGATGTTGAGATATGCGTCTTTAGGCATTAGGATGCCATGCCTCATGCCTTTACTCCTTTCCACGAGTATACAAAAGTGAACTTTGTATACTCAAGTTTGTATACTCTCTCCAAACATCGTATACCCACGTCTAACCACCTCCGCCACCAACTTTAACTGTGCCACGCCACGCCACTTTATCGCAATGTCTCACCTTCAGCACTACCCACGTACCCAAACTGCGTCAGTGCCGCGTGAATACACAGTCGGTCCTCAGTTAAATTCATCCACAAACCCTTTTTATCCGTGTGAAGAAAGTTGTGTGGCGTGTGAAGAAAGTCCTGTGACTCATGTTTTGAGTCATCAAGCACGTTATGCAGATCCTCATCAACAAGTTATCATCTCAAACTCATATCCAGAGTTTCGAAGTGGTGAAACTTCATATCCAGTTCCAACGTATGCAAGTCATGAAACTTACGCGACACAACCTTCGAACCATCACACTCCTCATCCACCATCATACCAACATAGCATTCTAACGTATCCAATTCCTGAAAATCATGTTGCTCCACCTTGGAATCATCGAGCCCTTTATCAAACACCACCTCAACACGCTATCCAACATGCTATCCAAAACTCGTACCCAATTCCTGCATATCCATATGCACTAGGACCTCAACACGCTTACCAAAACAGTTATGGTCGCGCGTATCCCAGTAATAGGAATCATTGGCCTCCTCTACGTACCAATGACCAGTATCCTGCCCCCCCAATTCACCTTCCAGCTTCGACCCAAATCTCCTGTCCTATGTACCCCTGCAACGGGATGACTGAACCAGCTCAGGTTGTTAAACCCACGATACCAGATTATCATGAATTACCTCGGTCACCTAATAACCGAATCCCAGACTCTGACCGGGATGCCAAAGGGGAACCAGAATCTGATTACGACGTCGAGGACCATTCTACCGCCCGAGATCAGTACAATACTGAAGGTGACATGAAAGAGGATATGAGTGATATAAGTGATATGAGTGATAAGGATGATGAGGACAAAGGTTCACCCACTGGTATGAGCGCAGATTTCTCAAAGGATGGTGATTGGCCTGAAGAAGGTAAGCACTTGAATATTCTTTGGTTGGTAATCTACGCAATAGCTGATTTGTCTTGCTTACAGGTATAGCTCCAGCCCGCTTACTTCTGGGCCCTGTTGTTGGCAAAAATTTCAACAACATGCTTCAAGGTTTGATGTACCTTCGAGCTGTGGCTCGACATCAAGGTTACGCGCTTGCAGTGACTAGTCACAAAACCGAGGAGAAGAGAACGCTCCGCATTTACCTAGCGTGCTCTCGTTCTGGGCAACACCGTTCAAAGGCTACTTCTCGAACTACATCAACCAAGAAAACAGATTGCAAATTTCAAGTTTCTTTGAATTTCTGGTCTAGCTCACAAACGTGGAAAGTCACGATGAATACAAACCGACCGGAGACTTACAATCACAATCACGAGCCATTCATTGTAGCGGAAAACCTAGCGACGTACCGAAGGCTCACCAAGGCCCAAAAGAAAGAGATATGTATCCTTTCAGATGCTGGACTGAGACCAAGACAAATTAAACTGGTGCTATCTCGCAATACATCCATGTCTACCCCGCTTATCCGAGATATCAACAACGTACGCGCACAACATCGAGATCAATGGCTGAAAGGCAGGACACCAGTGCAAGGTCTCATGGACCTGATGAAGGAGAAGCATTGGGCTTCTCGTGTGCAGACTGACTCAGGTGGCAAGATCCTGAACTTATTTTTTGCAAGTCCCGATGGTATACGGCTTGGACGACGCTTTCTGACAGTGCTAGGTTTGGACAGCATGTACAAGACAAACCGGTTCAAATTTCCGATGCTTCACGTAGTTGGCACCACGAACACCCATTGGTCCTTTACTTTGGCGGTTGTGTTTATGTCATGTGAATCTCAAGCTTCTTACGAGTGGGCTCTGAGCCAGTTGCGAGCAGTAGTATTTGATACTGATACAAGTATCTTACCCCGAACATTCTCCACTGATCGGGAGTGGGCACTTATTAAGGCCATCAAGACTGTCTTCCCCGATTCGCATCACCTCCTCTGTATCTGGCATATCAACCAGAACTTGTTGAAGAACTGCCGGAGCCAAGTGAAAAACTCCGCTGGCAAGGTGGACTCTGCTGAATGGGACATATTCATTAAGAAGTGGAATTTGTTTTGTTCGTCATCTAACCAAACAGATTATGATACGAATCTTGAGGCAGTAACTCAATTCTCTAAGAAGCACAAGTTTTACGATTATCTCAACAACACGTGGCTGAAGCTCAGCCACAAGTTTGTCAATCTATTTACATCAAAACAACTACACTTTGGTAATTCGAGTACGTCCCGAGTTGAGGGAGCCCACAAACACATCAAGCTCTTCATTTTTGGCGGAAATCAGGATTTCCTTTCGTGCTTCAACTCAGTAGCTCATGCATTGCAACATCAAATCAGCGAGTATGTCGGCCACGAAGGTATTGAAACAGACAAAAGCTTAAGTAATCTGCCAGAAGCTTTCAGCCTCCTCCCAAGCAAGATCTCCAAATACGCCATCCTCAAGGTCCAACAACAATTCCTCCTAATCCCCGAATGTGCAAGTCGTGTGTGCACTGAAAGCTTTCGTGGTTCTTGGGGTATGCCTTGCGCGCATGAGCTGGCCAACATTGTTTCCAGTGGCCAGCTAATTTCACCTGATCACTTCCATGATCAGTGGAAGTTGGGCCTCGATCTTTCCGTTCCAACATACAACAACATCAAGGCCATGATGAAAAGAAAGATAGATGTCCTATCCGACCTACCTGAGCATCAACTTCGCAAGGTGCATAGCGAAATCAAGATGCTGGAGTCGAATAGATACGCACTGGTCATGATTGCCAACCCTGAGGTCCGCAAAAACGTGCGTGGTCGCCCTCGGCTGGATTCCCAGAAGAAATCGTCACAATCTTCAACGACGCGATATAAGTCCGACTTCGAGGTTTTAGAAGATCAAAACAAACGGACTTACTCCTGTAGCAAGTGCCATAGACGTGGCCACCGGGCCAATAATTGTACACCGGCTCTAGCCGATGCTGCCGCCCGTTATCCCATGCCAGAGCAGCCAGTGCCCTCTCAACAGTCGAAAAAGAAAGGCACTTACAAATGTAGTAAGTGCAAATCGACCGGACATCGTGCTAATGCTTGTCCGGAGAATCAAAAGCTTACCAATACCGACCAAGATCTGGACAAAGGCGAATCCAAAGAAGTGATTTCGCAAAATCAACCTAATGAATCGTCCGCCACGTTCAACGTGAATGTTGAGCAATCTACACCTAAAGAAGACGCGTCTGAAAGTGAGAAAGAATCACCAGGCTGGAATTTGAATACACAAAACTCACCCGAATCGGACAGCAGTTTCGACGTCAGGTGGAACCGAGATCTCTGGGGTGCTGATGATCAACCGAGATGCCCGTTATGTGACGAACCGTTACCCGAAAAACCTTTGGAGAAGTTTAAGGAGATGCTTCGACATCAGCTAGCTAAGCCTCATGCCAAAAAGCGACCGCTACCAGGCAACCCAGATGCAGTGGACCTCCCAGTATGTCCATGAGTCAGTAAGAACACCTTGCTTTGGTGAAGCTGATCTTTTGCTCTTTTCCTTAGTATATTGAAAGGGCTTCAACATGCGCTCAGCATGATATGGAGCGCAATATCATACCCCACGGTCAAGAGCGCGGATGGCCATCCGCATTCGACCCAGAAATATTACGCTTGTAGGTGTCCCTCTATCTCTTCATTGCATTCGGACATCGCTGAACAGGTCCACAAACCTTTTAATAGCCGTGTGAAGCTCTTCAAGGAAGACCTAATACAAATTGTAAAGCATAAACAGGACTCGATATTCTTCACTCGAGCAATCTCTGCATGGAAAAAAAATGGAGGTATCCGGCATCGCATGATGAATGACTGGGACGAGTTTGAAGTTGAACAACCCGGATAGTAAGTTCCCTGATTTCTATTTTGTGCATCTCATGAAGATAGTATAGCTGATCAATCTTTGACATCAGCTATGGTCCGGTTGGACTCAAAGTGATTTTGAGTGTCCTGGACCAGATATTCACCCGCCCTTCTTCAAGTTCACTTCAACTCCATAGCGATCAAACTTCCCCTTTACCTACTGACATCTTCATTCAGAGAGTATTAGTCCCTGAGGTTGCCATCCGATTGATTGCCGAAGACCTTCACCTATCGACAGACCATCCCAAGGTTCACTCGACTCTTGCAGATAGTCGATTGTATGGGGTTGCTCTCTTTTCTGACACAAACAACCGTCTCGACAATGTCATTCCCGAGGTTGAGGTGGCAAGTTTGGGATCGTTCAAAAAAGCACAGACCCGTCCTGAATTGCTGGCACAGGTCCCGGAAAAAATGGTACCTTATCTTGGTGCGAATCTTGACCCTCCGGCGAATGGAAACTGTGGATATTACGTAATCGCGGCGGCTACTGGGATGGAGGGGATTGATAGCTACCTGCCTGTTCGAAGAAGACTACTGGAAGAACTCACCATGCATCGCGAGGCCCACGAAAGCTTTTTGGCAACCCCGGCAAAACCACACAGAAAGCGTCGTCGTATCCAAGACAAAACTCTCTTAGTAGGGGTTGCGTCTGTGGAGGAGGCAATCAATCGGCTCCAATGTGAATCAACTGTATGTACAGAAGAGTTCTGGCTGTGTATGCCCACGATGGGATATGCGATTGCCAGTGCTTTTGAATGACCGGTGATCTTGCTTGTCAAAGAAGATCACCTGTGTTGGAGCTTCCTTCCCTATCGGATCGAATTCAAACCTTCGAAGCCTATTGTTTTGTCTTTTGTTGACAAATGCCACTTTGTAGGTTATGATGTCCAGTCTGGATTGATCCCATTTCCGCCACTCTTCAGACAGGGCTGGGCTGAATGTAGTAACCAGCACGTTGCTAGCTGGAAGGCCGAGTTTACTAAATCTTGGGAACTCTGGCAAGAGTTACATCCTCCCTCTCGTGAAGGGAAACATTCTGGGGTATGTGTTCATATTGATTGAGTTTACATGACTTTGTACGCGACGCATGCATGGCTTCATACTATCACTTAATATACTATTAATAAACAATTTGTGAACATAATGAATAAAATCTAACTTAATCAATCATGTCTTAATCAAATCAAAATCATGTCTTAAGTAAACATGCATCTACATGACTGATTAAGAAAAATCAGTAAGTCGGTGAGCCGGCTTCAAAAGAATTCCTGCGCCTATTACGCGTCTATCTATACTAAAGGAAGTCTTTTGAACCGAACAAAGGTTATGAGGGTGATGAGGGTGTATAATAGACGTAGTGAACAAATTTAAGAAGGGTGGAAGGATAAAGCCATCGTAGACACGAAAAGCGGTCCTACTAAATGGCCACAACCCATGTTTTTAGACTAAAGAAGCATATCTCACATCATATGGCATTTCAAGCGCGGTCACAACCCAAAATGCATGAAATCCGGGCTGGACTTTTCAAGCTTCTGTGACCGCCCGGACGTCAAGTCGAGTGCAGGCAAGGGATAGCGGTAGCGTCACGCTAGTTGCATACAGACAGATACCGGGCGGTCAGAGTGATCAAACCCGGGCTGAATTTAGTATTATCCAAATTATTTTATGGAATTGGGAAAAGTTTTACAACATCCCAAAGTTTTTTTGAGCAGCAAATTTACGCAAACTTAGAGCATCTCCCATTGTCTCGGTAAACGGCCTCGGTATGGTATATTTTACCGTACCGAGGGTCAAAATCCTCAATCGTCGCAAAAATACCGATTGGTACGTACCAATTCGGTTGAAATTCCGTAGAGGTCCAGTAAATTTCGGTATCTTCTGGATATACCGAACCTACCAAAACTCAAGTCAACCCCGTCTCACCACCTCCTCTCCCATTCTTCTGTTTGATCGCACATTCACCTTCATCTCAAGTACCCAATCATCAACACTACGAGATTCTTAATGAATTTTGTTTTGGAATTGATCGAGTTGACTCATGTATTACCCAATCCAGACAGTGATCCAGTAGAATCAACTCAACAATGAAGTCAACAATGAAGTCAACCATCAAGAAGTTCATGAGTTTGTAATGTTTATTCTAAATTTCATTTCTCATCAAATAAAACAGAAGTTGTAAATTTTTTATTTCTTCTCTCAAACTTTTCAAATTTCTTTTCATTTCTTTATTTCACCTTGTGTCTCTAGTAGTTTTTATAGACATGATTAAAATTTGCTGAGGATTTACAGACGTGAAAATTTTTCACGATAGTGGCAGAATTAGGGTTCTGTACATTCGGTACGTACAGAACCCTAAATATCCCGAACGATAGTGGAATCACACCGTTCTGTATCAATGGATACCGTACCGAATCTGTACGTACAGTATATTTACTCATAAATATACCCAACGATAGGAGATGCTCTTACAGCAACAAGAAAACCCAAATGACTACAAAACAAAACAAAAGGTTAATAAGCAAGGAAACATGTTAAGACTGACATGATAATCAGCAAACACTGACGGAGGAAAATAAATTATGGATCAATGGCTTTCAAGAAGCCATTGATTTTTGTTGACCGCTGTTGACCTTCTCAATTTAAGAATTGGGAAAACTCTTTAAAGCACGGTGTAGTATTTATAACCCACAAAGGGTTATACAACACGCAAAGAGGATAATCTACTAGTTGTAATAGTAGAAGTTGTCTAAGACTGCTCTTCTAAAACCAATCAATAAGAATTTATTGATGGAGTACTGATAAGAAAAATATGACTTTTAATTTTTAAGAGGAAAAGTGCCTTTGATTGATTTATTTATATTCAACACCTTTATAAGTGTTATTCCCAATGACTTTTAAGTCTTTACAATATTATTCTTTAAAATAAATTTCTCTTTATAACTTTGATAAAGGGCATATTGAAGTGATCTGATACTACTAAGATAAGTTTATGATGATAAACAAAATAATAGCCACATAGAAGATAGAGAAAAGAGGAAAGAAAACTCTTCACAATCAAAACCAAGGTCATATATAACCTCTTCTTCAAAAGAAATACACGGTAAACAGCTCATAACCTCTTCTTTACCATTGTAATATATATCCAACCACGTCATAACCTCTTCTTATGATCAATCTTGTAATCTTTTATTCTTACAATACCATAATTACTATGAGTAAGCCTTTATAATTATTGATTTGATCTTCTTTTGATTTAAAATAAGCCAAAACTGATTTTTGAAATTACTATTTTCTTTCAAACTTGTTCAAATTTTGATTACTAAAGTGCAATAGATGGTGCTCTCTTTACCAACCAAGACTATACGCCACAATCCCACCTTCTGATGATTAATGATAAAGTTATTGATGTGTAAAGATTGAGGAAACCTTAATTTGAAGATTATTACACATTGAAAACCCATATTACATATGAATTTATAAGCCAAAACCCATGATACAGCCAGTTTACCATTATTACATATGCGCTGATTTTCATTCTCAAATTCCAATTTTTCATTAGTTTCTTCTTATAAAGTTTTTTTGTTACTCTTGATATTGTTAAAGTAAAGTTTGTATATTATGAACTGCTAGATTCTGTGTCAATTGATGCATTTTTCAGCCAATTCGGTTGGGATTTTATATGTATTACTAATGAAAAACTCCAATTTTGGCCAAGTTGCACATCTTTGAATTTCAAGCCGTGTTCGAAATGTTCAAAATCCTCTGTTCTCATCCTCTTTTCTTGATTTACACCACTTCACTTCAAAGTAAGCCAGCTTTTTCCATTATCAAACTCTATCTAAAATCATCCAAAGAACCCATTTCCGTCATCACCACCTTCATAAACACTTTTATCAATTCTGAAAAACCTTAATTTCATTCATTTTACCACTTTTACGTCATTTCTCTTCAACTATTTCTTTTCTTGCATCATATGATCAACTTTATTCATTCTTAAGATCTTTTTTCTAAATCCCTCATCTTTAGTAATCCATTAAAATTCAAACTTTATTCTTTCTTGATTTGTAAAGTATCATATAAATTTAAATTAAAATTAAATATGCTTGTTTACCACTTGACCACGTTGAAATGATAATAATAATATATTGACTTCTTAATGTTAATGTAAAGAGACTTTAAAATAATTTTATATAGCGCTAAAAAGTTTAAAAAAAATTCCTAATTGTTCCTATAAATTACTCACCACAACAGCATGAAGTGGAGGTAAACAAGGTTCTCAAGGTGAAGTTTTCTTTATCAAGTGATCAATTTACTAATGTCTTCCGTATTAATCTCTTTTAGACCTTGGTTGATGCCACCTCTCAAGTCAAAGGTCATGGCCTGACTGGTTGTATACTGTTGGCTGATTACAAATGTGTGATCAATGAACTCAAAACGCTTCAAACCAAATGTAACAAATATCCTAGCTTTATACTTGTGATAAATGAGAAGATACAATGGCTTGGAAAGTACCAGGACAAGGCCCTGAACAGCAAATGTATCATTATTGCAACGGACCTCAACCCTTGATTCCACATCAAACTCTTTTCAATTCACTATCCCAAATTCAAGACCTCTTTGGAAGTGGCTATTGACACAGCTTTCCAGTGTGTCTTTCTGGAAAATAACAATCAAGAGCCATCCCCATTGCCTGATTAGGAAAATGCTCTGGCTGAGGAGCCGGGCGAATTTGATATCCTTGGAGTGTCTGACTTGACAACTGACAAAAGTTCTAACACTGAACCCCAGGAGTATTTGCAAGGCAAATACCCAATCAAGAAGGATCAAACACCACTTCTTTGGTGGAAGGTATGTCCAATTTATGTTTATATTAACCTCATTGCTTTTCACTGAACAATCTTTTTTCCTCATAGGAACATGAGCAACAATTTCCTATACTTGCACAGCTTGCACACAATTACCTCTCCATCTTAGCCACACAATGTGCATGTGAACAGACCTTTTCTGCTGCGGCTGATATCTGTAGCCTGTTACATGGGAGTTTTCTCCCTAAGAAAATGGAGTGTCTGGTTGGTTCTCAATCTTGGTTGAAGGGGGCATTGTCCCTGGTGGTTATTTTGAAGAAGCTGCAAAGGCACTGGAATGTCATAATATAGGCTTAGTAAACAAAAAGACCTGATTTTTTTATATCTTATCTTTTTTTCTTCAATCTTATGTTCTCTTTTGAATTTCATACATGAAAGAGTTCAGTTATATAATTTTTTGTCAACCACCAAAAATCACTATATAGTGAGTGTGTAGTGGTATGACTGCTGCAAACCATAGAGTGACAGAAGAAAGAGCACAGCCAGAGTGCAGTTAGTTTAAGCACAGCCTATGCTCTGCCACCCATACAGGTCAAAAACCTCTGCCTAGCAGAGCGGTTGCGTTTTGTCTCCCCCTTCTTGTTCTTTTCTTCCTCCCAATATACAGGTGGCTTTCTAGTCAAAGTACCTTCTTTGGAATCTTTTACTTTTCTTCTGTTGGGTTTTTGGTGAATTTTGCCTTTGGAATCTTGCTTGTGGTGGCTTTACAAATTAAAGACAATTTGGCCCTACAATTGTGACCCTTTACTGGTTTTCTCAAATTCTTTTTGATAGAGGAGACTGGCTGATTGACATGTTTGGAGAACGATGTCATCCAATTGAAAGGCAATCCAAATGAGGGTTGAATTATTGTTGCGGAGAGTGGTCGGGGAAAAAAACCGGGTGATCCTGAGGTTGGAGTGAAAGAACATGGATAAGTCCCAAGGCTGGAGGGATGCAGCTGGATGGGTGACGGGTTCATGATGGGATGATCTTGAGGTGAGCTTGGTTGGCTGGTGGTGGTTGTATTGTAGTCAATCAATTGATCAGCCATATTTTTCAAGGGGGGTAAAGGCAGGGATGAACAGCTGCACACAGAAAGTCAAAGGTGAAATTCAAAAAAAATCCAAAAGCCAGAACCCTTCTGCCTTTTGGGAAATTATCTTCTGGGAATTCCAGAAGATATTTGTATACCCTAATAAGACAATACCAATACCAAAAAAACTGATTTGTGATGTTCCTGCAAAATGTGAGACAATTGACATCTTCAACTGTAGATGACTATATTGTAAGGTCCTCAGTCCAAGAACCTTCACTATTTTCTCCGGCAGCTCTCACGGTGGCTCTAACCACTGGAAACTAATCTAGAACTCTTGTATGTATTCCAAGTTTACTAGCTAGTTCCAGTTGGGGTTTTTCAAGAGAAGAAAAACAACCAGAACAACTATAAGTGAAATGAGATAATGAGATAATGACTCTTCCCTACCTCCAGTTAGGGTGTGTGACAAGAACCCAATGTGGAGCCAGGGTTGATAACAAGCATAGCAGAGTCTACCTTTGTAATCCCATACTGTAACACAATCCTTACATATATCAATCTCTGGATACATATGTATTCCAAAGGACAACCCCAAATGATTGATATATCCAAGTAATCAATTACTTGTTGGCAAATTGCAACATATATGATCTTGAGAAGATGTATGGTTCAATTTACTTCCATCCATGCAACTTATGGAGCATTTGGTGGCACTTCGGATTGACAAATCTCTGACCCTACCCAGAGAGAACATCCATCAGTACGGCTTTTCTCACTTGCAAGTAACAGATCTAATATGGATGCATAGTGGCCAAATTCTGTTAAAATAATACCAATAGTCAGCCATCCATTAGAGGTGAAATTGACCGTCAAATCCATGATTTATTGTTTTTCCCTTCTGTCTCAGTTCCCTTCTCATTATGGATCAAGAAGCAAAACCTGGGATGTAGAGTCTCCAAAGAATTGAGAAGCCATCAAGCCAAGAGAGCTGGTCTCTATATACCAAACTTGTGCCTCATGGTGTTTATTGAGAGTGTAACAGACAAGAGAGAGACATACTATCTTTTTTCACCTGACTGTCTAAATAATCTTGAAGTCTTCCAATGTAATAGCTTGATATATAGATCATGTCAATGGAAAAATCTTGATCCTCAAATTACTCTTACTTTTTTTGTAATATGTAGACTATTGATATACTTTCATAATTGTAGATGCTTGATGATTTTTGTCAAGTTCATGAAGGTGTTCTCTGATCTTTACAATTGATTCAACTCTCTTGAGATCTTCTGTGATGAAAAGCTTTCTAGTGGTTGGGTAAACAGCTTGAGACGTTGTAATATCTGATACAAAAATTGGATCTCTTCATCTGAAATGGTTTTAGAAATTGAGTAATGCATAGCTTGTAATACTAGTGACTCAACAATCTTTTCTTTGGACAAAGACCAAATTGAAGTAATCTGTTGTTTACCCTGATCAATCTAGTTGGTCATTCTGAAGCCCAGAAGGTCATTTCAGATGTCCACAATCAGATCAGCTTGCTTGAGAGCTTCTGTGACGGATAAATTCATGCAGAGTCATACCCATCTGCATCATAAGCTCCCATTGTCTCAAATGAAAAGCCAAGTATCAGCGAACTCACATTCATCTACAGGGATGATACATCTTTTACCCTAGGTTTCAACTCAAGTACTGGAGCTGACATCAATATTAGTATTCCATATCCTGAATAGTAAGAAAAGTCAACATACCTTCCATTAGACAGGCCCCAAGCCTCCTCGGGTGAAAAAACCTGCGTCTAGAGCTATCCCAAGTTGTCCTCTTAGAGAGATTTAAGTATCCAAGGGACACTCAACATCCACAGTCTTTCATACAAGTTCAAGTTTTCTTCCTCTGAATATTCAAGTGCAGTGATGATAAGTCTAGCAAGTGGAAGACCATGGGTTTAGAGTGTAAATCCAATCTTATACGCGTAGACTGTAAGTTCTGGTTCTTTTGCTATGGGTCAAATACCTGAAGGGTATCTTTCAGCCTCTGAGTCCTGGGCAATATTGAGAATCCCGTGCTTGCTATTCCCACAATTGACAGCCCCAATTATCTGGTGAGAGAACCCTGAGCTCAAAACCTTCAAATTAGCTATATATTTGAGATCTTCTTTGAATGGTGTGCAGATCCTTAAAGTGTTGAATCTTGCATCCATAACCAAATCCTGTGGTATTATTTCTTTCTGTCTATAATACCTCTTCTGAACCGGGGTTGACCTCCGTTGTAGGAGTTAAGTCTGGTATTGAAAGTTTGTTTCCAATCTGTAATCCTCCTAACAGATTTGAATAACACCCTCCAGTCACTCCTTCAACCAGCCTTCCTGATGGGCTGGATGCGCAGAAACAGCAAGAAAGCATGACACATCCTCATGATAAGGTTATTTCATTCATTATTAATTAATAAGTCATAAAGGTCAGTTTTGAGTTAAAGTGAGTAAGAAACAGGAATTAGTAGTAAAATGACCGCGCAAATTGGTCGTGGTCCAGGGTACCCGCAAAAATTCCTTCCAAAAAACATGTAAGCCTCCTTCCCTTACAACCTTGGATTTGGTAGCCTGAAACCCGCAGTTATGATAGCCTTCCGCAAAATTAGGGGATATGATATGGGATCTAGCTTGACAAAGGTTCTCTGAGATGATCCTATAAACCTAACAAATTCTGTTTTTGCTTGTTGCATGCTCCAATGTTAAGTTCAATGATACTTGTAAGCTCAGGATATGGGTTAAATTGGAGGTTGGATCATGATGCATGTTGCAAGACTCTTGCAGCAGGGCGCGGCGAACGCGTTTGAGGGGCTTAGTCAAGCTTAACCAATCATTCACTGCGTAGAAAATCATACCCACTCCACAAAACTGAACTTGTTTGAGAATCCATGACTCATTTTATTCCTTTCCGCAACATTGAGGGATATGCAATTAGACATGACTTTTGCCGGACTTATGAGCGCGGCAGGTAGTGACCAAATCAATTATCCACTGCTTCAAAAATCACATCCACTATATCAAAATGAACTTGTTCAAATATTCCCAGACACGATTGTTCTCTCCTCTTCATGTGGGGATGTTTGTGCCATAATTCCAACGGTTCACGCTGTTATGTTTGTAGCTATGACATCTCTATGACTTATGTGCTCTTGTTTTGACAGATCTTTCACGAAGATGTACCCAATGACTAAATAGGCCCGCAACAAACTCGTATTGGTCATGATTATTGTGTGGTAGTACGTGATTAGGAACGTGAATAGGTTGAATTGCTTTACTTTTCATGTAAGAGTAAAAGATACACTCGAAAGGAAAGGTCTATCAATCAAAGACAATAGAAATTGAAGGTACATGCAGGTATTCTGAGTCTGTATAGCAATATAAATTTGTTTTCCTAGATAGAAATAACTTGACAGCCCCTCTGAACTTGTGACCTTCCGGGAAAGATTCTACGCATCCAACGATTCCGTGGAGGCAAGACAAAAGTAGAAATTGGGTTCAATTGCAGATCAGTTTGCGATTAACCTGCTTCTAGGATAATCACTTTGGAGCAAAATCAAGGACAAATTTCTGAATTTTCCACTGGCCACGAAGTCATGCATATAGAAGCTCGGATTTCAACTCGAAAAGAATATCTGAGAGTTGAACTAGGTCAAAAGTGATGTTTGTACATATTGGAAGATTCCTTGGACTCGAGAACCCTTTGTCGGCTTGCACTACAAAGAAAGTTTCATGAAGTAGCATTATATTTATCCTTAACAGGTATTTTAGATCTGACTTCAGTTGAGGCCACATTTTCAAAAGCTCTAGTGGTGATATGTAGTTTAGATTTGTATCAAGGAGTGATGAACTGTCAATCTTTTCCTTTATCCGGTGTTGAGCTTATCACAGAGAAATCACAGGTGAGAGTGGTCGGGTACATGTGTTAATCTTTGGTGATCCGATCTCAAGTGACAGTTGATGGTTTTCAGTTTAACGTTCAGCACAGCTTAAAGCGGTGAACAAGAACCAAGGCCGTCATCCATCGTCGTCCTGAATCAAGAACGGTCGCAAACAACTTGGGGATTAAGAATACGAAAGACAACTTCATAACTCTCATTATTGCCTCTATCCCACTATCATGGCGGTAAGCTTCTTTTGAAATCAGATGATCTCCGTACTAAAAGCACTGCTTACCTTAATCCGTATCTGTCCTTACCTCACAGTCAAATCATCAAAAAATTCAAGACCTTCAATCTCGAATCTCAAAGGAACGTAAGATCATTCATGGATTCCAAGTGATGCGCACTGCTACATCAAATCAGGACATCATCCGATCATGCGACTCAAAAATACGAGATAGTGAAAAGACGATCAGTTTCTATCAGCAGTCGATTCAAGAATTAGAATCTCCTTCAGAACAATCTCCGACTGCACCCACACCGACTTCTTCCACCTCCCTCCAACTTGCTTCTCCTATTCCCAAGTCAGTTAAGCGTTATACTGCATTGGGTACGTGCTCACATTCATTTTTTTCATTCTTTGCCTTTTGAAAATTAATCTTCTCATCATATCAAATACAGATCTGATCAAATATGACACACCCCTCACGGCGGCCAAGATTGGTAGAATGCTTCATCAACTTGAGTTCAAGATCTGTGTCGAGAGTCAATATAAGAACGGAATCGAAAAGATGATCAAACTTTATCAGCTTGAGTTGAGTTCAATCACATTTCCTTTCCATCATCTTTCCCAAGCTTATCCACCCTCATTTGCTTTCAAGGGGTGACAAAAAGAGTCGTGCCGAAGCCGAACGGAAGCGTGTCGAGTCAAGTCAAAAAATGCTCTTACTTGGACAAGCCCTCAAGCGCTACAAATCTTTAGAGGTCACTGGAATTGAGGATGAGGACGCAGAATCAGAAGAGCGCAAAGGTCATCCTCGCCGTCCTATCTCAGGTGCACTTCAAATCACCATCACTTCGGCTAGAGATCTCGATCATGCTCCACTGTCCGCCAAAAAAGGCACGACGGAAACAGTTGTAGTGGTCAAGGTTGAAGACACTCCTCGTGCTCGCACTCATCCCGTCCGTAACGATCGCTGGCATGAAGAATTTGAGATTCATGTTGATAAGGCCAACGAATTGGAGATTATCATCTATGATCGTATCTCATCTAATCAAGACTCGGTCATTCCGATCGGATTACTCTGGGTCCGGATCAATGATGTAGTTGAAGAGCTGCGTCGTAAGAAGATTGGTAATGAGTCCGGACCGGGCTGGGTCACGGCTGCCCGGGTCAATTCCAGAGGTGGCGGGAGCGCAGGCGAGCTAGCCATCGGTGGCTCTGGTAGTTCTGCCTCGCCGATCACGAGTCTCGGTCCGCAAACTCCCGGTATCCCCACTACTAGTGGGAACTCGTCAGAAGGAATTGAAGCCTGGTTTGCAGTCGAGCCGGCCGGCGCGATCGGCTTAAATCTCAACTTTGGTCAATACCTTCTCTTTGATACTTGGCTAACACTATCTTTTCCGCAAAAGACTAATCCCCCTGAACTTGCACCATACAGTCAAGTCTAACGTCCGCAAAAGACCCTACGAGACCGCAGGCCTCGGGCGACAAGGTGCGGTGCGAAAGAAAAAGGAAGAAGTCCATGAACAAAATGGCCATCAATTCATAGCTCAACAATTCTACCAAATTGTACGATGTGCCCTCTGCGGGGAGCTTCTGTACAATGCTTCTGGTATGCAGTGCTCAGATTGCAAGTATCTGTGTCACAAACGTTGTTTCACGAAAGTGGTCACGAAGTGTATTTCCAAATCAAATGCAGATGCAGTTAGTAACTCCTCTTGATATACTTGTCAAGGAAATTGGCAAGAAGACTGATGCTTGGTCTCCACGTTTTATCACCAGGACGAGGATGAGGAAAAGATGCTGAATCATCGAATACCTCATCGATTTGAGCCCATGACCACCATCACTCCTGGCTGGTGCTGCCATTGTGGAATGTTGCTACCATTGGGACGAAAGAATGCTCGCCGATGTACAGAATGTAGCATGACATCACATGCCGATTGTGCTCATCTCGTACCCGACTTTTGCGGAATGTCAATGGAGACGGCCAATAGACTTTTACAAGAGATAAAAACTGCCAAGACCCGACAGCACTCTCGACTCAGCTCTCATTCGCCATTGAAACAAGACCATATTAGCTCGCCTAATCGACCGTCGCCTACCTCTACGGTTGAGTCAGCTGAGAAACTTCATCAAGAATTTGGTCGGGTTCAGCTCGGTGCACCTCTATCGATGCCCCCGAGCTCCGATTACCATTCACGACCCACCTCAACCAATGTACAACCTCCCCTTTCGGCTGGCCATATGCCTGTCCCAATCCATCTTCCTTATGGACAATCCGACGGCCAGGAACGGCCGTCCGGGTCTCGTCCATTACCAAATCCTATGGAACCCATGCGCATGCCTGAGCCGCCACCTGCTGGTCTCTTTGGACCGGGTCCACCTCTTTCCTCTGGGCAGGCTTCGCGTCCCTTGCCCCCTCAACCACAGACAAGATTATCCCAAGGCCCGCCTCCGAATACTTCGCCTCAACAAATGACATCACCGCAACAACAAGCTACTTCAAATAGATATGACCCTCGGATCACTTCACCTCCGATGTCTTCGCCCACCAAATCCACCATTTCCTCCATTACACCTAGCAGTAGTAGTACGGCTATCATTAATGCCCCAGCATCGGCAAGATCTAGGTCAGGTAGCAAAGCACAGAGAAAAATAGGATTAGATGACTTTAACTTTTTGGCTGTCTTGGGTAAGGGTAACTTTGGAAAAGTGATGTTGGCTGAAGAAAAAAGATCAGGCCAGTTATGGGCCATCAAAGTTTTGAAGAAAGATTTCATTATCGAGAACGATGAGGTTGAAAGGTATGTCTTTTTGGTGAGTAAAAACTCAGGGGGTCATGAAAATATTGATGATGTTTTCGAAAATCTTTTTATAGTACAAAATCGGAAAAGAGAGTCTTCTTAACGGCTAGTCGTGAACGACATCCGTTCTTGATTGGATTACATTCTTGTTTTCAAACGGAGACTAGAATTTACTTTGTAATGGAGTTGAGTACAGTATCATCTTCTGATCAAACAGAAATTAAAAATATTGAGCAAGTCTTTTGTTTGCTCTTGAATTGAATAGATACGTTAGTGGAGGTGATTTGATGTTACATATTCAACGAGAACAATTTACTCCAAGGCGAGCTAAATTCTACGCTGCTGAAGTTTTGTTAGCATTGGAATATTTTCATCAGAATGGAGTGATTTATCGGTAAGTTATTCTCTCTCTTACAATTCCAAAATATAGCTGGGGTATTAAAGAGTGATTTTTTGATTGATGACCATCATTCAGGGATTTGAAGTTAGATAACATTCTCTTGACACTTGACGGTCATATCAAGGTTGCTGATTATGGGCTTTGTAAAGAAGAGATGTGGTATCAGAACACAACTGTTGAGTTTTTTCCTTATTTCGTGCCACGGCGATAAAGTAAGGTGTCAGTCTGACCTCCAAAATTCGTGACGCGCAGAGTACATTTTGCGGTACACCCGAGTTCATGGCACCCGAAATTTTACTTGAACAAAGATACGGTAGAGCGGTAGATTGGTGGGCTTTCGGAGTGTTAATCTATGAGATGTTATTAGGACAATCGCCATTCAGAGGGGATGATGAGGATGAAATCTTTGATGCGATTTTAGAAGATGAACCACTTTATCCGATTCATATGCCAAGAGATTCAGTTTCGATTTTACAAAAATTGTTAACTAGAGATCCATTGAGAAGATTAGGTGGAGGGCCGACTGATGCAGAAGAAATCAAGGCTCATCCTTTCTTTAGAGAAACGGTTTGGGAGGACGTGTATAGAAAAAGAGTACCTGCACCTTATTTCCCTACTGTCGTAAGTTTTTCTTGATCTTTTCTTTTTCTAATCAGAAGAAATATTGATGAGAGCTCTTCTGGCTATCTTGGTATGTGTATGATAGAATGGACCGATGGATGTATCGAATTTCGATTCGGAATTCACTAAAGAAAGTCCTAGATTAACACCTGTCCATAGTCAACTAAGAGCTGAGGATCAGAAAGTAAGGTTTCACTTCCTTGTTTTCACTTGTTTTTGTTTTGGACCGAAGCGTAGACTACAGATCGACTAATTTTCTGGCTGGGCATCGCTTCTAATAAACAGGAATTTGAAGGTTTCTCATGGACTGCTCCATGGGCTCAATGAACTGCAGTGCATTATATATGTGTGGGTATGCATGATGTTGTTTATGTGACACTATGTATTGTTTGTATAGAGAAAGAGAGAAAGAGAGAAAGAGAGAAAGAGAGAAAGAGAGAAAGACACAAGAGAAAAAGAGATGAAAGTCATTTTTTTGGGCAATGAACAAGTGATAAATTGATGTTTACTTTTTCCATGAATCTTTATATTGGTTCAGACACAAAGTATATTCAAACCACTTTTAACAAAGATCTAAAGATATATGTGTGTGATTGAGATAGATATGATGAAGATCTGGAGTGTAAAATTGTTTTGTTGATTGATGATTTTGGTTTTGTTTTTACAGTTTCAGTTTTATTTCATTTCATTTTATTATATTTTATTGGTGTAGCTCAGTGAATAATTATCAAACATCAAGTTTTTTTTCTTACTTTTATTTTTTTTATCAAAAGTTTGCTTTTTTTTTCTTACTTATTCTTCCTTTCTGAATTTGTTGATTCTTATTCATTTGGTTTGATTGTTCTTCAAAGAAAGTCTCTGTGAGGTCTATGAAAGATCCCTGGTAATGAGATATATATAAGGGGTGAGATGATTTGCAAGTGTGTAGAAAGATGATCAAGGAGGTTTGATAAATGGGTCTTGAAAAGATCATAACTGAGATGCAGGAATGTCCTTTACACTGCGCAGATGAAGTATTTTTGGGGGTGAAAAATGATTATGCCAAAGACAATTACAATTGTAGAAATGATGTTTTCCAATTGTTTTGCCCATTTGATGCAATCATGTTTCACTTTGGAGAATGAATAATCTGTGCAGTGTTTTTGAATCAAGATAGATCTATGGATAATTTGGTTAAAGTTTTGTGCTGCATGGTGGGTAGTGTTTAAAAGTGTGAACTTGTGGTTTGTTTGACGGGTCTTACCAGAGCCACAAATCTCAAAAAAATTAGAATCGAAGGATATCATTGATCCTCATGTTCAAGGCTTTACAAAAATGGTATCTTTTTCACACATCTTGTTTCTTCCATATTTTTTTGCCGCATCACAAAGCCATCTCATGACATGTGATGTGATTGTGGTCCAGGATTTCACGCCTTTGGCCCAAATCCCACGTTTGGAGTACAAGCTGTACCAGCTTGCTCAAACAAGGGACTTGGAGCATCCACAGCAGTCATCCAATTGTGCAAGCTCTGACGCAGACCCCCAATCCGGATTTTTTTATGTAGGGGGTCAAAAAGACACAATTCCACAATGGCCCACCTAAAATTGGGGGGCAAAACTTGATTTAGTTATATGGTATGCTTATACAATATCATCACTCAAAACTCAATTCTTTCTTGCAAGGAAATTTGGATGCATGTGTTCTGTATTGTTTGTGTGAGAGCAGTGGCACATGATGTTCAGAGCCCCCATAGACCTTGCAGATGTGGAGGGCCTGCATGGAAATCTAGAGGTTCTTGACGTCTCACCCCCAATTGTGTGAGGTCAATTGGAGCATTGATTTGCTCTTTGACCCCCTACATCCTTGAGAGCCCGCATGATTGGGGGACGGCTGTGGATGCTCTTATGCCCAAAGTCAATTTTCAAATGTGAGATGTGTCAGGGCTTTTTGCCAAAAGATGCTCTCATTATGAACCCTTTTTGTACAAATTTAACTTGCCCTGATGCAAAAATAGCAATTATCTGTCTTGATCTCCTCTACCACCTCCTACCCCCTGTTCCTCAATAGCTCCAGTGGTTGTGGGGTACATAGAAACATTGTTGTTTCACATGTCCACCAAAACTGAAATTTCAGACACACAAAGAGCCAAATGACTATAATTTTTTACTTTGAGCCCTGCAGAATCTTATCTGTATCTCCAAAACCACCAGTGCTATTGAGAAGCAGAGAGTAGGAGGTGGTAGATGAGATCATAGCACATATTCTCTTTTTTTGCATCAGGGCAAGTTAAAATTGTACAAAACAGTTCCATAATGAGAGTGTCTTTTTGCAAAAAGACCTGACAGCAAAAAGACCTGACACATCTCACACTTGAAAACTGACTTTGGGTGTAAGTCCCTGAGCAAGCTGGTACAGCTTGTATGCTCAACATGGGACTCAATTAAGTTTGCCTTTAGCCTAACTTAACAGTACTCCCTTTGTGGCCCCAGACGTGGGGCTAATGTTAAACTTAACCAAGTCCTCTCTTGGAGAAAAAACAAGCAAGCTTGCAAGAGAGAGACTTACAACTAATTGTTGTATATTGAGATGAGAGCACCAACCATCAAATCTCATTAAGTCCCTTTGTTGACATTTCTTGCATTCCTCACCAATAGACATAACTTTGTGCCGCAGACAAAGCGTCTCATATGTTGTTTGCACATGTGTTTATCTCTTTCTCAACCCCAAAAAATTGCTGCATGACTTTTTTTAGGTGACTCTCAGGAAAATTGATGAGTTTGTCATACTCAAAGGTACAGCCACTTTTGTACATATTCAGACCAATTTTTTTCAGTGGAGGTTGTGCCCATGTGCAGAAACTTTTGTCCGCAACACAAAGTTGTCTTTATTGGGGAGAAGAGCAAAAAATATTGAAAAAGGACTTAATGAGACTTAATGGTAATTGCTCTCATTTAAAAACCTAACAATTAGCTGTAAGTCCCTCTCTTGCAAGCTGGCTTATTTTTTCTCCAAGATAGGACTTGTTAAGTTCAGGCTAACATAAACCGTGGCCATGTGTCTGGGGCACACAGTAGTGGTCTAGTCAACAAGGCCAGTATGGGTTGCTCGGGACCCCGACAGATCTCAAAAGTATGGTCTTTAGCAGCAGAAACGCATTATATTGATGTAAGGCGAAGAACAAATGTGAAAAAAAAACCAAAGAACATCGAACAACAACGACAAAAAACCAATCAAGAACAAATACTGATAAAAACTAAAACTGTCAAAACAAAATGGGAAAGTAATAAGATAAGGAGATATATGAATGTGAGAATGAAATCACAATGATTTTCTAACAAAACTCCGACATATTACTCATCAAAGAGCAAAGATCTAATGATTTCCCAAGTCCTAACTTATTTAGTAATGCGTCTGCAGTGTTCTCTGTACCATTAAGGATGTCATCCCTGAAGAAAAAGGTGAGGAAGGAAAGGTTATTCAACCGGGTAAACTTTGAGATAAATCATAAAAGAGACTCACAAGATACACTTGATCTGGTAGACAATTGGTCCGAGTGTGGGGCCCAGGGCAGGAACTTGATAGACCATCAAGTTGAGGTCAGCCATCGAGTATTTCATGGAATTGACGGTGTTCTAGCACATATTATTGAAGCGTTAGTATATCTTTGGAGGATCGATGAGCGAAGGAATAAACAAACCTTCAAAGTCACCTCCATTTCATTACTCTTGTTCAAGTTCGCTGTACCCTTATCCCTACCGAAGTAGCTAAGAGAGTTGTGAATGTTGGTTAAAGTCGGAATGGTATTGGCATGTTTTTGCCATTGAGCAAGTTTACGGGAAACTTCTTTCTGGAAAGCGGTTGATTGCCCCAGGTTTTTGTTTGCCTGTAGAGATGATAACGATCGATCTATGAAAGTGTAAAAGAGTGAGATGTTACTCCAAGCTTGGATTGAGTTCCTGCATGTGAGATTAAAAAAGACTTACGGATTGATTCCATATCATCGTTCATTGCTGAAGCAGCGTTGAGAAGCTGGGTAGCAGTAGCTAGAGGTCCGGCGTTTCTACGAGCCATCATCACATCAGGATGGAATGGGCTACGTCGACTAACGTGCTTTCGTCCAGTGGCCTTGTTGGATTTGACATTATGATGAGCTTGAATCTCTGGCCTAGCAATGGTGGATTCGGCAGGTGGTTGAGGAATCGCGGAAGCACCAGGGCGTTGTGGACTAGGTGCAGCAATGCTTGGAATAACAGTAAACGCGAAAAGAGTCACAGCAATGGTAACGATCTTAGAGGTATACATTGTAAGTAAAATCTAGTGGCTAAGTTGGATATTAAAAAGAGACTCTAGTGTTGAGAATCGACGTAGTTAATGAGTGTTATAAAGTGTTTAAGAAGAGTGTTGTTTTAGAGCGACAGACTTTAAAAAGTACGAATTGATGTGATGTTGACTAAAACAAAATGTACGGAAATCACGTAAAGAAGGTTAAGAAAGTTGGTAAGATTAATAGTAGCTGTCTAGAATTATTCGAATGTGATGATGGAATGAAGAAAGAGAGGAAGAGGTAACTTCAGGATGAGATTTTATATGATTTCTGGAAGATCACCATTTCTCGTTTTCTCCCCTGTTTGCTTCCATTCGCAGTTTTGCTGTTCCATCAATCCACGACTCCAGCCTCTTCAAGATCCAATGCCCTGAATGAAGCACTGAGTAGAGTCAAGTCTCGTGAACGCATTCCTTCCTCGAGCCGCTAAAAGGTGCCTGTTGTACCAAAATCTAGAGCGAATGAGATACTATGCACGGTATCGAACTACATAGGCACCCCGGGGAACTACTAAGAAGTATGGAATAGGTCAAACTGGCCACCTTACACAATGTGATCCTACCGTGGCATTCATTCTATTGTACAATCCATGATTGAATTTTGCAGTGCGGTTTGCCGATTGTGGGCATCGATCAACATCTACTCGTGCCACTGGCAGTTGATTAAAGCATGGATATATTTGTCGTACTCAGACTATGGTACATGTGGCCCAACATGCTGAGCAAAATGAGTCGGCTGGAACAGCCTAACGAGAAATCTACCATAGAGTAATACACTTTCCTTGCGAAAAAGTAGCCCACTGCTGAATCCATATTTTCGGATGGCGGGCTAAGTAGGAATTGACTTTCTTGTTCTTGAATGAAAGACCGACTCAAGCGCAACACTACTGCGAGGCCTCACACCTACTGAACCTATTTGCGAGAAATCGCCAATTTAACAAAGGCCGAGGAATCCTTCGGTTAAGTTGTGAGTAATCTTAGCAATACCTTCTTTTATGTGAATAACTTGCCAGTTATGACAAGTCATGGTCAGAACTCCGCGTAAAATACTGATGATTCTTGCTGCAAAAAAAATCAGCAATAGTTGCAGAGAGGAGACCAAACCCAAGCGTTTATGAGAAGCAAAGTCACAAAACTAATGCATCGAACTTGTTACTAGATCATTTCTTTGAAAAACAAAGATCTTTGCACCAAAATTTCTTGAAAGCATTCGACACAAATCTCGAGAATGAGAGGATTACTCATGAAGAAGCATGAAACGTATGGGATGATTATTTGTATGTGCTTTCAATCTATCCTTGAAGTTGAATTAAGCAGGATAATTGTGTAATATCTATAGTGTCCAATTGAAACTATGCTATTTATTTGAAGGGTGATAAATTATGAAGTATTTTAATCCGGTGTCTGCTGGAGGTGTAAGAGTTGAAGTTTGCCAAGGCCAATGTTGCACTGGTTCGTTGATTCGAAGGCGCCTTGACAGATACCACGCGCTCTTCAAAGCCTTCCATTTGTATTTTCCATGGAAGATACCTGCCTCTTAGTAATGTCTTACTTTGAATCATTGAATGTGTAGTTGAGCTATTTTGCACAGGGGAATCAGCTCTTAGATGGGGCTCTAGATGGTGTTAAAATGCATTGAACGCTGAAGGTAATCATCACAGGTCAAGAATTCAATCAAATACCATTCGGCACTATGAAGGTGCGTGAGGCTATATGAGCCTGACCACAACAAATAGTGATGAAGCATGTATGGAAATGTAAGTAGTTCTCCGTGTAAGTCGCAGTCAAGTGCACACCAAGGAAGTATCCAGTTACGCACATTCACCTACATCTTTACTGGAGAATTTCAGCTTACTTGAGTCCTAAAATTTCAATGGAGCCATGAAGAACATTGTGAATTTGTGATGCAAGTGTTCATCAAAGATTTCCCAATCAGAACAACTGCTATCTTGAACTCTGGAGTGCCCCCGGGGCCACTATGACTTGGCTACAATCGGGGCACAAACTTGTTTATGGTTCTTGAGAGGTTCAGACTTACTCCGAGACAACTTCATCGCGTGAACCTCGAACGCGACAACTTTCATCGACTTCACCACCTAACGATTTCCTCAGACCTTTCGACACTTTCATATTTGAATTCTGACATGAATTCCAACGATTCAAGTATAGCAGGACCTTCGTCTGTTTCCATCAAGAAAAGGCATCCGAATCCTGGCCAAGGATCTGGGTTAGTGCAAAAATTATATAGCCACATGTGAAGGTATGCTTGTTGACAATGGTTCCCGATTTCCTAATCGATAGGTTAGATGAATTTGGAATTTTTGCTACTCCCAAAGCCCCTCGGCGAACAGGAAATCCCCAGACTGGTAGTCTCAACAAGAGCTCATCTATCTCGAGGCCATCATCAGCTCTTGCAGTCAAACGCGAAGATGAGGGTGACATTTTCTCAAGCCCATTTGCCTCCCGGAGCAAAGGGCATCCATCCGAGATCATCAATGGGGTCACCCCCTCGAAACCAAACCTACCTATTCGTGCTAAGGTCGATAGTCCACGTCAACCAAATAGTCCCTCATCATTTAACTCTAGACCCGAGCCCTTCAAAGTGATGTCTTCATTAAATGCACATCTACCTTTACCAGCTGCGTTGGCTAATGCTAGCCGAACCTCCACTCATCCCATCAAATTTGGAGCCACTACCAACACATCTGATTGGAACTATCGTTATATGTTCGAAAAATTATCTGATAGATCTGATGTCCTCGATCACAAAATTGAATACTTCAGCAACATCTTAGCCGCTTGGTATGGTATTGAGGAGTGGTCCGATCCGAGCGTTGTCAGTCAGGAAGATATCTGGGCGGTTGGAAGGATATGCGCAGAAACGCAGGACACCAAGGTTTCCGATAAGGCTTGCTGGCTGGAAACCAGCCGATTGGGAGGGTATGGTAGACGGGTTTGGCTAAAATGGGATGACGCGCTGAAGGTTCACGGTGTCGGCTCTGCTGAAGGGGGAGTAGGCTTGTTTCCGGGGGCAATCATCGGTGTCAAAGGGCGAAATGGCGGTGGCACTTACTTCAGTGTGCAAGAAATTCTGACTGTTAGCTTTCCCCCCTCAAATATCATAGTACACCTCTGATGAAATGAGTACCTTGATTGAACTTGGTAGATGCCACCGGTGGATCCTCCTACGACGCTTCCAGCAAGACTGATCGAACACTTGCCATCTGTGGAAGAGACGCCGATCAAATTTGTCATCGCGTGCGGTCCTTTTACGACTGATGACAATCTAGGATTTTTACCGCTGGATGCTCTTCTAGCGCAGCTGGCTACAGAGCACCTAGACCTCGTTATCTTGGTCAGAACACATCTTTAATGATATGACACCATTGCCTGTTCATTAATAGTGATGGGACATGACGAATCTTCTTGTATGCAGCTAGGTCCATTCATTGATTCCAACCACCCACTCATTAAGACTGGAGACATCGATGATACACCCAGTACACTCTTCAGAGAGAAGATTGCGGCTCGACTTATCAAGTTCAGAACCTCCTCGCCCCAAACAAGAATTTATCTGATTCCATCTTTACGTGATATCATCGCTCCTCATGCGGCTTATCCTCAGTCTCCACTAAATTTCCGGGATCCGGCATTAGGCTTGACATCTGATATTAAGTGTCTACCTAATCCGATCACTATCACCATCAATGAAGTAGTGATCGGCATCAACAATGTAGATGTGTTGATGTCCATACGAAAGGAAGAATTCTTTAAACCTGCAATTGTTCAGGACGATGGCGATTCAACTGAAGGACCAGATCCAAACGCTAGAGATATCATCTCTCGAGCTTGTCGGCACGTGATGAGACAACGAAGGTAACATACTTCTCATCATTCTCCTCACCTCACAAACGTACCAACGTGATTGACACTGATCAGGGCTTGACGCCGTATGTTCATCTAGCTTTTATCCACTATTTCCAGCCACTTTAGGGGCTGGTATTGATCAGGTGAACTTGGATGTCACACATCACGAGCTATTGAAATACGATCCCGTAGGCGCTGATATCTTAATCATGCCCACAAGTTTCACAGCTTTTGCAAAGGTAAAAGAATCTATCACTCTCTTTGAAAGTGGCAGAAAGATACTAATAACTTGTATGACTTGGTTTATACCAGATTGTTGACTCTACAGTGATAGTAAATCCCCGTCAATTATGTAAAGGTCAAGGTTCAGGAACGTATGCTAGATTTACGATACATGGACCTGAGAAAACCAACTTGGAAGCTGAAATTGCGAGAGGAAATGAATCTCCCGATGAAATTGAAGCTATCGAACATAATGTCTGGGAAAGATGTCGAGTTGATTTAATTAGAATTTAAAATTTGATTTATTTTCTTCCAAAAGAAAGAAGAAAGTTTGGTTGCATTTTGGTTTTTTTTGTCGGACATGTAGTTTTTTTGAGATTTTGATCTTTCTGTTTGATTGCTTGAATTGAATGGAATGGGAAGGTCTTTAAAGTGGATTTATGGTTAGGTTTCACGCCGGTAAACTAGACGATGTCGGCGAAAAGATGTGAGATTGGTCTGGGGACAAAGAGCCCTTTGCGTTCTACTCGATTGGACTTTTGTTAAGTTTGATATCCAAATGACTGATGACTACTACATACATAGTATGCTTAAATAAGCCCCTCAAGGGCGCATTCATCGCGCTCTTAAGGGCTTATGACATCGACTCCGAGTTTGGCCTGCAATGAGCCAAGTCTAATGAGGATCAAACTATATTTTGCAATGCCAGATCCCAACAAAACCTAACTTAGACCTCCCTCTTGCAACATCCACTTTCATTTTGAACTTCAGGAAAAAAACATCATTTTGGGGTAATAAACTTGTGAACGGAATAAACACATACCCAAATGAAGGTACAATGACAATCTTATATATCATTTCAAAATCAAGAAGGTTTCAAAAGAGTGACAAACAAAAGTGTGTAATCTTCAAAGACATCCAGCGTCAAGAAAAAATCAAAATCAAGAAAGAAAAAAACTTTCTTTCATCATGCTTTATGGGTATACGTGGTAGAGAGATCAAAAAAATTATGAGTTGTGTTTACTACCAGCAGTACAAATCCAAAACGCAAAACCAAACAAAATGAAATAAAAGTTACCGTGCCTAACACAAATTGCAAATGAAAATCTTGCCAAACGCAAAAAGAAATGAATGAAAAAGAATCGGTTCAAAGAAAGATCCTCAGAATCGGGATCCAAAGAGAGGCGCAAAAACTTCAAGGAAAAACAAGTGTTTCAAAATCCGAAATCAAATTTTCGTTGTCCATGATCAACTCAAGTGTGCAAAGAGAAAGAGATTGAGCAAAAAAAACCTTTGACTTGATGATCACTTAACAAATTACTCAATCACTCTGGAAACCTATTCCCATTTCTCAAGTTATAAGGCTGTTCTCTCATTTCCTCAAATGAATTATAGGAAGCATGTTGTCTCACTCCGACTTGTGGTGGTGGAACATGATCAAAAGCACCGTGATTCGGGTTAGGATCGTATTCTTCTGAATTCCACCTTTCATGCGTAGGATCCCATGCTGGTGCTCCTCGATTGAATCCTCCGACCTCATTGTTATGATGCATGAGCGGTGGTGGGGGTAAAGGTCCTTCTAATCCTCCATATTCAGCTGAATGCCATGGTTGACTTCCATTTGTGTCGGATCGAGTCAAAGCTCCGACTGAGTCCTTTCTTGATCCGACACGCTGATCAAGCGGACTATCAAATCCTTGATGTTGACGTGCTGATGAAATGGATCCAGAGGTTGAAGAGGCTAAAGTCGTGAATTGGGCAGGAAAACCTTGGTCTGCACCTGAACGGGACAAGATCATCAAATAATAGAGTTCCATGTAAGCCGCTTAACAGAGAAGGTAAGAAAGATAACTTAAATGAACTGACCAGGTCCCCAGGTTGCGTCTTGAGCGGTAGGGCCAAAATCGACTTCCATATCCTGAGAAACGAGTGTCGCAAGACAGAAAAAATTAGCTCACAAACGTTCCTTTCCTCTCCACACCAGAGGGTATTTGGTAAGAATTGCTTCTTGATGGTCTCCCTCAAGACACTATACGTACCCTGTAAACATCCTTACGAGTTCTCATTTTCCAAGTCAATAGATACCAGAGCATAACAAACAACTAGAATATATGTATAAATAGATCAATTCAACAATTTCCGATTGAGAATCTAGTAAGGAAGTTTTTCTTACCACTAGACCTCCTAACACTGATCCTCCAATGATCGCAGTCCACATCTTTAGCCCAGAGTGCGACGATGAACCACTTGAAGCAAGGTTTGCACTACTAGGAGCAAAGGGTCGAACAGGACCACTAGCAGTAGCCATCGCACCACCCGCACTCGAGTCAGTGGTAGCTGGTGTGTTTGGGGAGATGGAATTAGAGCCAATGGCAGCTCTGTTGATAGATTCCAAAGACGTATTAGTTGCATTGTTGCCAAATGAGATAGTGCTGTTTACTGGAAAAGTATTGCCCAAAGATGCCGTATTGTCGGGAAAGAAGGCTGTAGTAGCATTGGGTGATAGCGCGCTCGAATTTGCAGGTGTTAAAGTGGAATTGAAGGTACTTGGGGTAGTTATGTTAGCCGAGTTAGCTGGGGTGGTCGGGGTGGTTGAGTTGAAAGAGGATGCATTTGACGCTGATGCCGGTGAGGCAGTGGTGCCGTTTGTTTTCGTTGAGTCTGAATGAGAGGCTGATCCAGGATTGGATGGCGAAGTAGCTGGTGTCGTGGTCATATTTGTGGATGGCTTGTTGTTATCGTGTGGGGTGGAATTACTACTTGATGTATGGCTATCGTTTTGAGCTGGAGTGACTGCCATGGTAGAAGTTGTTTGCATGATCAGGAATTTCAGATGGGGTTCAAGAATCGGAATGCAAAGATGAAAGAACTCACCTTGTGTCGAGGGACCATCAGGGGTGGTGGAAGAGCCACCTTGGCCATTTGAATGATCCTGTGGGGGGTCAGAGGAAGATGGAGCCGGATTCGTGGTATCTAGCGGGGCAAAATGTGGAGATAGCAGATCGAGAGTTTTGTTCACCCGAAGCCATCATCATAAGGCATCCATCCATCAATGAATATATAAACGAGGGCATTGTGATCATACATTGTCATGGTCAACAAAATCATACCGAGACAAACAAGAGATCAAATTGAGATTAAATCATTCATATAAAATAGTCTCATGAGAAATGAAAAACATAAAATTGTAAATGGTACAAACCACTCTTCATTGACTGATCAGTCTTCGGATTTGATCCTGAACTTTCATCGGAGGTTGAATTCAAGCCTCTAACGGCGAGGCGCTTTCCCAGGGGTCCGTCGAATTGAAGAGATACTGCTGAGCTCGTGAGTAATAAAGCAATGCTACGTCGGCTACCGAGAATAGTAAATCGTTAGCCAGGTTGAACTGTGAATAAGCACCTCCTGATCATAAAAAGATGAAGAAGTCAAACCTTGAGGAATTCATTGGACCCAATTACTTATTCGGTGTTCTGCTTTCTGAACAGATCAACGACCCTCAAAGATGCTGATTAAAGCAACAAGAGGAAGACCTGAGGGTATAACGAAGAATGAAGGGCCTAGGAAACGATTTGTTGTGATCTTTTTGGTTTCTTGTGAAATTGACAGGGGAAGAGTTCTATACAGTTGAAACGTGAGGTTTGATTATTGACAAGGAAGAGGGGCGTAAGAAGTGGAAAAGTTAGAAACAGGTTGTTTGGTTTAAACCGGCAAAACCAATGATGGTCATTGAGAAGTGGAAGAATCAATGTTCTAAATCCCAAGTGGTGGCGGTGGATCACGCATGCTCAAACCAAAAGCCATTGACTGAGTTGTGGGCTTTTCAGGCTGACGGCTGTACAAATGAACTTCCTACTCAACTAGAATGTGAATCTGAATTCCGCTGATTTCCGTCGAACGACCGTTGATAAGGTACTTATATAGTGATGGCCTCCTCACAACTCGTGGATGTTTGAGATCTGGGTGGTGACCTGGTTGAGATTATTCTCCGGCTTGTAAGCAAAACATTTTTTGCTTGCGATGTTGTCTCATGCATTACGAGACTGAGACCTTGCCCGTGGTAGGGGGGTTCAGGTTGAGTTTGAAATATGCAATTGACGACGTATCTATCAAACTTAACAGACTCCCTTGAATCGCAGGCGTCCTCACCAGAGATTAGGTTGGGCTTGCGTTAGACTAGACCGAGCTCCTTGGCACTTGCCAAAGGTTTCTCTTGTGGAACTCTGAGCTGCGTCTTACAGCTGAGTGCGCGTATCCTTGTACAATAATTCGAGCTTTCATTTCAACATGGAGTAAGATTTGGTGAATGACATATTCTTGCTTACGATCGACTTTCTTTCTTTCTCTTGCCGCATCGACAATTCATCCAAGATCGGCACAAACGTGATTCCGAGCGACCGAAAGCTGGGTGGGGATCATACTGGGCCAGTACATAAACGTCACGCACGATCAGGACGATCAACTCAATATCACGTCGGAGTTGGATCTTGTCGCAGTTCCCACAAAATGGAATCTGTTCAAGGGCAAGGGTCACTCAAACAATCAAACGGTGCCAAAACACTCTCAAAAGATGTGCAACAAAAATGGCGAGCTTGACACATATTCTCAACAGATCTGTAAGGCTGGAGAAAGAGTTCTTTTTGTTTACTCCATCTCTTTCTATAGTCCATGTAGTCGCAATTTCATCTCTACTCGTAGATGCGGTTGTAGGCTGGTTGTAAGACCTCCAGAGCGGCGGGCTACCGGGTTTGTACTTTTGGTGAGCTTCATATTCGACCATGAGCGAGCATGGGGTCTGTCTGCTCAGTGCGCGAATCAAAATCTTAGTGATCTTTGAATGGCCTCAAGACACTTCAAGGGTACGACAGGCAGTAAAATTCGTGACATTGGCCATGAGAATCTTCTGTGACCATTTTGGGGCGCGGGATGAATTTCTCTTTTTGCCAGGTTTTCACAGACCTGTTTTAGACCTTCTTTCACCGCCGAGCATATACACGGCATTGCTCTGATCGACCAAGATCAATTTTCACGTATTTCAAGTCCAGACTAACCATGCTCTTTCGAAAGTCACACACATCATGCGTCTTGACACAGATACCACAGCATCCATGCGTTCCGTGGCGCGTGGATAGATGGTTCCATTTATACAAACCTTCACAGTAGCGCAGGCTCATCCATTCCTTCTGAGCCTAAAAATTCCCCCTTCGTTCGCGTCACTCTCTACCCAGCCGTGAGCCTGATCACCTTCCATGAAAAGTCACCGCAAGATCTCGGGCCAACAAAATGGGTTGATGCTCAGGCCATTATAATCCTGCGAGCTCCACATTGATGTTTCAAACCGACCGTTGATCAAGAAGTAGCAGCTATATATGGGGAAACACATAAAGAAAGAAATCTTCAACTTTCCCTTCATCCCCACGTTCATTTTCAATCATTTGCCACTACATAAGACTATCGTTTATACTACATCAAATACCTACCTACTAATGGATAATCCGGTTGCAGAAGTCAGTTCTGACCATGGCTATATTATGGATCAACGTGGCTCAAAAACCCAAAGCTGATATCGAATATTTACCTTGATTACAGGTCGAAGATGTCATCAGATCGGTGACTGAGCCATACCGAGCTTCTACTTTGGCCGCGAATGTTGAGAAGTCAGTTCCTGACCTCCTATATCACTCCTTCAGACCATGGTTTAAGGTCTAATGGTGATATATTGTAACATCTACAAACATAGATACTTCGCCGAGGATGCGGTTTTACATCACCCTTTTCTCGTGGTGAAAGGTCGAGAAGCCATCAAGGGGATCTACAAAATACTGTAAGTTCTTACATCTCTCCAATCTTTTTAATGATGATGTCGCTCATGACTTCAACGTGTTTATTTCACTTCCCGTGCAGTCGAGTTCAGACTGTTGACCAAAAGATTGAATTTCATGCCGTGATGTTCAACGAAGACAAAACTCAAGTAACCGTTGGTATGAACAAATAGTCTATCTTTCTCGCAAGATTGATTGTGCTGATCCGCTTTATGAAACGCTCATGGTAGATTTAACTGAACACATGAGCACTAGAATTTGTTCACACCAATGTAGTCGCGTATCACTTCGTTTAATAGTTCGTCTTCATCTTGTTCAAGGTACTGATAGAAAATATCGAATTCGCAAGTAAGCATCACAAAGTTTTACACAGAAATCTCCTTGATACTTTTTGTACTCTTGGTCAAATAAAACATCTCACTTCATCTTTTTTCACTTCACAGACAGGAAGATAATTTTTCATCGGAAGCAGGTGTGATAGGTATACCTTTTATGCCTGGGTTCACTACTCTAGCATCATTGATTAGAGTTATCACTGGGTTTGGGATCGGCAGTCTGGGCAACTTTTTACTTTCTAGAGGATGGTTTGGTCAATGATACCCTCAGATCTTGTATCTTGATTTTATTTCTGAGAGATAATCTCATGCTACTCGTCTGCTTTTATAGCATTTGTGATTCTACTGCTTCGTTTGAAGATATATTTCTAATATCTCTAATCCTGTTAGTATGAGTGACTTTGCACATGGCATGATCATCTACATACCAAGAAGCTATATGTTACCATGTACGGAGGATGTAATTCACCCCCTCACTTCAGGCTCCGGAAATATGTGCATTCTTTGATTCACTCAAGCTCACCCTAAAGTTTTGACTCTCACTCCCGTGAAAATTTGCAATCCATTGTAGTCTGCTAGGTATATGATCCATAGTAGGTACAATGCCTTGTGACAAAAATGGTCAAATCTACAAGAAACTGAAGTCGACGCCCTTTAAGAAGCAATTCATGATGTATAGTTCATTGGAATTTCTTGTAGAAAGCCAGAAAATAGAACATCATCGAATGTTTTATGAGGGTGATCTATTGGTGTTGTCAATCACGAAATCCAAAAAATATGCAACCTCTGCGGACTTCATTTAAACCCGCGTGGAAATCGCATGAATCCAGAGTGAGGTTCATATTTGAAATTTAAGCATGAAGAAGCGTAGGTTCTTGATCAGTCTGCCCATTCTGTGAAACAATATCGACGCGATCTTCTGAACGGCCTCAACAAACTTCAAGGTCACGAAAAGAAGTATACCTCAAGACATTGAAAACGGGGATCTCTGGTGGACAATCACATAAGCAAAGATAAAATTTACGGGCCTGTTACAACTTTTCTTCGACTGTCGAGCATATATACGGATCTAACCCAATCAAGTCCATGAGCTTGCGAGAGAGGGACGCAAGCGCGCTGACCGAGAGGGCCTTAGGTAGATTAGTAGATGTATGAAGGAATTGATTTGATTGTCCAAGAATGATTTTCACGTATCTCGAGTATAAACTAGCCAGGCTCTTTTCAACGTCATAAACACCATGAGCCTCGACATAAATATCAGAACATCCTTGTGTTCCGTAGTTTGTGGGCAGATGATTCCTTTAATCCTTTTCCAGGAACAAAAACTCTTTCATTAATTAACAGCCCATCATGATCAATGGACACTTTTTCAGGATATATCATTCCGCCGTGAGGCTAATCACCTTCCAGAAATATTCAATGCAAGATCTCGGCTCAACAGATTGGGTACATAACCAGGCTATCATGCCCTGCGAGCTTGACATCGACGTTTAAATCGAGCAATATTCGAGTAAGCAGCCATATAAGAGCGACCACATAAATCTTGACGTCTTCACCTTCGACTCCATCCTCACACTCAATTCTAACCATTTGTCCCTAAGTCTATCATTCATACCACCTCAAGTATCTACATACTTAATGCATCACATGTTGACAGAAGTCAGTTGTGGCAATGGCTATGTTTTAATATTCGCAGCGTCAAGAATAATAGCTATTTTCATCTTACCAAATATATACCCTGATGATAGCTCGAAGAGGTCATCAGATCGGTGACTGAGCCTTACCGAGCCACTACCTTAGCCGCGAATGCTCAGTAGTCTTTAGTAGTCAGTTTTTGACCACCAAAATCGCTCTCGAAACAAGAAATCTCACAAAGGTATCTTGCTGAAATCTAGGGTAAAAAAGTTTAAAAAAACAGATCCCTCACCGACAATGCTTACATTACCATTATCTTGTCGGAGAGGCTATCAAGGCAATCTACAAGAGACCGTATGTTGCTCCCTTCTGTCAACATTCTCAATACTATATGACCTTATATAACTGACGACTGAACTGTGCTATCTTGTACCACCTTGCTGCACAGTCCCGTACAAAATTTTTCAAAAAGATGGACTTTAACTTTCATGCCGTCATGTCCAACAAAGATAAAACCCAAGGTACCGCTGGTATGTATCAAAATTCTACAAAATGTAAGCATCACGAAGTCCTGACATTTTGTTTTGTATTCGCAAAACCAGACATTCTATTTTGTTTGTTTCGTTCGCACGTACATTCGCTGGATAACCATATGTAGGGAATCATATGATACTATCTCCTGAGGCTACATGATAACTTCGCAAATCAGACTCATGGGATCTGAGCATTTACTGAATCATCAAAGTCTGTCTCACTCAGAGGAACCCCCCCACGAGTCTCAAGTGGGAAGTTGATTTCAACAAGTTACTCTCAAACCATTGTATCTCTAAGGATCTTGACCTAATGTTTCATTGAGGGTACAAAAACTCGGCATCGCTGAATCTTACGCGGGTATATAACTGTATGATAATGGTACGTCTTATTTGATATTTTCAGAATAGCTGTCATTGGTTAAGAAAGGCTCATGGAATCTGTGTAATTCTTTTGTTATAATCTTTTGTTCCTGCTCGGGGAAATCTTACCTGGTATTAGGAATAATCAGCTGTTTTCATATAGCTTTTGTGGGATGAAAAATTCGCTCTAATGCATACAAAAAGCTTTTCACCCAAATTATATGATTGCGCGGGTTTGACTGTATACAAATACAAATTCTGAGAATTATCAGATGATCTGTTGGAATGTTCTCCAGAGTGACAGAACATTCTGACAAGGTATTTGGTGGTCTGTTTCCAAAATTCTGAAATTTAACTCCTTCTGTCACCCTTCTGTAGCTGTTGCCCAGCCTAACCTCACCACTATCTCCATCATGGCTGATGCATCAGTTGACCAAGATACCCCCATATCCAGCCAATCTCCCAACAGACATCCTTTTCTCTTATTGTGCTTTTGGTTCACTCCCCTGAATTCTCAAATTTGTCTTTCTCTCGAAATCTATCAAACTTTTGGTTATTCTTCTTGGCTGGAATACCTTACACTAAAAAAAGTTTCATAATGAGGATTGATCTGATCCAAGAAAACCATCATAAAGCACAATTTTCTTTATCAAATATCAATCCATCCCAAGAACAACTTCAGTTCAAAATCATCACTTGTTTATTAAATTCAAATCAATCCCAAGATCAACTCAAGTTTAAAAACCATTGAGTCTTTCCAGTAAAGTTATCACTACCAGAAAAAAGTATTTTCCCTGTGAGAAAAAGGAATTGCACTTAGAGCAACAAAGCCAAATGCAGATTTGATGCAGAAAAATGTAAAAAAATGTAGATTCAATGCAAGTCTAATTCATCTTCAATCCTTTGTTGCTCAAAATGCAACCTCTTTTCTCACAGGGAAATTACTTTTTGGTGGTAGTTCAAATTGATCCAGGAAACCAACCTTAGTTTCAAAAAGGTCAAAAATATATCAAGACAACAAGTCTTCCATTTTACAATTGAATTGGTCAACACAGAACTTTAGTCTAAGAAAATTTCAGCATGAAGCAGACACTTGGAAAATAGTAAAGATGAGAGACCAGCAAAACTTGATGTAACACCATATAGAACTGTTTCATCTATGGATGTGTGGTTGAGCTGATTTGGGTGACCTTTGTTGGTGTGTGAATTGATTACATCTGAGTTGGAATGTGTTGAAATGGTGTTGATTTCTGAGATTTTATAAGATGTGCTGAGGCAAGAAAGAGAAGACAAAATGAAAAAAGTTATGAGTGTGAGGGAATTTCCAAATTTTACAAGGAAATGAAAATTCTAACTCAACCAAGTCCCACTGGGAAAAATGAGTGGTCAAGAGAGGAACTTGTGGCTTATACATGAAATTTAGCATGTGAGCCAAAAAGCTTTGGCTGGTGACTTTTATCTCCAAAGACCAATTCAGAGTGAGCAAAGGCCGAAGTTAAGAGTCAGCCATTGTGATCTCAACAAAGGGATTGAGTGTGGTGTATGTATGTTAGTATTGAGTAGAGAGATGCTTATAAGACGTTAAACCCTTTTGCAATTAAATTTCTAAAACTGTATTGGCATTTGACCATTTCGATCAAATTCACTTTTCCACTTTCATTTTCATTAAGTTTTATTTATTTTTAATCTCATCTCAAAACTTATCCTCACCTTCATGCCTGGTTCTAACCCTCGCCGTCCAAGATACTCTCATCCGATCAATGGTCCATCACTCATCCCTCAGCATATCTTATCTCATCAAACTTCTTCTGCAACCAGCTCAAGCCGACCTTTGCGAGATCCATACCAAGTTTTATCTGCCGAAGACTTTGATGGGTTCGTAGGTAGTATAACTAGTAGAATTAGGGCAGCTCTTTTGGGAGGGACCAATAAGCAGACAAATCAGGAATCAAGATCCGTCTCAAGGACTCAAGAAGACGTTTTTGGAGAAGTTGCCAATGTTCCGCCTGATCATATCACACCTCACGAAGACGTTAACTTGGATCCTCATGAAGATTACTTGGTTTCAGACAACTTATCTTCCCAGGACAACGATGAGGAAAGGGTAGAATCAAAATCTAGCGAGGAAGTGAATGCGGAGATTGGTTCGGCAAATAAAATTCAAGTTGACTTATCAAATGATGACTCGAGTATCGAATCAGATGTCCCTGAAGCGGATTCACTGGATGATGAAGATGAGTATGGGTTGACTGAAGAGGATGAGGAGGAGGATGAGGAGGAGGATGTTGAACAGACTAATGAAAATGCAGAGGTGGATGAATCGCTGAGTATATCCGAATCACAAGATGAGACGGATTCCGATCAAGAATCCACGGGTCTTGATCAGAGTAATGATTTTCGAACTGCGAATGGAAATCTTGAATCTTCTTCACAGCATAACCCTTCTTCGGATCATCTAAGTACAAGTCATCGCCTCTCACCTCACCCTCCAGGCGCGTCACAATCCCATCCTCCAGAAATCATACCCATTGATGATGAGTCGGACGTAGAAGTATCAAGCTCGATTAGTCCATCATCTATCGCCCCACTTGATGAGCTTGAAGTCGAACAAGATGCAGACGTCACTATCCATGGTATCGAAGAATCAGATGACACAGACGGTTCTCACGGTAGCCTGAATACTGATTCCGACGAACTTATGGAATTACATGAAGATATCGAGTCTGAAGAAGAATCCGAAGCCTCATCTTTGTCAGCCTCATCATCCGCACAACGCAGTCAAAACCCTGAAGACCAACCGGCGCGTGAAGAGAGTCCTTTGGAGGACATCATTGTACCCACTCATGAACAGGTTCTTCTCGGCCATTCATCATCACATGTTCTGTTTGTCACATTTCACTCTTCAACACTCATGATGAACCCTCTGATAAATGGCTGAAAGTCCTGACTGATACTCTTCGGCAGCTCTAACGAAAACATGTCTACTCAAGATGTCAATTGTCGCGATTCCCTACCCATCTCTCGGGCATCCATCCGTAGCTCGGACTCAAAGGAATGTATTCAATCTATTCCAGAAGGCGTTGTTCCCCAACGCGTTAACTTCTTCGAATCTCGAACCATCCCGCTATCCAATGAGTCGCGTACTCTCGCCGTACCTCCCCAAAACGAAAACCAAGCTGACCGTCATATTTCTACGACCGATGACGTCACAGGACGAACACTTGACCCCAGGTTTAATCGACCCCAGGCTTCTGCCTCCTCATCCCGTAGTTTACAGCGTACTGGCAGTTTTTCAGCAGATGGAAAAATGATATTTCGACCATCAAGTGAGACATCAGAAGATATGTTGGGGGATGAGAATGATGAAAATCTAGAAGGTTTCGAATACTCTGAAACTGAAAAGATTCAGACAGATCTCAATGGTTCACTAATCTCAACGCCTGTACATCATCGGGAACATGTCGAGGTTACTACTCACCATCAAGAGCTTAGTGATCAAAATATGTCAAATGAACATGACCCACTATTGGTGGACCCTGCTCTCGGTCAACTCGCAGAATCTCATCTCTCGGTCACTCAGATCACGCAGCAAACGCCTATTGTGATTGATGACGACGGTGACGATGATGACTATCCTGTCCATGGCTCGAATCCAGCTGCGAATATTCCTGCATCACAGCTTGACTATGTACACTCAGTGACGGGAGACGAAGGTAGCGAATTCGCTCGCTACGTTATAGGGGACCACGCGCACGCAGTCGATGACAATGATCTGTTCGAGGGCGATCGTGATCTGCAGCTTCATCGACTGGGTCAAGATCATCGCGAGAAATTCAGCATGATCGATGAACTGCTTGAAGAGAATCTCCATCTAGGTGGATCATTAGTCTTAGGTGCGGATGCTGATGAGCAAACCAGAATGCAATCTTCTGCTTCTTTATCCACCCCAGACTTTCAAACAGAAAACACATTAGAACGGTTAATGCAATGTGACCCGAAGTTTTCGGGGTTAGTAGAACAAGCAGAAAGGCATGGGCTTGAGTTGGAGGCTCAAGAAGCTGAGTTGAACGGTGAAGCGTTGATCAGGGCTCTTCAAGCTGGTCAAGGTAATATGCAAAAGATTCTGGATGACTTTTTGAGAATCTCGCCCCAGGGTTCCTCTACCAGCTCCACATCCGCCTCTGCTCTTGAGGCTGTCGAAGTGACGAACACTCTGGTCAGTTATATCCCATACACTAGCAGTATCAATTATGGCTAATTTGGTATTTAATTTTCGCAATTTTGTAGCCATCTTCCTCGGGGGTGCTACGTCCACCGGGGCTCAAGAGTATAGCAGCTCAATCACTTGCACCAGACGCTTCAAACGTAAGTACTTCATGTTTTTCCTCTTCGAGTTTTTGGTCTGTCATATAGACTTCTGCTAATGTTTGAAATCATTTTGGGAGAAAAGTCCGAATCGCGTTCTAGTCTTCATTCAACAGAAAATCCCCCGATCACTTTGGCAGAACCACCCGCTTCATCGATCAATCAATTGTGGGGAGACTTTACATCAGATGCTGCTTCAAGTCAACTGGTGTTGGATAATATCATTCAACCAGTCTCTTTGACATCCATACCTGCCAGTGCAAGTACCAACGACAAAGGGAAGACCACCGTGGCTGGTCCCGTTCACGATGGATCTGATATACAGCAAGATGTACCAATTCAGGTTGAGACCCCTGACTGCGTACCGCGGCCTATGGAATCGAACATGGATCAGGCTCCCGCAAGTGATGCGGTGGACGTAGATCAACCACTTGCAGAATTATTTGCCTCGCCCTTGCCGCCAGTCTTGGATCATGTCAGTACGAGTGTCTCGTAATGCGATTTACTGCTTCTGACCAAATCATGAGATATCTATGTGCATCAGAACGCGTCTGGATCATGGCCTGGATTGGAGGAACCAGCTCAGTGTGAGGAGGTCGACATGCTAGCGCTCAGTCCACCCGCGCTCGGCCCCCCCGATGCCGCTTACGAGGCAGCGATGAATGATATTATACAAGACGTCTTTGGCTCCCAAGAGGTTCAACATGACACTTCTGCGCATGGGGAGGATGAACGAGTACAAAACAATATCCATAATGCGCCTAGCACACTTCTGAGGGACATCGAATCAACAATCGAAGCAATCAATACTGAAACTTCTGACGCGGAAGCGCCCTTGACCATGGAAGCGATTTCTCTCTTATCAACCAATAAGTATGTACATGACAAAATAGGATCTTCTGATATGGTTAGGATGTTCTTCCTGTGTCATTGATACTCGATCTTCTTCGGAAATCTTCCTCCACTGACATCAGTCTTTATTGCACAGGAGACGCAAGATCTCAGGTACAAAACCGCCGAAGGCTTGGAAAGACCAGTGGGTTTTTCATCGCATCCGATCAAGATAAACATTTATGACTATAATATGCTGATGTACCATACATTCTGCTTTATAGCGGCCGAGCTCTAGCAGGAGTCATGCCAATGCTGTCACATTCGCTGACTCCCCGCTTCTCGAAGTGACCCCCGCGTCTCATACAGATTGGGTTGACGAACCTGGCGAGGATGGCACAGAGAACCGCATGAGCATTGATACAGATGTACTATCAACACATCGAACTGATGAACTTCCCACCCCCTTGGCTAGTACTACTCAAGGGCAAAGGACGCCTTCAGAATTATCCGAGAGATTCACTTCACGAGGCCCTGCATCATTTGTCACATCTTCCGCACCATCTTCAATAGCTTCTAGTGATGCTACTTCTGCGCCGGCATCTGTTGCTCCACCTCCCCCTCTACCTAGTGCCTCAATGGGAGCTCCCACCGCCGCTGTTGGTTTAGCTAATCAGATTAATAGGCGCTCTTCGATCGATTCTAGCACACATGCTGAACCACCATCTCCTTCTACCTCCACTCGCCATCGCAGTGCTCCAATTACGAAAGAGCAAGTCAATGCCCCCGGTCTCCCTCATATTCAAGAGACCATGGACTTCTACAGCACGCCTGGCTTGAACGATGACAATGTGCCCAATCCTCTTGACCCCCCTCCACCCACAGATGTTTTTTCACTTGCGTCTTTACCACCAGTAGTCAACCCACATCTTTCCGATGAGTCACCCAGCATTTCTGAAGCTTTGACACGTCCTCTTTTACCTGACCCGGGTAGAACACCAGCTCCAACCGCAGGCGAAGCGATCAGACTAGATGATATCCCCACCCCTTACTTGAATTCCATCAACAATCAGTCCAGAGAGTCCAGTGTGGTGGTACAGGCAGCAGGCTCACCAAGTCCCCTCAAGTCGACGCTGATGGCCCAGTGTGACATCAATGTAGCTGGATTGCCGCATCAGTCTGGTGCGGTCTCAGAGGACCTAGATCAAGTAGAGGCCAACAAAAAGTTACCTGATCCCAGTATGCCACCCGCAGCAAGTACGATTCCGACTATTCAATTAGAAGATATCCAGTCCGCCCAACTAGCTTTACATCCCGATCTGGCTAACCATCCTTCACGTGAATCAAGTGTGGTAGCGCAGCATGCTGGATCACCCCAACCCGTAACTGCTACTAAGGCGTTATTCAGTCCTTCGTTGACCTCGATGTCAGGACCTATGGAATTTTTAAATCCCTCTAACATCAGTAACTCTTCAACTTCATCAGCCGAAGCAAATCTAGGCGCCAACTCCACTCGTATCGGGCCGTCTATCAATGCACCACAATTGTTAGATGCGGAAGCCACTACTCACGGCAAGGCATACCACGGCAAGCCACTTGATCACGAGGTAAAAAAAGCAGAGTCGCATTCAATGGTAAGACCGAAAAATCTGAAGTAGCACTCGTCCATCTGTACTAATTTTTTTCGGTATACCTTATGAATCAGGTCGGCGGTCTGGCAGGTTTGGCATATTCCCCGCTCTCCGTGCCACCTGCCGAAACCATGGACTTTCCCATCCCTGAAGTCCTAAGCTCAAAGAATGCATCTCATGGCAGCCCTGTGTCAGGTTCACCGTCGACCAACGTTATTCATGGTGCGTCAGACGAAAATATGTCGCAACAGATCACAGATGGAAAACCCAAGCGGGGAAGACCAAAAGGTCGCAAAAGTGCTGTTTCCAAAAATAAGGATGCTAACTATACTGTAACGGCCAAGGAGATCGCCACGGAACGAGCTCGAGAGTTACAATTGGAAGCAGACCTCAAGTCTACTTTACAAAAACGAAAGCGGACAAAACAAACATCTACACAAGTACAGCCACAGGCTTCAGCCTCTCCTAAGAATGAAGGTGTAGTTCAAGGACCTCCAAAATCCAAGGACAGCGGTTCTTCTGTGACCCACACGCCCAGAAAGGTTTACATCACTCGTTCTCGTCAAAGTACCAATGTTGCAACACCTGAACGTGATGATGCATCAGTTGTTGAGTCAAACGGAACGGAAGAGGAGGAACCGGAAGATTCACTTGGACCTCAAACTCGTCAGATGCGAAGAACAGCTCCCAAAAAGCTAACGTCAGCTTCACCTAAACCTCCATCTCTCTCACCGCTGTCACGCCCATCTCGATCACCTCTGTCACGCCCATCTCGATCACCTCTAGCTCGCCCATCAAGGCTCACCTCTCCTCGTACAAGTCCTGCGCCTGGTATCACTAACATAGTTGATAGCTCTACAGGAGTAAACGAGTTTGAAATGGTAGATATTCCTGAAGAAGACGTCACTGCATCGCCTTTGCCGACGAACAAAATAGGAATGGGAAGAGGTAGGAAATCAAAATCGACTACTAATATGTCCAGTCCTCCTGCGATTCCTTCAACTAGTCCGATTTCTCACAAGGTAGGAGGTAAACCATCCTCAACGGCTTCTGAACTATCGGATATTGGAAAATCTAGTAAGAAGCAAATATTTCCAACTATTCATGCCGGAGATACGAATATCGCTTCACAACTTTCGGCCGAACTTCAATTGAGTGTTCCTGGCTTGATATTACAACAAAACAATGATGAACTAGCTCCAAGAAGAAGATTACATCAACATCATTCTTCTAGTACACTGGTGACTACTCTTCAAGTACCCACCAGAGATCCAACGCCTTCAGAACAGACTGACACCAAACCGAAATCTAAATCTGGTTCAACTCGTGGTGGACGTCGTCGACAATCTGAACATGAAGGACGACAACTTCCAAGTTCTCAACCACCTGTTACCAGATCACATTGTCATTATGTGAGAATCAAATTCACAAAGCTAAGTGAAAGGCTTATGGATGGTGTAAAGTTAGATACTTTTTTGGTTCCACAATGTGCGATGGGGGATGAAGATGTGAAACACTTGATGGTAGAAGAAGGAGTCGAAGAAGTAGGAGATGCGACTGTTGAAGAACAATCTAGAAGTTTCAAAATTGGAACAGATGGTAAACGAGTAGATGAAGGAGGAGGCGGGATATCTAATGAAGTAAATAGCGGAGACGGGGAAGATACAGAGATGGTAGTGAATGAAGAGACTATGAAGTTATTAATCAGATTAGTAGGATTAGGATTGATCCATGAAGGACAAGTCGAAGTACTGATGCCATTACCATCGTCCAATGGAAATGGAAATGGAAAGAAAGCCGAAGGAGAAGATGAAGAAGAGGACGAGATTGAAAGAGGCAGAAAAGTCAAAAGGACGAGTAAAAGTAATAGTCCAGCTACTAGTGTGACTTCTTATCGTAGTCATGATGGACAGAAAGTGAAATCTAAGACTAAAAGAAAAAGTTCTCATCTTAGAGATTCATCTTTAATTTCAAGTAAAAAAAGTAAAAATTAAATCAATTGATTGTTTAGTTAAATTGAAAACAAAAAAGATCGACCACGTCAACGAAGGAAAATTGAGAAGTGTATTTAATGTTTTTGTTTTGAATTTTGATGTGTATTATATGTAGTATCCAGATGGTGCAAAAAAGGTTTTTTATTTTGTTTCGGTTTGTTGGTTCGAATCAATCTTATGATGTACTACGCAATGATAGAAAGAATGGATCAGATTATGAGATTTATCTTTTGGCTTTCTTGATTTGGATGATGGGTACCACAATAAAGATGCTCTGTGCTTCAATAAGGGATCAGGATCTGAGAACCAAGATGAGTTTGGAATGGAAGACTTTCATATAGGTTGGACACCTTGGTCAGAAATTCTCAATCTTAAGCTCAAAGCTGTAATTATGTACAAACCTCAGACAACAGGACCAAGGATGAATTTGGATGTTCTGTTCACAACAGAAGTTGAAGACTCTCTGATGCCTCCGCAGCCAGTTACACATCTATGTAGATCTCCAAAAGTTTGGGCCCTCATATCTTGTCAATGAGAAGGGTGAATAATACAAGACTTGGATGCACATGTGTAGGGTGAGCAAAAGACTTTTCTTGGGTCCAGAGGATATTTATTTGTGGAGGACAGAGATATGGAGGTTTGAAAAAGTCACCAGCCAAAGCTTTTTGGCTCACATGCTAAATTTCATGTATAAGCCACAAGTTCCTCTCTTGACCACTCATTTTTCCCAGTGGGACTTGGTTGAGTTAGAATTTTCATTTCCTTGTAAAATTTGGAAATTCCCTCACACTCATAACTTTTTTCATTTTGTCTTCTCTTTCTTGCCTCAGCACATCTTATAAAATCTCAGAAATCAACACCATTTCAACACATTCCAACTCAGATGTAATCAATTCACACACCAACAAAGGTCACCCAAATCAGCTCAACCACACATCCATAGATGAAACAGTTCTATATGGTGTTACATCAAGTTTTGCTGGTCTCTCATCTTTACTATTTTCCAAGTGTCTGCTTCATGCTGAAATTTTCTTAGACTAAAGTTCTGTGTTGACCAATTCAATTGTAAAATGGAAGACTTGTTGTCTTGATATATTTTTGACCTTTTTGAAACTAAGGTTGGTTTCCTGGATCAATTTGAACTACCACCAAAAAGTAATTTCCCTGTGAGAAAAGAGGTTGCATTTTGAGCAACAAAGGATTGAAGATGAATTAGACTTGCATTGAATCTACATTTTTTTACATTTTTCTGCATCAAATCTGCATTTGGCTTTGTTGCTCTAAGTGCAATTCCTTTTTCTCACAGGGAAAATACTTTTTTCTGGTAGTGATAACTTTACTGGAAAGACTCAATGGTTTTTAAACTTGAGTTGATCTTGGGATTGATTTGAATTTAATAAACAAGTGATGATTTTGAACTGAAGTTGTTCTTGGGATGGATTGATATTTGATAAAGAAAATTGTGCTTTATGATGGTTTTCTTGGATCAGATCAATCCTCATTATGAAACTTTTTTTAGTGTAAGGTATTCCAGCCAAGAAGAATAACCAAAAGTTTGATAGATTTCGAGAGAAAGACAAATTTGAGAATTCAGGGGAGTGAACCAAAAGCACAATAAGAGAAAAGGATGTCTGTTGGGAGATTGGCTGGATATGGGGGTATCTTGGTCAACTGATGCATCAGCCATGATGGAGATAGTGGTGAGGTTAGGCTGGGCAACAGCTACAGAAGGGTGACAGAAGGAGTTAAATTTCAGAATTTTGGAAACAGACCACCAAATACCTTGTCAGAATGTTCTGTCACTCTGGAGAACATTCCAACAGATCATCTGATAATTCTCAGAATTTGTATTTGTATACAGTCAAACCCGCGCAATCATATAATTTGGGTGAAAAGCTTTTTGTATGCATTAAGACTGGGTATGCATTTAACTTGTCAAGTTTGGGAGTGAAACGTAAGAGCAAATCTGGCTTGCAGCGCTAACACAAGGGAAAACCACAACATAGCGGAGATTGGGACCCGCCAAGCACAGTAGCTTTAGCGGTAACTCAGAGTTCGCATTGGGCCCAAACAGTAGTATAAAGCGTAATTTTTTGTAGCAGCGCCTCACAGCGTTACAGGCCAAAAGAAAAGGGTTTTGATTTCAGCAAAAAAATGAAAAAAAACCGTACAAAAGTAATTTAGTGACATAACGAGCGTAGAGAAACATTAACAAAGGGTTTTTAAGGAATGTTGAGAAAAAGAAAGAGGTGATTAAGATGAGATAAGGTAAAAAAACAAAAAAGGTAAATCTTGAGGTGTAAGGACTGTAGAGAAACATTGAAAAGCATGAGAAAACAAAGAGAATTAAAAAAATAGGCCCCTGCTATTTGCAGCCCACCCCGGGCCCATATGGGCGCCGTCATCTAGCGCCCATATGCCTCGATAAGGATGTAGGCGCTAGAATATAGCGCCCACTTGAATATAGGCGCTATATTCTGGCGCCCACATCCCTTTTGGAGCATATGGGCGCTATATTCTGGCGCCCATATCTCTAGGTGCTAGAATTCAGCGCCTGAACATGTTGCAAAATCAGAAAAGAAAATGAAAATGAAATGTGGTAATTGTGGTGAATCAGGTCATGATAGAAGAAAGCGTAATGTCAAAACAATCAAAACAGATGAAGAAGAAGAAGAAGAAGATGAAGATGAAGAAGTAGAAGAAGAAGAAGATGATGATGATGATGATGATGATGATGATGATGATGATGATGATGATGATGATGATGATGATGAAGACGAAGAAAATGATTTTATTGATTCAAATGTTAATGATAGAAATGATTTCCAAGATTCAGATCTAGATGATTTAGTTGATTTTCAAGTTTCAGATTATGTGAATGATTTAAAATTAAATGATGATGAAATACATGAAGCAATGACTCGTAATGAAGAATGTATCAGAGCTCAATACAATACTGAAGAAGGATTCAATCATCTCAATCATCATCAAGATCCACTTCTAATTCAACAATACAAGGATCAAGTAATGATATTTGTTAGACTTTACATTACTGATCTCTATGATCCTCGTGGAGATGGAAGAATTAGCGCCCATACGTCTGAAACTGATATGGGCGCTATAATTCAGCGCCTACATCATGGGCGCCAAAAAGTAGCGCCCATGTATACATTTCCCCATATGGGTGCTATAATTTAGCGCCTATATCCTCCCATGGGCGCCGTAATTTAGCGCCCATGTGCAGGTAGGCGCCGCAATTTAGCGCCCATATGGGTAGATGCTATATGGGCGCTAGATGTCGGCACCCATATGGCTGTGTGGGCGCTAAATACAGCGCCCATATTGAAATATGGGCGCTAGATGACGGCGCCCATATGGGCCCGGGGTGGGCTGCAAATAGCAGGGGCCAAAAAATATAACTAGTTCAGCAATGAGATACTCTGATCTTTTTTTGGATTGCCTTCTTTGCATAATCAAGTACTTTTCCAACTTCAGCAAAGTCCCCACTGAGGGGCACACCTTCACCCATCCACAGCTCACTACTGACGAGCATTTCAACCATTCAAGGATGTAAACCACCTCGTTCATCTGTACAAACTCTTCCAGCCATCGAAACAATTGTTCGGGAGCGGAAGAGGCTGCTGGAGTTGCTAGGTAATTTCGAGCCAAGGTTGACAATACCGGGTATTTACCTTCATGAGTCTGCACAAAGTTGATGATCAGTATGGTAAAAACAATCTACATATTGTGAATAAAATGAAAACCACACACCCTCCACCAATCTAATGCGTGTTGAAGGTTTTTGACATCGGGAGATACCATTGGATCTATACCTTGGAGATATTGTTCCAACTTGTTAAGGTTTCTTGCTGGTGTTACCTTATTGTATAAGTGTAACAAGTCAAAACCGTCGCCAGCAGCCTTGGTTGGCGAGGTTGCCATTGGGGCTGGTTGATCCCAACATTCTGCTGCCTCACGTTCTGATGAAAAGACATCCTTGAGTAAATTTTCGGCTTGCTTGTGGATAGAGGATCCCTCTTCGAAGGCATGGGAAAAAAAGCGGACTCTTAGACCGGGGTGGAAGACTGCCGCTAGAACCAAAGTATCGCAATTGAGAGCCTCAACCAAATACAATTCAATTTTACCTAGCATAACATCCACCATGGGGTAAAGGGGATCGTTGAGATGCATCTTGTCCAACCGACCTTTCATTGATGACTTAAGCTGCACATATTTTACCAATACCATACAGCCAGTAGGTATATTACCTTCCATCTCGCAAGTCAAAATCTTGTAGGGCTGTATGCAGGAAGATTCAAGAGTGGGATGTGAGTTAGGATTATCCTATATGTTTAGAACCAACATATAGGATAACAAACAACTTACTGTTAGTATATCCAACATATCTCTCATTGCTTGCCAATCTGCAACTGAGAATATGATCTCTTCAAAAAACCCGTATTTCTTCCCATTGGTTCTTGGACGTCTCTTCTTGAAATGAACCTCCGCTAACTCTTCTTTCATCACATTATCAATCAACTGACAGAAAAGTCAAATAATTAGCACTTTATTTGAAAAATGAAAGGGATGATTTATTAATTACTTACGTCGCGTGCTGCCCACATTCGCTCCCATCGTTTGGCACAAATACCCCAACAAATGCCGTGCCCGGACAAAAGAGCCTTGAGCTGAGGCAATTCATGCTTCTTGAGTGAGGCATTAGCTCTTTCCCGGCGCCAATTAAAGTTGGCACAATGACCACTTGAGCAAGTGAGCTTCTGATTGACCGTGTCCATCTGAAGGTATAAGATAAGAGGACAAAACATAAAGAATGAAATATTATAAGAAAACATAAAAAATTAAAACTCACATCTTGAGCTAGCTGTTTCATGTAGGTATCACCAAGAAAGTAAGCAGAATGATGACGTTGGTAGGAAGCAGGTTCGTCTTCTTGTTCGGGATCATCTTCTTCTTGGTCAGAGTAACCATTGGAATCGGTGCTGTGATGACTATCAAGATCATCATCCTGTTGAGTATCTTCATCTTCATTTAATTCATCTAATTCATCATCTTCATTGATTACCGCCATCACTTCCACCAAAGGAAATCAACCCAAGGCGCTATGTCGAATGCGCCTGGGCTTCATTCCAAGTGCATCAAGTCCGGCTTTTATAATCAAGCCCATCTTGTGACAGAAACACCTAACTGACTCTGTTTTTGGATTCCAAGAAAAAAGGTGCCCTGATTTAAAGCCTTTGTCACGCAGTTGATGTTGCATTTCGCGTCCCAAAGTTAAATTGTTGCTTCCTGAGTCTGAAACCCCTGCAAGCATGTGCTAACATAAAGAGTCATGTTAGTACTACAATTCCTCAAAGATAAAGAAAGAAATCAGAAATTGAACATTTGAAAAGTTAAAATTAGAATACTCATCTTTTGATAGAGGTCATTCTTTTTCAAAATGGTCACCATAGGCTCAGCAAGGAGGTGGCCCTTGTGATGCCACGCAACAAGCTTCAAGCTCAAGTGCCGGACTACGTATGTCCAATCCTCCTTGATGTACAAGACTGATGCCCCGATGAAGGCATGCAAATTACCTTTAACGGTCCACACATCTTGAATCAAGCAAAATTTGCTTGATAATTGCTGAAAAAAGTGACATTGTAATCAGCAAGTGATGGAGGAAAAATAAAAAAGAGGTAAAATAAAAAGAGGTAAAATAGGAAACATTACATACTCTAAGCTCCTTTTCAATGACCAAATCACGAAGTGAAAGATATAATCTTTTAGCTTCTTCAGCCAACCACTTACGACCAAAAACACGCGCATCAGGGCGTAGCCAATGGATGATAGACTTGAGAAGGGGGTCCTTGATTCGCTTGAACGGCAACACTTGAGATACTTGCCAAACAGACAGACACTGGTTCAATGTCTTGTTGAAGAAGGTGGGCGCCACATTTACAAAAGAGGCAAGAGAAGATTGGTTCTCTTGCCTCAGCCGTATACTTTGCAGTTCAGATACGGTCGGAGGCAGTTTAGCACCAGCCTGGATCGCCTGCTTTCGACGTGGACAACCAACACCAGACTTTCCAGCTTGCTTGGACCCGTCTCAATGTCCCTTGAGGTTGGAGCGTCAAGAGCTGGCACTAGCTTGAACTACCTTACCACACATGCAACACACGTACGATAGGCCTGGCTTGTTAGGTGGCTATAGAGGTTTCTATGTCAGTTACACAACGTTAGATGAAAAACATGAAGAGGAAAAGAGAGAAAGTTGAAACCTGAACTTACATCATTTTCTCCATGGTTTGGGTTGCAAAAGTATAAGAACGGGCAGTCGAATTCATCAGCGGGTTGGTTACGTTTCTTTTTTCTGATGCAATCGTTATCTTTGTCCGAATCTTGTGCTAAGTTAACCACAGGAGGACCCGAAACCTATGGATCAATAAGTTAGATGATGTACAATTGATCAGTGTCTAAACTCAAATAAACAAACTGTCACTTACCTCCTCAACCAAGGCAGGTTTACTTACAGGTTCTTCTGGCTCAGCATCCGATACAGACGGAGATTGGTCTGTAGAGTTATGTGCAACTGTGTTCAATCGACCACGGGGTGTGCCATGAGGTGGTTGATTGCCTGAAGCACGTTGCTCACGTTGACGGTGTACGTGAGCGACTCCCAAGTCGCAACCTCCGTCGAAAAGACCTTGGCGAGAGTCGGATGATGGGATTATCATCCCTGGGATTCTTTAAGTGGGTGTGACCATACGAGGCAAATGTTGTGGGGCAGATCAACCGTTGTCAGTCTCATAACCAGAAGATGTAATCGAGTTGGAGGTAGGCTGAGAGTGAGTGTTAGGCATGTTGGAATGTGGGTTTTTGGATTGACGAGGTATCAAATAAAAGACAATAAGCAAGAGTCAACAAATATCACTTGTGATTGCTGATGGGAAGAAGAAAAAATACTCACCTTTAAAGGAAACCAAACAAGAGCTGGGAGGACTCGGACCACCCGTGTGCTATCAATCCAAGCACCTGTTTCCATGCGAGCAAGATGATGTAGGAGAAACGTAGCAATGGGATGTGGGGGATCTAGAAGCAAATAGTGTAACGCCAAAGATTAAATGGAAAAAGTAGTAGTGGAAGGCGTAGGGCGCGGAAAACGTGGGCCCCGGCTAACTAAGCGGCAGCGCCCCGCACTGCGCTCCACACTACTGTCTGCGCTGTGAGCCAGATTTGGTAAGAGCATCCTGGATTTTTTGTATGCATTATAACGGATCATGAACCTACACGGGTATGCAATTGCGCAGGTTTGACTGTACCCTATTTGTACATCAGGATCATTTGAATTGTGAAATTTTATGAGACCCAAACTCAAAACTTGTTCCTTGACATCCCTAACATGTGACTAGGATCCAGGCAGATAAGTCCTTTTTCACCCCTAACATCAAACTTGACTATGTCCCTTGTTGTGAGGCTTAGGCTTAGGCCAGGGACTTACCCCATGAACCAAAATTTTGGCCTGAGACATTGACTGTATTCAGGAAAAAAGATATACATTGCAACATTTTCTTCTGCTCAGCAAAGTCCCTCTGATGTAGGGGGATAAAAGAAAGGCCAAGATCCATCACATAGGATTCAATATCAAGAAGCTCTATATCTTGACTGGAAGTGAGAAATTTGGATATTCCAAGATTGGTCAATGGCAGAGCTGTAAGCCTCTAACAGCCTGTATCTACTAGCTATATCTGCAACATCACTTTAGGACATCTGCTCCAGAGTCAGTTTGAATAGTTACTCCCAGTCAAGAAATGATGGTTCTTGAAGCTGGATCCCATTTAATGGCTCTTGGCCTTTCTTTTGCTCCCCTACATTGCAGGGACTTTGTTTCAGCAAAAAATGATTTCAATCTATCATTTTTTGCCCTCAATACATCTGATTTTTCAGGCAAACATCTTGGTTCATGGAGTAAATCCCTTGCCTAAGCCTTTGGCTTGTGGCAAGGGACTTAGTTAAGTTTTCCCCAACATAGCCAAATTTAGAAGGCCCAATTCATTCCTTTTTCTCCCTAGGGTATGTAGGACTTTGCCAGGGTCCTGGTTTTGGATACTATGAGCTGGCCAGTACAGCTCTTTAGGAACCTAGTTAAGTTTGGTTACACTTTTCCAGCACCTACAGAAGTGAAAAAGATGCACCAGATCAGTGGCTTTTGAATGCAACATTCTTAGCCTGTAGCACTAATATCACCTGAGATATTCATTGTAACAGCCAAAAATGGCTCAAAAACAAAAGGTCAGTTTTTGGCTTGAGGCCAAAAGAATATCTGAGCCTATTCAATTTACACTACAGTGAGACAAGCTACCAGGCTCTGTGTGGGCTCATTTGATAGCCCTACTCCATCTGCATCTTTTGAGGTGATTGAGCGTATCAGATAGGCACTGATGCATAGTACAGAGCCCAAAAACTGAAATTTTCTAGGGTCCTGGCAGCTCAATACCCATTTGGGGTCATTGATATTGTGTTGCAAGTTCTTCCTGCACTTTTGCTGCCTATGAATATTTCCAGTTGAAGTCCAAGTGAATACAAATGAGTTCAAGACATAACAGAACAAGGATTGAAGGCAGTGATGGGTTTGTGGGTCTATGATTGAACTTCAGTGTGTTAGCATCAAACAAGAAGAAAACAAATGACCAAGGAAATTAAATTTGAAAGTAAGTCAGAATTTGTGTTGAAAAATTAAGGAAACTGAAGTTAGGAAGTAGAAAAATAATCTTGCTCAAATAAATTTGTATGTTGATACATATAGCCATTCTGATATTGCTTTTTGCTCACTTTTGACAAAAGAAAAAGAAAGTAAGCTCAAGACCTAAGTTTTTTACCCTATAGAACCTTCAATTTGGCTCTCCTATCTTGAGAATTCACTAAATTGGTGGTTTTATCAGATAAGGGACTTGAGTTTTGAGCTTGAAAACTTTTTTTTCAATTGGGTGCAACAAGAGATATCAGAATGGCTGTACTACACTGACAATGCATCCAAAGTTGGAATTTCAGATCCAATTATTATTGATTACCAGTGTCTCTGCCTGGGCTTCTACATACATTAATGGTGTACAAACCTAGCACCCATGATCAAAACCCATCAAAAAAACCCATCAAAACCCATCACAAAAACCCATCAAAAATATGGGTTTTTTCACATGGGTTAAACTGAACTCAATCTGACAACCCGTTTGTTGAAAAAAAAACATGGACTCAACTAATTCAATTACAAACCCTTCCCCTCCTTCTATGCCAATGCAACACATCCCCACATCCACCCCAACTCCGATCTTGAACACAATCCATGCGGCCGAATCTCAGCCTACTTCAGCCTTGCCACCTTTTGTAATCCCAACCCTTTCCTTGGTAGATTGGGCACGAACTCAACAAATCATCCCCCCGGATCCATCTCCCCCAAGCCCAACCAGCGTCCATTTTGATTATGGCTACTCCCAACCCACCTCAGAAGAAACGAGGACGGCCTCAAAAAGCCCCCATTGCTTCTCAAAAGGCTCACCAGAAGCCAAACGCCCTTCGACCGTCTCAACCACCCAAATCTGATACTCGAATCAAAGCTCCACAAGAGCTTCAAGCCAATATTCAAGCTGAAAATGATGATGAGACCGACAAAACCAAGTCTAAAAAGTGCTGGTTCACACCCAAAAGCGATGGAAAATCAGACATTGATCTTGTGGCTGAATGGTGCAGTGATTTTGACAACTTCAACGCCTGGCAAACACAACAGAAGAACATGGTTCGTGAACAAGTTTCTGAGTACCTTGTTTCAAAGGGGCATGCGGATAGGGGAGGTCGAGAGTGTGAAAAGAAAGTAAGTCTGATGTTTTTATGCAATTGTCTTATCTTACGATTTGGCTTACCTTTCCTTTCCGATGATTCCGATGTGTAGATCCTGGCCCTTGTAGAGTGGTTCCGCCACGCTAATTCCCTCAGACAAGCAACTGGCAAAGGCAATCAGTATGCGCCAGTCAAATTCAAAGTCTCAAAAGAGGATCTTGCTGAATTCAAATGGAATAAGAGGAGGGCTAAGAAAGGAGAAGAGGAAGAAGGAAGTCTTCAAGGTACGTATGTCTTTGTGGATAACTCCATCCTCTAAACTGACCCAGTACCCTTATTAGTAAGAATACTCTGCAGATGTCCCTGGTACAAGGAGTTGGAGCCGGTGCTTTGAGACCAACCAAGTGGCAGCCCTTTGGCGTATAGGGACTTGCTAGGTGAAAACACCTATAATCAGGTCATATGTAGAGAAAACATACTGAGTTGAGCAAGAAGAAAGGGACTCACACCTGTTGACTTCAACACTTGTTGATTGTGTGCACTGCCACACCACCCATGATGAGCATACAGTATCTTTTGCTGATCATCGCAAATTATCAGTGAATTCAAAGCATAGATTGACTTTTGCGTATAATAATCCTCCCTGTTTTTGGAGGGAGCGTAGGCTAAAGGTATCAAAGTTCCATCAATAAAACCTACACAATCTTGGAACCAAGATTGTTGGCCAATCTGTTGCTTGATAACAACATGCTCTTCTGCATTTGGCCATTGTACAAAGTCGGACTCTAGCTCCAGGATTGCATGAATGCAGCGTTTAGTGTAGTTTTCAACACTACCCTCTTGCAAAGATCAAAAAAAAAGGTCAGTTCCAAATCAACTTAAGATATCAGTACAGCAAAATTGTTTGCAAACCTGACAGGGAGAAGTGTTTGGCCTTCATACTACACGATCCTCCCTTTCCGTACAGACCTAGATTAGCCATCGTCACCAATAGCTGCCACTGGACCGGGGCCTGATTGCAGGTTGAGTTGTTGTGAAAAATGGGATTACATCCTATTCGGTGGAGAAGGTTGGTAAAGCACTCCCTTGACATGTGTGCCTAACCAAGTTTGAAAAGGAAGAAAAAAAATCAGTTTGCAGTTCAATGGATACTTGAGATTTGAGCTTACAGCCATAAACCAAGAGCAATTGGTCTCATCAAACCAAGCTTGAAAAGCTTGAGTCTTCTCACTAACACGAGGCCAACGATGTCTCGGTAAGGGATATCTTCTTATTTTGACTTCTTCTCATATCTTCAATAGAGCTTCTGTAATTGATGTTTCATCTTCCAATTGCCGCTTATGTCGGTGGGAGTGGCCATGCTGCTGGTTCATGAATGAAAATGATATGAGGGTATAAGCAAATACAAAGACTTGTTCTTCATATCCCAAATCACCGTGGGATTCCTTGTCATGGTCATCATTGTGTCATTGTTCTCGGATTTGATGAAGGCAACCATGATTAAACAACCAATAAAATTTGGAAGGAAGCTTGGTGTAGTGGTGAGGGTTGAGGTGGACGCAATTAGCGATATGTGAAGTAAAATCAAGGCTTCAAGGGTTGATAGAAGCTGCCTGCGTCCTGTGACTCTAGGCATGTTTTGGGATGTGAGCGTTCAAACCTATCCAGGGCAACCTATCATGAAAACCCATGTTTTTGATGGGTTTTTTTGATGGGTTTTGATCATGGGTGCTAGGTTTGTACACCACTATTGAACAAAGTGTGAAATATTTTGGCTCTGAGTACTTCATGTCCAGGGTTGTTTTGATTCAAGACATTATCTCCTCACAATGCATTGTTACTGTGTGCAACATGATCTTATCTTTCAAGAAATGCCATCATGTTGCACTAAGAGGCCCCCTTGCTGTTCCATTGACTGCCCATGGTAGATCCACAATCCCCTCTTATCACTTTTTGTATTGGAATATCCACTCTCAGAGCTTAATACCAAAAGACCATTGACATTGTCTTTAAGAGATTGCATGTAAGTCCACTTTGGATCCTAGACCTTTGTTTTGATTTTTGGTACACCTTGGAGGAGATGATAATCCAGTCAATATGAATTTGATGATTTAGCTAGCAGGGGATTTTTTTCATCTTATTCATTCTTTCCCCATTCTGATTGGAAAATCTTGGAGTTTGCATAATGGACATGACTCCATGGGTATCAGAGCTCAAAAAGTGCCTGTTTAATCTTCTCAACACATCTTGTCTTTGGTTTGCATCCAGACAAACTCATCATCTTCAAGCCCTGTCAAAGCTCTTCTATAGATATTGTCTTTGATCATCCACTTCAACTAAACTCTTCCATACACTTCCTCACACTCACTCACCTTCCTTCACACCCTAAAAAGATCACCAAAAAAATAAAAAAAAATGTCTTGTTTTCCAAAAGAAAGATAGATATATATGTATACCTATCAGATACATATTTTATATATTATATTTCCAAAGAAAAAAAAATTCAGTCTCTTAAATAAAATACATCTATATTTAAAACAATTCAACTTTTAAAACCTAAATCAAATATCTCTTTTCTTATTTTCCTACCTTTTTTTTTCTTCAAATCCAATCAATTTTTTTATCAAAACTTTCAAAACACATTTCAAAAAATCACACACACACATAAAAAAATGACAAACAAAAAAACATCAAAGGAATTATCTTATACAAAACATTTTCAAACTTGTTTTTTTTCAAACCAAAAGTTTCAAATACTTATCATTCTTCTATATGATTTTATAATTTTTTCTCTCCCAAAATATCAGTAATTTCATGTATTCATAAAAACCTAAGTAAAAACCTCTTTCTTTCCTTTCTTTCCTTTCTTTCCTTTCTTCATGATTTCTTTTTTTCATTCACTCATTCACTAATTCAATTTTCATCAACTTTCATCAATCTTTCTTCTTCTTCAATCAACCTCATCTTCTTTTAACCCTTCTTCATCTTGCACAAACTTCACCCAAACTTCCAAACAAATTCCTTTCATCACTTTCTCCATCACCTTCACCTTCACCTTCAAACCATTCAATCCTTCTTCGATTTCTACCTCTTCTTTCTCTTTCTCGTTCTTCTTCCTCATCCTCAAAATCCACCACTCCCCTTCTTCTTCTACCACTCCCACTCCCAATTCCCCAATTCCCATTCCCAACATATCTACTTTCATCCTCTTCCTCTTCTGGTTGATCACTAGAATCCCTAATTTCCCCCATATCAATCAAATCATTCAACCGAATCGCATCAAGCCCATCTACTCCATTAACCCTATCCTCAAATGACAAACCCACATCTCTTCCATTCCCTTCTGATGATCTGACCAATCTACTAATCCTAGGTCTAGAATCTCTAATAGGAATCCCATCAAGATCAAGCGAATCAGCTCTAGGATTGGTAACATCATTTGGAATTGGTGAATTAGAAACTCTAGATGAGATCGATCTTCTGGAATTGGTATTGGCAGTTTCATTGAGATATCCTCGATTGAGAATCGGTAGTCTTCCTTCTTCAACTTCTTCTTCTCGGTCTTCTTCTTCTGCATCAGCTTGTTGTCGATTAGTGTTTGTATCAGATTGAGGATCAGGATCAAGACGATAATTTGATAATCTGATCGCTCCACTTCGATTCAAAGAAGACCTATTACTCTCATTCCTTTCAACTTCTTGTCCTAATGAACTCCAGCGTCTATGATGAATTTGTCTGACTTGTCCATTAAGTCCAGAAGCATTAGAGATCGGTCTGTTACCAATAGTCTGAGTAGTTTGAGTGGAAGTAGAAGTAGTCGGATTCACAGCTCTTCTACTAGAAAATGTATGTCTCTGAAGTAATCCAGGTAGTTGTGGTCGATCATGATGATCGATGGTTCCATTAAGATCATCAAGACTTGAATCCAGAATCGAACTTCTCATCCTTTGATTCATAGTATTACAAGTACTAAAGCCCATCAGCTCATCCAACATATTCCCTTCTTGTATCCCATTCTCATTCTCATTCTCACTATTCCGATCTTTCCATTCTTCTTCGCTTCCAATATATCCATCTCTTAAATCTTTTTCATATACCATCTGTTTGGCTTGTAGGGGTTGTCCTCTTTTTTGGTTTCCTTGTTGTCTTTGTTGTTGATAATATGAAAAGGTTCGATCGGTAGGGATATAATTTGCAATCATGCCGTTTTCATATCTTGGTATATATGTGATTCTCTTAAGATGGTAAAAAAATCGATGTTGAGTTGATGACCATCTTTCACAATAGAAACAATGTACTTTAACCCAATGTCCAACAATATGACCACTACAGAATCCAAGATCCGAAAGATATCAGAATCTAAACGTAAGCAAAATTAAAGAGCGTAGGAGATTGAAGAACTTACCAAGAAAGACAACCAATATACTCCTTAGTACAATAACACACAAACCTATCCTGATTCGCCTGATCATCTTTACAAGGATTTCCTTCATCATTTTCAAACTCCACCCTAGATTCATGATCAATAATTCCGACAGATTGAGGGATCGGATAAGAATCACTTGACAAGACATTCGCAATCGGAGTTTTAAACATTCCATTTGGAATCGGTTTACGTGCTGCATGGGTTGGGTTGATGGATCGGATCGTGATTAGTTTCCCACATCCTTTAGTTGATGATCTTGATGATGATTGGGTATGTGATGAGCTTGAGCTCGTTGGGTTGGCAAATTGGAAACCTTTGGGTAAAGTTTGTTGACTTGTGAATGCAGAAGGATCAGCTTGAGGTGCACCACAATAAACTAAATAAACTTGAATTGAAGATCTAGAGATCGGATCAGATGAAGACGAAGAATGACTGAATCCTTGGGTCAACCCACGATGGTGATTATTACCAGCTTGACGTTGAGATCGAATGTTACGTAAAGTACCCACTAAGTTGCGTCGAACAGGTTCAGCTGAAAGTGAAGTGTTTTGAGGGTTCGGATTGGTGTTGTTATTGGAAGCATGATGATTCATAGTGATTTGACGTAATCTGTTCACTGCCGTTGTTCGATCTAGACCAGCATCAAAATCGTTATGCATTTGTTGCACTAATGCATGTCTCCAATCACTGGATTCATTATTCGACATCAACCTTCTTCTTCTGTTATTCGATAATTGAGTAATTTGATTGGGTTGATTATTAGAGTCTCCTAATGTTCTCGATTGAGCATTTGAATTCAATAGCGTGCTGTTGATATCTGTAGATGAAGTTGGTAAAGTTTCGTTTTCAGATGATGGATTGGATGCCGGATTTTCAAAACCTTGGAATAAACTCATGGTCACGTCACCATCAGCCGAAGGTTGTTCAACTGTACTATTATCTCGAGTCCTTCTATTCTGACTTGCTTCCGTATTACGCCCAGTGAGATATGATGGTTGCCCAAAGAATCGGCGTGATTCATCAAGACCTGAACGTTCAGGAAGATCATCATACGGTGTTGGTAATCCCAGAGCTTCAGCTAAATTCATACTATTATGATGAGCAGGTGGAATAACCAAAGGGTGTGGATCTGTTGAATAATCAGAATTCTCGAATAGACTGATATCTCTACCTCTTCTAATCCTAGATTGATGACCATTTTGAAGTGAAGTGATGAACAAAGCAGCGTTTTGATCTGATTCTGAATCGATTAATGGATCAGAAGATTCGGTATGTTGATGATTTGAATCAGAAGAAGATGAATCAGAGATTGATGATGGTCTACTAAGTTGATCTAGTTGATCAAGATGAAGTGTTATAAGGTTATTCTGAGGATCGAGAAAATGACCATTGAAGAGATAAAGACCTCGTTGATTTGACGATGTTCTGTCGTTTGAATTTACTCGATTGGTAGGTGGTGTAGGTGGTAAATGAATAGGAGGTGGTGTAGGTGATAATTGCATAGGAGGAGGTGTAGGTATGAAATGTCTAGGTGGTGTAGGTGGTAAATGAATAGGAGGTGAGATTGGTCTTGTGTTTGTCGATTGATTTTCTTCTTCTGATTGAGTCTGTGATGTTGATTGAAGGAATGGGGAGAGTTGAGAAGGGACTGAAGCTTGATCATCTTGAGGTCTTCTAGCTTCTTGTCTTTGTAAAAGTTCGTTATATAATCTTGCATTCCTTTCAAAAGTTGACATTGAACTTTGAGCTTCTTGACTTCTTTCTGGTTCAGGAGAGATTCGATCTTGTGATCTTAATTGAGATGGAGGCCTGATTTCTCTTCTTCTTCTTGTGAAATCTTCAATCGCTCTAGCATGAGGTCCAAACATAGAGCTTGAGGTTCTAGTCATCCATGGAAGCGAATTTGAACTTGAAGGGGTTTGATCTTCTGATGATTCATGACCTTGATCTCTTACTTCTGACATTCCGATCGTTCGTTGATTAAATCTGTTGAATGTTTGTTGTTGTTGTTGTTGTTGTTGTAGTTGTTGTAGTTGTCGTTGTTGTAGTTGTCGTTGTATTATTTGTGCTTCTTGTTGGTGATAATATTCTTCTTGTTCTTCTTCTTCTTGTTGTTGTCTGATATCTTCGATGGTAGTGTTTTGATAATTTGATTCTGAAGAACTATCATTTGATTCCATCTTTCATCTTCATCGAAATGGTCAACAAGAAGAAATTTAATAAACCAATCACCCAATCAGAATCAAACCCCAATTAAAGTTAATACTACTTAGACTTAAGCTTAAACTACCTAAGCTACTTAGACTTAAGCTTAAACTACTTAAACTACTTAAACTACTTAAGCTATGACTTTGCTTGAAACTAACCCCAATCAATTCAACATTCAATCAATCAATCAACCATCTTCTTCAAACTCAGCTAATCCTGGATCCATCAAATTCAATCAAACTCTAATCAAAAATAATCTGATGAAGGAATTTTCAATCAGCTCCATAGACACTATCTACCTACATACATCCTTAGCAAAAGCCCTGATGATGAAGCTCATCACTCGTTAGAATAAGATGATCTCTACAAGCTAACCAAGTCAAATGACCTGAATCAACTCGAAAGTCTGTCTTTAATTCTCAGAATTTAAACTATCTTTTCATTTCCGATCTTAGACTCTTCAGATCACTGAGGAATAGTGTTAGATGTTTGATCTTGAACTCATGTCATTCCAAATTCATTATAAGGTGATTCTTATCTGATCAACTAGCGAGGGATTAGAGAATTGAATTCTCATTGGTCATAAAACTCAGAGTTTCAAAGATCAGGGTGACAGTAAGATTTCCATAACCGTAAGGAATGAAAAAGGGTTTTTTTGAAGGTTGCTAAGGATTGAATTCCAATAGCGAAGTGTCATGAACTATGCTACTAAGGTTATAATCTACTAGTATAGCAAGAATAGTAGTTTTCAATTTTATTTGTATAATTAGAAACGGAGAATATTACAATTAAGGAACAGATTTAATATTTTATTATTGTACCTGAATCTCTATATATATTACTTGTTTCCTACGTTTGTTAAGCTTTTCTCCTTATCAGAATAATTATCTATTTTCCCTTTCACTTTCATTCTCCGATTGAGAACCAAGAGTTTCAATAGAACCGTGCCGCAACAAGACAAACTCCGATCTGAGAAGTCTTGAGCAACTCCTAGTTCCGAATACATCCCAGAGCATCACATTTTTATTCTGATCTTTGAAATTTTTTCTAAGAAATATACATCTTAAAATTTTCGATTCTTTCCTTCCTTTTTCTTTAAAGAAATTTTTTTTTTTTTATTTTTCCTTTTCTTTCTTTTCTTTAAAGCCTTTTAATAAAATTTTAATATTTTTTCTTCTATTCAGTATATTTCTTTCTTTTTATGATTTCATTTTCACACGCTTTTATTTCATTATATATTCATCCAATTTCAATTTCGACGACAGATCTGCTGAACACTTTTGACAAATTACCATTTTCTGAAAAAGATTCTTTAGAAATTTTGAAAGATCTTGAAGAATTACCGTTTTGCGATTATCCAGAAGAACACTCGACTTCGCAAGATTTGATTCAATCTTTTAACTTTTATTTTCAACTTGATCAATACAAAAATCTTTACTTAGATCGTTATATTGAATATTCAGGATCAGTTCTAACTCCTGCGACTTCAATATATTCTGAATCAGTTCCGGATTTAGAATAAATTCAAGTTTGAAAGACTGAAACAATGCATAATCCCCGAAATGGTCAAGGTTCTGCAGTTTCATCCGTATTTGGTTGTGATCCTCCACCGCATACATCAGGAAGTGAGCAGACTGGTTTTGATGCTATTTTGATTGATGTCCCTCCCATTCAAAGCCGGATTCCAATATCCCAATCTCCAATTACTCGATTAGCTCATGGTCTGAGTAATATGGGACTGAATGCTGATCAAAATATGTATCCAGATCAACGGGGGTATCAACCACCATATATTATGCAACAGAATTATAATCAACAATATCCTCCACAAGGATTTCAACAATTTAATCGACCTTTCGTTCCTCCTCCTATTCCTCCTTATGCACCTCCTTTCATTCCAATTCCGCAACAATCAAACAATTTTTTTCCACCTCAACATCCTTTTATTCCGCCTCAAAATACCTTTATTCCACCCAATATGCCAAATCATTTTCAACCACAACCGTTTCAACAACAACCGCATTTTACATATAATGCTCCTCGTGCTCATCCAGTTAATCCTTCTCGATCAGGATCTCAACGAGATGTCGAAGGAATTTTAGACTTTCGACCTCCTAAAATACGAGACAATTTACGTTTTTATGGAGACAGCAAGTTCTTGAAACAATTTATGCTTGAAATTCATGAAGAATTAGACCAAATCAGATTTCCAAATGATGATAATGATACGCAAAAAATTAATTGGATAGCAAGACATTTTACTTCATTAAATTTGACACCGTCAAGCACTCAAATCTGGTTTATGGGACTTTTGGAGAGGAATGCGTATTCTCAAGGAATTTATAATTTAATTGGTAATTTAAAGAGTATACCTTATAAATTACCAGTTTTATCAAGTTTGGAAAATTTTTTGGGAGAATTATGGTTCAAGTTTGGTGATAAACATGCGGAGAAGACAGCTCGAGATCAATTGAATGCTTGTAAACAAGGTAAAAGTTCAATAATTGATTACAATTCAAGATTTGAACAATTAAGTTTTCATGTCAGAAAATCCGAAGAAGACAAGATCCTTCAATATATAGAAGGCTTACATCCAAGTATTCAACTAGAAGCAACGAGAATTGAAGGATGGGTTAATGAAACTAACCTTTTGCGCATTCAAGATATGGCAATCAAAGCAGCAGATATTCTTGATTTACGTTCAAGAGTTACTCAAAATTTTCCTCAATTGAAGACGCAGAACGAGATCTATCGTCACCCCAATGCAAATCACCAGCCTTCGCAACGACCTTTACATCATTCGGTTCCTTCAGTAAACAGGAATGGTCCAACGCCGATGGAGATAGAAGTTAATGCAGTTTCCACAGATCGAGATGGGAATAATCCTTTTCCTGCTATTCGCCGTATTTGCATTTCAAGGAACTTATGTTTTGATTGTTTGAAGCACTACGACGAGAACCACAAGAAGTTACGTGCAACAAGAGGCAAACAATCTTGTCCAAATCCTTCAGCTCGAGTCGAAGATAAATTGAAATTGTTACGTGATTCAGTTTCAGCAATTCAATCTAATGTTTCAACTACTTCAAATTATTCATCTTCATCAACACCAACTCAAATTTCAGCAGTTCAGATGGAAATGAACGAATATGAAGCTCTTCCAGTCGAACTCAAAGAAGACACAACTCATCTTTTAGAATCTTGTTGGTCTACGTTAGGGATGCCAGACTATAACAGTTCTGATAACCAGACGGTAGATCAATCAATTCATTTAGACGCAATTCGTATCCAAGCTGACAAAACTGAACATCGCCGATTTCTAATTTCTTTGCAAATTATGTCAGATGAGTTGCCCATCAACGTGATGGCTCTTGTAGACACAGGTGCGATGGATAGTTTTATTGATGTCGGTTTTGCGGATTTGAATCAGTTAGAATTGAAGACCAAGAAGGTTCCACAAAGAGTTTTTGGATTTGACGGAGCGTCAGGAGTGGGTGTGACGAAAGAATGGACAGGTGTAATTAGTATGGTGGATGTGGATTGCAAGAAGACGTCGTTGAATGCAAGTTTGGGTGTAACGAAGCTGAGTGGTGGACATGATATTATTTTGGGTCTACCTTGGATGGAGGAGAATGCGGTGTCGTTGATGATGAATAAGGAAGGAAGGTGGTTAGAGATAGGAGGTAGTTTGGTCTCTGCTATTGTTGTAGAAGACGTTGTGGGTTTAGATGTAGTTTCTTGTGAGTCAAAGAAAACTACCCCACCCATTTCCTCTTTTTCCATTTTAGCGGAAAAAATCGAATCACCAGGCAATCCTTCAAAACTTTCAAATCCTTCACTCGACAAGTCTTTTCTTTCTAATCTACCCAAGAGCTGCTTGAAATACTTACATGTTTTTTCTCCACAGGAATCTGTTTTGCCTCCTCATAGACCATTTGATATTGCAATTGAAATAAAGAATGGTTGCGAGCCTCCTTTTGGCGGGTTATACAACTTGTCCCCTGATGAGCAGAGTGAGAAGACATACCTCAATGAGCAGCTAAGTAAAGGTTTTATTCGTCCATCCAAGTCATCTGCAGCTGCACCCATTTTTTTTGTCAAGGTTCCTGGCAAAAAGAATAGGCCATGTGTTGACTATCGAGGATTGAATAAGATAACCAAACGTGACAGTTATCCAATACCTGTCATGTCTTGGTTACTGAATCAGCTACGAGGTTGTAAGTTTTTCGCTAAAATTGACTTAAAAGCAGCTTTCAATCTATTACGAGTTGCTGAAGGAGATGAGTGGAAAACGGCGTTCCGCACACCATGGGGTTTGTTTGAATACACGGTTATGCCATTTGGTCTTGCTAACGCTCCAGCAGTGTTTCAACGTTTTATCCAATGGGTCCTTCGAGAATATTTGGATGTCTTTTGTTTTGTTTACCTTGATGACATTTTAATTTTTTCCAAAACAGCGGAAGAACATGAAGAGCAAATTGGAAAGATCCTAGCTAAACTTTCTGAGCATAAATTGACCGCTTCTCCAGGGAAATGCGAATTTTTTGCAAAAGAAGTTATCTTTTTGGGTTTCATTATTTCAACTTCTGGTTTAAGAATGGATCCGGCGAAACTAAAGACTATTGCTGACTGGCCTTATCCGCAAAATCTTTCAGATTTACAGAGATTTTTAGGTTTTTCGAATTTTTATCGACGCTTCATTAAGAATTTTTCCGATGTTGTCGCTCCCTTGACTTCTCTCACGGCGAAGATGGCGGATACGGAGAGAGGATTGAAGTGCAAGGACGCACTGGAGTCTTTTAATGCGCTACGTCTTTTATTCTCTTCCAGCCCGTTCTTATTACATTTTGATTTTAATTTACCTCGTGTGCTTCAAGTAGATGCCTCCGGCTACGCATATTCTGGTATCTTGTCACAACGATCACCTGAAGGAGAACTACGTCCAGTTGCTTATTACTCGAAGAAACTGACTGATGCAGAACGACGTTGGCAAATACATGATCAGGAATTAGGGGTCATTGTATCTTGTTTTCAAGAGTGGAGGGCATGGCTAATGGGAACCAGTTTTCCCGTCACTGTTCTCTCTGATCATGCTAACTTACGTTACTTTATGACAGCGCAGTTATTGACTCCCAGACAAGCAAGATGGGTGTCATTCCTTGGCGAATTCAACTTCGAAATTTTGCATACACCAGGAAAGACAAATCCTGCCGATCCTGCTTCGCGTCGTTCAGACTTTGTCTGTGGAAAGATTGACAGTGCGCGAGTCATTCTTTTAGGATCTCGTGAGGTCCAGATTGGCGTCAATGCAGTGAAAATTGTCCATGCGGGACATTTCGATATTTCATCTTATATGCCGGTTTCACAGGAACTAACAGAACGGATTTCTGCTCTCTACCGTAGTGATAGCTTAATCAATGGTGTACACCCTGCGTTTTTGCGCTTTCTGGATGGCATGTGGTGGTGGTGAGACCGAGTTTATGTTCCCTCTCAACTGCGTTTGGATCTGTTTAAACAGATACACGCTTCCACTACAGGCGGTCATTGGGGAAGTTTCAAGACATTTGATTTGCTTTCCAGGTCCTTCGGTTGGCCCAATATGCGCAAGGATGTCTTATCCTTTTTAGCAAATTGCTCAAGTTGCCAACAAGTAAAAGTCGACAGACGTCCTCCACAGGGTCAACTTGTACCTTTGCCAATTCCGGATAGGCCGTGTTCCACCATTGGTATTGATTTTATCGTAAAGCTACCCCTTTCTAAAGGCTTTGACTCCGTGATGGTGGTAGTTGATCATTTCTCCAAGGCGGCCCATTTCATTCCGGCTAAAGAATCATGGACAGCTGATTTATTGGCGGAAGCTTTTATTGACCACGTGTTTCGTTTTCATGGATTGCTGGATGTAGTTGTTTCAGATCGTGGAGCAACACTCGTTTCGGCGTTCTGGACAAGTGTCATGCGTCTTTTGGCGATCACGCCGGCGCCTTCAACTGCCTTTCATCCCCAGACGGATGGACAGGTCGAGCGCACCAACGCTCTGTTGGAAGACTATCTTCGGCACTTTGTTTCGGAAGATCAAGATGATTGGGCGCGCTATCTATCTTTAGCTGAGTTCTCGTACAATAACTCCATCTCCAGTTCTACCGGTCTCACCCCCTTTTTCGCTCTTTTGGGTTACCATCCCCGTTTTAATTCACTCACCGGTTCTTCAGGGAGACCGGCCGCTGACGGATTCGTTGAACATATTCAAAAAGTCCAACAACGGCTGCACGAAAATTTAGTGCAGGCGAAGGACGCTCAGGCGCGGTTTTACAACAAAGGACGACGAGTCCCGGCGCTTTACAAGCCTGGTGACCTTGTATGGTTATCTCGACGTAACCTCAAGACCAGACGCCTGAATAACAAGCTGGATGTTCGACGCCTAGGGTCCTTTCCGGTTGTGCGCATGGTTGGCACGAATGCAGCTGAGTTGTCTTTACCATCAGCTTTGCAACGTTTGCATCCGGTTTTCAATGTTTCTCTGTTGATGCCTTTTGTAGGAGATGCTCTTGCGGTTCGCCGTGAACCTTCTCGTTGGACTAGCCTACTTCTTCAAGATGAAACACGCATCAAGACCATTTTGGACTACCGCCTCACTGTCGACGGAGTCCATCAATATTTGGTCAAACTTCAGGGAGCTTTGGACCTTGATGCACTCTGGATGCCTCTGTCTACGATACCTTTCAACCTTGACACGTATCTCGAACGTTTTCACCGCATGTCCCCGTCTTTGGGATCAGGACCGCCGGCGCTGGTGTGGGTTTCGCGAGCAAGACGTTTTTTGGATGGCGCTGGCGCGTCGCCTTCTTAAGAAGAAAATTTTTCTCTCATCTGCTGACCCCTGTGAGCCTAAACAAGCCACTCAAGACTTGGGTATGTGAAAGCAGCGGGAGTTTTTTGTTTTTTCTTCTCTTTTCTTTATATGGGCAGTCATAATTTGTCATGAACTATGCTACTAAGGTTATAATCTACTACACTACGGATCAAATCTTAAAGGCCTTTTGATCCTGAGAACGACCATAGTATGGACATTCCCATTTCATTTCCAGAAATCTCTCAGGTACAAGTTTGGTATGTAATCAAAACGTAAATTTAGTATGTTCGTACAAAAAACATCTCCATGATGAAAAATACATAAGAATTGGACGTACTCGGGATGTAACTTCAGTCGACATCTTCTGATGCTTACAAAGATCAATCCAAGGATATAAATTGTTCCAATGTAATGGAAATGACCGGTTGATGAACACCATATGTCTGATGTTCATATTGTGAACATCAGACGTGAAAATGTATCCAATACATATTTATTTGATGTATTGGATGTGAGATTTATGTACTGAGGCTCAATTGGTGTCACTCGGCCAAGGACTCTCGCATTCTCATCATGAAAGTGCCAATCAGCAAAAGCATAATGAGAAAGTGAGTGATACATGGCTTGCAGTATGGTTTCAAGCAGGTCATTAACCTAATCTAACCTATGTATCGGATGGGGCCAGTGTCAAAAGTACCCACTTCATCCATTCTTGTGTGATGTGTTTCCTCAAATCTCAAATCAAGTCGGATCTTCAGAAATCCTAACCTCCTCTTCCATCAAATCCTTTTCTTCTCTACCTCTACTCATTCAAACAAATCAAGCTCAAGATACTCTTCTTTAATTCAAGATCTCCTACTTCGATCAATTGACATGTAAGATTTCCAGTGATAACATCGAGTTTTTCAGATTGGCCACTATATCTCTAATATCGATGACGGTTAACTGACAATGATACATCATCTGTGTACCCAAACAAGACACAGGACACCAAAACCAATCAGATTCACATTTCAATCAAGTCTAAAGAAAGAGTTAAGGATATACATACCTGTTCAATATCCTTTTGAAGGAGAAACACTCCATATTTGAATAGGTGAGCCCGCAGGAACCCGCTTACCTTTTCTATTTGTCTCCTATTTGTTTTCTATCAGTTTACTTTTTGTTTTCACTTTGTTTTCAATTTTTTTCATTTTTTTTCAACTTGTTTCCAATCTGTTTGTTATCAGAAATATCATTCTGCACCTTATACCTCTCATGTCTCGTCTCATCCTTTGTTGCTCCATTTGCAAGTCAAACTATCGTTCCAAAAAAAGAACCAAACCATCGTGCCAAAAAAAGAATACAAAAAATTAAATCAAATAAAAAACCCGCCAACTGCTCAATTGGGCTGATGTTTGATGGATGTAGCCAGGCTATACGAACTACATCCACAGCGCACTCAGAATTTTCTCGGCAATATATATTGCCAAGATATGTAATGAAAATGTAAATTTTATATTTTGATTATTCAGAGCAGTCATACAAGTTACATGATAATTATGTACAATTGCTGCTCGAGTTAGATAAAAAAGGGATGACCGAAACGTACCTTTTATGTTTATGTTGGGTCGGTGGATCATAAAGACTATGGACGTTTTCACGGTCCACAGATCTTTGTTTGTGGGACAACCGGTGTAATTATATCCCAATTACACCGCTTTTGGACCGTAGTGTAGTATAGCAAGAATAGTAGTTTTCAATTTTATTTGTATAATTAGAAACGGAGAATATTACAATTAAGGAACAGATTTAATATTTTATTATTGTACCTGAATCTCTATATATATTACTTGTTTCCTACGTTTGTTAAGCTTTTCTCCTTATCAGAATAATTATCTATTTTCCCTTTCACTTTCATTCTCCGATTGAGAACCAAGAGTTTCAATAGAACCGTGCCGCAACAAGACAAACTCCGATCTGAGAAGTCTTGAGCAACTCCTAGTTCCGAATACATCCCAGAGCATCACATTTTTATTCTGATCTTTGAAATTTTTTCTAAGAAATATACATCTTAAAATTTTCGATTCTTTCCTTCCTTTTTCTTTAAAGAAATTTTTTTTTTTTTATTTTTCCTTTTCTTTCTTTTCTTTAAAGCCTTTTAATAAAATTTTAATATTTTTTCTTCTATTCAGTATATTTCTTTCTTTTTATGATTTCATTTTCACACGCTTTTATTTCATTATATATTCATCCAATTTCAATTTCGACGACAGATCTGCTGAACACTTTTGACAAATTACCATTTTCTGAAAAAGATTCTTTAGAAATTTTGAAAGATCTTGAAGAATTACCGTTTTGCGATTATCCAGAAGAACACTCGACTTCGCAAGATTTGATTCAATCTTTTAACTTTTATTTTCAACTTGATCAATACAAAAATCTTTACTTAGATCGTTATATTGAATATTCAGGATCAGTTCTAACTCCTGCGACTTCAATATATTCTGAATCAGTTCCGGATTTAGAATAAATTCAAGTTTGAAAGACTGAAACAATGCATAATCCCCGAAATGGTCAAGGTTCTGCAGTTTCATCCGTATTTGGTTGTGATCCTCCACCGCATACATCAGGAAGTGAGCAGACTGGTTTTGATGCTATTTTGATTGATGTCCCTCCCATTCAAAGCCGGATTCCAATATCCCAATCTCCAATTACTCGATTAGCTCATGGTCTGAGTAATATGGGACTGAATGCTGATCAAAATATGTATCCAGATCAACGGGGGTATCAACCACCATATATTATGCAACAGAATTATAATCAACAATATCCTCCACAAGGATTTCAACAATTTAATCGACCTTTCGTTCCTCCTCCTATTCCTCCTTATGCACCTCCTTTCATTCCAATTCCGCAACAATCAAACAATTTTTTTCCACCTCAACATCCTTTTATTCCGCCTCAAAATACCTTTATTCCACCCAATATGCCAAATCATTTTCAACCACAACCGTTTCAACAACAACCGCATTTTACATATAATGCTCCTCGTGCTCATCCAGTTAATCCTTCTCGATCAGGATCTCAACGAGATGTCGAAGGAATTTTAGACTTTCGACCTCCTAAAATACGAGACAATTTACGTTTTTATGGAGACAGCAAGTTCTTGAAACAATTTATGCTTGAAATTCATGAAGAATTAGACCAAATCAGATTTCCAAATGATGATAATGATACGCAAAAAATTAATTGGATAGCAAGACATTTTACTTCATTAAATTTGACACCGTCAAGCACTCAAATCTGGTTTATGGGACTTTTGGAGAGGAATGCGTATTCTCAAGGAATTTATAATTTAATTGGTAATTTAAAGAGTATACCTTATAAATTACCAGTTTTATCAAGTTTGGAAAATTTTTTGGGAGAATTATGGTTCAAGTTTGGTGATAAACATGCGGAGAAGACAGCTCGAGATCAATTGAATGCTTGTAAACAAGGTAAAAGTTCAATAATTGATTACAATTCAAGATTTGAACAATTAAGTTTTCATGTCAGAAAATCCGAAGAAGACAAGATCCTTCAATATATAGAAGGCTTACATCCAAGTATTCAACTAGAAGCAACGAGAATTGAAGGATGGGTTAATGAAACTAACCTTTTGCGCATTCAAGATATGGCAATCAAAGCAGCAGATATTCTTGATTTACGTTCAAGAGTTACTCAAAATTTTCCTCAATTGAAGACGCAGAACGAGATCTATCGTCACCCCAATGCAAATCACCAGCCTTCGCAACGACCTTTACATCATTCGGTTCCTTCAGTAAACAGGAATGGTCCAACGCCGATGGAGATAGAAGTTAATGCAGTTTCCACAGATCGAGATGGGAATAATCCTTTTCCTGCTATTCGCCGTATTTGCATTTCAAGGAACTTATGTTTTGATTGTTTGAAGCACTACGACGAGAACCACAAGAAGTTACGTGCAACAAGAGGCAAACAATCTTGTCCAAATCCTTCAGCTCGAGTCGAAGATAAATTGAAATTGTTACGTGATTCAGTTTCAGCAATTCAATCTAATGTTTCAACTACTTCAAATTATTCATCTTCATCAACACCAACTCAAATTTCAGCAGTTCAGATGGAAATGAACGAATATGAAGCTCTTCCAGTCGAACTCAAAGAAGACACAACTCATCTTTTAGAATCTTGTTGGTCTACGTTAGGGATGCCAGACTATAACAGTTCTGATAACCAGACGGTAGATCAATCAATTCATTTAGACGCAATTCGTATCCAAGCTGACAAAACTGAACATCGCCGATTTCTAATTTCTTTGCAAATTATGTCAGATGAGTTGCCCATCAACGTGATGGCTCTTGTAGACACAGGTGCGATGGATAGTTTTATTGATGTCGGTTTTGCGGATTTGAATCAGTTAGAATTGAAGACCAAGAAGGTTCCACAAAGAGTTTTTGGATTTGACGGAGCGTCAGGAGTGGGTGTGACGAAAGAATGGACAGGTGTAATTAGTATGGTGGATGTGGATTGCAAGAAGACGTCGTTGAATGCAAGTTTGGGTGTAACGAAGCTGAGTGGTGGACATGATATTATTTTGGGTCTACCTTGGATGGAGGAGAATGCGGTGTCGTTGATGATGAATAAGGAAGGAAGGTGGTTAGAGATAGGAGGTAGTTTGGTCTCTGCTATTGTTGTAGAAGACGTTGTGGGTTTAGATGTAGTTTCTTGTGAGTCAAAGAAAACTACCCCACCCATTTCCTCTTTTTCCATTTTAGCGGAAAAAATCGAATCACCAGGCAATCCTTCAAAACTTTCAAATCCTTCACTCGACAAGTCTTTTCTTTCTAATCTACCCAAGAGCTGCTTGAAATACTTACATGTTTTTTCTCCACAGGAATCTGTTTTGCCTCCTCATAGACCATTTGATATTGCAATTGAAATAAAGAATGGTTGCGAGCCTCCTTTTGGCGGGTTATACAACTTGTCCCCTGATGAGCAGAGTGAGAAGACATACCTCAATGAGCAGCTAAGTAAAGGTTTTATTCGTCCATCCAAGTCATCTGCAGCTGCACCCATTTTTTTTGTCAAGGTTCCTGGCAAAAAGAATAGGCCATGTGTTGACTATCGAGGATTGAATAAGATAACCAAACGTGACAGTTATCCAATACCTGTCATGTCTTGGTTACTGAATCAGCTACGAGGTTGTAAGTTTTTCGCTAAAATTGACTTAAAAGCAGCTTTCAATCTATTACGAGTTGCTGAAGGAGATGAGTGGAAAACGGCGTTCCGCACACCATGGGGTTTGTTTGAATACACGGTTATGCCATTTGGTCTTGCTAACGCTCCAGCAGTGTTTCAACGTTTTATCCAATGGGTCCTTCGAGAATATTTGGATGTCTTTTGTTTTGTTTACCTTGATGACATTTTAATTTTTTCCAAAACAGCGGAAGAACATGAAGAGCAAATTGGAAAGATCCTAGCTAAACTTTCTGAGCATAAATTGACCGCTTCTCCAGGGAAATGCGAATTTTTTGCAAAAGAAGTTATCTTTTTGGGTTTCATTATTTCAACTTCTGGTTTAAGAATGGATCCGGCGAAACTAAAGACTATTGCTGACTGGCCTTATCCGCAAAATCTTTCAGATTTACAGAGATTTTTAGGTTTTTCGAATTTTTATCGACGCTTCATTAAGAATTTTTCCGATGTTGTCGCTCCCTTGACTTCTCTCACGGCGAAGATGGCGGATACGGAGAGAGGATTGAAGTGCAAGGACGCACTGGAGTCTTTTAATGCGCTACGTCTTTTATTCTCTTCCAGCCCGTTCTTATTACATTTTGATTTTAATTTACCTCGTGTGCTTCAAGTAGATGCCTCCGGCTACGCATATTCTGGTATCTTGTCACAACGATCACCTGAAGGAGAACTACGTCCAGTTGCTTATTACTCGAAGAAACTGACTGATGCAGAACGACGTTGGCAAATACATGATCAGGAATTAGGGGTCATTGTATCTTGTTTTCAAGAGTGGAGGGCATGGCTAATGGGAACCAGTTTTCCCGTCACTGTTCTCTCTGATCATGCTAACTTACGTTACTTTATGACAGCGCAGTTATTGACTCCCAGACAAGCAAGATGGGTGTCATTCCTTGGCGAATTCAACTTCGAAATTTTGCATACACCAGGAAAGACAAATCCTGCCGATCCTGCTTCGCGTCGTTCAGACTTTGTCTGTGGAAAGATTGACAGTGCGCGAGTCATTCTTTTAGGATCTCGTGAGGTCCAGATTGGCGTCAATGCAGTGAAAATTGTCCATGCGGGACATTTCGATATTTCATCTTATATGCCGGTTTCACAGGAACTAACAGAACGGATTTCTGCTCTCTACCGTAGTGATAGCTTAATCAATGGTGTACACCCTGCGTTTTTGCGCTTTCTGGATGGCATGTGGTGGTGGTGAGACCGAGTTTATGTTCCCTCTCAACTGCGTTTGGATCTGTTTAAACAGATACACGCTTCCACTACAGGCGGTCATTGGGGAAGTTTCAAGACATTTGATTTGCTTTCCAGGTCCTTCGGTTGGCCCAATATGCGCAAGGATGTCTTATCCTTTTTAGCAAATTGCTCAAGTTGCCAACAAGTAAAAGTCGACAGACGTCCTCCACAGGGTCAACTTGTACCTTTGCCAATTCCGGATAGGCCGTGTTCCACCATTGGTATTGATTTTATCGTAAAGCTACCCCTTTCTAAAGGCTTTGACTCCGTGATGGTGGTAGTTGATCATTTCTCCAAGGCGGCCCATTTCATTCCGGCTAAAGAATCATGGACAGCTGATTTATTGGCGGAAGCTTTTATTGACCACGTGTTTCGTTTTCATGGATTGCTGGATGTAGTTGTTTCAGATCGTGGAGCAACACTCGTTTCGGCGTTCTGGACAAGTGTCATGCGTCTTTTGGCGATCACGCCGGCGCCTTCAACTGCCTTTCATCCCCAGACGGATGGACAGGTCGAGCGCACCAACGCTCTGTTGGAAGACTATCTTCGGCACTTTGTTTCGGAAGATCAAGATGATTGGGCGCGCTATCTATCTTTAGCTGAGTTCTCGTACAATAACTCCATCTCCAGTTCTACCGGTCTCACCCCCTTTTTCGCTCTTTTGGGTTACCATCCCCGTTTTAATTCACTCACCGGTTCTTCAGGGAGACCGGCCGCTGACGGATTCGTTGAACATATTCAAAAAGTCCAACAACGGCTGCACGAAAATTTAGTGCAGGCGAAGGACGCTCAGGCGCGGTTTTACAACAAAGGACGACGAGTCCCGGCGCTTTACAAGCCTGGTGACCTTGTATGGTTATCTCGACGTAACCTCAAGACCAGACGCCTGAATAACAAGCTGGATGTTCGACGCCTAGGGTCCTTTCCGGTTGTGCGCATGGTTGGCACGAATGCAGCTGAGTTGTCTTTACCATCAGCTTTGCAACGTTTGCATCCGGTTTTCAATGTTTCTCTGTTGATGCCTTTTGTAGGAGATGCTCTTGCGGTTCGCCGTGAACCTTCTCGTTGGACTAGCCTACTTCTTCAAGATGAAACACGCATCAAGACCATTTTGGACTACCGCCTCACTGTCGACGGAGTCCATCAATATTTGGTCAAACTTCAGGGAGCTTTGGACCTTGATGCACTCTGGATGCCTCTGTCTACGATACCTTTCAACCTTGACACGTATCTCGAACGTTTTCACCGCATGTCCCCGTCTTTGGGATCAGGACCGCCGGCGCTGGTGTGGGTTTCGCGAGCAAGACGTTTTTTGGATGGCGCTGGCGCGTCGCCTTCTTAAGAAGAAAATTTTTCTCTCATCTGCTGACCCCTGTGAGCCTAAACAAGCCACTCAAGACTTGGGTATGTGAAAGCAGCGGGAGTTTTTTGTTTTTTCTTCTCTTTTCTTTATATGGGCAGTCATAATTTGTCATGAACTATGCTACTAAGGTTATAATCTACTACACTACGGATCAAATCTTAAAGGCCTTTTGATCCTGAGAACGACCATAGTATGGACATTCCCATTTCATTTCCAGAAATCTCTCAGGTACAAGTTTGGTATGTAATCAAAACGTAAATTTAGTATGTTCGTACAAAAAACATCTCCATGATGAAAAATACATAAGAATTGGACGTACTCGGGATGTAACTTCAGTCGACATCTTCTGATGCTTACAAAGATCAATCCAAGGATATAAATTGTTCCAATGTAATGGAAATGACCGGTTGATGAACACCATATGTCTGATGTTCATATTGTGAACATCAGACGTGAAAATGTATCCAATACATATTTATTTGATGTATTGGATGTGAGATTTATGTACTGAGGCTCAATTGGTGTCACTCGGCCAAGGACTCTCGCATTCTCATCATGAAAGTGCCAATCAGCAAAAGCATAATGAGAAAGTGAGTGATACATGGCTTGCAGTATGGTTTCAAGCAGGTCATTAACCTAATCTAACCTATGTATCGGATGGGGCCAGTGTCAAAAGTACCCACTTCATCCATTCTTGTGTGATGTGTTTCCTCAAATCTCAAATCAAGTCGGATCTTCAGAAATCCTAACCTCCTCTTCCATCAAATCCTTTTCTTCTCTACCTCTACTCATTCAAACAAATCAAGCTCAAGATACTCTTCTTTAATTCAAGATCTCCTACTTCGATCAATTGACATGTAAGATTTCCAGTGATAACATCGAGTTTTTCAGATTGGCCACTATATCTCTAATATCGATGACGGTTAACTGACAATGATACATCATCTGTGTACCCAAACAAGACACAGGACACCAAAACCAATCAGATTCACATTTCAATCAAGTCTAAAGAAAGAGTTAAGGATATACATACCTGTTCAATATCCTTTTGAAGGAGAAACACTCCATATTTGAATAGGTGAGCCCGCAGGAACCCGCTTACCTTTTCTATTTGTCTCCTATTTGTTTTCTATCAGTTTACTTTTTGTTTTCACTTTGTTTTCAATTTTTTTCATTTTTTTTCAACTTGTTTCCAATCTGTTTGTTATCAGAAATATCATTCTGCACCTTATACCTCTCATGTCTCGTCTCATCCTTTGTTGCTCCATTTGCAAGTCAAACTATCGTTCCAAAAAAAGAACCAAACCATCGTGCCAAAAAAAGAATACAAAAAATTAAATCAAATAAAAAACCCGCCAACTGCTCAATTGGGCTGATGTTTGATGGATGTAGCCAGGCTATACGAACTACATCCACAGCGCACTCAGAATTTTCTCGGCAATATATATTGCCAAGATATGTAATGAAAATGTAAATTTTATATTTTGATTATTCAGAGCAGTCATACAAGTTACATGATAATTATGTACAATTGCTGCTCGAGTTAGATAAAAAAGGGATGACCGAAACGTACCTTTTATGTTTATGTTGGGTCGGTGGATCATAAAGACTATGGACGTTTTCACGGTCCACAGATCTTTGTTTGTGGGACAACCGGTGTAATTATATCCCAATTACACCGCTTTTGGACCGTAGTGTAGTATAGCAAGAATAGTAGTTTTCAATTTTATTTGTATAATTAGAAACGGAGAATATTACAATTAAGGAACAGATTTAATATTTTATTATTGTACCTGAATCTCTATATATATTACTTGTTTCCTACGTTTGTTAAGCTTTTCTCCTTATCAGAATAATTATCTATTTTCCCTTTCACTTTCATTCTCCGATTGAGAACCAAGAGTTTCAATAGAACCGTGCCGCAACAAGACAAACTCCGATCTGAGAAGTCTTGAGCAACTCCTAGTTCCGAATACATCCCAGAGCATCACACGAAGTGTCATATTCGAGCTTTGTTATCAAAGCAGGGTTCAGGAACCCTTTTTCATTTAGGATAATATCTGTTGAATATCTGTTAGAATTATAATTATGTTTACAACGTCTATTAATTTCTCTAGTAGTTTTATGTTTTAGATTTTATTGTGCCTTATTTATTATGTTGATTACTTTATATAGTTCTGTTTGATTACTTTGTTAGCTTTTCTTTCATCGAAATTATTATTATCATACTTTCCTTACTAGAAATCACTTTCACTTAACAGAGCCAACCAGAACGGGTTTATACGTTCAAGACAAGACTTGTATCATTTAGGATACAAGGATCCCCATCACACGAAGGTGGTTTGCTGATCCCTAAAGCATGGGGTGTTGGAGCTGTACCGATTTCGACATTGAAATCGTAAAGGTTGAGAGAGTTCACAATGCTTGATCTTTTCAGTCTGCTCTGACCCTACAACAGAAAGAAATAAGGAAGTAGTTGAAATGCAAAAATGAAGAAAATTCAAGAGAATATGATGATGCTGTTCTTGAATATAATTCTTCAACATAACCGGAACAGTAACTGCGGTTAGAAAGCACGGCTTGAAATGGACGGATTAGAACAGAGTGAATGAAGGAAAGGTTTAACTAATCTTCAATGATTCAAAGTCATCAGTTCCTTAAAAATGCTTAGACTTGATCAAAAATCTCAAAGAACCAAAACAACAACAACTACAAGCCAAAACAAAAAAAACATCCCTAATTACATTCGCAAAAAAAAACGAAAAAAAAACCTATACATATTGTTTTCATCACTTCCTTCCTACGAATTATACGTATATGCACATCTGAAACCAAAAAAAGGACTTCTAACTAAAACAAAACAACAACCAAAAAGACCGTACAAAAAAACCCCACACTATAGTACTTCGACTTATTCTTCTCTAATGACTTTCAATTCTTGTAACCCACCCACAAACCTTCTTACTTCTAAACCATCATCAACATCAACATCATCATCCTCGCCCTCATTCGAATTGTGATCTTTTAATGAAGCTTGTTTAGATTTAATACTTAAACCTTTTTCATTCGCAAGATGTAATAAACAAATAAAACAAAACGAAGTGGAAATCTCTTCCATCTTTTCTTTCGGATAAAGTTTTTGTAATCCACCGATCACTTTGGTAAACGTTTTTGATTTTTCTGAATTAATTGAAAGTGGATCGGTTTCGTTTGTTTCAGTTTCAGGTCGATCGTCCTATAGATTCACAAAAAAACCAAATCAAGTTAATCAAACAAAGATGAAAAAGACAGCTTGAATCACTCACGATTTTCTGAGCTTCTAGATCATTAGTTAACTCCTCCAACTCCCTCCAAATATTCTCTTTCAACTTCTTAACATCAACTCGTTTAGCTTTCTTAGCATAACTAATGAACTCAGGCCTAACTCTCGTGTTCAAGTTCTGAGTAGCTGCAATCAAATCTTCTTCTTCTACTTCTTTCACTTCTATGGTGGTTTCTATTGATGGTGTGATAGGTAATGCTCCCACCGGATTATCAAATTCTTCTTCAAAATCAGGTGTGTCATCACCTTCATCTTGAAAGAATTGAGTTGCAAATGGGATCTCTTCATTTGTTCCTGATCATTCATCATTCATCAAAAGTCAATCATCTTGTTTTTTTGATATATCTCAAAAAGTCATGAGAGCTTACCTTCTTCATTAGTTTGGTCGGCAGATGTGCTTTGTGCTGCTGCTGCTGCTGCAGTTTGAGCCCAATAATTTTCATCAATCTCATTATTTGTTGAATTCGGTTGACTAGCTCCAGATTTGACTCTCATAGTAAACTATTATCAAAAAGACAAGTACGATTAGATTCTTTTCAAAAAAAAGAGAGAGCGCGATGTACTAGTAGAGAAAGAATTTACCGTCGCTTTAGGTTTCATATCAAACCTTAAAAGTTGTGAAGCATTGAAATGCATATCATCTGGAAGACAATGTTGTTCCATCATCTGTTTACTTCCCGCAGCACTCTTGCTACCACTCATTTTCTTGATGATCTTTCGATGTGATTTTGGTTTAGGTGGTTTATATCCAGGTAAAGTTAATGGTACTGTACTTGTTTGGAAGATCGTTTTGCGATTGGTAGTTAGAGGTTGAGTGAAATCAAATGAAAATGCGGTTTTCTCTCGTTTTGTTCGGGTCATTGTCGATTGACCTTCTTCCTCACCTGGAAATATTCCAAGTCAATCAAATCTTTAGTAAGATTTGGTTCTTCTAAAAGAAACCTCGAGCCTCGATAAGATTGAGGGTGACTTACGCGCTTTGGAGACTGTTCGTCTTAGTTTCCAGTGTTCAGGGCCAGCCCACATCTTCTTGAGGCTCTTGTCAAAGTAATCAAACATACCACTACTTTCGTTAGCCATGGTACTTTGTCCCATCCGACTTGTCGATGTTTGATCGTCAACCAATGCCATCAGCATATCTCTTTCATTAGGCATCTTATTCGCATTGAATGTTGACATCATCCCAACACCTCCTTCATCATCATCATCGTCTCCAACCCCATCACCCATTGCGAAATCCATATCTGCTGAATTAGGATCATAACCCGAATCGAAAAAATCTCCACCGGCTCCACCTCCAGGTTGATCATTCGGTGGTGGTTCTTCAGCTGTTTCTGCCAGCGCGGCTAGATCCACAAAACATTGGACCGAATCTGTTGCTGAGAATTTGAAATTGGCTAGACAAGGACATATTGTACGCTCTTGAAATGAAGTAAGTGATCCGAGGAAGGAGGCTGGATCAAGGAAAAAAAAGCTTCAAGGTTCAGAACGGTGGTTGAAAAGAAGATCCAGAGAAAAAGTCATACATTTAAGCTTGGAGACATCAATTGTAGGCTGCTCGTCTTCTTCTTGGACTGCATCGTCTTTATCGTCATCCGGAAGATCGGTCAGCGATTTACCACTGGCATCAAAAACGATGGTCATAGTACTATCGATCGCTAGATGACTCATGCTGTTATAGCCGTTGGCGAATATTAGACTTGAACCAGGTAGAAGAATTCAAATGTTTCAACGTACAGGATACCACCTGGGCCACCCTCGTCAAAATCAGCACACGTTTTCTTGAACAATGGATCGACAGTGAATTCGAGTTCAAGATCTTTGACTTTGATCTTGTCATTGAAGTCGACTAAAGATGTTGAATTTGCGTTTGCAGTTCGAGTTCTTGGCTTTTTCACCTTTGTCGCAGCATCTTCGCCCATCTCTTCGTCAGTTGAATTGCCGTCAATATTATTGGCCAGGTCTACAGAAGTTTCTCCGGGTTAGCATCAGAAGATGAAAGTTCTGAGTACGAATATATCCTTACTGTTAGCCTCCTCTGCCAGACCAGAAAGAAGCTTTCCGGTCTCAGTAGCCACACTGTCTACTCGAGAAGTCCATATCTTAACACAGCCATCTAGTGTACAGGAAGCCTTTTGAAGTGGGAAGAATGAGGCGAAATAAATGTACAAAGTTCAAGAAGCAGAAAGATCCGATATACTTACTTTTTGAAAATTGATACCTCCTTGAGCTTCTGGATTGCGTAAAAGGGACATATCGTGAAAGTAGTCAATGAGAGCAAAAGACCAAGTATTGTTAACGTTGATTTTCTGAAAGATAGCAGCAAATCGTTATGATAGGTGATAATTTAGACGTGCCATAATGTGATCAAAGAGATATCAGATTGTGACATGAAGGACCGAAGAGTGGAATATGGATTTGGATGTACATTATCTGTGGCCATCTTCATCCATTCATCATAATTGTTATTCATCACTTCTGTACTGATCACCAGTCTATTTTCACCCCCAATACCTTGTAGCCCGCCACTACCCCTGTTCGCGTTCCGAGCTTGATTTTCTCTCACACGCGCTAAAGCCCCAACCCGGGCACCACCCCCCGTATGGCTATTTGCCTCTAATCCTGGTGAAGCGCGATTGATGGAATTGTTCAAGGTGTTTTGAGAGGTCGCGGTGTGGTCGATATTGTTATTGATAGAGACGGATCGATTAAGACCATTAACACTACGACGAGCTCCAAATTTTCCGCTTAATCTCCTCTTAGCGTGTTCTGCAAGAGATTTCTTCTGAGCTGCACGAGTGGGATCTTCTTCAAAATCGATATCTGATTCATCATCTGATATACCAAAGTTAACCCCTCGTTTGGTGATTTTCTTAGCTTTTTTACGTGCTCGAGGTGAATCTGAGTCTGATGATCCAGAGGTTGAAGGAGTAGAATTTGATTGTAAGTTGTTGTTTTTAATACTTGGTTTCGTCGTTGACTCTTGATCACTTGAATCAGATAATTCTTGAAGTGAATGAGATTTTTTTGAAGTTCTTCCTGACTTTGATCGTTTGGATGACATGGTATGGTGAGTGGATTTGAATGTTTTGGGATCAGCGTGTTCTTTTCTGAATATCTGTTTAGTATGATGTGTTTTTTTTGCTTGAATGAAAAGTTGATGATGGGGAAATGAAAGTGAAAGCGAAAGTGTCAAGTTGAGTGTTGGGTTGACCGTGTATGCACTCACCCTGTATTTCCAGAATGATTTCCATCTGAACTCACCCTCGATTGAAGCATATTGCGCATACATCAACACCCTTGATAAATACAAAGATTCACAATCTCATCTTTCTCACCTTGAAAGTTGAACCTGTTCCGCTGTTCAATTACTCTTCCAACACCATTTGCTTTTCAGATTGAAATTCTATTAAGCTTGAATTACATCATACAATCAGTTAAAAAAGCTGAGTCGAGAGGGACCGGGGTTATAGCGATGCATTGACTTGAGAGGACTATCTGTGCCCTGATGGATATTAATAGCTCAGAGAATTTATCAGAGACATAGCGAATGTAGGTACTGGTTTGCCCATCCAGAGTGTCATAGTTCTCGATTATCCTTCACAATCATGAGCTTGGATAATTCTAGTTGAAATGAAAAAAAATGACAAGGATTCAAGTAGCCTTGTTTTGATTGTTTCATCATTTCCTAACTTGAACTAAATCTGTAACTTCTAAGATGTCATTACTACTAAGAATTGATAAATGAAATGACGAAGAAAGAAAAATGATTCAAATGAAATACAAGCTATGACAAGAAGCATTCAGGAGTAAAACTCTAAGGATAAGAGGATCGATAGGCAGAAGAGTGAGACAAGAAGTGTGTTTGTTTAAAATTCCCAGGAAGAGATATAAAAGAAGCGAAATGAGAGCCCTTAGAGCCAACTAGGATCAATCGGCCCAAGATCATCCTCATCGTCAACCACAATTGTCTTAGCGTGCCGTGCCATGCGTTGTCTGAATGCATTCACGAGGTAAGATCGTCGATTTCGGTTGGGTTGATCGAGATAATCTTCCGGATCAGTGTAGCGTGCCTGAAGGTTTCGAGACTCTGCTTGATCGTTGAGACTTCGTATGTAAGAATCAAAAGGTGGGCAGGACCTTTTGATAAAGATTGGAGATGACGACTTGAATGGTCGCAGAAGAGTGGAGTGAGACAAATTGCAGCCGATTGGGAATTGGTGATCGTGCTGAATTGTTCGGTCAGATGGCTCAGCTAATCTCGAGGCACGGTAGCTGGTAGACGTGCGGATTGCTTTGAGTGAGCGTGAAGATCTGATGAGCGCCTATCAATTTTATAAAGCGAGGTCAATTAGTTTTATGGACTTGAAAGAAGGAAGCGAGATATAGTCAGAAAGTATGAGTTGTTTACCTGAACGCGCGCCATGGTGAATATGCGATAATAGCAAACCCTTGCATACTGTTGAACAGATGAAAAGCAAGTTTGGGGCAAGAGGATGTTAGAGGGCGCAAAAAAGCGGAAGTGGTTGAGGACCAAGTAGATGGCCGGCTGGAGAATGGAGAAGAGGTGTCTGGCGAGTGGGTCGGTTGATATCAGGAGTTGAGAGAGCCAGAGGGGCTAGATGACATTAAACAACAAACATTAGATATAAGTCATGGGAAGTAGACAAAACAAATGAAAGGGACAAACATTCAGAGGGAAATTGAGTTGAGTGGATGACGGGTTGAAAATCTGATGGAGGGTAACATCAAACTTCTTCATTGCTGATACCGGTAATTTCGAGTTGGCAAATCCAGCTTGACGGAAGGCAATGTTGAAATTCGGGAAGAGGGATTGTTTCATGGTTTTAGGTGAGGTGATGGCAATGGTGATGTTGATGAAGATTTGAGATGCCAATGAGAGGAGATGAATGAGGAGGTGAGGGTGAGATGGGAAAGTGGAAGCAGTGGAGGCAGAGAAAAAGGTAGTCATGATGGATTGGAATTGAGCTGATGATTTCGAAGAATGTAAATCCTTTGTTGTCTGTGTGAGATAACTTGATAGGAAAGCGGAGGACGAATGCTTAGGCTGAGTCAAAGGAAAGCGCACTTTATGTTCCCTTGGGATATACCAGCCATCGTCTGAACATATGTGGTGAAGTAGGCTGAGCATTATTCGCAGGATAGAACCATCACAGGCACATAGCAATTTGCTTAGAAATTATTCAATATTCAGGGCAGCTAGCCATGATTTTGATCTCTAGAATGCCATTTCTAATCTGATGATCCATGGGTGCTTTCATTTTGTTCGCGTTGCATTACAAACAGGACATGTTAGACTCATGCCACCGAACCCACTGCCAAGGCACGGTAGATAGCGCTCACAGCAAGACAAATGATTGATGTGGCATCACGTTTGTGTGGCTGACGCGAAACAAGTCTTCGCAAAGGACAAAACTTGTATCTTGCTTGTGGCCTTTATAATTGGTGACCCTTGTGATGAATACCTCGCAAAAGCTGCATTTACATCCTTCACTCTTGGATCGAGTGTGGACATGATATACACGTGAAGTGGGAATGTCGGGGGAGCAGTAGGGAAGTCAGAATTGACCCACTTTCTTTTCTCAATTGACATGATTTTTCCCCCGGTCATCACCACATCCTGGAATGGGGTGAAGAACAATAGGCAGATGAGAGTGCAAAGATTGCGAGAAATATCCTTGGGTGGGTGATGAGAATATCCTCAAGAGCCACAACCAAACTTTCACTGAAGAGAAGATATAATTCTGATGTCTCTCATCAAGTGCGAAGAAGTAATCATCAAAGAAAGCAAATTAAGGATCTCTTTGAATTCTACAAACTTTCTACTATTCATGCAAAAGAACTTGAAGGAGTAACTCTTTGGGTCAAGTTCGTATCAAGCGTATAAAAACTCAAATAAACCCTACTTCAGACTGAGTGATTGTTAAACCAAACTCATTCAGTTTGATTTGTATGATTCGTATCTCTTCACTTTACACATTTCTCCAAGCCCTCACAAAAGAAAGATTCATACCGAAAAATGGTATCCAAAGAAAAACCCAATTTTCAATATGATTTGATTCTTTTACAACATCAAACAAAATGCAAGAATCTTCAAGTATCAGATACAGGTGAATCAGCAGTAATAGTAATAGTAGGCATCAAATTAGATTCAGCTTCTTTAGCTTGTTGGATCTCAAGTTGTTTAGCTTTCCAAGCATGTGCCATTTCCACCAACTTAAATGTACCAGGGTTTCTTTCTTTCTCGTCATCTGGAAATACCAAATCCCAATCTATGAAAAGACAAAAAAACAATCAGTTCAATTCAATTAAACTTTGATCAAGAATAATCCTTTTGATTGGAATTGAATTTTTTTGTACTTACATTCTTCTTTGTCTCCTGTTCCTTCAACTTTGCGCCATTTTCTCATAGGTCTTGGAATCATTGCTTCAACTTTTGCCATCGATCCTGGATCACCAATTTCAGCTTCAAGTAATTTCCAATGATCCAATATAATAGAACGCTATAACACCAAAAACGAATTCACAAAACGTCAAAAAGAGCCTCAAGAAAATGTCATAGATTATTCAAAAGTGAAAATATGATCGAACCTGTTCTTTGAGATTATCCTTTACAGGTCCTTCAACTTCATTCTTCCATCGTTTTCTAATATCATCATATCCTCTCTTGAGCACTTCTCTAGCTAATCTGATTCCTTCAACTCTTGCTTCTTCAGCTGCTTTTTCATCTTTCTCTACTGGAACTTTTTCTCCTTCATCTTCATCTTCATCATCTTCATCCAGACCAAGGTATCGATCAGAAATCGCTTTAGCTGTTGAAATCTCAAACTAACCCAAAAAAAATCATCATACTCATCAGTATCGAAACAAAGTTCTATCTGAAACTGGAATAAAAGATTTTGCAAAGATCGAATCTTACTTTAGCCCAAGAAGTCCAAACTTTAACATGTCCGCTAGCCAAAGCCAATCGTTCAAAAAGCTTTCTAGCCCGATCCCATTCTTCTTCTTCTTCTTCAAAATCAATATAAGCTTTCCAAACACATTCAGGATCATACAAATCATTTTGTGAGATCGCCATTTCATATATCGCTCTGGCTCGATCTACTTCCATTAATCCTCTTTCTAATCCGGCGAATTGAATCCAAGCTGATGGATAAGTTGGATCAAACTGATTCAAGAAAGACATAATTATTAAAAAAAACCTTTTGAAGAAAAGAATTATAAAAGGTGGAGTAGATACTTACTTCTAGGAACTTCTCGTATAATTTTCTACACCTATCAAACTCTCTAAGTTGTAATTCCATATCCAAATAAACCTACGAAGATAGACAAACCATGAAAGTTCAATCCAAGACGATTAAAACCAAAAATTACAATTAAAAGACCAATCGAACCTTGAATGATTTAGGTTTAGGTGCCAACCCGATAGCAGTTCCCATAATCTTCCTAGCCTTATCCAAATTCAGCTGACGCAACTCGAAATGTGCATACCTGAACAGGAAGATGAGATACGAAAGGAAAATCACATTGATTGACCGATCCTTGACTTCTTGAACAAGGATAGAAAGGGGTACTTACATATCCCAAACTTTTGAAAAGGTGAACCGTTTATGAGGGATCAATTTTAAACAAGCTTCATACACTTGTCTGACACGTTCAGCATCCTGAATGATACAATATCAAGATACATAGATTAGAAGTCTGATAGACAAAACACCCAAGAGGTTTATCACTGCTGTATTACCTTAGTCTCTGTTTCTTCAAATGTAGCATATCCTAACCAAAGAAAAATGTAACGTCTCCAATACCTACAACATTTATTAAATCAAACCGCAATCAGTTTTCCCAAGTTGAACCCATACCATACCATTTGCTCGATCTTCCAAATCCTAATCCGGACACACCTACTTACCGTTTGTCATCAGAAGGAGGAACTTGAGCGATCGCCCGTTCATAAACTTCACGTATCCTTGTAATAGCTTGTTGTGGATCATCATGATCACAAGATTTCAGTGCGTTTTCTTCTAATCGTGCATACTCGAACCATACATCATAATTCAGTTGTCCTCCATTAGCTAATTCTTCTTCCTATTTCAATCAATACATTATCATCCAAACTTCACGTCAGCTTTGGAATTTGGTATGAGATGGTCTTGGAAGATGTTTGACTCAACATATTGAATCCGCCGTTTTCCTAAAACTGTGGCTTCAATTCCTGCTCGATCACCGAACTGTTTTTCAAAATTAGTATAAGAAGCGTATAGTCCAACTGATTTAGACCTCGGTAATCGATCTAAAGCATACTGAAGATTTGAACAGAGTATTCCTGGTCAGTTTAGACTCGAGCTATGTCATCGATCAAGATGATTACCTTATAGATCATTCTAGCTCGATCATATTCTTTATGTCGACTTTCCATTTTGGCAAAGGCTGTATAAATACTTTGAGCTCGTTCTAGATCATCTTCTTCTTCACCAAAATATTCAAAAGCCATTTGAAAGATCTCCCTAGATCGTTCTAAAGAAGATGTGAACAAACAAAAGCATCAAAATCTAATCATCTTAAGAATCCTTGATCCATCATTCTCTTCTCAGATCATGTAAGTGATCCGAGTGATCACTCACCAATCTTTTGTTTTTCTTCTTCAAACTTAGCCCATTTGATCCAATTCTTAGGATCAGGATGACAAGCAATCATTCGTTCATAAAGCAAACTAGCTCGATCGAATTCTTGATACCTAACTTCCATTTTAATATAAGCACTCCAAGCTTTCTCATCAGGTTCCCATGACATCCATCTTTCAAACACTTGTCTTGCACCTGCAATATTCCCAAGTAATTCTTCTAAATATACATATTTGTACCAGATTTGATTGATCCGAGGTAATAGTGTTACTGCCCTATCGAATAAGTTTCTTGCATGTTGAATGTTTCGGGCTTTTAATTCCTACGTAAATTTGATTTCGAAATGAATTGGGATTAGTCTAAATCGTAAAATAAAACCTTGAATGAGTTTTTCTGTTTGTTTCTCTTCTTACCATTTCACAATAACTTAACCAAAGTTTTTCCGAAGTAGGTGCTACATCAAGTGCTCTTTCAAATACACTACGAGCTCTAGCAAATTCACTCTGTGATGCTTCCCAAGTTCCATACTTTGTCCAAGCTCTCAACTAAAACAAAAATCAAACAGAAACACAACTTTGAGTTGAAGGTCAGATGATCGGGTTGACTTTGTAAGATTTGTTTCTTACGTCTTGACGAGTTCTTCTAATCACTTCTTCAAATTCTTTCCGTTTTCTACCTCTGTATTCATGAAGTTCTTCGAAATCTTCAACTTTTTGACGTGGTGCTGCTACTCCAGTCTCTTGTCTTTCTTGAGCCTGTGGAGTAAATCAAATGAAACAATGAGTTGATATGATGGGTTATGAGTGATGAGGGATGAACTAACTTCGCGTAAGAGTTGTTCTGCAGTGATTTGTACTGGAGCTGGTGCTCTGTTCTTGACCTCTGACGGAAGAATGATAGAGTGAGTAATTGATTTGAAAATCCAGATGATGATGATCAATTTCACTGACTTGGAGCCCTGGCGTCTGCCATGATGATGATCGATTGAAGGGATTGTCTTGAGGTAAAGTTTGATGATAAACTTGAAATGCTGATGAATTGAACTGAACTTCAAACCACGGTGAGCCTGAAGTTCGATCGAGTCAGAGTGGATGGATGGATGAATGAAGGATGCTGTGTATGTAAACCCATACTATTGTAATATTCCATCACTGTAATGTTTCAAAACCCATGACTCAACCACAGTCCAAGTGATTTGAAATTTTGAAAACGATCCTTAACTTCATTTCTCAACTTTCTTCTTGTACCTTTGATTTCATTTGACTTCAAAGATGGGTTTCTCAAGACCACGTTATAATCAAAAAGCAAGATCACATCGATCAAATCAACAAACTCCAAATGAACTCAATCAAAATCAAGATGGTACTCCAACAGATTCGATCAATCCTCCTTCCACTGAGAAAATGTCAAAGAAGAAACAAAAGAGATTTGAAAGTTATTTGGCTAAGAAGTTGAAAAAAGACCAACATCATCAACTTTTAAAAGTAAGTTCTTCTTTCTCTTTCTTAACCTCATCTTTCATTACAAGAACTCTGATCATCAATCCCAACATCTTGATCTTCATAGGAGATAGAGTTAGTCATCAATTGCATTCAATTCATAAACATAAAATTCTTATTCTTCTTTCTTTGGTTTTGTTCAACATCATCAGAGAATCACAATCAACAGTTTTAGATCCATCAGCATTAGTTTCAACTGCTAATTTAAATTCAGCATCAGTTGCAAGAACTCAAAGAGAAATCAAAGAAGTAGAAGCTAAGATTGAATTAAGAAAGAGAGAAAGAGCTCAATTAATCATTTCAAATAGAAAAAGAAAACATCAAACGTTTCATAGTGATGATGAAAATCAAGAAGAAGATGATGAGAAATATCAAGTTAAAAAGAATCATAATTGGAAACCTACTCAAAATTCAACGGATCTTATCATACCCAACTCTTTTTCGGGAGCTCTTACAATCGAACCTAATGAATTTACCAAAAACTCTGGGCCTCCTAAACCTAGTACCTCCGATCATTCTCAATCAACAGCTTTACTCACCAAACCCACCCTCGGAAGTGCACTTGCACCTAACGCAGTCACTCGTGTCGTCTCGAAACGTAAACCCAAGACCGTGGGATGGAAAAACTCAAAAAGAAGGGCGGATGTCGATCAAATCGAATCAGATGAAGACTCTTTCAATAGCTCTGATTCAGCTTACGATAGCTCAAGTGATGAAGAAAAAACTAGTTCAAAATCTTCACATCAACCTGATCTTCCAGAAGAAGAAGAGGAATGGACAGGTTGTCAATTTGAAGTAGAGAATGAAGATGTAGAATCATTAGATGAAGAAATGGAAAGATCTGGATCGAAAGAACAACAAGAACGAGTCAAAGGTAGTTTTCGAGATTGGGCAAATGCACAATTACTCCAAGTGGATAATAATCAGTCCGAGGAACCCACTCTAAATCAAGATGTCGACCCTTCGTCTACTCCCATAGCAATACCAACCAATCCTCGACCTCAACGCTCCGATACTAAATGTGGTCCACTAGGTGCACCACTCGATCTACCTGAAACTGATCTTTTCCTTCATCAAAAGACAATCAACGTACCACTCACAAGATCAGAAGACATCAAAGCATCGAGATCTTTACTTCCAATCTTTGCAGAAGAACATACAGTGATGGACGCAATCCGACGACATCCAGTAGTAGTAATCTGTGGAGAGACTGGTAGTGGAAAAACCACTCAATTACCTCAATTTCTTTATGAAGCGGGGTGGGGTAGAGAGGATGGAGATAATCCTGGTATGATCGGGATCACTCAACCGCGTAGAGTTGCAGCTGTTAGTATGGCTAGTAGAGTTGAAAATGAAATGGGATTAAAAGGAAAAGGTGTGGTAGCTTTTCAGATTCGGTATGAGGCTACTACTGAACATCAAACTAGATTGAAGTTTATGACGGATGGTGTATTACTTAGAGAATTAGCTGCTGATTTCCTTTTAAGTAAATATAGTGTGATCATTGTTGATGAAGCTCATGAAAGGAGTGTGAATACTGATGTACTCATTGGGGTTTTGAGTCGAATCGTTCGACTTCGTCTAAAAATGTGGCGCGAGCAATTCAACAAACCGAACGAAACTGGCAAAAGTAATCAAGTCAAACCTTTACGACTGATTATCATGTCGGCTACTTTGAGAGTTACCGATTTCACCCTCAACACTACACTTTTTTCAGAACCTCCACCTGTGATCACAATTGCAGCAAGACAATTTCCAGTAGCTGTACACTTCAATCGAAAAACTAATGGAGATTATATTACAGAATCATACAAAAAAGCGAGTAAGATTCATACTAGATTACCGCCGGGTGGGATCTTGATCTTTTTAACCGGTCAATTAGAAATCATGAATCTTTGTAAAAAACTTTCGAATAAGTACGGAAAAAAATCGATTGAGGAAAGAAAGAAAGGACAATCGAAATCGTTCATCAAACTTGATTCTCGTAGATCTTATACAACTTTGAAAGACGTTGAAGCACCGATTGTTGGTGAATCTGAGTTGAATACGGATACTGTTGAAGTTGAAGATATTCAACTTGGAAAAGATACTCATGATTTGGCTGCAGATGTGGATGAAGGTCATGAAGCTGAAGAAGATCCCGAAGCGCTTGATACTGAAGATGAAGATGATATGGAAGAGAATGACCTTGATTTGATGGAAGATAGTGATGGTACGATTTGCCTCTCTTCATTTTCACTGTAGGGATCTTCTCAGCTAACATGCCAAAACTTTGCCGAAAAAAATAGTGCCGATGTATATTCTACCTCTCTATTCACTTCTTCCTACAGACGAACAAATGAAAGTCTTCGAAGATCCACCAGAAGATTCACGATTAGTCGTGATAGCCACCAATGTAGCCGAAACCTCATTAACGATCCCAAACATAAGATATGTAATAGATAGTGGAAGAGCAAAAGAACGACACTATGATCTAAGTAGTGGAATTCAATCTTTCGAAATCGATTGGATTTCCAAGGCATCAGCATCCCAAAGGTCAGGTAGAGCAGGAAGAACTGGACCAGGACATTGTTATCGACTTTATTCTTCTGCGGTATATGAAAATTATTTTCAAGATTATTCTAAACCTGAAATTCAAAGAATGCCAATTGATGGGATCGTTCTACAAATGAAATCTATGAATATCGATACCGTTACTAATTTCCCATTTCCTACTCCACCTGATAGATATTCTTTGAGGAAAGCTGAAGTTGGATTGGCTCATTTGGGTGCACTTACTTTTCAGAAAGGCTTTGATCATTGGTGTTTAGATGGAGAAAAAGTTATGGAAGCTAGGATTACTGAGTTGGGTAGGATCATGGCACAGTACCCACTTACACCTAGGTTTGCTAGAATGTTGGTTTCAGGATCTCAACATGGTTGTTTACCTTATGTGATAGCTTTAGTATCGATTCTTTCAGTAGGAGATCCGTTTTTGCATGAAGATGTGATTACGGGTGATGATGGTGGATCAGATGAGGAGCAATTAGGTGCAGAGATTCATGAGATGACAAGTGAAGAATTAAAATTGAAAGAAATACGAAAATCGAAACGAAAACGATTTTATCAAATTCAACAACAATATTCTAAATTAGGAGGAGGCATGAGTGATCTGTTCAAATCATTGTCTGTCGTTGGTGCTTATGAATTTAATAAAACTGGATCAAGTGAATTTTGTGAAGAAAACTTTTTAAGATTAAAAGCTATGGAGGAGATTCATAAATTAAGAAAGCAAATCACTAAGATTGTACAGAAGAATCATGTGGGAGAAGGATTGGTAGAGTATTTATCTGATTTAAGACCTCCGAACGAATTACAATTGAAAGTTTTAAGACAATTGATTACAGCTTCATTTATTGATCAAGTGGCCATCAAAGCTAGTCTTTTACCAAATTCATCATCCACTTCGAATAAAACGAATCAAAATAAAAATCACTTGATTGCTTATAGGACCATAGGGATCAAAGAAGAAGTCTTTATTCATCCTTCTTCAATCTTATTCACTTCTTCATCAATCAATTCACCAGAATTTATAGTTTTTCAAGAATTAATCAAAACCAAAAACCGGATCTGGATCAAAGGAATCACTAAAGTGAATCAAGCTTGGTTACCAGTGATTGGAAAATCACTTTGTACATTTAAATCATTAGAAGGAATTAAACCTCTGAAGAAAGTTGAAGATCAGAGCTTTCACGAGGTTTCGAAAGATGAGAATCAGAGAGTTTGTTTTGTTCAACCTAGGTTTGGTGGACCTGGGTTGGATTTCGAGTTAAATCCTATTGAAGTTATACAAAAGAAAGTGGGAAATCGATGGGTTTTTGTTTAGTGAAAGGTTGAATAAATAAAAGTATATATTATTTTCAAATTGATGTGATTGTTTTTGGAATGCTTGGTTTGTATCAGTTAATACCTTTTGAGATGATGTTCCTTGTATTGAAAATTGAAGTGTATTATTTATTGAGTTGTCTCGGGTGATGCGATTGTTGAGATGTGGAAGTTAAAGATTGAGAGAGTTGCATAGATTTAAAAGCACTCGCAAAACCTGACTTCAGTTCCTGGGTGGGGTTCACTCAAGATGATCGCAAGTCTTGGAAGAGACTAAACAGAAAGCCTTCAAATTCCCGGCCTTTGGGACGTTCTTTGTCACTTCAGCCTTTGAAACATAATTTCAGATGCAAGATGATAGAGGAGGATTTTTTGTTCGATCAAACCTCGTATAACATAAGTCTAGCTCAAATTGTCTGAGAATTTTGCTGGGGGTATAGTAGAGCTTGACCAGTGAATTACTGAGTGAGTGATTCACGGGATCCGTGATTCACCCAACTGATACATACTATGTACCATCATTCACTAACCTGATAACACATGTCGTGGAATAATCTTCCAATTCTTTGACTTTGGTGAATTAGAGGGAACATGAGTATATCAGATTGATAGGTACAAACTGAACTGAGAGGAAAAACAAGAGAGGTATCCGTGAGATTTCTAATAGAGGTCGTTATCGTCAGATATTATAATTGAGAAGTGAAGAAATTGGGTGTAAGAAAAGAGAAAACATGGATACTGTTTGGGATCTGGATTGCCTGCACAGATAGAAAAATCTGTGAGGGAGAGAAATTGATCTAACAAGAAAGATAGCGCTATCTGGGGAGGGATATTCTTCGTCTCAAGAATCAAAGAAATTCATACAGTAACCCCAAGAAAATTCTAGGAGTCTCAAAAGTTACACGAGACAAATTGATAAATGTCCTCACCAAAGAGTTTTTGAACTTTAGGTGTCACGTGAATGTAATCCTACGTGAAAAATTGGTCCTCAAAAGGGTAAGACTAGTGTCTTAAATTCAGTAGCAAGGGAAAACTTACCCAGAAGAAGTATTCATCAACATTAGGACAAACGGTATTATTGGTAAAGCAGCTGTCAGTGAGGTTTTTGATTCCATACTAGTAAGACATACAAACTTTTGATCAGATAACACAATATTAAGAATGGCAACGGCTTCATGGATATGATACTAGACGAACCTTTTTAGGATGTGTGACTATGAAATCCCATATATTCGATATGTCATAGACTTTCAAATCACAGTCTGCAACATTATTGGCTTGTGGCTTTGCAAAAGTCGAGAACAGACCCTGATAATGGGCATATACATCAGTAGAAAAGCCACAAGTGAAGTCGTTTGGATGAGGCATACTGACATCATTGTATTGTTTGATAAGTGCTCGTAACATACTCAGGAGTTCTTCTGATTTTTGTTTATTACCGTTGGTCCATTTCTTAACACCTGCATGTTGAAGTGGGACCATGGAAGTATCTGGTACAGTAATGATCATGAATTTTGAACGAAATCTGGGTACCATTGAATTCATTGTCGACCAACATGAGCACATGATGAATAAGTACGTGCCAATCAAGTCAAAGCAAGCTTGTTTGTAGTGCTACGAGCCAACAACTGGACTCAACTTTTTCACGTTATGATTCCCACGTAGATGTTTTATCTGATATTGAACTTCCTGGAGTTGTCTTTGTACCCTCACGGTAGCATTCACATATAATGGGTCAGTGAAATCTTGTGCTCCTTTGCCACCATTGGTATCAGGGTTGACGGCATCCGTCCGAATCGCGTCTACGGGGTTGATGCCAACCCACATGATGTACAGAACTTCCTTTTTACCATGATTGACTTTGGAGGCTTCTAGATCTGAGAGGTAAGTCTGAATCTGTTCTCGAGTATCCGGAACGGTCACCGCAAATTTGGTAAGTTTCTGATTGGCGTGAGCATTATTACTGCTCAATCCCAAAGTCATGTCAGTGGGCACATTTGGTGGCGAGTTCTCAAGTACTGGCTAGGCTCCTAGGCTCTAGGAAGTGAGGGGCATGAAATATTTATTGAGAAAGGAATGTGGCTCACTGTGCGTATACGTGTAATTTGACTGGGTGATCCACGGACAGCCTTTTTGCCAAAGTGTTTGGCCACTGAACACCAATGGAAGCTTTTCCGAGTGCCTCAAAGACCGGATCTAAATTTTGAGTCAATGACCAAATCATTAGCTATCATAAATTTCCTTGAATTTCCACAAAAACAATTAACGTGGAAGCGCCAGTATCTTGCGTGCCGCAAAATTATCCGGATGCACATTGCAAACATCAACTTACTTTGCAGAGGCGCTGAGGCATTATGACCGTTGTCTTTGTACCCATGATTTATTGTACGCATGGTATTTGAACAAGCAACACTCTAATCAGCATTCAGGGGGATCATTTGTTTTGTGGTCGGGAAACCAACCTGAGTACGAATCACCAAATACAACTACGGACGAAAATGGGGAATGAGGTTTATTGCAGGACGCTGGTCTGTAAGCAATTCAGAAGCGTGAGGCTTGGATAATGTCTCCCGCTCCGGGTATTTGACCCAGCCCCAATAGTTTTGTAGATTTTTACAGCACTTACTTGGCCGAAATGAAATCGATACATAGCAAGAAAGTTGTCAAGTAGATCATCGTCCGTGGAAGCTGGTGTAAGTTGGGAAGACGGGTTATGTACTTTAGACGGAGAGGAATCGGAAATGTTCGCTTCACGTTAGCAAGATTGCTATGGTATGTTGCAAGTCGCGATAAAGGAACGAAGTAACAAGCCGCAAAGATTGTGATACACTCCCTCTCCTTATAATTGACTTAAGCTCGCAGAATTTGCCCAACATGTCCCAGAGCCGCGGGAAAACATGAATTCAAACTCATATTGGATCGACTTACTCATGGGAGTTTCCTCCAAAACTATCTTATTTTCACCTCTGTGTACTGTATACGGGGCTTTCAAAGCACCAGTTATAGTGTACATGTAAGCTGCTAAGAGAGGGGATTTAATTCATCTCCCTTCCTCTCGCTTCCTATGACACAAGCTGCCAGTTACACACACATTTATTACTACCATCCACTAGACCTGAGTAAAACACCCGTACCACGGTACTGCCCGGGTACAAGAGACCGACCTCCACGCCATGTACCAAATCAAAGTTGGAAGAAGCACAAAGTTAGCTCCAAAAAAAAAAGTTAGCTCCACTTTATCACCCACCGCACACCTACCTTGAACCATGAATATAGCGACTCCGACTATCCCAGCTGGGACCGTATCCCAACTCGAAGCGCTTGCCAACTCGTTTGACCTACTAGCCAACACGCAAACTAGTGAAAGCACTGCTGTTGGTACCCAACAGACGACGACCGGCCCCCAAGCACTCAATAAGTCACTCAATAAACGGCGCAACACTAAGACTACCAATAAGAACAACAAAAAGCAAAAGACACCGGGCGACACTATCAACATCGCTGACATACAAGCCACGAACAAGACCGCTATGGAGCTCCGATGTTTAGCTGAAAAGCATGCTCGAACTGGAATGAGCCAAGAAGTATTTCAATGTATACTGAAATTCCACGAAGAGATGGAAACCTTAATTGCTATAAAAGCACTCGAATTGGGAACTACTGTATCGGCCATCGAAGAGATCTTGTAAGTCTATTTTTACTCAATTCAATCCACAAACTCAAACTTACTGAGATTGATCATCATAATAGTGGAAAGTACATAGGGGTACGTAGACCATCAGCATGGAATGGTTACCTCCAAAGCGCTTTGGCGAAGGCAATTTTCAAAGAAGGTAAGGTAACTCTTCGAATTTTACACAACACAAATAAATTATTAATGTAAATTCATCACAAATAGCTGGCGGCATTGGCAGTGGAGAGGCTATGCGCGCATTAAGCGCAAAGTGGGCCAACATGGACAAACAAGAAAAACAAACTTATAGGAAAGGATCGCAGGACACGACAATTGCTGAATCGCTTGACCAGGACCTGGCTGAATCCGATTTTGGGGTCCACGCGCGAATCGAAATCCTCCAGCCCCGTACCAACGTGTTGACTAATCCTCGCTCTCCCAAAGAACACAAAATCGCTGCCGAACGCCTGTTGAATGAAACGTTAGCCAGGGTAAGGTGTTCCTTTTAACACTCAGTGGTGATTTAATTCGGAATTAATAAAGTTTAAACTAGTGTATTCCTGTAGCCAAAACTCACCATTTTGAGGTGGCTATCATAGCCGTCTCCACCCACATCGCCAAACACCACTTCCAGATAACCAAGAACACCATTGGCCTTGACAAAGCTATTGGTATAATATATGGAAGTGATGGTGTCAACGCAATGCCTGTACAGTTGCAATCGTACCTAGTGGGTAAAACCCCCATTGCGTTGAAAACGGAATTAGAAAGTGAGTTGCAGTCACTAGATTTATTATATTATACCGGTGTATGCTCATTGTGTGTATATTTCGAAAGATACAGGCCGAAAGTTTCAAACCCGCGTAGTTCACGCCCTCTCAGCGTTTCTATGTTGGTACTCCATTCTTAAGACTCCCGATATCGTAAACTAAAATATCAAATTTTCTTTGGTTCTGATTAGATGAGACCACCGGGTTGAAACATTGGCCTTGGAGCAACTGTGACAAGACTCTTGCCCACGCCGGATACGAATTAAAACTACTACCTGGAGCAAAATCTGATATCATGACTCTCAAGACAAACAGCAACAGCCTCAACCAGGCTAAACTTTTAGCACTCGAGAAGGACCTCAAGGAGCATTTGGTCCAGTTGGTTCCAATTCAACGTACACAAGCACAAGCAATTCCAATCAGCCATAACGATCAAACTCAAATTGATCCTCACGTGACTCAACATGGCAACAACCAAAGTCAAGTCAATGCCACTTCCGACAGAATCAACTCAACTACCTTGGATCTTAATTTTAACGAAAGCTTCAATCGCGTCAATACAAACATCATCGACCCTTGTACTGTAGACCCCTCATTGTATGGAAACATGTAAACAACAAAAAAATATTTGTTTTTTTTGTCGTTCGTATCTTACATTCGTATCTTAAAATACAAGTTGTCAATTTCATTTGAAACTATATTTTCCTTTTTCATCATATTTTCCTTTTTCATCGAAATGAATATATTGAACGTTGTGTTTGAAAGTTGATAGTTTGGTAGTTTGGTATACTTTGATCAATATCAAAGTCGGGAGCCTGAAATGGAGATTGGTTGGTCCCGATCGATTTGATTGAGAGACTTCTAATATGTTGAAGTCCAAGGTATTTGGATTAATTAACCAGCAAGAACCTGGATATCACAATCAATATGATATGATCAGTACGACAATGAACTAACTTAGTTTGTTCATTGTTGATCAATCTGTAAGTACAAGTAAGCAAGTAAAGAACGCGGCCGCGTGTTGCTCCCGATATTGGAAAGATATTGGGAGGGCTTGACACGCGATGGGTTGTTTATTGATGACATTGCATAAATTGTATTGAATGTCGTGAGGACTTGAGTATATAAGTTCGAGTTTATGGTGAAAAGTTTCCCCTCCGTTAAACTGCGCCTCGTCCGATTTAGTCTCTTGATTAGCATAATCTTTTTATTAGTATCTTGTTTGGCTCTTACCAGATTGGTGTTCTTCATCAGCATCATCTTTTAAATCTTCTGGTTTCAATAGATACAATTCTCAAATTTCTCAATTCCTAACTCGACGACTTTCAATTCCTAACTCGACGACTCTCAATTCCTAACTCGACGACTTTACTTTACCGATCGATTATACTTATCATACTCAATCATGGTCACGACTGTCACACCGTCATCGTTTCCCACTGACTATGAGCCGAATTCGTCACCAAACACGTACCAAACTCGAGGTACATCTGTTGAAGACGCTACTTTATCCACACCCCTCAAAGGACCAATCCCGATCAACCGTTATGGATATTTGTCACCAGGACCACATCATGTTACACGAACCTCACCGAAGCCACGACGTGATTCAGTTTTTGTTCATCTGGGAATACCGATGCAATCTGGAGCGCTTCCGGAAGTGTTGAATTGGATCGACCAATGCTTTCACTGTGGCCAATTTGGCCACCGACAATCCTCTTGCCCTGATGCCAAAGCCCACCGTCGACCAACAGCCGAGCATTTCAATAACTGGCGCCTTGTGAGGTTCGGTAAGTATGGGCCCACGAAGCTTTATAGTGTTTTTGCTCTTTGGCCGAGTCTCATGGCAATTGAAGCCGCGCCAAAGGACGAGTAAGTCAAAGGTTTAACCTACATTTAATTTTATTTCATATCATTTAAACAATCATGTATCTTATGTTAGATTTGCACCAGCCTTGTCCGAAGTGGTGCACCAACACCATACTTTGGCTGATATGATTGTTGACCCGGTACAAGAAGTGAATACCTCGGATGATATGATTGTCACGTGAGTTAAAAAGGAACACCTCATCAAACCGGCCATCATACTTATATTTGTCAACGGTCCCTACCGCGGTCAAAGAGACCTATAGACCTATAACTCCCGTGCATGGGCCACCACCCATCCCTTGGGCTACTCGGCCTTCCCAAAGAAACCCACCTCCTTCCGATGAGGTCTTTTTTGATGCGGGTTGCATCTGCCTTTATTTATAACACCAGGCTGACTCGATTTTTCTGTCTTTTTTATTATTATCTATGTGTTTTCTTGTATTTGTATTGCACTTAGTTATTAGTTAGTGATAGCTTGGACTTGATCATTGTTTTCTTGATTAGCTAGTGATGTGTATTGGCTACTGCCTGGTCAATAAAATAAGTAAAATAAGCAACCATGGCACTGGTGGAATAAGCAACTATGGCACTGGGCCAACTCAACCTGTTTTGTATCTCAATTTTTTTTCTTATTGTCAAAGTATTTTTCAGCAATCAGGAAGTGGTAGTATTGGGGTTACAGATCAGTATTTTGCAATGAGATATCATTGTAACAGTATGTTATAAAAGTCAGGTGCTGGGGGTGAATGTGATTGTGAAACACTTTACAAAAATGTGCAACTTATTGATTTGTGAGTATTGCACTTTGTAATATATGGAGATTTGAGATTTCAAGTCTGAGGGGACAATTGAGTGTGGTATAGGTGCGTATGGGTGCGTATGGGTGTTTCAATACCTCATACTTGAGATGTGTATCACGAAGATGTATATTCTGAAAGCGCAAAAGTCACTTGATAATTTGGTATCATCACCAACACTGACGTACTATTGCTGAGGAAGATATTGACGATTTTGAGTCTGAGCGGGAAAGCATTGCGGGAAGGAGAAGAGTGGTCAAATACATTCTTGTAAGTGTGAGTAGTGCTTCAACATAGGTTTTTCTGAAAGCCCAAAGATGACTGACAAAAATGATACACTCACTTTGAATTTTGTACTTGGTTCAAAAAAGTTATGATCAATGCATGTTTTTGTTGAGTGTGGTATAGGTGCGTATGGGTGCGTATAGGTGTTTCAATACCTCATACTTGAGATGTGTATCACGAAGATGTATATTCTGAAAGCGCAAAAGTCACTTGATAATTTGGTATCAACACTAACACTGACGTACTATTGCTGAGGAAGATATTGACGATTTTGAGTCTGAGCGGGAAGTAGCATTGCGGGAAGGAGAAGAGTGGTCAAATACATTCTTGTAAGTGTTAGTATTGTGTCATCATAGGTTTTTCTGAAAGCCCAAAGATGACTGACCAAAATGATATACTCACTTTGAATTTTGGACTGGGTTCAAAAAAGTTATGATCAATGCATGTTTTTGTATACAACTAGTCATATGCGTATTACCCAGCAAAAAAGCAAACATATGAAATTTATTTGTGGGTGTGAGTAGTGCTTCAACATAGGTTTTTCTGAAAGCCCAAAGATGACTGACCAAAATGATACACTCACTTTGAATTTTGGACTGGGTTCAAAAAAGTTATGATCAATGCATGTTTTTGTATACAACTAGTCATATGCGTATTACCCAGCAAAAAAGCAAACATATGAAATTTATTTGTGGGTGTGAGTATTGTGTCATCATAGGTTTTTCTGAAAGCCCAAAGATAACTGACCAACATTATATACTCACTTTGAATTTTGGACTGGGTTCAAAAAAGTTATGATCAATGCATGTTTTTGTATACAACTAGTCATATGCGTATTACCCAGCAAAAAAGCAAACATATGAAATTTATTTGTGGGTGTGAGTATTGTGTCATCATAGGTTTTTCTGAAAGCCCAAAGATAACTGACCAACATTATATACTCACTTTGAATTTTGGACTGGGTTCAAAAAAGTTATGATCAATGCATGTTGTTTTGCTACACCCTTATCTGCGTCTCACGCTATTTACCGCTCAGACTCCAAAATGTCAATATCTGCCTCAGTAATAGTACGTCAGTGTTGGTGATGGTACCAAATTATTAAGTGACTTTTGCACTCTCAGAATATACATCTTCGTGATACACATCTCAAGTATGAGGTATTGAAACACCCATACGCACCCATACGCACCTATACCACACTCAACAAAAACATGCATTGATCATAACTTTTTTGAACCAAGTACAAAATTCAAAGTGAGTGTATCATTTTTGTCAGTCATCTTTGGGCTTTCAGAAAAACCTATGTTGAAGCACTACTCACACTTACAAGAATGTATTTGACCACTCTTCTCCTTCCCGCAATGCTTTCCCGCTCAGACTCAAAATCGTCAATATCTTCCTCAGCAATAGTACGTCAGTGTTGGTGATGATACCAAATTATCAAGTGACTTTTGCGCTTTCAGAATATACATCTTCGTGATACACATCTCAAGTATGAGGTATTGAAACACCCATACGCACCCATACGCACCTATACCACACTCAATTGTCCCCTCAGACTTGAAATCTCAAATCTCCATATATTACAAAGTGCAATACTCACAAATCAATAAGTTGCAGAATGATAAGTTAGTTCTGAAGTTTCATGTTATACATTAACATGCAATTTATTCACCTTGGGAAGGGAATTGAATCACATAAAAGGCACTAATGATGAAAACAGTTCAAAGTACATTCATTTCAGGTTTCATCTTACATGTTAAAATATCTACAAGATGAGAGATACTACACAATACAAAAGACTACATGTACATAATCATATAGACTTAGAATCAAAAAGCTAATATAGGAGGAGGAAGGTCACGTTCTAATCCTACATTAGCCATCATGTTTATCAGCATACCTCCATCAATTCTGTTTTCCCATTCTTCTTCAATTCCATTTTGCCATTGTTCCTCCTCAACCTCCTCAACCTCCTGAATAACGGGCAATCGATCTTGAGGCGGGTTTTGAGCTTCAGGCGGATGTCCATGCAATTGAACATTTGGTTCAAATAGATTCTCAAAATCTCCAAGTTTTATTGATGCATAACCTTTTGAGCGTAAGTCATTAATTCTATATAGCTGTGATTTCCATGATGTCATGAGCTCTAGATCTCCCAGCTGAGCTGGCGTCCTCATCATCACTGACATCGCTTTGAAATCCCAATAAATAGTCAATGTACTGATCCTGACAAACGCGTTGTGAAGTAAACCTTTGGCAACATCGACTTTCCCGCCAATTGATAATGAACCAAGAGCCTCGTTGGTTAGGAAATGTGTGATGTGCTGGCTTGGTCGATTCAAGTCCAAAACTCGGAGTTGATTAAGGATTATCCAGAGACGCTCGTGCTCCCGCGTTGCCCATCGCATGGCTCTTCGGACTTCCCATCCAAGTCTGCGAATTTCCTCCTTACCTCTGTGTAGTCGGGCTAAAGCCCGCATCCCCACCTGTGTCCCACGATCCACTGCCCAAGCTTCACTCGAGTGAGTGAAGAGTCCGTTGCTCCAGAAGGGGTCGTCGGGCTCCATATGAATTAATTCGGAATATTCGATCTCGGGGGAAGCAGGCTGATCAGGGTGTGATTCTCGAAAGACACGAGCGAGCCGGTTATAGTTGGAGAGTGTCTTCTTCACAGTCCGTGTTCGTCTTTCAATAGCGACCATGATTCGCTCTTTTTCATGCGTGCCTTGAGACTCAAGTATATTAGCGAATAGATAGACATTTCTTGATGGGCAGGAATTCAATACTAACCAAGTCGTGAGCTTCCACCGACTCTATTTTCAGGATCCAAAGGCCACTGTTCCGCCCTCAAAGCCAGAAAACGAGTACGAACCTCGGTCTTGGCAAACCAGACTTTCAGGAATGAATCTGCCGCATCCTCTATTTGATGTGATTGATAAATCACATTGAATCATTCAGTGTATTCAGATGAGATAGATTGATTGAAAGGATCACTAACCAGGAAGATCTGTCATCATATCGGAGATACCCACTTTCCTACGCTGCTCAGCAATCTGAGTGGCCAAATCTTGAAATCGATCTAGACGATCAAACGCCCTGAGTTCGAGTTGAGTATCTTCATCCCTAGTTTCAAAGCATGTGTCAATAGAAGTAATGATCAACAGATAGAAATGATGACAACTTACCAAACACGATACATGTGGTCTTGAAGACACAGCAGCCTTCCAAGCTCGAGCTTTTGCCGAATCTTAATGTCCTTCGACGTGGTGAGGTTATGATGTCTTTCTGACTGCCACTGAGCCCAGAAAAACTCTGGCGTGTAGAGTTCCCCTGGCTTATAAGGATTGGGCACCTGATACCACGTGTCCAGGCAAGTCTGTGCCTCTTTGATGGTCGACAGAGTCTTCTCCAATCGGCGGTGCAGCCAATCAGCTGTGTGCATTTGATTTCGATTGGTCAAGTATTCGCACCTGGAGGCAATGGCTTGGAGCCGATGTTGCCGAGTCGATGTCCGTAATCGAGCGATCAGTGGGGTCAGGTCCGACCACAGTCTCTCAAGTCCTTCACCGTCAGAAAGACCCCAGTATTGTAGGAATCGTGGGTTATACTGTAGCTGACAACCCCATGAGTGGACGTAGGCGTGAAAAACCAAGGTCCCTAGTACTATGCGACGTTGATATTCGGGTAGCTTGTTTTTCTGTCCACGAGATAGTCAGCATCAATATGTATGAAATGCAGTGAGTCCTGTTGTACTCACCTTTTTGATATGTTTGTCGAGGTGGCAACCAATGTCGTACAAGATGCCGACACGTAGATTGGGAAAGTCATCCAGTAGCGACTGGATGAGAGCTAGGGGATAGTACATCCTGTAGCAGAGTGGTTCAAAATCATGAAAGTGATGGAAATGAAAGACGAAGTACTTACTTTTCCCCACTTTGGTATATATTAGCCATAAGCAATGGCACATCGTGTCGACAGGCCAAGGCAAATAGCCCAGTATCATCACATTGATCCCATGTGGAGGAATTCCTGGTATCGTTGGCGGTTTTGTGTGCTTCACCACATGGATCCTACATCGGTAATCATCAGTTGTGTTGAACAAAAACATTTTTAATATGAAAAGAAAAGAAATCGATTAAGCAAAACTTACATCATCATCCTGATTGTTTGCGCGCGGAGGAGGGTCCATACTAACATTGTGCTTGGCTATTTCGGAAGGGCGTACAAATATGTCCGGGTAGTGTGACTCATCCGGGTTATCCTTGCTTGCAAGCTTGTTATGTTGGTGTTGAAAATTACCGTCCATACACACGATGATGTCCGGCTCATTGTCTGACTCCTTGATTTCGTTCATCTTGGGGCCAAAACACCGACCACATCGACCAGCCCATAGGTCCTTGCTGGTGAGTTGAAGTCCGTGATTAACTATACACTTACTGAGTACCAGAATTCGACTGTAGAGATGCGTTGTGCTGGAGAAAGGTTGAGTCAAGTCGCGTCGGGCTCCTTGACCGCCTTGGCTCCAAAGTGGTGTGCAGACTCGGCTGTCGTGTAGGTTCATCATACCTTCAAAGAAGCTGGTGGCGGCGCAAACAGATGTCTGCCAGACGAAGTGATAAAGCTGTAGCAACGTGATCGAGAAGGCTGTCCGGGGTTGTGTTGGTGAAGCTGGAAGATATCCTTTGTACACGAGTTGAACGGGTTCGGGAAGACAGCGACAGAAACGCACGGCCTCTCCCGCAAACCTGTCTAGTTTGTATGTAAGAACATTGAGTTCAGTCTGCATCAGTTGAAAGGTAAGAGAAAGAAGATGTGACAAATCCTACCAACTACGTTAATGAGATCTATGTTTCGAGTGTAAAACTGTCCCGGTGTACAGTTACAAACATCAGTTACATCGTTAAGGTATGAGATTTTGCTGGTCCAGTTTCTGGTCCTGGTTTGACTCTGAAGGTAAGCCGCTGTAAGTTGGTTTTCAAGGGCTGCCCATTGCAGCCGAAGTCGCTCTCGAGCTTGCGCATACCGATATTCCCGATTTTGAGATACGAAATCAACAATCATACCATTGAGTTCGCCTCGACCATTGTCTTCTCTTGGATCCCGTCCATCTTCCTCAATCGGAAGGAAAATCGGCAGAAAGTGGTTAAGCGGATCATCGAGTTGTTCAAAATTCGGAATCGGTGGGGGGATGACTCGGTGGTTTTGGTCCTCAGGAAGAATGCCTCGTAGGAATTGAGCTCCTTGTGCAACTTCCCTTTGAATTCGTCCTTCAGCCTCGGCATCAAGTTTTTTGGCTCGGCGCGATGGCCGTTCATCGGAATCGTTCGAATGATTCGAGCATAGTTTCTTGGGTGCTCGGGGCATTGGGAACGGGTGGTGGCCTGATGAAGTATGTAAAAAGAGGTTGAGGGCGGTGATGTGGTGAGTATACGTTGTGAAATAAGGGAGAGCCATGACTTCCTACCCGATTGAGTAAAAATGATTTGGCTGTGAAACGGGGTCTTGTACCCGGGCAGTACCGTGGTACGGGTGTTTTACTCAGGTCTAGTGGATGGTAGTAATAAATGTGTGTGTAACTGGCAGCTTGTGTCATAGGAAGCGAGAGGAAGGGAGATGAATTAAATCCCCTCTCTTAGCAGCTTACATGTACACTATAACTGGTGCTTTGAAAGCCCCGTATACAGTACACAGAGGTGCTTATTTTTCCACCTGAGGTTCTTCGTGGAATTTATTACTACCGCGGAACCTGAACTTATCAAAGTCCCACGCTCGCCTCAAAGCGAGTAAAGTGAAGAACAGATAATCTGATAACGCATAAGTTTAAGAAACAACAAACTGAGTTCCACAAGTGATGTGGAACTTCAGATACAAAGTGAAATAGTTTTATTGGCTGCAGCGAGAGAGATGGCTGTGCCGCAGTCGTGGTAGTCATTATTGTGAACAGTAGAAATATAGAAACGCATAAGTAAACAAAATAATAATGGATTCCACATTGATGATGTGGAATCTCCGAGCGAGTTGGAAAGGGTTTTGTTAAGTGAAGCACGTGATGTCTGTGCCGCAGTCGTGTCCCGGTCCCATGTCTATTACGTTTGCTAGAAAGGTTGTCACCTTTCAGCTTTTTTTTACAGCCGTTTCAAGAAAGATTGACAACTTTTTGTGAAGAAAGTCGTCGCCGCAGCGAGCCAAAACCCGGGAGAAATCTCCCTTACAGGTTTTGTTTCCTCTGTATTCATCACATTAGCAGAGAGACAAAACCAAGCGAGAGGCAAAACCCAGTTTTGCACCGTGACAAGATTTTCAAAAAGGATCAATCTTTGTTGAAACAGCTGTATTTTTCAGCTGCGCCTGTCACTCTGCGCAGCAACTTTCCCCGGAGTCATTTGAAATCGGGCCACCGGGACGTTCAGCACCCCTTTTGTTTCCTCCAATCCTCAACAGCATTTCCCACTCATTTTGTTCACCTATGGCTTTTTGCAACTACTCTGCCGATATCAAGGTACTTGCGGTTTGTTGGCGGCTTGAAGGACTCCCTCAATCGTTAATCCGCCAGCGCCTGCGACATCCGATTTCCAAACGATCTTTCTCTCGATGGATCAACCTATATCACCATACTCGAGCGGTCATTCGAGATCCTCACCATTACCAGCCCCGTGGTCGCCACACCCGATTGAATGCAGGTGACCGTCGGTTTATGGAGACTTTAATAGATGAACATCCGTCCCTATTTCTGGACAAAATTCAAGCACAAGTTTACAATACCCAGGGCAAGATGCTATCTATCAGAACAATTCAACTCGAGCTTCAAACTCGCCTGATGATCACTTTGAAGAAAGCCGGGGTTAGCAATGTTCGTAAAGACTTAGTGGCCAAATTTGAATGGATGGAAACAATGATGGGTTTTCCGGCCAGTTTTTTGGTCTTCACAGGTGAGTTTCTTTGTCTTGTCATCATAGCTCACTCTCTCTTGTTCATTTACCAAATTTCTTTCTCAACCTCAATCATCTCTGCCCTCAACACCTAGATGAGAGTAGCATCTGTGGGCGAGACCTCCTTTGGAAACGCCAAAGATCCAAGAAAGGCTGGCGCACCACCCGCAACGTGCCCCGATTACATCAAGGTCGATATTCAATCCTCCCTGCATTGGGTTATCATGATCTACTGGCTCTGTCAGTACTGGAGGGTCCTGTCAATCAAAAGCGTTTCGAACGGTTCCTCAAACATAGCCTGGTGAGTCTTAGTATCATCTGGTCTGTCATTCAGCGTGGCAACTCATGATATGCTACTTCAGCTCCCAAGAATGAACCAATACCCAGGTCCTAATAGTGTACTTGTTCTGGACAATGCATCTATACATCATGGTGGCAAGATTGAAAAACTTTGCAATGAAAGGTAAATGTACTAATTTTATCTTTGCCAATCCTAGTTGACACACATCTCTGATATCCTTATCTGCCTTCTAGGAATTGTGGTCAAATACCTACCTGCTTATTGTCCAGAATTGAACCCAATCGAACTGGGCTTCAACTGTTTAAAATCCGACCTGATATGCTCACAAGTGCTGGCTGGTATCTATGACCCAGTTGAACACATCAAAGATGCAGCCTGCAAGACCTTCCAACAAGGCTTGTTACATCAACTCTATGCCCGATGCGGGTATCAAGCCTTTGATTAGGGTACGTAGTGTAAGAGCTTATCAAGTAGATCGATGCCATCTCTATCAATAGATTGATAGAGATGGCATCAAAGTGGCTCGTTTGCAATTGATTCAGATCAATTGAACGATCTGAATCAAGGGTTTGATTCTCTCTCTTTTCCTGATGATGTTTCTTCTATATTGAACATTAACAACATTATGATCATCTCCCTTACCTTTGTTTTTTTATAATGTTCAATTTTCTACATTGTAGAAGATATGTAGAAATCTTGTGTGGCGGGTTGAGTTGTTTTGTATAGTTTTCTTTTTGTGTTCTCTTGGTTGCTCATGTTATAGTCAATCTTTGTTTGATGGGGAATACAAATATTCTTGATTGTTCTTTGAAAACCAAAGACACTTAGAAAGCAATCAATATTATGATCAATTTCCAAAGAAACACAAGCTCTGTATAGAGTATCTTGCAAGGTATTGAAAGAAAGACTACTTATAAGTAGTCTTTCATTATATTTTCATTCTAATCCATCTCAAATTCACATCTACAAAAATAAACTATATTGCATATTGAAAGAAAGACTACTTATAAGTAGTCTTTCATTATATTTTCATTCTAATCCTTCTCAACTTCACATCTACAAAACAAGATTCAATCGACTCAAAGGACTACACCATATTCCCACTTCATAAAAGAACTTTCAAATCAAAACCATAATTTTTTTTCATGAATTTCGTTCATTAAATCCAAACTTGATTCTTCCATCTTTTTTTATTTTTAATTCCATCTGACTTCTTGTTTCTCATCATGTCTGTTTTTTAAGATCTGATCCTAAAAAAAATTAATCAAATCATCATTCTTAGATATTTTGGGTCATCAAGAGGAATTAAGCTAAGATTAAATTCAAAATAAAAAAGTAGTATAACTTACTCTTAGAATCAGACTTTTACTTATTGAGATGATCTTGAAGGGGACTGCGCTTGAGGGGATTTGTTTCCTCGCTTACTTGCCTGACGTATTCTAAACAGATGACTCTTGTACTTTGTGGTGGTTTTGAAGAGCTTCAAGATGTTCATCTTGGATAAGCCTTCTTTCAAAAGTTCCTCCTGGGATAGATGGTTGATCATTTGATAGTTGGTCACATCCGCATCTTCTAAGATTTTGCGGGTCTTGATCGTTTTTTCTTCAGAATACAAACAGAATTTGAGGAACCCTTTGATCCCATTTGAGTCAGAGGGGTCTTCGGCCCAGGGTGGCGAAGATGACCTCGCCGTGGAAAGCTCAGGACTCACCGGGCGCTTGCGAGAACTGCCAGTGGGCGTTTGATCCGGCATGTTGGGGGAATGTCCTTGGGGTGTTCCTCTCGATTCGATTGAGGGTCGCTGCGGTGTTTGCCTGGCCTGAATAGCAGTCACAACTCCCACCACCATCTTGCTGAATAAAGCTGGGGTGAGGGAGGTAGTTGTGCTGGGAGCAACCGGAGGTTTGCTGGCGGCCGGGGGATCTTGTAGGTTTTGCTTGATCAGGTCGTACTTGAAATGAGCCGGAGAGTGGTTGTGGTCGACGTCGTCTTTGTGCTACATACAAGATAAAAGGTCAGGAATCAGCCTAAATGAATAGCTAATCAGGGACATACTCGCAATTGAGCCCACTCTTTGGCTTTCCCAAAGGTCAAGGCGAAATACTTAGTGGGATCTTTAGGGTCAATGACGGCAGGATATTGGTTGTTATAGGTCCCAATTGTTGGGTAAGTCTTGAACAAAAATTGGACAAATTCCTTCTTTGCTGTCTTTTCAGAATCACTTGTTAAATCGGATCTGGCGTCTTCACACTTACATATTGTGATGGTCAGCACCACATCACTTTCATAACCGTACAGCCTGCACTTACTTCATTGGCGTCCAAATTGTTGGTGATGTTGGTAGGGGTTTGTGAAGCTTTTGCTTCCGCTTAGCTTCAGCGGCTATCACTTTGGTTCGGGCTGCCTACAGCAGAGAATTTATGGGTTAGCCTCACCCAGGACTGAGACAAATTAAAGCAAAACCTCTCTGACCTGCTCCGCATTCGCCTTGACCCTAACCGGACTGGGTGCAATATAAGAGAACCCAGACTCTCTTGGGTATCCTGCACGAGCTTCGTTGACCCAGTCCTTGAACCGTGCCAGAGTGATTTCCTTACGGTTCTTCATGATCTTAGGGAAGGTCTTGTTGGATGTGATAAAGGCACTCCAGACACCTAAATTCTTCTTGTCGAGGAGGGACTCGTTGAGTACATCGGTCATGGACTCCTTGGTTTTGTCGCAAATTGCTGCTTCCGTACATTTGGCTTTCAATATATCTAAATTAAAGCAAGTCAAGTTCCATTCCACTGGACAATTGGAGCACTTGACATGAAGAAAGCCAGTCTTCTGTTCCTTGTCCGGGGTGTAGAACTCACAGTTGAAAATGAAGGTGAAGTTGGGATCTTTGTCTTCTTCTGGGAGAGGGCCGCCAGAATCTTCCCGTATCTGGAGAAAACCGCCTGAAGCTTGTTGTATCTGGAGAAAAAGAGAATATTTCAAAGAAAAAAAGAATAATTTAATAAATATGCATGATGATCAAAGGTTGGGTGGAGACTTACATTATTAGATTGAGAATCCACCAGTGTTTGGGGTTGTTCAGGTCCACACTCCCAATTGAGAAAAATTGGGTTGACATGTTGACGTAAACTCCTGCTGGAGTTTGTGGATAGGCAAATGAGGGCACCTGGTGTGGTGCACTGAGGGGACCATCACTCCGGGTAAAGTTGCTGCGCAGGGTTGCAGGCGCAGCTGAAAAAAAAAGGGTCAAGGGTGACAACCTTTTTAGCAAACGTAATACAACAGTCATGTGTCCACAACAGCAAATAGTCAAAAAGTCATTTCTCAGACTTGAGCATTTTGCAGCAGGACTCCTAGAACACCTTTTGCAGCATTTTCTATCAAGTGATGGATCCTTACACCAAAGAAAAAGTTTGTTCACATTCTGTCTGCCCACATTGTACATGAATTTTTTCCCAAGGAAATTGCTCCCCTCATCCCTTAAAATCCTCTCAAAAGTTTCATAAATTTAAACGGAAGTGATACTGGTGTGAAGTATATGTAGGTACAGTCGCCTCTGCTAAAACCAATAGCCGTCAAAAGCAATAATCTTGGAAAACCAATACATTTTTGGCCCAATAGATTTTTATTTGCAGTGAGATGTCCCTTGACAAAACCAATACTCGGCAAAAAATGATAGTTATTGACCCAATTTTTGGGGTATTGGTTTTAACAGAGGCGACTGTAGACTGCGGAGAAAAACCTCTTTGCCAAAACTGTATATTTTTAGCTATGTATGTGTCTCTTTACAAATTTCTCACTTACAATTTGCATAGCACCACTGTATCTTGCTATACAACATCAACACACATCACACATCAATCATGCCATCCTTGACTTGTAGTAAATTGGTAGGTACTTTATCTAAAGAACGCCAGCCCTTCATTTGTACAATTTGCCCAAAAGTTCCTATTGTTCTCAAAGCTATTGCAAATGCAGATCCAGTGCTCAGGAAGACATTGATTGAAGAAGCCTTTTGACTTTGGTACGTCTTGGAGGCACATGATCTGCAGGTGGAATGTGTCCTCCTACTCCTGGCTGGGTGGAACACATTCTTGTTGGCAAGTACGGGTTTGGGAAGAGCAAAGTACCCAAAATGTACCTCGACACTTTTCAAAAAATCATTAAGCAATGGAATTGGTTGTGAATTCCCTGGACGCACTAGGTGATAATCAGGTATGTTCTACTTCTTTTGGACTTTCTTTGTATGTCTGCCAGGCTCCTAGGTTAATTGACTGACCAGTATGGACGTTTGAAAATATTGATGTGGATTGCTGATAAGATCAAGGACGGGTATACTGCAGTTAGTCTGAATCAAATAATATTCACCAAGCAGGTTTACAAAGATATCTTAGCGGGCCACTACCAATTTATCTACTTGGTGAGTACTTCAAATCTCTGTTCATATCTTTCATATACTTACATATATATATCAACACATATGTCTGAGCTCTTCAGAACAGCCTTTCAACTGCACCCAAGAAACAAATGAGATACTTCCCAGCTTTATTTGTTGTGTGGATAACATCCTAATCACCAATTCATCAGAAAGAAATATGGAATTAGCTCCTTACTTACACACTGCTAGAAAATTTTCCAAAATATGTGTGCCAGATAAACAATGGATTTTGCTAATACCCGCCCACAATCCAAACTTTGAGGTGCTCCCAAAAAGAGCGCCTACACACATAGGCACTTTGATATAGCACCTGCATTTGAAAATACAGGTTGTAGGCGCTTTAAAAAGTGCCTACACCTGTATTTTGGATTGTAGGCGCTTTGTTTAAGCGTATTTTGAGTTGCAGAAACAATATTGGAGGATGGAAAATGTATTTTGAGTGAGGATCTCATTATTGGAGGACAGAACAAGTAGAGATCTCATTCTTGGAGGATGGAGAATGTATTTTGAGTAGAGATCTCATTCTTGGAGGATGGAGATCATATTTTAAGTTGCAAATTCATTACCAGAGGAGGGAACACATATTTTGAGTTGCAAGTTCATAATCAGAGGGCAAATATGTATTTCAAGTTGTGATTTCTGTCCTCCAATAATGTTTTTGAATTTTAAGTTGCAAAATTAATGACAGGACATGAACACTCCTGAGTTGCAAAAACAATATTGGAGGACAAAGATCACACCTCAAAATACAAGTTCCAACCTCTGATAATGAATTTGCAACTTGGAATATAATCTGTTGGTAAAAAGGCTAAATCAAGTACACATATGCATCTGGTGGGTTCAAGAGCAAAGTGCTTTGTCAAGGGACCAAGTTGTATCTCACAGTTTTTTGACACCAAAGTTCAAGTTTCTGAGTGGTTTTCACTCTGAAGGGTTGCAAGTCCAGAAACTTTACAAGTGAGCAGAAAGCCTTGGCATCCTTATCATGGCCCTTTGAATTTTCTTCTGTTGCTTTGGGCACTCAAACATGATTCCATATGCAAAATGGAAGATAAGGAAGCACATTCTTGTCTAAACCTCATATAGCACAAGTCAGGTACAATCTGAGTGCCTATTTTGGCCAGGGCAAAGAGATGTGATAGTAGAGCTTGACTGATGATAGGAAGTAACACTGTGATTGCAAACTCAAATTCTGGGTAATTATTTGTGTATATCATGGCCCTATCATTGAGTCATTCATATTTATTCAAGCTCTGATCCCTTGATGTTAAGGCTTGTAGGCATGAGTCTGTGTGATACAAAAGAGACACATTGAAGTGTTGTGATAAAATGCTGAATTTGGTCAAGTACATCACGAGTGATCTGGAATGATGGTACTTGGTCACTTAGCGGTGGAGGCAGTGCATAATAATTTCTCTATTTTTTTCTTTTCCTGGACATCAGTTGTGTTTGTGCAGTATGTCAGATGTGTATCAAATGATGCAATAAGCGCGCTAGCTATCTGATGAGAATGTATGTCGCGTGAATTTGTATGTCAGGGTACATCTTATATACTCACTCTTTCTTGAGCTCCAGTTCCCTTCCTCACCTGTGGAACTGGAAGCTTAAGAGTATGTTCTGTCATTTCATTATTTTTATCATTTCTTTCACCGGACAGTACTCATGTAGTGTCTTAGCTTTTCTTCCCTACCACACTATTTCCTGCTCTGCTGCAGGTACGGCGTAGAACTTCATTCCACCCATTCTTTCTATCTCAAGTTGTCTCATTAAAACTCCTTTTCAACCTGTCTGTCCAGGTTGTCGTGTAGATTCATATCCGTGTCTACTTATTTCATGAAGTCATCAGAGCCACGTAGGATTAGAAATGTGACAAGAAAACAAAAAAACATGATGTGCTTTTAGTAAAATCCTCCTTTTGAAGAACCAATGAAGTTCTAATGAAGTCAAAATCAAGAGTTTATAATATAAGACTAGTGAGAAATTAATCAAATTTAGAGCTTCTTGAATCATAGTGAGTAATATAAACTTCCTCCTTTGGGTCCTCTACTTCCCCCAAAAGTAGGAATATATATCAGGTTAGTGACCTTGAACAACTCTAGGCTAGTGAGCTTAAGAGGCACTCCAGGCTGGTGACCTCTATAACAAGCCCAACTTGATGACTTTAAGGACAACTACACTAGTGACCTCATATCACTCATTCATCTGTGGCCTAGAAAGATTAAAGAAGGACTTGGATCTGCCCTTTATCTCATAATCCTCCTTCTCTAAGGAATCCAGTACAAAAGTCTGTTCGGATATATCGATACAGATCCCTCTCCTCTTAGTTCCATTCCTTCCTCTAAGTCATTTTTGTAATTAGTTATATTTTTGCAATATTAAAATCATAATAAATCAATCATCAGTGAGATTTTGAGTACTTAAAAAATGACCCAACCCTCACATTTACACTCAATAAACAATTATCCAATCACCTTGCTTGCTCAAAGCAATCCGCACTTCAAAAAGTTACTGTGCTTTGAGATTAGCCGAGCAGTTGGAAATGTAAATTCAGAACAATCACAAAATACCAATCAGCTGCAATTTATCTACATCAACTCTCTTTTGACAATTCAAGATGCCATCTCACATCTTCATCACAAGGTCTTTGCCACCCTCCAATTCTTACCTTTGAAGCCTTGAGAATCAAGCGGAATCTTGAAACCTCCAGCACCACTTCACTGACCCCAACAATTATCTTGATCAACCCAATCATAATCAAGGATCTTACCTAGTGAATGCATTCAGACAAAACAATGCATGACACACTAAGACAATTGTGGTTGACAATGAGGATGATTTTGGACCCATCGACCCCAGTTGGATTTGAAGGCTCTCCTTGTTCTCTCTCTTTTTTTCTTCTTGCTTCCCTCTTTCTTTCCCTCATCTCTTTATCGTGTTTAAATCAGTAGAAGTGGTGATAGTTTTGTATGTTGTGTTGTTATTATCTTTTCCTTCTTTGTTGCTTGATTATGTTCTTTGTCTTTTGTAGTTCATAATTTTCAAATTTTATAAACCAGGCTACTTGGATGTCCTTGGCCTTTTTCATTTCACCACACACATGATCCTCTTGTAATAAATGTTGACTTATACAATGATGGACATAGACCTGAGAAACAGGTTAGACTTACTTGAAACTATGACATTCCCTGTAATGTGAAATGATGACTGTATATGCTATGAGCAAGGGTCAGTTGACAAAAAGAGTTGTATTGCATCTCAGGGTCAATCAACACTCCACACTACATAAAACCAACACAGATAACTGAACACTTGGACTCAACTGATTACCTCTACCTTGACTTTACAATGATCTTCAGGACATCAACATTCCAGAAACAAAACAGACATGTCAAGGTAAGTGCCATCCATGTCAACACGAACATTGATATCCCAACATCCAAATTTTCACCTGAGCCAAATAAAAAGTACAAAATTGTAACATCATTTTTAACTGACAAGATTTTGATAATTTGGATAAGGTAACACAGTTAAAACAAGTAAATCCTGCGAGCAATCATCTATCATAATTAGCTTGATGAGCTCAAGCTCTGAGCATCCATCAAAGTGGATGGGCTCACAGGCATAAATGCACACTTGACTTGCATGGAGGCGCAAGGAACGCGCAGATGAAGAGAGTATGATTGAAGGTATTCCTCAAAAAGAGCTTCTAACTACGAGGTTCAGAACTACGCGTTTCAGACACGTGAGAGGAGGTTCTCGTGTGGTGAATCAACCCATAGAGTGAGGGGAAACTGAGATTGTGGGCAGGAAAGGTAAAGGATTCAGAAGGATAGGTAGACTCTTATGAAAGTAAATTGGAATATGTAGGCAATCTGCTGGTTGGGCATGTGTAGAGCGAATGACTAATAGGCATGTTATTTCATCAGGACAAATATCTTTCTACGCAAGAACCACAATTACAATGTCATTGGGAGACTTGATGGTACAGACAGTGCACAGCTTGTATTGCAGAACAGTCGATATAAGCTGTTTCATGAAGGAAGGTAGAGGAATGTCAGTGTTGTAGACAAGGTACTGGATGATGATTGCAAAGCAAACCGACTCACCAACTTAGAGGGAGACGGTTCCAAGGTCAAGGAGACTGTCTGAGTTGTCGTCGTCGTCGTCACCTAAGAGCGATCGACGGTAGGCATCTGCAAAAGCAAGCGTAAGCGGATAATGAAATTGCTTGGGATAGCAAAGATATGACTTACGGGTACCGCCGTTAGCACCAACCTTAGCACCAATGTGAGCATCGACTGCTGCACAAACCTTGGCATCGACACAGGCATCAACAGCAACTGCGATCTTGGCATTAACATCGGCTTGAACAGCAGCGCTAACATGAGCGCCGACATGGACAGCAGCATCGGCTTTGACGGCAGCAAGAATCTTGGCTTGAACATCGGCCTCGACGAGAGCGGTGACCTTAGCGTTGATGTTGGCTTTAACGTCATCATCAATGTTGGCCTTGGCACCAGCGGAGATCATGGCTGCAACCTTGGCGTCGACAGTGGCACGGACATCGGCAGCTACCTTAGCAGCAATATCGGCTCTAACAGCAGCAGCGACGTTAGCGCTGACTCCGACTTGAGCTTTGATGATGGCATCGACCTCTGCAAGGATTTCAGCAGTAACGGTGGCCGAGACAGAGGCAATGACATTGGCGTCGGCGGAGACAGCTAAGCATTCAAAGGTTAACAATTAGAAAGAAGATCGGCCAGAAAAGGGTTGTGAACTATGAGAGGAAGAGCTGATTACTTACCGACGTCTGCGCTAACACCAACTAAGTTTGCTAAGCCGATTTGAGCATTGACGTGGGCTCGAATGCAGGCAGCGATCTTGGCGTCAACACAGGCGTGAACAGCAAGTGCGACCTTTGCATCAACATCAGCTTGAACGGCGGCGGTGGTTCGGCCACCGACATGGGCGTCAATGTCGGCCCTGACGGCAGCAAGGACCTTAGCGTGCACATCAGCTGTGAGGATGGCGATGACCTTTGCATCAATGTCAGCTTTGACAGCAACATTGACGAGGTCACCGACGCCGGCGTTGACGGTAGCGGCTACTTTGGCATCAACGGCGGCCTTGACAGCGACTGCGATTTGAGCATCGATATCAGCTCGAACTACTGCTGCGATCTTAGCATCAACGTTGGCATTGATAATGGCGTTGATTTGAGCGGTGACATCAGCTTGAACAGTTGCGGCAACCTTGGCGACAACATCGGCGTTGGCGTTGACATTGGCAAGGCCGTTAGATCCGCCGAGAAGGCCGTTAGAGCCACCGAAAAGGCCTGAGAATTGCAATTGACAATAAGAATTTGGAAAAAGAACCGGTGATGGAGCAGTATGAAATATCTTAGCATACCGGAGGTAGGTGCAATACCTGTAGATTGGGCGGATTGACCACCGTGGGTAGAGGGAACATAGCTAAAGAACGAATCCAGCAAAGGCGAGGTAAATAAGCGTTGTGGACGTGAGTTTCTCTGAAACTTTGAATCTCAATGGTTTACCTGGGGGAAGGAAGAGCACCGGCAACTGTAGGGGGAAATCAAAATGAGCTCGGAGATATTGTCAAGAACAAAAATCAGTGGTAAACTTACGGGCAGCAAGGGCAATAACGACGGCGACTGAAAGTTGCATGATGATGATAAATAAGCTTATAAGTTAAAGAAAGTGTTCGTTGACAAAAATATGCTAATAAGGATAGTACAGATGTGTTGTTGACGTAAAAAGATGAGATGTAGATATAAATTAATAAGATAGATAAAATAAAGAGACTAAAAAACTGATGAATAGATGAGCGGATGAGGTTGAAAGAAATGTTAAGGGGTGTTTATATAGCTAGCCATCGCTGTCTAGAGCAATGTAGTTTTTTCACCAAGAATCGAACGATGAGTACAACTCAGCAATCCCTCGGTGTTTCGTTTGATCAATCATCACCAAGTGGATCAAATTGAACTCCGAGCAAGGAATTGTCAGTGAGATCGAATTCTTTCGTGGTGATGATGGCGTGATATTCAAAAATCAAATATTGTTCATGAATTAAAAGGTATTGCAACCCCTTCTATCCTACTTGAAACGAATTTGTGGAGACTTTGAAGCTGAAATTCCACAAGTTGGTCCATAGATTCCTTCATTTAGCGCTTAATCAAAAATTGGATTGGGCGATTATCAGCATGTGCGCGGTGATCAGGTCAAATGAACATGTGATGCGTGAAGCGTACATGGTTAAGATCACAAGCCTAGTCTTCTATTTCGTTTTCCCTCGCGGTGTTTCCGTGGATCGATTAATTCGATGATGAATCACATCACAAACATCTTGGACCGATGAGCTTCATGACTTGGTAAGAAGCATCTGGAAAATTCATCCGCAGCACTGGCGTCAGCACGCCACTAGCTACCAAGTTAGCTGATAAATTGTTACGGAGATCCAGAAACAGTGCAAGTTCGCCTTTCAGCAAGCATCCTTGAAATATATTTAACTCTTTACTATGAAATGATCCATCACTGCGCGTCACTTCCAAGACTCATACTCAGTCTGCCCATAACCAATAAACGCGGAAATCCAGTTTCATTTCATACACAAATTGATATAATGTGTGTGCATTGAGAGAGAGTGGTGCCACCATATTCTTACGGTAGTGACATCAAAAATGTCTTGTGATTCAGAACGAAGCTCAAAGATGAGGCTAAACGCCAAACAACCTGTCTTGGAAGGTGTCTCACATCCTGTCATCAACATAATTGAGCTCGAACACGATATGATAAATGGACTTATGCCTTGGTAATCCAAGTGTTGAGTGAGCTATGGGATTTTGCTCTCTACCCATTTGTGCGCCTGGGGATTCTGAATCTCAGATACGAACGAGACATCATTGACATCAAAATTGAGAGCATGATTCGAAATTGATCATAGCAAAGCACAATTACATAGAATACGCTAAAATATATAACAATGAAACGTCGAACTAAAATAAGACGAATGACGATAATAGATGCACTAAAAAGATAAAGTAATGATTTCCTACTGGAACGGTACAGAACAGCGACATACGATGATGTGTGTGAAATCATAGAAAAGAGGGGGGCCCTGAAGGTATAGCTGGCTTAAGCGTAGTCAGATTTGGTATAGCCATGAGACGCAGAGCTGATAACCATACCAGTCAAGATTAGCTGAACATTTCTCACACGCTCGTTGACATCAGAATATAGAAGAAAAAGTATGACTAACGAGGTTTCATGAGTGGAGTCAGAATGTGACCCAGAAGCTAGATGATACAATAGCATTCGATCATGAAAAGTTAGCTTCATCAATACTTCTATTGTCAGATCTCAACAGGAAAAGTTACGTACCTGATGTCGATTTGTCACCTTCATGTTCAGATCCTGCTTTCGATCCAACATTGAGATTCAAGTCGAGGAGTGGTGACGCCGCGTGTCCTATAACATTTTATAGCTCTATGAGAATTATACAAGGGATACATGATCGGAAAGACAAAAGATCGAGCGACATACCAGGTCTCGTTTCACCTTGTTGGGGTTTAGATGCAGGATACCTATGTTTATGTTCACCATGTGCCACAGAAGGTTTGGGATGGCCCGTTTTCGGGCTGACCTTTCCATCCGAAGTGCTGTCCACGGCTACATTAACGAAAAACTTTACTTCACTTATCTTCGCAGGACTATAAACTTGGGAAGTGACAACTGACCAGGTTTTCCAGACTCTTGTCCAGATTGATTGGGTAGAACAGTTTGATCTGAAAAGACAGAATGACTTGAAAGCGTGAGGTTCAAAGCTGAGATGTTTTGGTAATGACATTACTTACCAGGTTTTGGTACAACATTTTCAACAGATCCGCCGTTTCCTTTGGAAGTGCTCTCAACACCGTTCCCGGCTAAAGAATTTGGGAGAGCGATTTTTAGTCAATGTTATGGATGGGGTCAAAGAAGTGAGGAGATGAGGGCTGCTCACTGGGTTTGACGCCCCCATTTGCAGCCTTTGGTACATTTGTGTTAACTGGAATATTTCCCCCTGCGGCTGGTGTGGCGATGAGCATAGGTGAGAAAGGTCTCTGAAATGGTCTATGGGATAGAGAGACCTACTAGGCTTGATCGCTCCATTACCAGGGTTGAATCCACCATTACCAGGTTGAGTTCCAACGTTCTCTTTGGAAGAGCCTTCAACAACAGGTTTGACTTATGGATTTGCAAGATAATCTTCAGTTGATTATGGAGGTGCGAATGGGTGAGGGGATGATAGTTTCTTACTAGGTTGGGTAGCACCGCTTGTGGACTTTGTTCCAGTGACGTCTACCGGAACTTCACCAGTCACAGCTGGTGAATTGACGTGCGGTTGTCAGACCAAGAGTTGAGTGATTTAACACGGAGAACTACGTACTGGGCTTGACCGCCTCGTTTCCAGACTTTGACATACCACTACCAGGTTGAGAAACAGGTTGACCTTTCGAAGTGCTGTCCACAATACTTTTGGCTAATTCATTCGTGAAATGGCGTGAATTTTTTCGATAGGAGCTACAGAGCTGAAAAGATTAGTCTGCTCACATGGTTGAACGGCGCCGTTTGTGGACTTCGGTCCACTTACGTTGACTGGAACAATACCACCCACAGCTAGCAATGTGATTTGTCAAGATTGTCTCTGATATGCTCTATGGAATAGGGAAGCTTACCAGGCTTGGTTACCTCATTGCCGAGCTTGGACCCCTCATTTCCGACTGGCGCTGCGATCTTTGGTTTGGAAATGCTGTCAACAATAGATTTGTCTACAAAATTTATGAAAGTATCACTTAATTTCTTGTCAAGATGAAATAGACTGGAGAGATGATGATTACTGACTCGGTTGAATAGGCCCATCTGTAGACTTGGTTTGAGGTACGTCGTCAGGAACGTCACCTCCATCCTCTGGTGAAGTGATGTACGTTCGACAAAGAGGTATTTAACATAGTATAGATATAGTATGACAATGAAGTGCAACAAACCGAGCTTAATCGCGTCATTTCCAGACGGCGATCCAGAAGCGACTTGTGGAATGTTCGTTACTGTAATGTTCGAGTCAAGGTCAACCGAATAGCTCAGTTCAATGTATGTTCAGAAGCACCGCAGGCTGACATTGAATACTGACCAGGTTGAGATTTTCCATGATCAGAATTTGCAGGATCTACAACGCTGATGGCTACAAGTGCTTATGTATGTCAGGTCTCGTGGTAGCCATTTCATAGTTCCGCTAAGGAGACAAACTTACTAGGTTGAGATCCGCCTTTAGATGGACCATCACTAAAATCAGATGTGATTCGTGAAAGAGGAACAATCGGGGTACACAGTAAATGAGCCGATGTGACTTTTACGCTTGATAAAGCAACATTACCTACTGGTTTTGGATATCAGCATGTTTAGATCCTAGGCCAAGGTTTCCTACGTCGAGATTTAAACCTAAGAGCGATCCACGAGAGCCCTCTGCACATAAAGAGTCAGCATTGCTGTAAAAGTAAGCACATGACTGGGAATGTACCAGGTTTTGATGCATCTTCAGAAGACTTAGATCCTATGTGCTCAGGTTGAGCTTGTGAGCCGGATTGACCCGATGGAGCATAGTCAGATGTAGCAGTATAACTAGATGGTGCATAATCGGAGGATGCATAACCACTGGAGTTACAGACAAACAAAACCCATACAACGGGTTAGCTTAGTTTGCTTGACGTGATCATGAGGATTGTGAATAAAGAAATGACAAACTTCGGAAGAGCGCACGCTATGTCAAAATAAAATAAAGATATCAGAGACAAATATTTCGGATAAGTAAAATATGATGCCGTGCTTACCAGCGGCGAGGGCAACAACAATGGCTATGGTGAGTTGCATCTCAAAGATAAATAATATGAAAGTAAAGGAATGTTTCTCAAGTATCAAAAGTGATGAGATAAAGAAATTATCGGTGGAATGTGATCCAAGATACGCGTACACAGATGGGATGAGGTGAGGAAGGGATGAAAGAGCTTGAGGTAGGAATTACATCTCTGGTCATATGCTTGATCAGTGTTCTCGTGGAAATTGAGATCAATAAAATTTATTAGTAATGCTCGTGTCTCTTACTAGACTGAATTTCTCCAAGCTTGGGCTTCATTTCGAGCTCATGTAGGGAGCTCATGTAGGAGAAGGAGATGGAAGTGGATCAAGAAGCGATCCGATCACTTGTCAAGTTGATACAAAACACCATAATGAACAAGACTTCGAGGTAATACTTGAAGCGAATCCAAGACGAGTTCATAAGGCTTCGTGTGCGTGTGCGACATTACCATAGCTGCTTCATCATCTTGTAAAACGCTCTCGGGTGTTGTTTCTTTGCTTTTCTAGATAATTATTGATTTTGTTTGTCGAACTTGCGATGGAATGCTTTGCTTCGCAGTCCGGATCCGATTATTTATACCGGATCCGTCATTAAGCCCGAGCTGGAAGCGGCTATTGTCCATTTGCAATAGGGATTGTTGCACATGATCTTGAGACTCCCCCTTCGTCCCCAAATGTGGTACTGTCAAGGATGTTGTAAGGACCACCGTAGTTTTTTGACCTTTCTCAGTATAACCACCTTGCCTGAATGTGATACAGAATGTGCGGGTATTCTAGAGCCCAAGTGACTTTTAATTATTTTGAACCAAGAGGAAGACCAATATAAAACTGGTTCCAAAGGATATGGGGTGGGAAGTCAGTTCCAGATCACTCTACAACATGATCCTACAATATAAGTAATGAATTGAAGAGAGAACTATACACTTATCTGGTTCCAATGGATGTGGGGTGAGGTAGCAAGTCAGTCCCAGATCACAAAAGAACCATGCATAGAATTTGACCCAAAGATATATAAAGCAGTCTCTACGGCTAAGTGCTCAAAATCAATGCATCTCGGGTGAAAATAGATGAGTACAGCTGAAGTTTTTGAGCTGGGTTCTGGAACTTGATGATTCTCAAATAATCTGGGGAGATATCAAAGGTTTGAAAGGCCAAGTGGTGTGCACAATGGATTTGATGAAAGGCAGAGTCAGGGTCCATTCCTTACAGAGCTAAGGTCTTTACAGCCGTTTCAAGAAAGACTGACCACTTTTTTGAATAAAGTTGTTGCCGCAGTGGGCAAAACCAGAGGGAAATCTTGTTTACAGGTTTTGATTTTTCTGTATTTGTTCCAATTAGCAGAGAAACAAAATCAAGCAAAAGATAATACAGTCATTTAAGAAAAGGTTGCCACATTGGTGGTCTTCTTTTCATTCTTTGTGGTCCGTGTGCTGGCTTAAAGTCGCTTAACAAAAGGTCAGTTTTATTCTTTTTGTATGTCCTTTCCACCGTTTTTAATTTGATAACTTTCTTCAAATCACAAATGTCTCCACTTGGAGATATCATCCAACAGCTCAGTACTGATGAAGCCAAAGGCCTCACCCCCAATTTTGACCTCCAATTCCCTCTCCAGTCCAGCTCCATCATCTCTTGACTTCCAATTTTCAATTTTGGATGCATCCTATTGCTCAAAATCTTTCCAATATGTTTCCAAATGCTAAATCAACGTAAGTAGTCTTATTTTTTATGTCATTATTTTTCTTACTGCAAAACTGATCTATTGTTTCTTTTTTTCGCAGACCTTGTTGGGATCCCTCAATAATGCCCCAGATGGCTACCCCAACTCCCATTTTTAAACAACAACAAGTTTCTCACTTGTCAGCAACACCAACACCAAAAAGCCAATCAATGCAGAAGCTGCCCGGCTGTACTTGATGGAATCAAGCCAACCTCCTGATGACTTCAATCTACTCACTCCAAACAGCCAAATGATGGGGCTGAGGCATTTTTGAATTCAAAAACCCAGGACAAAGACTCATCTGCCTTGGGGCCCAACATCTCAGCTAGTTCACAGGATTCTACCCGACCCTTGCCATTTTATCAACTACCAAATGACTCTGAGGTTTTGGAAGGTGTTTATCTACCAAACCAGTTACTGATTGTGAGTGTTCATTCTGTGATCTCATCATATTCATTTATATTTTTATCTTGTTATCATAACCACAATTGCTTAGCTGGGGGGGGGCTCAGAGGCAGCACTGACAGGTTTCAGGCTTCTTCCTCCCCAGCTCACGGTTAACCTGATGGTATGGGGATGGGGATTGACAGGTTTCAAACCCATCCCACCGTGTCTGTCTAGTTTTTTCTCTCACTGCCGCCCTTCAACCCATGAGCTAAAGCTTCATCTTTCTTTTCTCTTTTTTATCATTTTTTTCATCATTGAACTTATCTAATCTGTCATTTATCTTTTTCATCATTTTGTTCTTCATTGAAAAATTGATCCAGGAGGTGGGCTGGCTGGCTTAGTGGCTGACATCACTGCAAGCTATACCTTGTATACTCACAAGGTAGTGAACCCTTTTTCTAGTCCAGTATTGAGCAAGAAGACTTCAAAAACTGTTTATCTACCCTACAAGATCCCAGGAAAGAAGATCCCCTTTCAGCTTACCAACATGCCTCTCTTGGCGTTCAAGGACAAGCTCTTTGTCCTTGCCAACAAACTGGAAGATACTGCCAATTCAGATGGAAATACTGATATTCTCAAGCAGGCCAACACCCAAGGAAACATCCTCATCCGTGTATACATTGCTCATGGTGATTCATACGCTAAGAACCGAGAACGCCAAATTGCTTCCAATCAAGACATCACAGATTCCTATGACGCTATCCATTCAAATCCAGGAAAGGAAACTGGGATTATGGTCTCAATGAAAGATCCAGCCAGCAAATCTCAAGAGGATGAATCTGTAAGTTTTTTGTAATTTCTCAAAGATGAATAAACTGATCATGTGTGTGTTTTTCTAGAAACTTTCAATACCACATGCAAGGGTGGTTTCAAAGAATGCACAAAGAGGCTGACCAACCACATCTTCTACTATAGTGGAAAGTATTCAAATGCTGTCAGAAAAACCTCACCTTGCAGCGCTTCTCAAGAAGTGCACTACTGCTCACAACAACTCACGTGAAGGATGGCGGATCTACAAGCTAAATGATGTGACCATGGTGATGGATATCATCCATGCACACATGGTTCTCTGGGCCAATGAAATGGTATGTTTTTGTATCCTTTTCTTTGTTCATGTTGTCTCTCATCATGTCTCAATTCTTTCATTATTGTTTCCATTTTTCATTATATATTTTATCTGTTTCAAAGCTAACAACCAGTACTTTTGAATGGGCTGTAGAAGACCGGCATGTATCCTTAGAATACCCACCCAAATACCTTGATGGCTTTGTGTGGGAGGACATCAAGCATCCTTTGACTCTATTTGCCCCTGCTAAACAATCCAAGTTGGAAACTCCGCCTGCGCCCACTGGTGCCCCTCAAAAACCAGACTTTCCACAAGTTGACCAACTAGTTCAAGCAACCACCATTGAACAATACATGGTTTTTGTAAATGTTCCAAACAAGAAACTTACAAAAGTTTTACAAGTCATCTTTGACCACGACATCACCAACTTCAACAGTTTCCTTGATCCCCATATCTCCCCACTAGAAATGAGCAAAATAGGTATTAGTGGGGGAATTGCAATCAATCTGTGCCACAAAGCCCCTAAGTACTATACTAGGGGTATTCAAAACTCGTGTTTCGGGTCCCAAAAGTGTCCCAAAATGTCATTCAGAAACTTCTGGGACATCTCCCAAAAGTTTTGGGATGTCACTTCTGGACACTTTTGGGAATATTTGAGAGCACTTCAAAGTGCTCCAATTTCCAAACTCCAAAGACCCGACCTCACCAACATGCCGCAAGTCTCAGCACGACGTCAAGTACTACACGCTCTGAAAGCTTGCTCGTGAGTAGGCATACAGGTGTGTTGTGTGAACAAAGTTTTCAAAAACGTGTTGACATCCCAAAACTTTTGGGAGATGTCCCAGAAGTTTCTGGATGACATTTTGGGACACTTTTGGGACCCGAAACACGAGTTTTGAATACCCCTACTCAGCTACTTGAAGACAAGGAATCTGAAGAAATCGACCAATAATTTACAAGGAAATCAAGAAAAGGATCTGATATTGATGATGAGTAATCATTTGATAGATCAGGAAGTCTTTCCAATGGTACTTTTGTTTTGTTTCCTGTTCAGATGTCACATCTTAAAGTAACCCTTTATTTGTGTGCGCTTGTCTTGTTTTTTATTCTTGTTTGTTGGGATATTGCCAGTCTCTAAGTAGTTTTTGACAGCTTTACTTGTGTGTGCTTGTCTTGTTTCTGGTTCTGATTTTGAAAATCTGAGTGGTTAGAGGAGTGCAATTGCAATTAACATCTAAAATTATGTGAATGGTATCAGTCTCCCCAAAGAGCCCATTGACCTAAACACTTTGCTAGCTTGTGTTTGAGAGAGTTCAAATTCCATCAGCCTAACCCAAGGTTCAATAGATCAATGCCAAAATAAAGGTTTTGAGCAGAGCATTGAGGTTTTCTGTCTGCTTAACATGGTAATGAATGGCAATCATTCAATTGGAGACAAAAAGGGCCATACTTGCAATGATAACTCAATTATTACTCAGAGCTCAATTATTAAACTTCAAAGTGAAGCAACCCATCTGTTCCACTGGTTATTGTATCAAAGTTGAATGAAACTTTTTTTCATAACAATTTTTGCACTAATCAATACTAGTAAGGCAGAATCAAGATAAATTTGTAATAAAGCATGATCAAAGAGCAGCAAGAAACAAAGATAACAAAACAACGATTGAAAAAACTTCTATTGGAATTCAAAATTTCATATCAATGTGTTTGAAAGGATACTTTGAGATATTCAAGGAAGTCAACTTTGAGAGAAAAGAAACAATTAGAAATAAAAAAGAAGAAAAAAGAAAATATCATTTGGGTCAACAGCAAGATTTTAAGTATCTAAGATTTCTAAATGCCCATCTGTTCATTTTATTGTTCCCGGTAATGATGGGTAGTATAGCCGCTGTTCACAATCAGTGGTTGCATTAGTGAGTGTGTTATAACACACCATGCAAGATCTAGTATATATGCACCCTTATCAACCACCACAGCCCATCTTTGCTCATGTTGTAATTCACTCTTGCTGGAATGGAAAGCCTTCTTGATTGGATTGAAGTCGGGTGAGTAGGCTGGAAGGTAATACAACAAGACCCCATGCTTTTTGCAGAACTCTTCAATGAGGCCACCATGGTGAATCTGTGCGTTGTCCAGAATAAGGACAAATTTTGGTCCTGGGTATGGGTTCATCACTGGCATCTAGACAGACAATTAAGAGGAATTTCATCAGGATCATTACAGATTTAGAGAGATCAAAGTCTGGGAAAACATGAAAACATTACCAAGTCATTTTTGAGAAACAGCTCCACATGGACTCTCTCAACTGGCCCCTTGACTGCAACACCTGCAATCATTCCTTGTTTGCATACCACAGGTAAAAGAGTCCAGTGGTCGCGTTCTGAGTTTGGCACTTGTCAGACATTTTGAACTCCCCTAGGTGCTCAGCTCCGCTCTCAATTGCATTTGTGCCCAACATTCCCACATTCATCTAAGAATGCAATGAATGTCATTACAATCAACACAATACAACAGAAAAAAGAAGACAATACTGAGCAATGAAAACAAGGTACTTGGGTGGAATACCAGCTACCCTATAAAATTGGCTTGATCCTTGGCAGATTGGTCCTTGTGAATACCTTGAGTTGCCAGCAGCAACAATCCAAGGTGTTTGTGTAATTCCTAGGAGATGGTTGGTTGTAAGACATACAACCCAGTGAATAGCTGCAATTGATGTTGAATCTTGTCTAGATACATGGAGGGTTGACTAGTGATGAGGTTGCATAGAAAAGCTAGGTGATCATCCAATAAGGCGTGATTGCAGCCTTGCTTTGCGGACGACTCTACGAGTATGTTGATATAGATCTTGCCATTGCTCAAAAGACAGGTTTGACATCAAACAGCCTAGGGGTTGGTTGATATCAGATTGAGGATGAGCTTTTTTGTGCCATTTTAACAGCAAGTAGTTTGATGTCTTCAGAATACTTTTTAAACGCCATTGATAATTTGGATAAACAAAATTTGAAAGTGGTTGAAAGATTTGGAGGTGGAAATGGGAAATCAAGAGATAATGGAGTTGGACTGGAAAGGGATGTTGAGGGCAAAATCAAGGGTGAGGCCTCCAACTTCATTAGTGCTGTATTGTTGGATGATATCTCCAAGTGGAGACATTCATGATTTGAAGAAAGTTATCAAATTGAAAATGGTGGAAAGGATATACAAAAAAAACTAACCTTTTGTTAAGCAACTTTGAGCCAGTGCATGGACCACAAAGAATGAAAAGAAGACCACTGATGTGGAAACCTTTTCTTAAATGACATCCTTGTTGAAACGGCTGTACTTGTCTACTAACTGACCACTGAGACCTCTCATATTTTGTGTATCCAAATCTTGCCGTCAAGATGGGCACCAGGCCCGGATTTTGGCTGGATATTTGTTGGATGATTTGTCGGATCTGGCTTTAGGAAAGGCTCTCAAAGCCATCCGGATACTGGTTATTCCAGCAGGTTTGGTAGTTGGATGAGGGGGAGGAAAAACTAGATATCTAATGGATATATACTTTGTATCTACTTCATTCAAATCAGAATTTCATCAATCAAAGAAGATGATTACATGGATGAACAATGACCAAACAGACTATAAATCATACTGAACTTAATCCCATCATTTCTTAAATTTCAACACACTCAAACAAAAAATTCAAAAAAATAGAAAAAAAAAATCAAAACTCAAGATGGGCACCAGACCCGGATTTTGGCCGGAAATCCATTTTGGTTGTTGGAAAGGCCAGTGGATAGCCGGGTCAGTTGTTGGATGAAGGATATTTTTTTTTCAAAAAAACTATTGGAGATTCTCCAATTGGTACGGACAAAAAAACCCCGTTGCTTTGGTTGTTGGATGAGGCTGAAGATACCAGATATTGACCGGTGCCCATCTTGATCTTGAGGAGTTTTGTACTACTCAAGCTTGTTATACCACCAGGGGAAATTTGAGCCTCCTACAGGCCCACAATCTCCTTTTGGTATGGTGTGGGGGTATTCCTCCCAGCTGTAAGCCTGGTAAAAGTTTTTACACCCCTTATAGCCAGATTTACAAGCAGGAAGACAAGAACAGGCCTGAGAAGATCAGATGTCTCAACCCCCCCTGGTGGTGGGTGGTCTTTATTAAATTTTTCTGTAAAGAGACTAAAGAGGAAATAAGGGCTTGTTTGGCTGCGGTTTAATGCATTAAGGTACATTAATCCGTCATACATTATATCGTTGTAAAATGCGTTAAACACATTATTCGCTTGTTTTCACATTCTTGTATTTAATGTACCTGAAAATGTGAAAAGTGTTTGGCGATGAATTTGATTAAAATTCATCAAATGCAATTGATTTTGACCCAAAGAGATCATTCACAAAAAAGGTGGACTATCAACTTCTACCATGAGAGTTTTAAAAAACATTGCATCATCAGATTGTACTTGGACTGCACTTGAGACAGATGAATATTTACAAATTGATGAATGTCTCTCTAGACTTTCTGATTTGTTTGGAGAAGTGAAGAAATCAATTACAGAGGCCATCTCTTCAATTCATTCTAAACCTGAGACAATGATGGCCTTGGGAGGATTATTGTGGTATCTTGGACAACTTAACTTGGATAGAGAGTTGCTCAGTTGTGATGATGTGTTGGTGATCAGCGCACAGTGATCTCCATTACAAAGTGCTAGTATTGAAATGCAATTAGACTCTGTGACCTAAACAAAAGACAAGTCCGATGAAATCAGAAGGACCAATGAAGGATGGAAAGGGATTTAATGGGTCAATGCACCATTTCAGCAAAATAATCGACTGTAGAGTCGATTATTTTCAAGTACCTTTTTGGTGCATTTTTGGCAGTTTAAGCCAATTAAAATTTTGCATTAAAACTCCGCCGAACACCTTTTTTTTAATGCACATTAAATTTAAAATTTAATCCAAATTTTGGATTAAGGTAAATTATAATGCACCAGCCGAACGAGGCCTAAGTATAAGTTAGATTTATAAGAGTTCCAGGTGCAGCACTAGAATGGATGATATAGCGAGAATTGGGTTAATAAGCAACTACAGCTGTTTCAACAAAGATTGATCCTTTTTGAAAATCTTGTCACGGTGCAAAACTGGGTTTTGCCTCTCGCTTGGTTTTGTCTCTCTGCTAATGTGATGAATACAGAGGAAACAAAACCTGTAAGGGAGATTTCTCCCGGGTTTTGGCTCGCTGCGGCGACGACTTTCTTCACAAAAAGTTGTCAATCTTTCTTGAAACGGCTGTAAATTCTTTTACCCAATTCTTCCTAATCATTACCACATGTAGTACCGGGGACATTCCATCCCCTGTAACATGTGTATCTTGTGATATCTAAAGTACTGTACCTGTATCTGACCTTTCCTCTTGGATTGGACTACAGAGTACCTCCGCTATGTAGCTACTGAACACTATCAATTTTTCGAACAAAATTGTAATGCACTCACATTGAAGGAAAACTGAAAGAGTATTTGATCAAATTGGTATTGTGTCAGGATCTCTCCTTTAACAGATCAATTGAAGAAAATCTTTCAATAAGGATCATAAGTCTTGTGATTTTTTTTCATTAAAGATCAGAATCTAAATTCAATTCATGCCTTTTTTTTCCACCAAAAATCAAAAAAACTCATGCTTATCTACCCACTAAAACTTATAATTTTGATCTTCTATATTGAGAAGAAGACTAAGATGAATGATTGTAAATCAACTTTGAGTTCAACTCTGATCTTTTTGCTAGATTCCTAGTGAATTCTTCTCTTCAAACATATGGAATGAAGGTCTTACTGATTACTCAAGGATAACTTCAATACTCTTGCATACTCTAGTGGTAGTAGTTACACCAGAGGTGGTTAAAGTAGATAAGTGTATCACAACAATATAAAGCTTCACTAAGAAATAAGATATCAATCCTCGAAAAATCACACAAACCAAAACCGAAATGAAGATCAGGTAAACTGATAAATGAGTTCTACAATCTCCAAAACTTGAATCTGTAAATCATAAAATTGATTCAAAGAACTTCATTAAAAAATGTTCAAAACTACTTCAACTAAAGTTAACTTGAATCGTAGTCAAACTTCGAACCGTTCATCAATATAAATTAAAATTCAGAGTCATCTTCATGATCCTAAGGGCTTGAAAAGATAGAGATAAGAATAAATCTTAATGATAAACCTTTACAGACTTAATGGCCCAATAAGCTTCATCTAACTGATCTCCTGCATTAGTGATAAAACTAATATATCCATCCAAAGAAGAAAATCCAAAGGATTTGTTTTTTTATCAGTAAAATCGATTCGAGATTTAGTTAGTTAAATCAAGTCCACTAACTCTTGACAAGTATCGTATCCAGTGATAGAAGCACAAGATTTTGATTGACCAGCATAAGTTGTATCAGTCTTCCAAACCGCTTCTGGCCATTTTCCACATAAGTTAGTATTCACCTGAATTAATGATGATGTTTCAATTCAATTTAATCATTTTATCAAAGATTCATTAGAGAATTCAAAATTGGATGAAAAAGTCAAACGAACCACAAGTACATGATCTTTGAAATAATCAGAAATCGATTGATCTCCACTTCCTTTAAACTTAGCTCGAGGCTGTTTTCAAAAAAGCAAAAAATCAAAATCAAACTCGATCAACTTCACCGTAGTACGACGATCATCTTTTGGTTTTTTTTTCATCAAATTCGAAATCATCTTTGACTTACTTCACCCCATGATGATGATGATCTGGATGGAGTTCCGGATGAAAGATCATCAGGAATGTTTCCACGATCAAAGAAATCTAAATCATCCATTCCAAAGAAACCAAACAGATTGATTCATTCATTCATAAGCTTTTCTTGAGAACTTTTTAATCACTTCTCTGGAAGCCTAAGTTTGACTTACAAATCTTGATCGAATCAGTAGTCCATTCTAAAACATGTAGACCACCATCTTGAGCATTAAAAGGTTCACCAAACGAAGTCTTATTCCTATCACGTAAACCACAACCTTTGATTTTCCCCCCAAATCAATCCATGAATCAATCAATCACCACTTTCATTTAATTTCGAAAAAATCTCGGTTTTTTTTTGAATTTAGATTTACCTTGATCATCTGTCTTGGTTGCATCACAATTCGTTTTTTGATCTGATTTCATGATAAATTCAGATTGAACTCCATTTGAATCCTTCATCCAAAAACCAGATTTAGTATGAATTGAAATTGAATTTTGAGTGAATAAGTTAACACCCTCAATCATATCAATCTCTCCTTTTTCTGGCCATTCTACATCTGAACAATTCCGAAAAAAAAAGAAGAAGAAGAAAAGAAAAGAGATGATTGAGTTCAAGAGGTTAACAGTTTTTTCTTTGGAGATTTGTAAAGTGAAGTTTTGAATATGTAAAAACCTTGGGCTACAGTCCATAAAGCTGGCCATGAACCACAAGTAGCAGGAAGATGTAAGAGATCAACCACTAATAAAGTTCCACTTGAAAAGCTTTCTTTAGAAGAAAGTCGAAATGATTTTCGATGTTCACTATGTTTTGTAGTTTCCACTCCAACTAGATTGCAAAAATTCATCCAAGATGTTTTTTTTCATCAATCAAATCTGAGATTTTTGAAAAAAATTAAAGGTTGTAAGATTATGAATTAGATATTTTCACTTACAATATAAAATTCCATTCTTGGATCCAATCATCGATGACTCATAACCTTCTTTCAAATCCACATATTTAGCAATCCCACCTTGACTTCCATCATTAACAGTTTCAAAACTAATCAATCACCACCCCCACCACCAAAAAAAAAGAAGAAAATAAACATCAAATAAAGAAAATTCAAAAGAAAAGATCATTTAAAAAAAAAATTCAAAAAAAAAAATTAAAGAAAAAAACACTACATACTTACTTAAAGAAATTAATTAAATCATTTCCCATCGAATTTGATTTTAATTTCCATACGTCTTTTTTCGAATCTAATGAATCTAATGATGATGATGAAGGATTAAGTTTACATTTTTTTTGATGATGAATTGATGATTTTTTTGAATTGATAATATGAATTGAATTTGTGAAACAAATGATTAAAAAAATTAGAATAAATGATAAATTTAAGGAAGTCATATTCTTCTTCTTGATGATGATGATGATCAAAAAGATTACTTTTTTTTTGATCTCAGAAGTTAGAAAAGTGGTGATGAAAATTAAGTAAGTTAAATAGAGTGAATCAGGTGAGGTGAATCGAGAGTAAGAGAGAGAGGATTGATAAAAAGTCATAGTTAGCTTTTATATCATCACATCCAGACTCTGATGATGATGATGATGATCTGATTGAAATGAAGTGACCTATGTGGATGGAAAAAGCTTAAGCGTGTGAAAGTGATTAATTCTTCAAAGCTCTCAACTTTTTCCTTCATTCATCTCATTTCAGATTCAGAATTCAGAAGAAAAATCCAATCGACCCATTTTCTTTCTCACACTTTCTTCTTCATTCATTCTTCTCTGATCTCTTAAAGGGATTGGATGTGAAGAGTTCAATCAAATGAGTAAAAAATCAGTTTGGATCGGTTTAAGGATCCTTTCTCAATCTCATTTAAATGTCTTCCAAAACTCATCTCTTCGTCCTAACTCTCACTTCGATTTCTCAAATCTCTATATACTGATACTCAAGTTCATTATACCCTTCCTTGGAATCTTAACCTCACTCCTCTTTCTCTACTTCAGTTCAGAAATTCTCACATTCGATCAGAGTGATTTCTTCCAGTCTGAGTCTGATGAAGAACTAGACCAATGAGAAAATGCTCAAAAAACTCATCTCGATCTCACTTCACTTTAAATCCTTCTAAAGCATTTCTAATCTCTCATCTTCACACGCACCTCAAAAGTTCACTTTAACTTTCTCTCTCATTCACCTTCTAAATTCACTCCAAACCAATCATCAACCTGTTCAAGATTCATTTCATACATCACTCTTCAACTCCTTTCTAGAATCCTTTCAGCCTACTTTTTCAAACCAACTTCTCCTCCTCAACTTTGATCTACTTCTTTTTAATTCATTCTTTCTTATGTTCTTTTTTTTTGCTGAAGTTCTAATTCAATGATCATTCAATAAATTTCAATCTATGAACCGTTCCATCAACAAAAGAGAGAGAGAGAGAAAGAAAGAAAGAAAGAAATGAGAACCCAATCATTAAAAAAAATCAATCAAGTTCTTGGAAAAAAAAAGATCCAAAAATTCCCTCCAAAGAAGAAATATATATAAAGAAATTCATCCTTACCCTCTCCAGATTTACTCCAAATCCAATTTCATTTCAAAAATCATTCATTCAAAACCAGTCTGGTCTTATCTCATTCTCATCTCATCTCATCTCATCTCATTCAAACAAATTCATATTTCCCATTCTTCATTCCACCCTTTCCCGATCCAATCCAATCAAGATCTTCATTTCTTTTAACACCAGGTGCAGAAGGTGAATCAAATTTAGCTCTAAGGAAAATCGAAAAGAAGAATACCAATCATCAACCAAATTCAGTTCAAGATTGATCCATTCTGATCAGAAGTTCAATCAGGAGTCAATCCATCGGTTTTCTCACTCAACTTTTCACCTGCTGCTATGGATGGAAATGATTGAAATGCATTCGGATGTTTAGGTAAAGGACTTTCACTATTTTTTTGAGAAAAAATCAATCAATCAATCCATTCAAACTTGAAGGAAAGAAAGAAACGGGAAAAGAAAGAAAGACTAACTTAAAGTAAGGATGACGTAAAGCATCTTCAGGAGAGATCCTTTGATGAGGATCATAAGTTAACAAAGCGTTCATCAAATCGATTCCCAACTCGGTCACCAATCGAAACTTTTGTCGAATCGAATTATAAACCGGTAAGGTCTGACTTAAATTCAATGTTTTCATATTCGGTAAGCTCATCAAGCCTGGCCAACTTTCAGGATTGGGTTTGCCTAATAAACTAAAGATTTGATGTAATTGATCGATTTCACCTTTACCGGGAAAGATCGGTTCACGTAAGATCAATTCAGCAAAGATACAACCGATGGACCAAAGATCGATCGAAGGATCATAATCCAATGAGCCTAACAAGAGTTCAGGTGATCGATACCAAAGGGTGACGACTAATTGAGTCATGTTCCCGATCGATGGATCTCCATACATTCGCGCCAAACCAAAATCGGCTAATTTGATCTGACCTCGATTGTTCATCAGTATATTCGACGTTTTCAAATCTCGATGAATGATCCAATTCGAATGACAACATGAGATAGCTGAGAGTAATTGAATCATAATCGTTTTGATCTCAGATGATAAGAATGGAGTTCTCATCGTACTCAAGAGTGTCTTTAGATCATGTTCAATGAAATCCATCACAATAAAAATCCTATTCACAAAAACAAGAAAAGATTCAAGTAAGAAGATAGATTCAAGTAAGAATGAAAAACACACAGACGAACCCAGAAAGAAAGAAAAAACATCACATACTGAGTCAACGTCTCACCCACGACGATCTCTCTTACATTTACAATATTCTCATGTTTGACCATCATCAAGGTATGAATCTCTCTTAAGGAAGTGATCGGAAACCCGTTTCGTTCTTGATCCATCTTGATCTTCTTCAAAGCCACAATTTGATTTGATTCTTTATCTCTCGCTCTAAAGACCACCCCATATGATCCTTCTTCAATATGATTCAATCTATACAGAACGAGAGAAAAAAAAACACCCCCCCACCGATTTCAAAAAACAAAAAGGGTGATGAATCTGATGATCTGCTTTTCTTGATCGGTTTGGATTCAGATGTTGTTGAAAGGCTTTGGGAAGGGGGAAGGGGATTTACCTTTCGTAACAATAAACTGATCTACATCCTTGGATGACCGGATGTGAATTCCTTAATTGAAGTGATCTACGTCGATTCGAATCATGATCATCAGATTGATTGATAAACGTTTCAGATCTTGAATCATCTTGATGAATGAATTGATTTGGATTTGAATTTGAATGGATTGAATCAATCGGATGAGTAGATGAAGAGGTTCGTTTGGATTTGTTGGAGATATTCAAATCTGAAAAGGCAGCTTGACGGGATCGTTTAGAAGGTCTTGATTTGATTTGATTTGATTCTGTTCTTGTTGTTCTTGTTGTGGTTGTGGTTGTGGTGGTTGTTTCTTGATCATCATCCCATTTTGATCTACGTAAGTTTGAAACAGAAGAGACTATGAATGTGTGTAAAGGTTTGAACTTGGGTGGGGTTTTTTTACAGATTCTTTTTTTTGATGGGTTCAATGGTTTGAAAAGTGAAACAGGAAAGAAGGAAAGAGAGATAGATGGATGTGATGGACTGACCGTTTGAAGCCATTTGACAATTTGGATTTGGAGAATTGGAGAATCGAAATTGGATTGAAGTTGAAATTCACACTTGCTTAAGGGTTATGAGTCTTAAGTACATAACCAAGTCTTTAATCTCAGCCTATATTGAACTTAATCTTGTGTACTTAAGTCATCACCCCCAAACTATTCTCCACTCTCAATCAATCGATCGATCGATCCAACTCCAAATCAATCACATTCAAACCTCATTCATCAAGATGGCCACTTCTCAAGTTCAATCAAAATTAAATCACTTTCTAAATCATCCAGCAGGTCATTCATCTCAATCTAAACCCATCTTAACCCCTATCACTACTCCCTAATCACTCAAAAAAAACTAAAAAAAACTAAAACCTACTCTTCTTTCTTTACAAAACCAAAAAAAAAACACAGGTCCAAAGTTGAGTGAATGACCTCAATTCCAAACCTTCAAAATCAATCATTCTCAAAAAAATCAAAGTATAAAAAAACTGAATCTGATTTTGGGCAAAAAAAAAAATTAAATGTTTGGAAACAAAAAAGAACGATTTTCTTTTGGGCACCGATGTTTAAATGGGGTTTAGTAGCTGCAGGTGTAAAAGATTTAAGTAGACCAGCTGAAAAATTATCACTTTCTCAAAACATTGGTAAGGGGTTTTGTTTGATTTTCTCCCAAGATTTCGTATCTATCTTTCTAACTCTCTTGGTTTTGAATTCTAAAATTTTATAAAATTCAATTGAATGGATTTGATGATTTTTTTTCTCTCGAGGATTTCTTTAGCTTTGGCTGCTACTGGGTTGATTTGGGTTAGATATTCGTTTGTAGTAAGTGATCTGAAAAAGGATTCAATCAAATCGAAAATCGGATCCAGATCTCATTTTCAGAAAAAACAAGAGGGATAAATTGATGATGATCTCTCGGTTTTGGGGGGTTCGATCTATGTAGATCACACCTGTGAATTATTCATTAGCCAGTGTGAATATGTTTGTGGGTGCAACGGGAATCACTCAACTTTATCGAATTTGGGAGTCAGTCTTTTTTCTTCTTTCTGTTCCTTTTTTTCTTTCAAAATTTTGAATTTAATTCTTTCTCTGTGTGTTTGGTTTTCTTTTTTTTTGGATTTCTTTAGTTATCGTAAAGGACTTGAAAAGATTCAAACTTGATCAAAAAAATTCAAACTTTGATTTTTTTTTCTTCTTCTTCTTTTCATAAACATGAGATATACCTTTTTGATTCTTTTGATGATTTCTTTTTTTTTGTAAGGAGTGATTTGATTTTGATTTTCATAAAGCAAAATAAATCAGAGTAAGTAGATAAGTTGGAATGAAAAACAAAAGTGAGTTAGAAAGAGGTTTTGATGAAGTGAGAAAGAATGAAGATCTTGAGAGTTTAAGAAAGAGATCAGTAAGCCAAGTTAAAGAGGATCATTCTGAATGGAAGAAAGAAGAGTAGAAAGAACAAAGGTGATTGGGTTCAAAACTTTGAGAGGTTGAGTGCTGGGGAGAGCTATAGAAAGCTCTTGATGGGCGCTCTGTTCTGAGACGCAGTCCTGTGAAGAAGCTGATCAGATATCTCATATGAGTCTGGGTGTAACATGAGAGTGTTACAGACTTGAGTTGAAGGGTGGGGATTGATCCAATTGACTTTACAGCCGTTGTAATATCTAACAGCAGTTTTTCAAGACTTTGTGTTGTTGCCGGATTTATCTTTGAAGGCAAAAAGTCAAAAAGAGTTCAATTTGGGATTGAACTTGATTGTACTCTTTTGTGAGTAGACAGGTACAGTAGATTTCAAAACCCTTGAAATTGAGAGGTTTTTAAAATTGAGAGGTGAACCGTGCGCCACCTGTGAAAGGTGTCAAACTTACTTGCCAGATCGACTAATACACCGTATCTAAACACTTGTTTAACGTCCAGCCTCTTATTCATTGGTGGGTTAACGGTCAGATGGTGTGATGGCCACTCTGATAATACTGGCACTCCTGTGTTCGACTCGTGTAGCCTGCATTATTTTACTTTTTTTGTCTACTGATAGAGTGGCCACAAACATTTGCAAACAAAAACAATAGCCAATTTTTTTCTTTGTTTTGTTTCATGATAACAAACAAATTGAAAAAGGAGAGATTTGTAAAAAAAAAATAATTCAAAAGATACACTCAGTGCGGCTCGAACTCAAAAATCTAGAAGATTCTAGGAATGTTTGATCACACATGAAGGGCCCACAACCAAGTGCGCCACACAGGTCTGAGAGTTGTGAAGTTTATGCCAATTATGATATCATTTTTGTATGCATATCTGACACCTTTCACAGGTGGCGCACGGTTCACCTCTCGATTTTAAAAACCTCTCGATTTCAAGGGTTTTGAAATCTACTGTAAGTGAAACTTTTTCTCTCTATATATATATTTCCCTTCCTCCTTACTGGTGCCATATGTTAAATAGGTTGATCCTCTGTTTACCGGTTATCAATTTGTATTCACATTCAATCGGTCTCATTCCTTTGAGAATCATCCACTAGCTTCTTTTTCTTTAGATATTGTCCACTGGCTCTCTCTGGCTACCTTTATTGTAAGTCGTTGGTTTCTGATTTCTTCAGCTATCTTCTGATATTGATTATCTTCATACCATCCATGATCCAGATGCCCAACAACACCTATACTGCTGAGATCAAGATGATCATCATTTGTATGGTGATGGGTGGCATGCAATTCCACAGCATTCTTTTGACTCTTGGAGTTGATGTTTTGCTCATGTGGGCCGGCAATGGTTCAACCTCGACCAAACAACTCGGGCAGTGATCACAAATGCGGACAATCACTTGAATCCAGGCGCTTGCCTCATTCTAGGGCCAGAAGAACGTGCTTTAATCATTGAATCACTTCAACACAATCCTGCCTTGTATCTGGACAAGCTCCAACAGAAAATCATCAATAGATTTGGTATTGTTGTTTCCCTCAAAACCCTTTCCAATGAACTATGTATGCAACTTGGATGGACAAGAAAGAAAGCTCACACTGTCCATCCCAATCAATCAAAGGAGGCGTGTGGGGCATATATTGGCCAGATCTTTGGAATTGACCCTCACTGTCTTGTCTTTACCAGTGAGTGGTTTTTCTTCTTTCTTTATCTTGTTACAATCTCATACTGATCTGTCTCTGTCTCAACCTCACTCAATCTTCTATTGTTGCTCATATAGATGAGACCACTGTCAACAAATGTCTTCTGTACTGTCAATATGCGTGTGCGCCTGAAGGCTAATGGACTGTGCGGCTTGAAAGACCAACTTGCTCTCAGAGATGGTCTGTCTTACCAGCAATATTGTTAAGTGGCATTGTTGCCTTGTCTATCTAGCCAGGTGGCTAATCAAGGATCAATTGTGAGGGTTATTTGGAACATTACTTAGTAAGTTTTTTCCTTCACTCTATCTTTGTATCTATTCTTATTGTTAACTGATTATTTTATGGATCATTTAGTTGCCAGCAATGAATCCTTGGCCCGCCAGGAACAATGTTTCTCAATCTTTGTGAGGCCCAAGGCATCCGTCTGCTCTACCTTCCATCTTATTCACCCAATTACAACCCAATTGAGTTGGGTTTCTCTCCTCTCAAGTCATGTTTGAGAAGGATTCAGGCTCTTCAACTCGCAATAAATCCGGCAGGAGAGATGGGATCTGGTTTTGTAGCATGTATGGAATTGTTCACTGATGCTTTTTGTCACAAATTCTTTAGGAGTTGTCAACATTTGTGATTTTTTTAATTGTCCCTTTGTTTCTAATCTTCAAATTATAGTCTTTTAAACAGATCCAAAAGTTTTATTGGTAGAAATTTAAGCTGTGTTTGGTTTTGCTTAATTTTGGCAAAGCTGAATGAAATTGAGAGTTCATACATGCATCAATGGAATGCTTCAAATTCAACTTCATTGATTGAGTAATCTTTTTTCAAAAAAAATTTCTTAATCATTCACTTTACAATTTGGTAAGATGATACAATGCATCATTTTATCTTTATCAACTTTACAATTAGGTAAGATGATAGAAGATCCCGTTGTGGAAATCAAAACATGTTTACCTTTCATATTTTACATATTGACTTTCAAAACTCAAAGTTATATTTCATTTAAGACCATCTTTAAACTCACATTTGGTTTCTATATTAAATTTTCAAGCTCATTTTTAATATCATAATCAATCAAAAAAGAAAGAACAACCGTAAACAAAATAGAAGAAATAACAACAATTAATCAATACTAATTTGAAGTACAACCATAGTAAAAATCAAGGAAGTCATTTCAGTTAGTATGAGAGGAACTGGAAAGGAAAAGATACACAAAAATCATAATTGAAAGATCTATCAAAAGGAACTAGAAACCATATCTAAAAAAAAGAGAAAAATCAATTAGAATGAGAGAAAGTGCCAAGAAGTTATTAAATTAAATTAATTAAACAAGTCCATTACATCAAATCAACTAGCTAGATAATTAGAAGCACAATGATTCATTCGATCAGGAGTTGAATTGAATTAGTAAATGAATTGGAATTGACAAATCAAATTACAAATATATCAAATCAAATTACATATCAAATGAATGAAATCACATTATCAAATTAACTAGAGATATCAAATGGAATCAATTGAAAGTTCAAAATCGAAATGGGAGAACTCAATTAAAACAGAAAAGAAAGTGAGAAAGTGTCATGAGAAAGGAATTTACATACAAATCCTGATATGTCTCAGGGGTCATGAGAGAGGAAAGTTGGGTGTGAAAGTGTCAATCTTATGTAAATTGGGCAGATAGGAGTCTTATTTGCCTAGATGATGTGATAGTGCGAATAGGGAGATGAAAGGTATATAAGGAGGGGGTCTGGAGGCGAAATTTGGGAACTTATCCCCTTGTGTGTGTGTTTTTTTGTGGTACATTTGGTATCAGTGTTTTTTTTAAAGTGTTATAAGTGTTTAATTCAAAGTGTCCTTTAAAGTGTTAGACTTTAAAAGTGTTATTTCTTTTGTTTATCATCAAGTTTAAAGTCTGAAGAAGTAGAACCTGTGTCAACTATCTGTGAAAGATAGAAATAAAAGTAGTGTTATCCATGTTTTGTTGCTCAAGTCTTAGTACTAGTTCTTAGTTTTTTTAGTGAAATCTTTTCAGCTCTATCTATAGAAGTCATCTTGAACTGTGAATCACGTCTTCTTATCTTTAACAATTTTATGAATTTCTTTCTTGAACCCTAGCTTACTCACTTTTAGTGTCTAAGGACCTTGGTGACCACTTAGTACAGTCAATAGACTTGTCTGAGCTGTTCCGGACCAAGGTTGGAACTGAATCACTTCAGTAGAAAGGAAGGAATAATCTTATGACAGGATTATAAGTTGTGTGTAGCAAGAAAAGTTTCTTTTGAATTGTACCCCCGCTGCTTCTGAACTTAGAGATTCTTAAAGGTTGAGGGCAGCGTAACTGCACCTGTTGTACTTCCGCTTTCTTTGGTTGTACTTCGTCCCCTCTCCGGCTCAGCCTACGCTACACTGCGTAGGAGTTCTACATCTGGTGACTCTGCCCGGGCAATTCGAAACCACTTCTGCGTCTTTGCGGGTGCACTTCCACTTCGTGGTTTCAACAAATCAATAAATTCATCAATCATCAATCATCAGTACAACTCAAAAATCTCAATTCGAAATTCAGAAATTCTCAAATCTCAATATGTCGTCTCAAAACAACCTTGGTCAGAAATCAATTTCGAGCCAACGTGCAGCAGAAAAAGCATTAGCAGTAGTAGGGGGGAGAGGTGGAGACAGTATTCATGGTGTTCAAGGGGGTGCTATGGCGGAAAAGTTGGCATACAGGGAGAAGGAGGAAAGTGGAGAAGAATTGGATGATGGTGTTATGGCAAAGGGTTTAGGAGTAGAAGGAATGGTGACGGAGGAAATGGTTTCAATGGAAGACGTAGAAGGAATGGTTATAAATAGAGGACTGTCAATTCAGGATGCAGAGGAGTATTTAAAGGAGGCTAGGACGCAGGCAGAGAATATGGAAAAAGTATTGAAGTCTTTGAAGGAGTCACAACGTAAAGAAGAGAAAGAAATAATTAAGAGGAGAAGCAAAGGGAAAGGAAAGAAGAAGTATTACAAGGGTAGCGGTTCAAGTTCAGACAGTAGTAGTGAGGAGGAGTCAAGTTCGGATGAAGATAGTGAGGTGGAGAGTAGGAGAAAGAAGAAAAGCAAGAGAAGTAAAAGGAAGGTTGTAAAAATTGAACCTCAAGATTCAGAATTAAGATTTAGTCGTGGAGATGATGTCCAGAAATTCCTGCGGGACTTTGAGGTTGCTGCGGACGTAGATGGAGCTAGTGGTGTAGACATGGCAAAGCAGGTCTGTGCATTTGTGAATGGAGCAGATTTAAAAGAGGAAATCAAGGAACTTAACGGTTGGGGTGAAGGTGAATGGGATTGGAAATTGTTGAAGGCAGAGATGAAGGATCGGTACGCTTCAATTCGGGAGGCGCCTAAGTACACGGTGGAAGATCTAAAGGAGTTAGCTTTGGATTCTGAAAGTAATGGTGGTATTGATTCAAAGTTGGAATTTGAAGGTTTTAGACATAAGTTTGATAGTATTCTGGTCTACCTCAAGAAATATGATTACATTGATTCAGAGGATGAAGTGTGCACCTACTATTACCGGGCATTCTCAGATAACATGCAAAAGAAAATCAAGGAGAAGTTACGTAGTGATGGAGATTTGCGGAGGACAAAGGATGGAAGGCACCGGTTGCCAGGATGGAAGATACTCAAGAAGACAGTACATACGGTAGTACAAGATGAGGTTGAATTAGTGTTTGAAGAGTTAAGAGGAAAGAAGGAAGTAGAGACAAAGAAGGATGAGGAATTAAAACAGAAAGTGGTACAGAAGGATAAAGAGAGACGAGGATTGAAGATGGAAGGCTTGAATAAGAAGATTGGTGGAAAGTCGGTGGATGAAGCAACAATTAGTGAGTTAGTCAGGCAGTTTGCTGCATGGAGTGGACAAGGAGTGAGCAGACCTTTGGCTGGAAATCAAAACAGTCAAGTCCATGGAGGATTTCAAAACAATTCTTATGCTGGACAACAAAACAATTTTGTTCCACCACCTCAAAATAGAGGAGGACCAGCACCTCATTTCAACTCCGGTACTTATTTTAGAAATGGACAACAAGGTCAGGGTGCATCAGGCCAGGATTTCAACAATGGACTGGGCTTCAACAACAACAACAGCAACAGTGGACAGTACAGAAACTTTGGTATGAATAGAGGAAGAGGAGGATATGGTGCAAATAGAGGAGGAAGCAAAGGTTATAATTTTTCTCAATGGAATACTTCAGCAGGGCAGTATCAAGGAAATTATGGCAATCATCAACCACCAAGTGGGCAATATGGACCACCACCACAACCCAACAATGGGCCTCCTAGAGCAGAATTTCAGCAGGCAGCTTTTCGAGATGGACCGGTGATGTGTTACTATTGTGCAAGAGAAGGTCATGGTCATAATAGATGTCCAGATAAACAAAGGGACATAAATGATGGATATGTCACTGAGCATAACAATACTTACATATTATCTAATGGTGCAGTAATTAGGTGGGACAGTAGTAGACCTATTCAAGCAGTAGTTGCAGATTATTCTTTACAAGTAGAGCAGGCTAATATTGCAGCTAAAGGGGTAGAAAACCAAGGTGCACCCCCAGCAGAAGCAGCTAAAGCTGTAGTAGTACCTGAGAAGACTGTTGTTACTGGTATTTTAGCTAAAGATGAATCAGGAGGAACTCAAATTCAAGAGCTTAGGGCTAGTTGTGGAATTTTAGAAGATTGGAAGGTGCCTGGAGTTACTAGTAGAGGATTCAAGGCTGCAATGGCAGGAGCGGGAACTCAAGTGTATGATGTGGAAGTGAAAAGAGGCAGAGGACAAGCTGAACCGGTTGAAGCACCAAAGAAGAAGAAAGTTATGATACGGGAAGAGGATGAGATCATGGAATTAGCAGAGGATGAGGATAGTAGTGAAGATATACCTTTGGCGGAATTAAAACAAAAGAAAAAGGCAACTGTGGTGGCTCCAAAAATTGACAAGAAGGATATAATTAAAGGAAGATTTGAAAGACCTGTGGAGAAGAGTGATGAAGGAGTTATGGATCACTGGAAACATTAAACAACTTCCCCATGTGGTAAATCAATTACTGGTGGGGAAACAAAGTGCCATTTTCCCCAGCAGGGAAGGCGGGGGGAAATTGCATTTCTTTGAAGTGACAAAGAAAAGATAGGCTGACTGAGCCATATACCGGCTGCAGTGCGGGAAAAAATGAGAGATTAATACCTCACAATCATTTACACTCAACAAGGCACATCTAATTCAAGAAGAGATTGCAGATTGTTTCTCAATTATATATAGGGATGAAAATTTTTGTTGAGCTGGATCCTGAGTAAACACAGAGGTAAAATTTGTTTATGGAGGAACAAGTTCAGGGTCATGTTGAGTGGTTTGAGCTCCACAGGATGTTGTGAGGATGTTGTGAGCAACATGATATTGTTTAGCTGACCAGTTCATAATAATCCTAAGGACAAGCACATGAAGTTTGATGTGCTGTATGTCAAGGCTGGGTCAGGGTTTACGTGTCTCACATTACAATCAAGCTTTCAAGCATTCCTGTATTGTTGAATCCCATTCAAAAACATAGCATGTATGTATATGTATTTTATTGCAACAATGTCCTTATGCAGTAATCCCTTTTTCCAGTTTGGGGTGATGAAGGACAGTTGGACTTCACATATCTATAGTGTCATCAAACCTAGGGACTTATATTTTTAGTGACAGATAATTCTTACATACGCATAGTCAAATATTGCCTATACATTTTTAACATTGACAAACATGTTCTATATACATGCAGTGACAGTAATTATTTGACTACACATATGTAGGGCTGTGACCCAACCCCGTGAGTTCAGGGCCGGCCCTGGGGGCCAATTCAGACCCAAGTAACCCTGATGACATCAGAATGCCCAGGGCTGAGCAGAGCCAATAGGCAACTAGCATCCACCTGAACCGCCCTCAGGGCCATATTCAACTGCCATCCAGTCAAAACTAGATCCGCAGGGCGGGTACTGTCAGCTCTGTGTTTAAGTTGTTGGGTAGAGATGGCCGGGCCGGGGCCAGGTCACAGCCCTACACATATCCAACATCAGCAAGCACAAGCACTGCAAACATTTAACAACTTCCCTTAAATTGAGCAGGGGAAAGCAATTGGAAGTATAATTAGCCATCAAGGATTGATCACTGCACACTGGAGCCATAGCACCCACATTACATATGTGCACCGGGATGGGCAAGTCAGGAGCTATCATATACATACAGAGCTGCTCAGCTAATGTCTCATCTGAATGAGCAAATCATATGTGATACCACCTGTAATTTTTTACAGTATTTAGAAACCATTCAAAAAACTTACTACACACACTGAAGTGTGATTTTGGTGTAGTTCCATGAACTAAACTTCATGTAACACCATTTCTGTTACTGTTGGATTGCTTCTAGAGTATTGCCACAGGAGCTTTGGAGTTACGTGTAGTCAATTGTTGGGAGGATGTTGACAAACTGGAAAAAGTTATACAATGTATCATGTATGATTTAGTCATTGAGACAGGACTGAGAAGATCTATACGTACATGATAGCTATCAAATTACTCGGCGTGTTGCATATATGTAATGTTGGCCTCATGGCTCAGGTGTACATTGATTAACCCTTTATAACCAATTACACTTCCAATCACTTTCACCTACTCAATTCAAGGGAAGTTGTTTCATGTCTGTAGTGAAGATATCACATGTTTAGTGGGAAAAATTCATATGTAACATCAGCCAGCGCATGATAGTACATGTGTAGCAACTGAAAATATTTGACTATACATATGTAGCATCTTCAATCATATGATATCACATGTCTAGTGACATATACTATCACTGCCAGCATTAAAGAGGTTCCTTGATGGAAATTAGCACTAGGCTGGGAACATTTTTGAGAGTAGAATGGGTCATCAAGGCATCTTGCAGTGACCATCTGAGCAATAAAGCAAATGTTACATATGTGCAAACATCCGAGTAAATACTTAGCTATCATTTACATATAGGTCCGCTCAGTTACCTGCTCATCTGGATGAGATATACACATGTAATACATCCTGTAACTTTTTTACAGCTGAGACAAACACCCTGAAAGATTGACTACATATATCCCATTGGCTACTGAGGAAATACTTATGAAGATATTTAGCAGTAACAAGAGGGGAATTTGGTTTCTAGGACCCATATTCCCACCCGGGAACCTCTTTAATGCTGGCAGTGTATATTGCTATGGAGATCTAGCATCTGCAAGTACATGATATTACGCGTGTAGCAACATACAATATTTAACCATACATATGTAACATCCACATACTTGGACATTTCATGTGTATTGAGAGAAACCATCTTGATTTACATATGTAGCATTTGCACGCACATGATATTACAAGAGTAGTGGCAGAGAGTATTGGGCTATACATATGTAACATCTGCAAAGACACAACATCACATGTGTAGTGACAAGAAACCTTTTACTGTACACATGTAACCTCTACAAATCCGTGATGACACATGTGTAGTGACGTAACCAATACCACCTTGATTTTTCATGTGGTATTGCCAGCCTCTGCATTTGGTAGGCACTGTCTGTAGCTCCCATAGATGATATGAGTTACCATGTGTATCTAGGATCTGCCAACATGTTCCACATCAAAAGCTTGACACACTAAGTATACTTACTGTTCCCCAGGGTGGCTGACAAGGCCGCAAGGGGGGCCAAAGATGTTTTTGTATTCAATTTATGCACAGAAGAATTGTGATTTTGCCATGATGGTGCTGTGCCTGCTGTTGAATCACAAAGCAAGTCATCTCCAGCCATTCCAACATCCCTTGTCAAGAGTCCCTTGCTTCAGTTAAGTACAGAGTGATGAAATTGTTGAATTGAACACTGATATCAACCAATACAAAACACAATATATGTATGTAGCATCATAGATCAAGGGCCTACAAACTCATTGTCATGCAATTCCAGGCGTAAAAGTATAGTGATAACCTACAGAAGAAACTGAATTAAAAAAAACAAAGAACTACTTAGACACACTATGAACTCAAGAGAAGATATGAAACATGCATAAAAAAGAAATATTTAAACTAGGGTGTGCATGGATTGGAGGTTAACTTGGACAGGTTTGCTACTTGGCTGTTGAGCCATTCCCACCGGATATTCTCATCCAATTCATTCACAAATTCCGCACCAAGCTTTTGGCTACGAAGATAATTAGCCGCCTTCCTTTTCTTGTCCGGTGACTGTAGGTAAGGACCTGAGTAATTGGAGATGAGATACAAAGCTTCCCTAAGGTGTCGAAACTCAGAACGCCTCTTGTTTTGCCTTGCTGCCTTGATGGTGCGTTGTGCTTGGTCCAAGTGGGACTTCCGGCGGTGGGTCATCAATTGGCCCTGAGGATTCAATCCCAAACTTTTTCGACTTTGTAAAGAGTGTGGTGTAGTTGTAGGAGTGTGTATGAGCCTGTTGGGGTTGGTTGCCGGAGTAGACATGGGGCTGTTGAACGAATTACAAATCCAACAGACTGCAGAAGTCTTAATGAATCTTGTAGGATTGTGCAACATCACAATCAGCCAATTTACTAACCTTCATCAGCTAATTCGTCGCGAATCTTGTCAGGGCATTCAAAAGAGTTGGATGAGGTTGGACTAGACATTGCTTGTGAGTGGATATCAAAGGTAAACTTGTAATGGTAGACAGAAATATATGTGATTTATAGGATGATAACTACCCCCGGAGGTACGCAGATTAGAGGTGGGATTGTGAAATTTCTTCAGGAAGAAATCGATTGACGAGTTGAAAATGATTGTTTGATTAGGAAGTCGTTACAAATCTCCGATTGCATATATACTCGTATATCCTGAGTCATCAAAGGGACCAAGTCGGGAGTTCTTTGTTGAATTCCTTAGCCCTTCGGCTCATGTGAAAACCTAGATCAGAAGACCCATTGATCAGTTGAGCATTGGACTACTACGTACTCAGACAGGACAAATCAAAGGGGCTTAAGTATGCCAGCGATATGCAGATAGGCTCTGCTCACTCTTACTCAGTAAAACATACATGATCTATGGCTTTTTGAATGGTGAGACATTGTTTGTTCAATCCAGCTTGGTTCATTTTAGAGAGAAGCAATTTCCTTTTGTGAAACCTTGCACCAAGGATCCTGAACCAGGAAAAATCATAACCACCGTCAAAAAGCTCTTTCAATTTATGAACAACCCAAGTTATGCTCATGGCTCAGTTCATCAGTTTATCTGAACAGGAATGCATAACTCAAGTCGTTTAGGTCCCAATTAAAGATCAAGAAAAGGCAGGGCTTAACAAATTGAAAGGACATATCCTTTTTCATCATTGTACCTAGAGCCACTGACAAACTAAAGTTGTCCAATCAGGAATGGCACGTCTGGAATCTGAGACTTTTCCAGATACTTGAAAAATATCAAAATCACACGGAAAATTGGTTGACTTAACTAGGTGGGGACTGGAAGCAGTAATCACTTCAATGTTAGAGTTCAATATTTTAATGGTAATAAATGTACGATCTTTTTATTATGAGAACAATAAAACACAATTAAGAATGATGTTTCAAGTTATAATTTGGTATGTAAACCTATCATCATAGCCTATTCATCCTCACCACTTGTAGACATTGAGCTACTCGACTGAATAACAAGAAAGAAGTCGCGCAACATGCCACAATTCAGATTCAAATTGGAAAAAGTGCATTCTCCTGCATATTAAAAAATACTTACAAATGGAATACTAATGTCACCATCAAAGTTCATCTCTTTGATGGGGATTATATCATAATGGACTCCTCGACAAAGGTTCGGCTCGTCACCTTCCAAGATGAAAGCATGGTAGAGAGCAACTAGCATTGGCCGACTGATTGCTACGTTGATTGGGATCCATAGTTGGGGGCAGTAGCATTGTAAGGCTTGTCGGATGGTGTCGCGATCCTTTTTTAAAATTTCTTTCAATGGGAGTCTGTGAGGTCGTCGAAAGTCACTTGCGGCTGTGAAGTTTGCTGGGCTGGAGGAAGCTTTATCTTTCAAATGTGATTGAAGCTTCACTAATGCACTTTTGTTGAATCCGTGAGAGACCATCTTGTTGACACTTTCTTGAAGACCCTTGCGGAGTTCTTCAACCTTTGAATTTGACTTTGACTTGAGGCGAGGCGTTCTGTTGTTTACAATGGATGATGCTGGTGTGGTGTTTGAAGGACCAGTTACAGCGTTGGAGTTGCCAGATTGAATACAATCTGATGGTCCAGTCATCATCACATCACTTTCCAAGGGTTTGCTGGCCGATGGTGAATTGCCAGCAAGGATAGAATTCGATTCTAAGTTGAGACCCATAGAGATAATAAAATTATCGACAATAGGTGCAGCATTGGCGCGATAATATTCAACCACCTCATGCTTTTTTATCTTTTTTGTAAAATGAGAGTAATTAACCCCCAAAACATCCATTAACTCTTGAAGCTTTCCCATACTACATGTAATCTTCTTGTAATCTATATCTTTATCCAATGAGATCAGAAAGCCTAAACGTTTACAGGACATCTTCTCTTTGAGTTTGATCCATAATGGATAGTTGGAGGTACCAGATGCTTGCTCATCAGCCATGTTAGTGTAGGTTTGAACAAATATGGTTGATTCTGCGATAATTGGCGTGGTAGCTATGGCCAACAGTTGAATGCACAGTAACAATTATTTGATGAATTTGACAGAAGATATTTGGAGTCAGCTTTCAATCATATGAAGGGTCAAATTTATGGATGAGATGGACTGACACAAAGAATTCAGGTAGCCTCAGGCTCAGGTAGCCTCAGAACAAGCGGACACAACACTGTTGAGTGAAGAATGAGTACATTAAATTCTTATTATGATGAGCGAGTCTCAAACAACAAAAGGCTTCCGAGATTGAACTTCCCTGATCCTTTTGACCACCCGGTGAGCAACCGGGAAACATCAGTAAGAGGTTAACTTTGATAATGATTTGTTCAGCTTCTTCTGGAACTGATCCTGAGTATTTCAGTTCATGCTCTTCAAGGTGATCATGAACTCCAATATCCATAATTGGGAATCGTAGAGTTCTAGAGACGTTGAGGCTCAGGGAAGGCAAGCTGACCTCATGAATGAACAATTACAGTTGAGTACGGTTAGTTTTTGAGATGGAGATGAAGATTTATGGGTAGATGACTTGAGTTGTTTTGAGAATCTTGAGGTGAAGAGTAGTGAGTAGACTGAAGCTTGATTGACCAAAAAGTGAAAATGGCGTGTCGTCTTGGAGGTCAGAAGTCTGTGATTGCCTTCAGATTCATCGAAGTCCTAGTGAAGATGTCTCTAATAAAAAAAACTAGCTTAGTTTACCAGTCCAAGATTTCAGATGTCCCATGAACCAGATTCACATATTCAAGATCCCAGTGTAATCCCATAAGTGATAGCCTGGCCGTGGATGAAATTTCATCAGAATGACAAGATTTGGTCATATGCAGATGATCGTGCAAACTTAACAAAGCCCCTCCTCCGCTGTACAGGCCAGCTCAAACCAGGGACTTACACCCAATGTCAAAATTCTGGCATGAAGGTCGTCGGGGTTTTCTCGCAAAATCTCTCATCATCCCTCCTCCCAATTTTCCCCATTATTCCCTTTTTGTACCCATAATAAAAAACCTGCGCACAGCGCCGGCGCTTCTTTCTCATTTACCAGTTTTTGCTCATCTCGCACGGCTCAATGGTTGCCTTTAAAAATAGGTTTGGGGCCAAACCGGGGCCAAACAGGCCAGATTGAATTTCAAATGCTGCGAAGCAAAAATCTTTTAATCCCACTTAAAATCCTTTTGATCAAACTACATTTTGAGGTCGGTAGGTGACTTATGGATAATGCATTGCCCCTTGTCTCCTAAGCCTGCTGCAAGGAAGTACACTGGGGCAGCGTCGGTCATTTAATTAATCATCACTCATATGCGCAATAATGAAGATGATATCAGATGAGATTCATACCTGACTGAAGTGCTTCCCTCACGCAGTAGGAACAGAAGGGAAAGCGCCGAGGTCATTAATGTGAAGCTCATTAGCCTGAGCAACGTACGTGAAAGGCATCAGCGTCTGGCCATCAATAACTATATCACAAGCTGAGCTTACCTCCTCTTGAATGAGGTCATACCATATCCCTTTTTCATTACCGGCCAGATGAACTAGATCCCGAATGCCCTTGAACACCCGGCGGAGTACACTGCAGGAGTAGTTGCCAGTGCCAGAGAAGGAGCGGGCATGTGGCCTGAGTTCGGGGATCTCTAGCACGCCAAGGAACAAGTCGTAGATGGTGAAGCCCTCTCTCTGGACCACGCGGATGGCGTTGAGACATCTGGCGGCATATATCCCTCTACTCGTCGGTCGTTGATTTGAAGGTACGACGCGAGTCGATGGATTAGCTGCGGCTATAAATTCCTGGACCGTCATTCCTTCGGCTATGATCGCGTCGATGATGTGGGCAATACACTCTTCTTGCGCCTCGTGACTGACAGGCATGATGATGGAGATGGATGAACTTGCAAACCAAGTGAGTCGACGCGGTCACCATAGGATGCAGGTGCTAAATAGCCAATTGGATTATCAGACGGGTTAGGGGCTTATAATGAGATGAACGGTTCCAACCCGGTTCCGACCCAGCGGTCGGAACCGGTCAGTGCCAAGAGAGTCCATGCAATGTGCTTTGAGATCTTAGGAATGGTTTTAGATCTCGGAACCGTGCTTCAGAAGTGGCAGCGTCCGGGAAGATTGGTCAAACTGGGCTAGGACCAGTGTGGCAATCTCACACGCGCATACGCAAAATTCAGATATCCAGGATTTAGATTTTAACTGCATACATTGAGTTCATTGTGAATTTGATTGTTTCATACATCTTATGAAATTAATGCAAGTCTTGAAAGATAATATGGCAATATATCTATGTATTATCCAATAATTTGGGATAAACACACCATTTACAGTTTTGAGCAACATATACAATACACAAACGATACGCATGTGAAGAAAACGACGCCTCAATCCTACTGACTGATGGTTACAAGAGCGTGAGAACAAGATCAAAGGCATCAATACATTTTATGGTTTTATCATTTTTGGTGTATCAGGTATACATTATTTGCAAATGATGGGAACGAATCCCAAAAGGAACCCATGTCAGAGATGACGAAAACACCTGAAAACGCCTCATATCAAAGAACGAAGAACCCGCGTTCAACTTTAAGAAACATTTTACCATCTATGATACTTTTGTAACACAAGAACAATGAGCATCCTTCTGAACGAAAGAGATAATAGTCTAGAAACCTACCTAGAAACATCTTCAATATGCAAGGTGAACACAATCGTTTCATCTGAATGCGCCTGTCGAAATTGACCAAATTTATACTTCAGATTTTCTGCTTTGCCTTCAATTGGAACCGGAATATTCCCAACGACACCAATACATATTCTTGCAAAACAACCTTGCTGGGTGAAACGCACCTCTCTCGTATTGATTTCAAAAACTTTTCCTGCTTTCTCTTTTGCCAGCTGAAAAATGTTCTTGCTAACTTTGCTTTAGTCTTATAACGTGAACCCATCACTGAAGTCCAGATACCCAGAACAAAGACAAACGAATGTCAGCTATGCAATGTCAAAGATGAAACGGAACAAGGGCCGCGTTTACATTACACAGCGTACCTTGGTTCAAATTAACACTTTGTTGCCTGACTTCATCACACTTAGCTTGAAGACGTTGAATGATTTCAATATCATCATTGGTATCGATGGGAGATTCTTCTCGGGATGTGTCTCTACTTGTGTCTTTGACTGCTGCTCTATGTTCCTGCGCATCGAGTAAGGTCTTCCGTTGGTTTCTAGAAGACCTCGGGTGACGATTCATCGCCCTAACCTGATCGGTACCACCTGAATAATCGAGCTGATGGCCGTGATCGATAAGCATATGTTTTTTCAAATGTGACAATGAACTCTCACCTGTACAATCTCATTATCGGGTTGAACATTCCATTGGTTCAGTTTGGTCATCTCCTACGTGACGTGGACAAAATAGGCATCAACATCTCAGGACAAAGACTCGGAAACTGAGGGGAGACGCACTACATTTGATAAGACATCATCTACACGGCAGCTACGTAAAACCGCCTCGCTAGAGTCCGAAGGCAGAGCGACATCTATAAGATGGAAGGCCAAATAAACATGTGACAAGATCATACCAACCGACCACAGAGAACAGTCATCTCACTTACCTTCTTGTGGTAGATTGAATGGTTTATTAATCGCTTTCTGATTATCAACGTTCTGTTCACAACCCACTATCAGTAAAAAGGCTTTATACTTGTTTGTTGAGTGAGTTTTGCTTGTCAAAGATTTGGTGCTAGAGATTGAGTTATGCATTTTTTCTCTTTAATGAGAGGATGACTAAAGTGGAAATGTAAAATCAAAGGCTATCTGTGTGTAAATATTCAGCTTTATCAAAGCTGCATATGTAATCCATGTGAACTAAGAAAGATCAGCTTTGTTTATCAGTTCATGATTTGGATGCGACCATCAACTGGATCAACGCATGTGAGTGCAAGTTGTGTAATCCTGCAGCTGACATCCTGGAATTTGGATGTAACGAGCTGTGACATGAGCCATGAATTTTTCGTCGCTAGTTAAGATAAACATTGGGCGTTGGTGATCCCTGAAAAATCATCAACATCCTTTCCTTACCCTCAAATTATCCATGGATAACGATCATCAACATGCCCCTCAATCTTCAGGTCAGGCCCAACAGGAGCAGGAAGACCCTGGATTCATCTCCGATCGATTGTTACACGAGATTTCCAAGGCCCAGGAGTCTCTATTGTTCGTATCTTCCTATCACTCGGCCTCCGAAGACGAAGACGCGACCTCACCTTTGGGGCAGACAACCGCACAAACTCATACAGACTCCAGCATGAGCAATAATTCAACAATCGAAACATTCTCTGATGAAGTCAACAAGAGCTCAAGAAACACAGTCAAGAGTCCTTTGAAAGAATCTCTTCAACAATCATCCAAAGCTTTTTCTAATCGATCCCCAACTTCCATTACTGCTACTACAACAATCGATATTTCAACTTCAACCAACATAGCCTCTACATCTGAACATTCACAGTCTCACGAACCTCATTCAGCTTCTACAACCACTTCACAGCTTCAATCGGCTTCAGAATTCAGTCAACAACAGGAACAAAGTCCCCCTTTTCTGACTCCTTCATCAGAACTGGTATTTGCCTCAGGATTTAGTCGACAACAGGAACAGAGTCCCACCTTTCAGACTCACTCAAAAAGATCCCTCTCTCCTACACCATCCAAAAACACTCGAAATATCCGTTCCAAAGTCAACTCAAGCACAACATCTGCGGTTACCAGCCACGAACCTGAAGAAACGTTATTGAACAAAGTGCAATCCATCGAATTTTTGAGTTCAAAAGGAGATTCATCAACTTCAGAACCTAGAAAATCTCAAGACGCTACCTACACCAACTCTGATCTTACTATTTTACCTACCGATACTACAATTCAAATGAACGAGTCCGACCCAGAGAAAACGGCTTTGAATTTGATCAAACGTCCATCAAATACGAAAACCCGAAACTCTCAAGATGCTCCCGACATTGACTCTGATTTCAGTGATATACTTGCGGATACTACAATACAAACGAAGGAGTCTGACCCAGAGAAAAAGCCTCTATTGGCCTCCAGCGCACTTCCTGTGTATTCCAAACTCATAGTTGCCTTAGAAGAGGCAAGATTATCAGACTGTTTGACCCCCACGATGGCCCGCGACCTACACAACCTGACCATGACCTGTAAGAGGACTGGAAACGGTGAGAATTCCCCAAATTTTCCTCTATGCTCTCAATTTCCTACTGATTTTTCTTTACGACAGCACTCATAGAAAACAAACCCTTACCACCCGAAGATAATGTCATCATTATAATTGATGATGAAGAGGAGGACCTCCCTAAAAAGTACGGATTTTCGAGGGAGATCTTCGACTATCGGGACAATGCTCCCAAACCACCTCTAGCCTCAATACCGAGTGCGAGCGAGGTTCCTCCTCAGAGTGAGACTGGTGCCAAACAGGTGGGCAACTCTGAAGGTGTCAAAGTGACCACTGATACTCCATCTCATCGACTGGAACTTGAAGATGAGGAACTTGAAGATCAAGTGCATCAAACTCAAAACAACATTATCGCTAGACCGACCAAGGACTCGACTTCTACTCCTACTAACTCCACTGATCTTCAGCCATCGATGGACATGAACTCTCTTCCTCAAGACTTGACCACAACTCAGCGAGTGAAAGAAAAGTCGACCGAAATCCTCGAGGTTGAAGAGGAGCCACATCAAAATGAGTCCTCCAATCTAGGCCAACCAGTTGATAATTCGAACGTCGATGCTGATCCACTTGTGTCCAAACAGTCTCAGCCGTCAATGACAGAATCAAATGATCTTGATTCTCAATCCATTCAGTCTCAGAAAACAAAAAAGAAGCCAAATCCTATTCATAGTTCACCTGCCAAGTCTCAGAAAACAATAGACGAGTCAACTTCTATTTACAGTCAATCTTCTCCCTCTCAGACTTTGCAAACAATCGAGCCTTCAATTACAATTGTTGTTCCACCCCAGTCAAAGAATCAAGCCTTCAAGTCGAGGGATTTGAGACCCAGGAGACCGACTAGTCCAGTTGTTCCGAATCCCAGACATCCAGATACCAATAAGCGACCTAACCCCCCTCCAATTACTTATCAGGGAAAAGGAAAAAAACGTTGTAGAGGGGGGGCTGGGGAAGGCAAAGATGAGGAGCCCGAATCGAACCGAGATACAAGAACTGACAAGCGTAAAACAGTTGATGATGGAGCCCTGGCTAACGGTGAGGTCATGTTTTCTGACATTATTTACAACTAAAGGTGCTGACTTGTATTGATTTTTCAGTCAAGTTTTTTCTAGGATCAGACGTTACGGAGAAGGAACTAACAAAACTGCTATTACCATACAACACTAATCAAACTAGCAAGGCAGCAAAGTTGTTTGCTTGGAATGCATTGACGAATTTATTAAGACTACGACGTGAGGGTGAACCCTTGAACCAACTCTTCCTGGATTCGATTGAAGGCGGCATAGATAGTGTGACGGTAAAGACAAAGTACAACGGTCAAACTTGGTACAACGCAATAGAGGAGACAAGTAAGTCTTACCTGGTTTTTGCTTTTGGATTCAAGTAAAACGCAGATCCTGACTTCACCTGATGCAGTGCCCAAGCTATTCAACTGTCACGAGGGAGAGCCCGCTTATGCGGAGGAATTTTTCAATACTTTGCCTCTGAAGAATGCAAATTTCGCCGATAAAACTCCAAAAGGACTGTCACCGATTTGGAACCACACATGGAAGACAATGCGAATGTGTATCCGTCCCTCTCCGAATCGAGTTTCTTCTTTCCTGAAGGTGTTACTAGACTCAGTCCTGCTAACTGGGAAAGCATTTCTCCAAGCAAAGCCAGTATCCGAAAGTGAGAAGAAGATGACTGGCGTTGGCGCTGTTTGTCAAGCAATCAAATGGTTGAATTCACAAAAAGCTTTGAGGCCAAAAAGTTCCAAAGCTATTCATCTTCTTGATCCAAAAAATCTCAGTACGGTAATCGATATTGGCCTGATACAACAGTGGGAGGACATTTTTATCAAAGTTCTTGATTCATATGTGGTTCAATATTTTGAAGCAAATTATATCCTGAATGAAGAAGCAAGTCCCGAAGATAAAGCATTGGCAATCGAGTTCAAGAAAGAGTGGAAGGGGGATAACATCAAATCCCCGACACTCAGTCATCTTACCATGTTTGCATGTTGTGGAATCCGGGGTTTGATTTGCTGCTCTGGCGATGTTAATGTTACTCCCGCTGGGCAAATGCTCGGCTTCACAGTTCTTTGCGAATGGCTAGTCAAACAAAGGCCAGATTTCAAACTCAACGAGCCCATCTTCAAACGTAGTAATCAGATGTTGATGAAGTTGATCGATGGCCTCTTTGATCAGGAGGGACATTTTGTGTGACCTGAGATCACCTGGTATGATGTAGCGAAAAATTTATGTTTCGATTATCTCTCATATTGGTTTACAGAGGCTGGGGACCTTGCAGAGGGCGGGAGCTTAGTTTTCCCCAAATCTAGCGCCTTTGTGGGAAAGGACCAAGTAGTCAAATTTTCGGAAGCGTTCTGACTTGGTATTCTTGATTAATGTAATATAAAATGAAGTTTTTTTTACACCTGTTCACATCTTATCCGAATTGTTTTGATATGAATTTTTGACAAATTCATATGAAACCATAAAAGAGTATGAGCAATCGTTTGGTCAACTAGTAAGAAAAAGCAACACTCTTTTTATCCATTTTCAAAGTGACAAATGAGCTTAAATGATATCAGTCAACGCGTACTTGAAAGCGTTCATCAGGGTCCGATTGAGCACACAGTTTGGAAACAATTGGTTTTTGACAGGTTAAGTTGCTTCGGGTTGGGAAACTTGCTCAGTTTGACAAGTAAAGTGGATTGAAGTGGAGTTTTTTGAAGATTGAGCTTAAGGGAAATCATCAATCTAAGAATCTTTCGGATTTTGGAATGCAAAGATCATCTTTTTGTACATGTCTTTACGTTTTCAAACCTTGTAGTTGTTGATCATACACTTGCAAGTTCAACATTCTTCATTCATATAAATTAGTTATAACAACTACATAAAATCCTACAAAAACTGAGGTATCCAATGATCGTACTACTCCAATGGAACAATCCCATTCAAATCAAAATGGATTATCTTGGGCGAATGCTAATCGAGTGGCTGCTTGTGTGACTGGACCGGTAGTGATAGGTGGATTTATCTGGTCTTTGGTATCTGTTTGTACGGCTTCTGGTGCTTAAGAGATCTTTAGATTGAGTTTTTTTTAGCAAAGTTCATCTCCTTTTCTCTGTTCTTTTGCGCCTGAGTGAGTGAGTGTGTAATTTCAATCGTTCTTCAACGTCAGTCAACAAATCATCTTCTCTTTTTTTTTCTGGCCGAATCCTGATCAGAATCAATCAATTTAAATCTGACGCCTGAAGTCATTTTTTGTTTCAGATCTTTATGAAAGCACATGATGATCACAACCATTTGATTTCTTTCACTTACATTAACATCTTCAATGAACTCATTCAATCATTCAAGCTTTCATGAATCTCTACACACATTACCCTTGTAACCTTTTTTTCTCTTTGTTTGTTAGTCATCTTGATCACAACTTGTTCTCATGCATCTTTCATTGATTTTATGATTATGTGTCTTTCGAATTCGAAAAACCCCTTTCTTGTTGATTTTCTTTCATTAGAAAATCTAATTGTAGGATTACCTTTGTGTGTGTTTCTTTTGGCTTGATTTTGATACTATGTATTCTTTTTATGATCGTTCTTTGGATATCAATTTTCAATCTTTCATGATTTATTTAGATTTGAACTTTCTCCTTCAATGATACTGTCAATTAATTACGGATTTAGCAGCAAAAAGTAACTGAATCTCATCAAAGATGCGCGTGATCGTATTTAATATTTGGCTATTATGCCTTTTTGCTCATGTACTCGTCCACTTGACACTTTGATAAGATGGTGTACATCTCTTAGACTTGACGATGTATTTGAAGATGACTAAATAAATCCAAGAGTTAAATGACAAAGTGCTTGCCATACCACAAACAAATTCTTGAAGATCGACCATCTGAACACTTTGGCTGCCTGCGAAAACTCTCACTATATTTTTAAGAAGCAGTTTCTGATCACAAAGACTGCATTATTTAATAAAGATCTTTTCAGAAAAAAAATAGGTGACTATCTATAATTAGCTCAGTTTGATGTGGCAGTGTATCAGTACAGTACAATCACTAGACCTTGGATGCATAACCATCAAAAACATTTTATGAATTCTCAAAACAAAAGAAAAGACCTCAAATATATTTCACATTTTCTAACATAAGAGTGAATCCATATTAGCCCTGATGTGATCGTAGTCTAATGATCCCTGTGGGACCTAAAGCTGCGATAGCGGTCTGGAAAACAGATAAAGGATGATTAGTGAGATACCTTCAAATATGCTAACCACCCAAGTATATCAAACAGATCAAAAAGTGAAACATATCCAACTTACATCTTTGTCTCATAGGTACTTCTGAGCCACTCTACGAATAGTTTTGTGTGTAACAGCTTCAACAGCTACTTGAATTTCTTGAGGAGTTAATCGTTTTCCAGAAGTCACTAGCTGTCGACCAATATCATCCGCAATGTTATTAGAAGAATCTAATGAGAATACTTCTTCTCTTCTTCACTTTTCTTTCTATCTTTGTCCATCCTGAAAAGTCACAACCCAATGTTAAACCTGACTCCCTTCTCTCATCAATATTTTCTCATTCAAATCTAAGATTTTCGAATCTCTCTCTCTCTCTCTGAGAATGATAAAAGAAACCAAAAAAGAATCCATCACCAATAAATCGTCAAACTGAATGAGAATCAAACTTTTTTTGGTAAGAAAACACTCTTTAATCTCACTTCAATCAATGTCCTTCTCTTCCTTTTCTTTTAAATTTTGAATTCAATCTCTCTATCTTTTGATCAAAGTCTAAATTAAACTCTCTTTTCCTTGCTTTTACAACCCAATCATAGATCATCAATCATCAATGATGATTAAGAAAAACCAACAACATTCATGTTTGATTAATTCAATTTGGTTTAGAAACCCCCCTATTTGGAATCTTTCATTTCAAACCCTTGTCTCTTCAACCTCTTTCCATCAATCTCCTTCATTCTTTCGTTTTTTTACCTCCCCAAACCCATCATCAATTCCAATATCTCAATCCAATCTCTTCACCGTCCCCTCCTCTCCTTCACATCTCTTTATTCCTACCCATCTGATCTTTCTTGCAACTCAAAATCCTAAGTGGTGTCCGAATAGGTAACGTCCTCGTCCCTTCTCTCTTTTCACTTGATGAACTTTGTTTATAAGCAGAAGTGGACATCAACACAACTGATGCACCCAAGGCAGAGCCTAATGGTAAAGGATCTTTGAAAAGGATCACCTCAGCTAAGGTAGATAAGATGATCAAAAATAAAGTGGCAGATCCCTTTAAGATATTATCTGGAAACTTAATCACCAAGGCTTTCACTAATCCTCCGATCACTTGAATTAAGATCATCAAGCAAGCAGCTAAACCAAATTTATGAAACAAACCTATCAAATAATACAAGGTGGTGAAAAGAGCCGGTAAGAGTGAGAAAAGAGAGAGCTGGATTTACAAATCCAAAGATCGACCTTTGTGGTGGATTTCAGAACTAATTCGATCGAACTAAACCCCCACTAAACCCGAAGTGAAACAGGCGGCGGTGACGGTGATGAAACCGATGAGTCAATCGGTGGAGCGTAAGTCTTGAGAAGAAGGACTGGGAGGTCGTACGTGTTGAAGTTGAACCAGACCCATGCCAATGGCTAAGAAGAAGAGTGAAAGCCATTTGGAGATCGAACCTTGTTTACAAAATTAGAACTGAACAAAGTGCTGTGGTAAGAATCTAAGAGAGGATTTTTGACAAATAAGATGAGCATATGATGAGAGTGACCTTGATTGAAGATATGATGGAAAGAGGCGAACCAGAGAGCTTACTTTAAGTTGATAAGGAACTGAAAAGGTGGCTACTTCCAAATCAGAGGCAGCGATGAATTGAAGGTTATTTTGAAGTACATAAAGGATGGTAAGAATGGAGAGCTTCCAAGCATCTCCACTGTAAGGAAATAATCCGAGAGAGTGAGTGAGTTGAAGGGGAGGAAAGGGAATGGGATCGGATTTACCTAATCACTTGTTGTAAGAAAAGAAGTAACTCTCTAGCGATGATCTTCATTAAGCTGGTTTGGTTTGTAGAACGTTGAAGATGAGAAGATAAGGTTGATCCAGGTTTCTTTAACAAATTGTGATCATCCAAAGTAGGCGGAAAGAAAGGTTTGGGGTTAGGACTGAGTAAGGGAGCTAAGAAAGGAAATAGAAGCAAAGAGATCAGGTAAACGACCTTTGATGGCCTCATCACCTTCAAATTCAATCTTGTGAGGCAAAAAATTGATACACTATCTGATCTTGATAAGTAGAAAGTTGGTGAAGATCAGAGTGATGATCATATGGAAATGTCTGATTATAGATCTATGAATCATTTCTCTCCTTTTCATATGACACAGACCCTCAACTTTTGAGTCAATCACCCACCTGACGATTTAACACAGATCTCTCCCTGCTTTGATCAATAATGTTGCCAATGCTCAACCCTTCATATTCAACACTACATTTGTATCATGAGGATCATCATATCATTGTTTTAACCACTGTATAAATTTATCAACTACTCATCCAGTCTTTCCTCATATAACCTGAATATTTCTCCCTGCAGCTTGCTCAATAACTTTCTTATATGAAAGTTAGATACTTCTTTCATCTTGTTGTCTATTGAACACATTATGCCTCAAAGTAAACATCCTATTTCATTGTCATAAACAACATAAATCATTCTGATTGTGCCATTGACCTTTCTTTGTCTGAACCATTACAAACTTCATCATCATGACTAAATCTCCACTTATCGCCTACAACCTTCCTTGCTTTTCAACCAATATGTCCAAATATAAAGCTACCCCATTTTCAAATAATGCAGTAGAAAAAAGATGAGTGAGCTAAAATGAAATTTAGTCAAACCCCAATCTCTTGCCTAGGTCAATCTATTTTGTTCTATCTTGGATTGACGGGTTGTGACTAGATAGCTTATACCTACTTGAGGAACCACCTTTGTTGTGGTCACATATGACCTTTTGATCCACTCCTGAAATTGCAGTATAGTGCAATTCTACATCTTAAGGACGGTCATGCCCGCCTAAGGTCTAGTGTTATGTAAAAGTGGGCTACACTTGTCATAGGCTTCTTAAGCCTTATCTAGCCAAGTTGTATGTCAAATGATCAAAAAAACTTTGGGTCTACCCAATTTTGGGCCACCAAAATCGGGAGATGAATGAGATGATTCAAAATGTGTGACTTGAAGCTAGAAGTGGCTGTATGGTACATTCTATTCAACACTTCAAGTAGTGAAATAAGGCACCCCAAGGGGAAAAGTTGGAAATAAGAAGCCCTGTATGGGGATTTGCTCATGACCAATTCCTTTATTAAATCTTCACAATAGTAGAATTTTTTACCACAGTGACGTGAGTTATAGTTAATCTAAATGCACAAATAAGAGGAGGGAGATAATCTACAACACCATGGAGGAAATTATAATCAGCTGGAATTTTTTGAGGGCACGCCACTGAATAAAAAACACGTCATCTGAAAAGCAGCTGTCATTTGTGAAGAGACAAAATCTTCTCCAAGACCCATGAGACATACTTGTCATATTGGCTCATATCTGCATGTTCCATACGTAAGTTGAAAACATGCAGAGGTGAATGGATAGGTCTGGTCATTCAACCTTTCCCCACTTTTCTATAAATCTATGAGTGACGTAGATAACAGAATGTGTCCAAATATAGAGATTTACACTCCATGCGGGTTGGAAAGTTGAAGCCCCAAACGAAACAAAGAGGAACCAAGAATAAAATGGAGTTAGTGAAGTAAAGTGCAATACACATTGCAAAAATCCAAATTGATTATGGAAGTGGGTTCATTTCGGCGGGTTTACACACCCACTCAGGCCCCATATTTGCAGAAAGAGTGGGTGTGAGTGGAATTGGGGCCACATGTAGAGCCTAAAAGACATGAGCAAAGTCTTGTAGTTGGTTGAAATTCAGTCCTTCACCTCCCGTAGCATCCAAGTCCATAGCCCTAACCTGCCCCTCCAAATAGTTTCTCTCCATCCTCCTGCTTTGTAAGTCTCTTCAGGTTCTCTCTATCCATTTCTCTCTCCTGGATTTATGCTGAAGTTTGCATGAGGTGACAGATGGTAAATATGCTCCCACCTTTTGGTGCTAATCCATACGCGCGCCACAATGACTACTTGCTGCCCAAATTGCGAGAGTTGATTGGCGATCAAGCAGAAACGCCGACTTTAGGACCAGAGCAAAATGATTCACCAGAGCGCGCTGAGAAATTTGCAAGCGTTAAGAGATATCTTGAGAATGGATTCTATCATAATACTGGCCATGCTATTGATAAACATGTAGAGGCATACAAGTGCTTGAATGATCATGAGCTTGATGTGATTATAGGGGCAATCTATACCTTAGAAGATGAAGTCCACGATATCTACTGCAACATATCCGAGTGTCTGAATGTGATTATGTACAGTCGGATGGTGCTTCGTTCAAGCGAACCCGAAATCGTTTGTCATCATGAGCTTATCAAAAGGCAACTTGAGCTCTCAACTGCTAGATACGAACGCTATTTGATTGCCTGGGAGCATTTCCACAAGGAGACTGCCAAACTATGGGCGATCTGGTCAGAGGAAAGGTGAGTAACAGGTGTTGTAAAGTGTTCAAATAACTTGCTAATGGGATGCTGAGTTTGTATCTGACTTGTACTTCTAACTAGAAAGCGTGCTCGTGACTTCAAGGATGCCCAAGCTGGATTGGTGTAAAACATTGACCCCAGAGTATCTGACCAACTTTCAGGATATCTCTGTAAGTTAGAACGCTTTGTTTGATGTATCACGGCTTATCATTCAGCTGATGTGGTGGCCTTCTCTACAGCCTTATAATCCTGTTGTCTTTTCCATCTATATCAGCTACTTAGCGTGAAAAGGTAACAAAGTTAGTCTGATGGATATGTTGTACCAAAGTAGATTAGTCTTCATCTATTAAAAGCAAAGTTGAAACATGAACATGTGTTGGAAACCAGAAGCCTTCTCTTTTTCACAGATGAGATTTGAAAGCAAATGGATAACTAAACTTTCATTGCATGTTCATAACTCTTCCCTTTGACCTGAACCAATGTATGGGGTCGCAAAATATGTACAAAGGTGTAAAGAACATCACATGGGAAACTCAAGCACCTCTATAGTAAAGTGAAGAGGACGAGTGGAAAGAAGTACTTTCGGGTACTTAATCCTCGGAGAAGCCTTCAAATTCAGGTTTGAAGCAAAATTGTTAAAATCCTGCTGTCCTCAGGCCAACCCCGGGGTTTTATTTATGACTCCTCCTTAAGTAGTACAACAAATGGGCGTTTTTTGGTCTCTCTGGATCACTCAAATTGGATCAGCTTCAATCACTTATCTTGAATCATCATATTCTGTTATAAAAACCTTGTGTTGAACAGAGAGGGCGATATTTGTATCTGCCCTCCATACCTACACCTTGATCACAGTCATTCCCGTTGCTTTTGTCACTCGTAAGTGATCACAAGACCTATATACTTTGAATTGGTTTTATACTGATGGAATTTGAGCTGTAGTCCCTATGTACTTTCAAGAGGAAAATGTGTATTTCCGCTTTCACCACAAGCACACTGATCTGATCATAAAAACAGATGCATGATGTCACAAATCCCAATGGGTGAAGAATTGTTACTTGGGAAGTTTTTGATTCTGGGATCGATATACTATAGAAAAACTTCAAATGATGAAGGATGATAGAAGTGGATGGGAATGGGATAAGGAGGGAAGGGAAGGAAGGGCAGAGATTGGGGGGCTGAATAAATCCATTCCTTTATATCGATCCCGTATCAGCTTATGTTAGGGTTCTGCCCGCTTCAAGGTGATATGCACAAATTTTTTCAAACCCTTACTATGTATCTCGGGCCAATTAGTCTCGATGCTAAACCTAGAGTTTGAAGTCACATGACTTCACACATCAGTTCATCAACATGAACTGATCAAAACCAATCGTTCTATACCTATTAAAACCATACGTCGACACCCGATCCTCTCAGTGCTGCTTTTCTCGAGTGATGTGGGCCTCTGTGCTACGATCCAGTGGGTAATACGGGGCTTTTGGATCAGGTTCAACGTTCGATTCGAACGGCAACGGCTTCATCTCCTTCCGATCCAGCCAGCTCAAACTCTCCTGAATCTTAGCGTTCACTACAGTGCAAGTTTTTGAACATCATGACCTTTTCACCCCTCCTATACTTGCTAATGGATCTCATTCAAATTGTCTTCTATCTACATGCTACTGAATCCAATAGGTACTCAATTTAACGCTGTTGATATTGGTCTGAAAAACAACATCACTCTCTTCCTTGCTCTCATCTTTCCAACCATACTTTGCCACCTAATCCCCTGAGCGCTGCTTTTCTTGAGTGACGTGGGCCTCTGTGCTACGATCCAGTGAGGAATACGGGGCTTTTGGGTTCAGGTTCTTTGTTTGGTTGGGAGAACAATAGGGCAATCAACTTCAAATCAAACCAGGTTAAACTCTACTGTACGTTTGTGAAGATCATGGCTCTTCTGCCCGTCCAATCCTGACTAATTGATCCCATCATTTTACTTCTCTTCTATCTACATGCTACTGAATCCAACGTCTGAATCCAATAGGCGCTTTGTTTACTACATTGAATACTGGTCTGGTAGAAAAACAACATCCCTCTTTCTTTGTTTGGTTTGGACGACAATCCCATTTACAAACATTCCTTCAACTTCCACTTGAACAAGCTTAAACTTTGCTTTGTCCAAGCAATCACGCTATAAAGTAAGATTTTAAGATCTCTTTTGCCCCTATGTGATGTAGTATCCATACGTTTCCTGAGTTGACTAATATGTGATCGGGATATGAAATACATCTTGACATACATAGCTGGGTAAACTATTGTTTTTTTGGCTGTTGCATCAATCTGAGTTTGAATTGGTTCAATCTAAATCTTTCTACTAGGCAAGTATTTGTCAAATTGGTGTTTTCTGCGTTTGCACTACTAACTTGGATCTTTGGACACCTTCACTGTTTTGTCATTCATATTCTTATTTTCTAGGGATCTTCATCTTTGTGAAATAAACCCAATTCCCATTTATTTCTTCTAGCTCTTGTTTTCAACACCTCCAGATTATAACTTTTACACCTTCAAGCCTCTCTCTGCTAGTTGATTCATTCAACTTCAAATTAGTAACAAGTGGAACTTTGAATCAATACTTTTTCATCTCTAAATCTGATTCAAAGATATTATAAATTAGGCTATAGATAAACTTCTCTCACTTTTAAAAATTCTGAGCAAAGCGAAAAACGATTGTGTTACTTGTCCAAATCGGAATCAACTGGTCTTTGAATCTTCTGACTTCTCAACTTAAAATCCAACTTGGGACAATCAACCCCTTTGGTCATCTCCTACACAATCTTTATCCGTCAAATCACTAACTTCCCCTGCAAAAATTCTCAACTCTGAATAAACTCCTCTTCGGTTTTCTTCACATCTTAGTACCTAATTAAATTAGTGGGATCGGCTTTCTTCACTTTTTCTAACCTCTTTGGCTGGATTCGGTTTCTTTTCCCTACTTCTGTCCAAGATGACCCGCTCCCAAGATCGTCATGGAAAGAAACGCCAAGGCCTTCGAGTCAAAAATTTCCAATCAAAAACCTGTCCCAGCGCTATCAACCGTCGGGAGCTACGAAACAAGGATTATGATATTGGTCGAGTCTTACCACGTCGGCATACTGGACGCACTCAATTCAAAAAAACTCTTGGGGAATTTTTTGGAGTACCAAAAGATAGTAAATTTCTATTTCGACTTAGCTCAAAGGATCGTGAAGAAGGAATGTACAAAGTGGAGGAATATATTAAAATCAATCATGGAACAACTGTAGTTGTGAACAAGAAAGATACATCTCTAGTCTTAGTAGTTCGATGCAACGAATTCAAAGGGATGACTGACGAAGAAAAAAGAGGCCACCGTAATGCAATATCCACACCTTATTTACATGCTAGAGCAAGAAATACCTGCGTGCTTCACAGTTCCATACAGACATTCATTTTAGCCTGTATTATGTGGGGTTGGATGGGATGTTGTGGCTGGAGAGGAGGATCCGACCCAGGGAAAACTGTGGGTAAGCATTCTCGATCTCAAACAACAAGTTATACGTTCAAACTAATTAACTCAATTTGTTTGGATCAAACAGGAACTTACTCTCTTAACGATTTTACGTCAAAGGAGGGTGATAGGATTGAAGCAGACATCGATCGGATGACTACGTTCCACAAAATCCGGGATTTTTGGGCAGAAAAGTTTTCCACCTTATGTCTCTCGGTCTTTGAATCCAACCTGCAGCTAGCAAAACGCTCAAACATCCCTGGGTTTCATGAGGAAAATTGGCAACATACCGGAAACGGACGAGTATTTGCATCGAATCTTGTGGTCACTTGTGATGGTTTCAGGAACAGCGATCATACGGATGATTACGATCATACTAGGTACTCGTATGGAATGTTTTGTCTAATCGATAGGGTTACAGGAGAGCCCTACGAACTTGCCGGATCCAAGCCACGTGGAAATGTCCTAGGAGCTTGCTTCATTTTGAAGGAGTTTGGGATTGAAGTAGACTTTGCAGGATGCGACGGAATTGTTGAGATGGTGTGGGATACTAGAGTAAGAGTCTGAACATACCCAGCAATTGAATGATCATGTATAGCTGATGATTATATTATAAATTCCATAGGTCAAACACCAATCGACTGCTTCAAAGTCATTCAATGCAAAAGGTGAGAAAATCAGACATGTTGATGGTGAACTGACAAGATTTGGCTCCTCCTGTCAAATCTCTGAATCTGTGGTAAAAAGAATTGCAATGTTGGAAGAGAAGAAGGAGACCATGAAACATGAGGATTGGTTAAACTTTGTTGAAGAAAAGGTTAAGTCATATGAGCAGGAGACAATGGGTAAGAAGACGAAAATAAAAAATCAGAAACTTCCTACTGATTGGAAGATGAAGTCTCTGCATGATGAGCAGAGCAAGGCTCTGAAAGAAAAAAAGAAACTCTGAATTCCTTTTTATACGTATCAACCAATCCTTTTCATTACATTGGAAAACCACAAACATAGATGTATTTCATTTTTCTATTCTTAGCAGAATTTGCTTTCTTAGTTTGTACATAGTTGCCCCCTGTCTTTACTTGATATCTAAGACCATTCCGCATCTTTTCAAACAAAGAGGCCTATGTTTTGAGTAAGTATAGCTACACGTATTTTTGCATCATTGCATAATAAGAGAGCTACCCATGAAAGTTCTTTTATGTCATCGCTGGCAGTATGAAGTCCAAACTAGTATGAAACCTATCCCAGCATTACATCTGCGTATAATGGGGATACCAAAGTCATAAAATTCATCTTCAATCCCAAAAAGTTCTAATTAGGAGATTCAACAATGGGCTTGACGTAAGCTTAGCTGTGGCAATCTTCACAAGGACAGCCTTTAGAGACTCTGCCCAGGAAAGGAGTTCTGTACCAAACTTTTATTTTTCTTCCCTTTGGACCCAAAACCAATCAACTGATAGGAATGCAAAACAGTTGGGATCTTCTTGTAGTTTACTCATAAAATGGACAATTTCAATATGTAGCAAGTGATAATCTGTGTATCCGCTGGGAGTACACTGCAAGCTAACAATTTACTAATAATAGTAGAGTAAAGCTGGAGACGTGCCTTGAAAGCAAAGCCTTTGGAAGTTTTGATAAACAGGCTATTACACTTGCTAAATTTGTTGGCACAGGTGCCTCGGAAATGAAAATCTCCAGGCTGAACCACTGCGGATTGCGCAGCGGTTCACGGCACGGAAAGCCACCCAGAGCCTTTCACTTGGCGGCACCTGTCACCAAAAAAAAATTCACACCCAACCCCATCCGATCGGAACCCCTAACCCAAATCAAACCAACCCCATCCGATCGCAACCCCTAACCCAAATCCAACCAACCCCAAACCCATATCGCTACCCCTAACCCAAATCGAACCAACCCCGAATCCATATCGCAATCCCTAACCCAAATCGAACCTCATTGCATCAAATCGAACGATGGCCTTCCGTCACTATTCCCCGGATATCAAGGGGATGTGGCTATCGAATGGCACATGAAGATTAAAAAGATAATGTATTGCTAAGTTAATGTGATAATGTATTGCTAAGTTAATGTATCACTTCTTCTTGTTGTAATCAACCTTCTTTCCTCTCTATTCTTATTTTTTTTTCAATCTCTTTTGCATAATTATCATCGAGCAAAACGAATCCGGGAACGCTCCGGCCGGAATGGTAGTAGATCATGAAATTGGAGGCCCGCAGTGAGGCTCTTCGATTTCTTGATCTACGACCATTCCTGCGGGAGCGTTCCCGGATTTGTCTTGTTCGGTGATGAAAATGAAACAGAGATCGTTCCATATCGACTTAGTCTCTGTATTATATTGATTTCATCTCTCTATTGTCTATGTGTCCTTGTGAGCGAGTCAATGTATACTTCATTTATTGTCTAGCCAAAGCAATGACTACATGTTGAGTTGGTGTTCCACTTCAAAATTTGGATCAAAGAATTACCGAGATCACATCAAACAATCAAGAAATGAACCATGTGATTTGATCACATGGTTAAAAATCCCCCATTCATCAATGGTTGATGAGGCTTTAGTTGGGACTTACCAAAAAAATGCTCGAAGATGCACTTACTTTAAAAAAAATTGCATCTTCGAGCAGTTTTTATTATGGTCTGTTTTGGACTTTAAAAAAAAGTGCTTTCAAAGAGCCTGATACTCATCTTGCTCACATAAGTTGCTCATCTCTCCCTCATTTGGTTCTCTCACTTGTTTCACTGCACAGACACTTGTTATTTGATTAAGGACATGAACAAAATACAAGTTGAGAAAAAAAATTTGTTCAGCAAAGGTAAAGTTGAGTAATTTAGGTTCTGTTAGAAAGTTTTGCCCATTAGGTCATCAAATCTTCCAATTGAATTTGTCATAAAGAATAGAATTTTTCTGATCTGACAGATAGGCTTACCAGTAGATTTGAAATCATGTCCAGAAGTTCATTTCAACCAGAATTCCTTTCTAAAGTCTGTCAAAGGAAATCTACATCAGCTGACATGATATGCAGAGTTGAGAAGCTATTAAACAGCAACAAGGACTCACTTGCGCTCAATCAGTTGAGAACTTCATGATGTTAGTTTCGTAATCCATTGATTGTATAGATAAAATCCAAGGTAAGACCATTATTTCGAATATACGCATCAAGGTTTGTAAATTTGTATAATGAATATTCAAGTCGGCAGCAGGATGGAAGCGGGCAATAAGCTCAACGATCTCTGCAGGAGAGGCTCTAACGCCTTCACCCTCTATAATTCTCAAAAATTTGTGTAGATGTGGGGGTATGAAGATTTGACCGAGTTTGATAGGAAGCTCGTCATGAGGAACAGGAAGACCTTGACGACGAATATGAAATGATACAGGCATTACAAAAACAGATTTAGCAAGAAGGTAGAGAGCTGTCTTATACGATATTCCTTGGAAGGGGGAGAGGAGGGAATTGTCCTTTGCTCTATATAGCTTTGAGAGTGTACTTCCTTTGAACTTCTCACTGAGATAAATCCAGATCAAAGACAATATCGCTCCTTGGAATCTGTTGCTCTCCTTTTCAAAATTATCACATCTGGGGATAGAGTGGAAAAATGGTCTCACATCAGCCAAAGTATTCTGTGATTGATCACATTCATCAGAATCAATGAAGGTAAAATGAGATTATTTGGGATCAGAAGATTCATAACTTTGAGGTAAACCAACTGAGGGTAAGCAATTCCTCCAATAGAACAAAAATTTCCTGTCCCTTCCCCTTCTGCTAACAGTGGGGCAGGGCTCTCCAAACATTTTGACCAGCAACCTCTGGGTCCAGCGCTTTCCACAAATTGCGATCGTGATGTCTCGCTTGCTCAAAACATTTGTGTTGATCTATTTTGTACTGGGATTTGCACCAAACTTGGGACATTTTGACTCTTTGTACAGATTTGTTTTAAGGAGAACCCACTTTATGACTATCCCAAAATTGGTTCTTGTTCATTTCCACTCCCTTTCTTCTTTTTTCCCGGGCGCCACAATCATCTCCGAAGCAAAAATGGAACAAGCGGATAGAGGGGAATTTCTTAGATTGAGGCTCTTACCTCACCAGAATTGTTGAATTAGGCCGTTTACTCAATTTTTGAGTCTGCCCTCTGTAAGTCATATTCTCACTGCTTCCAAGGATCTTCCAAAATCCTTTGTTCCTGCTTTTAAGCGTAAATAACTATCACATCTTGACTTCATTGTGTACGTTGCCTTTAATTTCTGGAATAGGAATTCTGGCCCGTAGAGAAGAAAGAATACTGTAATAAAAATAGAACTCTGATTGCCGAGACCTGAAAATCTTCCTATATCCCTAGAAGTTGATTCAAAATATGGCATTTGATTGACCAGTTCCATTTTTGTTGTTGCAGGGTCGTACATGAATGAAGGGGCCCAAGTTTCTTGTATCAAACTCCCCACTCGGAGATCATCTAGGGTGACTTTTATCTCCACCGTGATATCATCTTAGGTACTCCGGGTCTGATGGAAGCTTAATTAATGTAGATCCAAATTTTATCAAATTTGTGTACGTCACAAAGCGTAAGTTTGGTCTACTTATTTTCTTCAATTTAGGGAACATGTTCTGAATATTATTTCCCCTCCAATCAAACAGCCTGGAACCTATTATACTTTTCCTTGAGATCAGCCATCAGTCCTCATACGTCCTTCTGCTCATTTGTCATACTGCTTCACATGACCATGTCAAATTCAACTCAGGCTTGTGTCTTCCTACCAACTTATATCCTTGAACATGTGGTCAACAATTTTTCCTCTAGAATTGATTCTGATTCATTTTTACGCAAAGCCACTTCTGAACAACTCTTAGATGTGATTTTAGCATTTTATCCTCACTTCTGTTTCACTGAAAAGGCCAAAGAAGATCACGAGCTTCTCCAAATGATATTCACCGAGATGGTAGCCTTTCGTCTGTCTACATTAGTTGCTCCAATAAAGTCAGACACAACATACTTCCGAATTCATTTGAAAAATCAACCTGAAGAACTACAAGATTCTATCAAGGTTGTAGACTCCAAAGATGATATCAACTCTGCACGACTCGAAATGTTTAACACCTGCTGCTTTTCTTACCTCGAAATTGGCCAGCTCCATATCGCCGCTCAAAACCTTAAAAAATTCACCAACACTTACCAATTCTTAACCCAAGAAGAGATTCGTCGAATTGAAGGAGCTTGCCCTGATACTGAGGCTAGGATGCAGAAAAGTCTTGTTCAACTCATGCAAACATATCAATTGGTTGAGGAAATCCAGCTTGACTTACTTGATTGCAGTCTTGCAACAATTCAGCACAAAGAACTTGATGATAGATTAAAGATTGCAACAAATGAATTGACATCCCAGCAAGGAGAGTTCAGCAAAATTGTTGAAGATGGAGCATTGTTTGCCGCTCTCATTCAACACCATCAGTAAGTCTTTCTAGAACTCAATGCTTGTATTTGTTCTCATTGGAATCTATCAAAATTTGCAACATAGAAAAAGAATCGATACAGAAGAAGCAAACCACAAGGATTTGTGATGGAGTAGCTCTGTGGCTGGTATTCCTTGCCAACTCGTCTTTTATTGGACAAAGCTATTCTGAATTTTCTCTCTCATTTTTTTTTCTCTGTGGGGGTACCTTGGTATATATATCCTTTGATCTCTATGCAGTTTGCGCCACTCTTCAAATCTGAATTACTATCTGCTCAAGGATTTTGTACAATCTCAGTTGTTTTATTGAGATGGCTATCCATTGATTGTAAATCACATCAGGACACACTGGGTGGAAACGATGATTGATTTTGTCCTGATAGTATCAACCATATTGATTAATTTTTTTGTTTGAACTGGAATATTGTTTTGGGAGAATCCTTTGAAGATTGATTATCATTCTAGCAAACTTCCATTGGATGGCTTGACTTGCCTCCTAGGCTAGATTGAATGAATTACGTCTAGAGGATTTTGAGACTTTTGTTTCTGTTCTTATGTAAAAAGAACTCTTTTCCCATTTTGGTATCTCAGTCTGAAGTGTAATTAGATTTTGTGCTCCTCATCTTGACGCGAAGTGATCCCCTTGGTCCCCAATTCTTGCCTCAAAACTTCTTAAATTATCCTCTCTCCGAATTCAGGAAGACAGTTTTGTTTTTTCTCTAGTCAATATACAGATCGTTTTTTTCAAAGGTTTGGTCAGTTCACTCCCAGCAACTGTTCATTAAACTGATCAGACTCTGTATGTCTATAGCAATCTCCCCCAGTATAAGAATATTTCACTTTGCTTGAAATCCCCAGCCAGTTCACTCCCATCCACTGTGAGGCTTCGTCTTCCAATGGATTGGATTTAACCCCAAAAGCTTGGGGCGAGTTCAGTAAGTGTCAATCGGATTTAATCATTCTAGTCCATAAGCATTTACCCGACTTTCTGAGGTATTGGGAGCGAGGCCCTCTCAGTCGAACGTTTACTGGTGAAATCAAAGTTGAGTCTGTGAGCTAATCCTATTCTTCATATCCCTTGTTTCAATAAATGACACTGGGTTAGGAAGCAGCCCTATGTCTCGTTTGGCTAATTCCAGCTCTTGATGAGCCTCTTCTGATGGGAACGACTGATTTTGAACCTCAGCTACCTTTCCTTTGGGATGAGCAGGGAAATTATGAAGGCGAAAAGGCAGACTCCTCTGCCTGAAACTTTTGTTTATGTTGACAAAGAGACCATTTGCTCTTCAAAGGGAGTTTTACCGAGGCCTTTCAAAGGATATCGCTGAGCGCTGAAAATTTCAGTGAGTGCTCAAAATTTCAGTGAGCATCTTTTTTCATCATTAAAGCAAGCCCATTACTTCGTTTGTTCCCTCCAACACATCTCCTTCTTTTTAATTTTATTTGGAAATAACCACCTTTTTCTTCATCTTATCAACCTGTATTCATACACCAGGATCTCTGTGAGATCCAGCAGAACTTTATTTTTCTCGGATTCAATCATAATTCTCTTGAAGCCAGCTCTTCCCTCTAGGCACCCTTGATTGTGATTTCACCTTCTCTATAATCCATCACAAAGCTCATCATCCCGGCGATATCTAGTTTTCCCTTCTTTTTTCCTTGTGATTAATTTTTTTCCGCTCAATTTTCCCAATTCGCTTCATTGATTGAGGTCCAAGCATAAACTGCTTTCTCTCTGCACTTCGTTTCTTCACTATCACCCTGCTCAGTTATTCCTTTCCTACACACGATTAAGATGCGCCCCACAAAATCTGGCAGATCCAAACGCAAGCTTGAGGACACCCAATTTGCTGAGGTATCCAGTGGTGAGCAGTTTTTAAAATATTCACTTCTGCCCCCAAATTAACATCTTTGGTACAATTATAGGTCCTACCAGTCGACTTCTTCCTGATGATGGGCTAGACAAACACGAGATGGAAACTGCATTGTCTCGAGCAGGCTTTGACATCGAAGAAGGCAAAATTGGAGATGCTGAGCTTCTGAAGTTATACAAGCGTCATGTTTTTGAGAGATCCAAGGCTCGTAAACAAAATCAGAATGCTACCCCGTATGACGAGTTGGATGACGCAAAAATTCGTTCCATGAGATCTAGAAAAAGATCCAATTTGGGGAAGGGCAAAACTCATAATGAGAAAGAATCTTTGCTCTCCCCAAAAAGGAAAAGATCTTCTCTGCGGAAAAAATTCTGGTAAGCTAGTCTCATCTCCTCTTGCTTTCAGCCTTTCAAACACTTGATAATTTATCGTATGGGACAGCCCAGCATCCCTCCACCAGCTATGCTTCAAGTCAGCGAGATCCAATTTTACCTGCAATTGAGCAGCAAAACCCATCAACTGGACCAGTCAGAACTCGCCGATCGACCAGAATCTCAGCTGCCAACGGGGGTTCAGTCATTCAAGAAGAAGAGGTTAATGCAACAAAAATCTACCACAAGAAGAAGCTTTGCAAAACCCAGTCACCTTATTCTCGTCCCAATACAAGAAGTCAAAGGAATCTGGGTAAAAAAAAGACTACTTGTCAAAGTAAGTCTAAAGGTCAGTAAAAGTGCACCCTGTCATCCTTGATTTTCTTTTGACAGTCTCTTCAGATGCTGATCACAGCATCTGAAAATCTCGTCTCTCACAAAAATACAACCTCTCCAATCCCAGAATCCCTCACAAATCTCAACGATCCCTTTCAATCTGAATCCGACATAGAACCCGCTGGGACAGAGGATAGGAGAGAAAAAAGAGTTGATAGAATTACGGAAAACAAAAGTAAGTAGTCAGATCTTTGGGCTCATGAATTAGAAACTGATGTTTGATACGAGCTGGCATTTAGTCTCAGGGAATCCTCTTCCAAACCAATTGCGCCGGAAGTTCACCACTGCTCCCTCCAATCCTCTTGGATTAAGAGTGTCTCGTCCAGCTTGTTTTCCAACTCCACCAAGGCCTGCTGCAAGAAGCCAAAAGCGTCATAAAACTTTGGACTCTGAAAGCGGAACAGACGACGGAAGTGGTGATGAGGTAGACAGCGAAGGGTATCTCCCCACAAGCGACATTGATTCTGATGAGGATTTCCTGGAACCATTGCCATCCAAGAACCAAACTCGAATTCGACCTCAAAGGAAATCTGCTTCCAGCAAACCAAAATCATACGATTCTAAGTCAACTTCCAAGCCAAAAAGGTCTAAGGCTAAGTTTTCCCAGCAAAGAGCTCTATATCTGTCCAAACTATCCTCATCTGAGGCAGATATTGAATTACCACCAAAATGCAAAAAGAAATTACACTCATTGCCTCGATGTCCAGAATCTAGCGAGGATACTCCCGACCTTCATGAGCCATCAAATTTTAGAACATCTCGTATAAAAACAAGACTCCAAAGAAGTATATGTTCGGCTGTCAATATTAACCTTGAATCGCCTGAAAATTCAGATGATGACACTTCTGACCCAGTTTTTATACCAGGAAAGAAGAGATGGAAAGGAAAAGGTCGAGCTTTAGATACAGATGAACTGGCGGAACAGGAGGATGATAGTCTCATGTTGAGTGGAAGAGGCATAAGGGAAGGCTCTTCTCTCAATCCTGATGTTCTGGGTGAAGATGAAATTGAGGAGGAATGGGACGCTGGTGATCTTTTTGGGGAAAAACATACTCATACTGAAGCCTATAGCAACATTTCCCCAGATTTGAATCCAGCCAACCCAAATCGAACAACTGATACTTCTCCTCAGCAAAATGGACCGGAAGATTTTCAAAAGGCGCTTGCTCTTTTGAAAGCCGTCTGTACTGGAGATTCAACAAAAGCAAAACAAATCAAGAAGCAAGTTGAGGTACTGAGCAACATGCTGGATACTTACATGAACAATACCCCTTCTACAGCTGAGCAGAGAGATCGGGTTGTCTCTAGATCAACTGGAGAGGACTCATCAAATTCCAAAGGCAGTCCTTCTCTCACCCCCAGAACTGCCCGAATCAGAGTGAGTTTATTACACATTTTAAATACATCATGAAGCGTCTTCAATATCATTCTCATGGATACTAATCCTTATTGTTAACAGGCTTTGATCAAAGTGCTCATCAGGACATTATATGGGCTGAAAAGAGGAGAAAAATTAGTTCCCAGCGGAGCAAGCCCAGCTGAAAAAAGGAGCTGGATGGTAAATATATCACTTCATGAATTACTCAACAAAGCAAACAACAATCCAGTTTCTATTGAGGATCCCGTTCCATCTACAGGGGACCCTTGTTTCCCCTACCCCAACGGTCCAGGGGGAGAGAAAGCTAGCCGGACAAGTCTCAAAATAATGTGGGATGTTATGCATAGTGTTGGTGTTAGAACCTTTCGTCCAGACTTCTCAGATTCACTGTCTTCTCCGGGAAATATGTTTCTATTTCGGATGGCAACTGTGATACTTATAAAGCTTGTTAAGTCAGGTGAATACTCAGACATATCCTCAAATGATCTTGAACCCAAGACTGTATTGAAGTTGATTGTAGCTCATGTGAGAGGGACCTGGGCTAGATAGTAAGTAATTTGAATTTATTTCTTTGTGACATTGGGAACAAACATTAACCCTTGGATCTGTGTTTATAGCTTCCGTGAACAGCGTAAGTGGTCTCAAGAAAGATTAGCAAGCCGGGACAAGAGGAGAGTCCAGAAAGCTCGAGTCAACAGTGTCAGTCCTATTTCTTCCTCTAAAAAATCACTCCAAGAAGCCAATTTAATTGTACATGCCACACTTTCAGGTCAGGGAAGGAAGACTTGCATATGTGATGTCACATAAGTCCTTGTGGCCTTTGGCTAAAGTTATTCAGGACTGCTGTAGCGATGATGAAACTGATTACGAAGATGAGGAGGGTCGCAAATACTGTAAGGTTCGAATTATAAGATGGCGAAGTTCTCAGTTAGATATGATATTTGAGGCAATCGATGCTGCCAGATTTAGGAACAACTCTATCAAGTCACAACCTGGAAACAATCACAGGACCAGAACTCGAAGTCACAACAACCCAATCAGCGATTTACTTCCTCCGGAGCAAATTTACAAAGATTGTATCTCGCCAGCTTACTATGATGAACTGAAACCCTGGGAAAAGGAAGATATCAAGATCATCAACCAGTCAATCCTGACAACAATCAAGGATATGATCAAAAAGAGACTTTTACCAACAGCAGTGTAGTCTTAGAGATTGTGTTGTTTCACTGACGTAGTTAATCATTGTAAATAATTTTTTTCTATATGGCATGAGAGGAATACATCACTTATTTTCTTGATATTGACCTACACCTTGTGCTAAATTTATGAGAGATCCCTTCAGCGGTTCTCCTTGACCTCTTTTGGTAGGTCTTAGCCTTCAAAGCAGAACCCAGCTGTTTTCTGATACAAGCCAACAGTTTACTTTCAGAAAGCCGCTACTACCAGTCAAATACTTCTGTACTTATGCACTCCTAATTTTGGAGGCAATCGTCAATTTCATTTCTTAGAATCATATTTACCAAACTCATCAAAGGGACTTGCTGCAGCTTAAGCCAAGAAGGTCTAGCGCTTGAGGTAGGTAGGATTTTGGCCTTCTGAAAGAACCCGGCAGCCAGAGTTGACTGGTGATGTCGGACTCCAGAACCTTCAAGAAGCTTTTCTTCTGACTTCTGAGAAAAGTATGTACAGGCATATCAGCGATCTTCAGCTCAATCAATCCGACACTGGCAAATCCAACGGACGCAAAATGACATCAATCAATCCTACTCGCTCATATCTTTGTCTCTGCTCCAAATGCAGCAAGCTCACACATATGTGCAATGGAGTGGAAGTTCCTGGTCTGCAAGTATCTCCTGTGTCTTACCGATCTCACCAGTTAAACGATCAAAGACTTCAAATCCTTGAAACACTGGACGATGTTCTAAACAACTCCGATAGTTCGAATCAACTTGATTTTTCGGAGGAGGACGATGACGAGAATTGGGGTCTTGACAGGAACTCTACCTTGGACCAGCCAGCAGAAGCCTCTTCTACATCTGCAAATCAAACAGATATCATACTAGATAGTCCCATAGATTCCGATCCAGACATCATAACTTTTGATACAAGTCAGTGTTCACAGTCATTTTGATTTGTCATACTGTCTATATCAGGTCTTTAACATTATTCATTTGTCCTTGAAAACATCCAGGTAGTTTTATTGAGCATACGCTGGAGGGAGATAACCCAATTGTAATCCATGCATGTCTCATAGCGTCCTGCATGGCAATATTTGATCATACCTCGCTTGAAAAATCATCGTGGCTCCTACAAGCACAAAGAAATAATATGGAAATACACATCTCTTCTTCAGGATTAAGTCCTGAAGATACACAACAGCCCATTCAATATACAACACAGCGAGCATTGAGTCACCTACCCAAGAAAATACACACCGTAATACGTTGGTTGAAAATAGAGCCTTCCTTGGATTATTACACTTGCTGCCCAGATTGCTTTGCGCTTTATCCATTGGAATATGATTCACCAATCTGTTCCCATATTGCTGACGAGGTTCCTGGCTCTCTAGCCCTGTTCAATCAAAACAATCAGCCTGAATCAACTCAAAAATCAAGACACAAATTCCCAGACGGGACCCGGGTCTGCTCAGCACCTCTCTACAAACCAAATTCCCTCCCCATTCGTCGGTACGCAGTTCAAGACTTGATCTCATGGATCTCTCGTCTTATATGTCGCCCATCCATGGAAGAGGAACTTGATAAATCACTATTAGAATCTTGTAAACCTTTCAATAAGCGTGATACTGTTCGAGATATCCATCAATCAATGATGTGGAAGGAGTTTCGTGGACCAGACGGTGTCAAATTCACTTCAAAGACAGGAAATTTAACTTTTTCAATGTTCACCGATGGAATCAATCCTTTTGGAAACAAAAGGAAGGGGCATCGTGCCACAGACACCTTCATAGTAATGGTATGCTTGACCTTACCCTACACTATTCGATTCCTACCCGAAAATCTATATCTTGCGGCTATTGCTCCTGGACCCAAAGAACCCTCTCTTGAACAATACAATTGGATTCTAGCTCCTGTGGTTTCTGATCTCAAACAACTCTGGCACAAAGGACTCTTTTTATCAAAGACACCTCTTTATCCTAATGGGAGACTAATTCGAGCAGCATTTCTGACCTTCATAGCTGACTTGCCAGCCTGTCGTCGATCTCTTGGGCTAGCTGGTCACAGCGCTGAAGCTTTCTGTTCCTTGTGCTACCTACCTAAATCTGAAATCCACAATATTGATCAAAGTACCTGGATACCACGAACATCTGAGGAGCATAGGGCTTGGGCAACTGCGGCTCGTGATGCGAAGACAGCCCAGGAAAGACTAGCTATTTTTAAGGAGCATGATGTTCGCTATTCAGTGATACTTGAGTTGGACTACTGGCGCGTTACAGACTACCACGTCATAGATTCGATGCATAATATTATCTTAGGACTTCTAGCTCGACATGTAACAAGGTTTTGGGCAATGTCTGAAGAAGTACTGAACAGTCCCCCGCCAAAGCCGATGACAGCTGTTCAACTGCGAGATTTGGTTTCCAGCTCCAAAACAAGAATCCGACACCGCTCCGCTCATGATCCCCCAGAAGATGAAGTTGGTGTATCGATTGCAAATGCACAATTAGCAGAAGATACATCTTCAGGCGACGATTTCTTTGACCCACTAAATAACCAATATTATGGTTGGGACGGCAGCTACGCTCATCCTCCTAAAAATGAAGTAGTGTTTGATTTAACTTTAGTCACCTCAATAAACAAATTATTACCTAGAATAAATGTTCCTACTTGGATCTCACGTCCCATCAAGCAGCTGGGTAACCAAGATCATGGTAAACTGAAAGCTGATGAATGGCGAACTCTGGTTACTATCCAGCTTCCTCTAATTTTGACTGTGTTTTGGACAGGCGCTAGCCAGTCAAATGCAGCTCTTCTCCATAACTTTTCTCACTTGGTGTGTTTAACAAACCTGGCTCTCAAGCGCTCAATGACCAATGATTGTATTTCAAAATATCGAGCCCATCTACATACGTACCTTGAAAGTTGCTTGAAGCTTTTTCCTCATTGTTCCTTGGTGCAAAACCATCACATGGCGATTCACTTGGCAGATTGTCTTGAGAGATATGGACCAGTTCGAGCTTGGTGGTCATATCCCTTTGAGAGGTTAATGGGATCAATTCTCAAAGCAGCTCATAATAATCACCTTGGTAAGCAAAGCGTAGTCCTCAATCACTATCTGGTGATTCTCTGTAGCTCATGATCATGACTGACAATGGACCTATTACAGGTGAGATGGAAGTTACTTTTGTTCGGAACTTCTGTCGCATGGGGAATCTAGCAGCGCTGCTACGAGATGAGAACAAGCTTCCAGAGTGTTTGAGACCTTACGCAAGTCAATTAAGGGGGATATTTGATCCAAAAAAGGCTGAGAACAAGGGCAATCATATCTATACCTCCCAAGCGCTAGATGATGACACTTTGGATCAGCTGGTTTCACGTTTGAATGCAGTTAAAGCCAATAATCAAAATTGGAAATCATCTGAAGATTGGTGCAATATTTCATCTGACAAAAGGATCAAATACTCCCCTGTCTCATCTCAGGCGAAATTCCGGACTGGCGTCAAATACAATAATGTTAATTACCAAACTCACAAAAAAAATCCCAAAGATAGTGTCATTCATGTTGTCTCTCGTTCAAATGGAGATACTTTGTTTGGAAAGATCATCAAGATATTTGATCATCAGCGGTTTCCCATCAACAGCCAATCTCCTGTAACCGAGACGTGGCTCTTGGTCCAATACTATGCACCTCTTGCCCAAGGAATGCCGAATCCATTCTCCCGTGTTGGTGAACCAGATCTACAGACACACTTGCGCCTTGAAATGTCTAGTAAGCCGTACCTGACACACCTTAGCGAGGTGGTTGCTCACTGTGCTTGGATAGTTTATGAAAGGGGTGAAATACACTATCTGTTAGACAAGAAGAGCATTGCTGTTGTATCACTTAGTCGTTAGATTGCCTGGGCTTGATGCAAACATACTCAACAAATATGTCTTTGTGGTTTCTGAGAGCCTTCTCTGTCCCATAGGTTTTTTTCTCTCAATAGCATCACAATTGCTTCAGATGTGATCAGTCATTTTATTGTAAACCTTGTCTGATCTACTGAATTTCATCCAATATTCTATCTTTGATTTCCTCAAGTGGGGTGCTTTGAATTCAATTTGAAGATTAGTGCCTGAAGTAAAGAGATGTTCATATGGGTCTGATTTGTATCACTGTCAGGTATTTTGAGTTCCTGGAGTTAGGTCAACATGCAGATCAGCTCCTCAACTACAAGGGGCCTAAATCACCTTTGACAAAGTTTACTCTCACTTTCAGGTCCACTCTGACCAACTCTAGCTTTTAGCCTATGACCCAAAGCACTTGTGTTCCAAAGGGGGATGGGTTCAGGCAGGCTACATGGGCAGTTTATAAAATGAATGGAAGATGTTTCTCACCATGCCTTCAAAGGATGAGTTCATAAACTTGCCACATCCCTAATAGTAAGTGACTAGTATCATGATCACCTCTGTATTTTCACTTGCATCTGTTTCAGCACAACCCATGGGCAGGGAAAAACATATGCAGTGTTTTGTTCTTGTTGTTAAACACATTTGCAGGTGCTAGTACCACTTTGTAACTCATATGTTCATGCTCAAGAGCTGCGGATAGTATGTAGTGGCTACCACATGAAATGTCATGTGTTTGTTGATGTTTTATATGTATAGTGTCATTTTGTCTCTCACTACACATGTAGTATCATGTGTATGCTGATATTACATGTGTATAGTGAAGTTTCACCCGGTAATACACAGGTAGTATTTTGTATGTGCTGAAGTCACATATGTATAGTCCAGATATGTACTGTTGTTAGATATGTAATATTGTGCATATGTGATTTACATTGGTAAAGTCAAATATGTTCAATCACTCCACATGTGATATCATGTGTTTGCTGAAGTTACACAAGTATAGCAAAATATTTGCTGTCACTACATTTTTAATATTGTGTGTTTGATGATGCTACATATGTATAGTGAAAGATTTGCTGTCACTACATGTGCAACATTATGTGTTTGCTGATGTTACATATGTAAAGTCAAATATCTTCTGTCACAACATATGTAATCTCCATGTGTTTATGACACTATATATGGAGCAGTCTGTCCTATTCAATGCTAGACTTTTAAATTCTCATTGCCCTGCATCAACCCCAACCTTGCACAAGTTTCAATTACCACACTACACTGCAGGGATTCTTGAAAGCTGGCTTGTAATGTGAGATAAGTGAAACCTGAACTTACCTTCACGGCAAACATTAAACAACTTCCCTTTGATGGAGCAGGGAAAAATGATTGGAAGTATAATTGGTCATCAAGGATTGTTCACTGCACATTGAAGCCATAGCACCCACACTACATATGTGCACCAGGATGGGCAAGTCAGGAGCTATCATGTACATACAGAGCTGCTGACCTAGCAACACATCTGAATGAGTGACTCATATGTAATACAACCTGGAATATTTTACAGTATTTAAAAATCATTCAAAAACTGACTACATACACTGATGTGAAATTTTGGTGTAATTCCATCAACCAAACTTCATGTAACACCATTTCTGTTACTGTGGGATTGCTTCTAGAGTATTTCCTCAGGAGCTTTGGAGTTATATGTAGTCAATTTCTGAGAGGATGTTGTCAAACTGGAAAAAGTTACACAATGTATCACATATGATTTACTCAATCAGATGAGCCAGGGACTAAGCAGACCTGTATGTACATGATAGCTATCAAATTACTCAGCATGTTGCATATATGTAATGTTGGTCTAGTGGCTCAGGTGTACATTGAATAACCCTTTATGACCAATTAAACTCTCAATCATTTTCCCCTGCTTAATTCAAGGGAAGTTGTTTAATGTATGTAGTGAGCTTGTCATACAGCTCAGCAAATAGCATCTCTGCCCTTAGGCCTATTATGCACTGCCCAGCTGACTCATATTATGTTACTTGCAACATCCTGCGGAGCTCAGACCACTGAGAATGACCCTGAAGCTGGTCTTCTGTAAACCAATTTTACCTCTGTGTGTTGTGCTCAGGAACCAGCTCAGCAAACATTGCCATCATGATACCTGATTGACCCAAGAATCTAATATATGGTCTTGACATATCTTTGACAAATTGAGTGCATCTGATTGTGCAGTATTCATTTCTCATTTTTTCCCGCACTGCAGCCCGTATATGGCTCAGTCAGCCTATCTTTTCTTTCTCACTTCAAAGAAATGCAATTTCCCCCCGCCTTCCCTGCTGGGGAAAATGACACTTTGTTTCCCCACCAGTAATTGATTTACCACATGGGGAAGTTGTTTAATGTTTCCAGTGGGATAATGTAGTAACTAAGATCATGAAGAATAAAGTAGAGGCAGAAGTAGGAGAGCTGTGTGCAATCTCACCAGCATTAGCAGAGCATGTGAAAAAGCAGGTCTCAAAAAGAAGGGTGGTTATTTCAAGAATTATCAAGCCTTTGAGAGCAGCAACAGGTGGATTAGAGGAGGATGAGTCATCTTCAGAAGCTGAAAGTGATGTGGAAGACGTTTTGTATTCATGTCCTTTGGGATATTTAGAGATTATGTTGGGCGGACAGAAGAAAAGAGTGAAGGCTTTGGTGGATTCTGGATCTCAAATTAATATTTTACCTGAATCAGTGGCAGCAGAATTAGGTTTGACAGGAGTAGTATCTATTAAGTCTGGAGTTAGGGGTATAGGTGGACAAAGAACTGAGTTGATTGGAATTGCAGAAGCGGTGGAAATAGTAGTTGGTACCAAGGTTCAAGGTGTGGCACATTTCTGGGTGGCTAAAGACAACAAGTGTCCAATTTTACTGGGACGGCCTTTCCTTATGGACTTTAGAGCACAAATTGAATTTGGGAAGGTGATAGGGGAACGGTTGACTTTGCGTGATGAGAGGGGACTTTGGACTCGGTTTACAATTTGTCAGCCAGATGATGGTGATTGGGAGCGGGAATTGAATTTAGGAGAAAAGAGGACAACTTTGGTGGAAGTACAGCTAGCAAGGTTACAGCATGAGGTTCAAGAAGAAGATAGTAGTGTGGTTCCAGATTATGTGGAAGAAGTCTCCGGTGAAGGGTATATGGTGTTATAATCAGTGTTGGTGAATCAATGGGCATTCAGCATAATAAAAATCCAAGTAACCTTGGATGTCTATCACCAACTAGTGGCTAATAGGGGGACTTGGTGTTTCTTTTTTCAGTTTTTTTCTTTGTTTCTCAGTTTTTCTAGTTTCTTTTTCTCTCTGTTCTTTAGTTATCATTTTCTCTTTTATTTTGGCGGTGTGGGATAGGAAGATGAGGATGGTGGATGATGGCGGGAATGGTTAGTATTTATAACAAAACAACAAAAGTAGTGGGTACGGGGCGGGCACAACAAATTTATTAATTCAAATTCAACTAATTCAAATAATTCAAAATTAATCACATGGAATACTACTTTAATAAATCAAAATTACCCTGTTACAGGGCCTCTTTCTTCTTTCTTCTTTTCTCTATTTTCTTTCTTTCTTTTATATACTTTACACTATTTAAACAAGCATAGCAGGGGGCACGGGATGGGTACAAGCTACAAAATCAAATCAAATTAAATAACAATCAACTTACATATTGAACAACACATAAATGGATTACTGCTATAAAACTTTTTTTTTTCTTATTTTTTACATATCTCTCATCAATTTCTTTACATCACATTCTTTTAAACAATTTATTTCAAAACTCAAATTTATCACTTTATCAGTTTTTCTTTTTTCTTTTCTTCTTTCTTTTCAATGGTGGATGGATATAGGTAGTTGAGGATGGAGGATAGTAGGCATGAATGGAAAATCAACAATAAATTACAATCATACAATATACAACTTACATAAATCAACTTACAGCAACACAAAATATCAAAATAAACAAGTACAATTAAATCAATAATCAAGCATCAACAAAATTACATACAAATTATCATCATTAATCTTTAGTTGAATTTCTGGATATCTTTCTTTTTTTTCTTTTTTTCTTTTCTTTTTATCATAGGGGATTGGACTGGATGAGTTGAGGATGGAGGATTAGCGGGCTGGTAGGATAGCGTGAAAACAATTACTACTACATACAACAATTACTTCTTTTTTTTCAATTACAAGTTACACTCTTTTTACAATTACATTACGAGTTACAATCTTTCAAATTATAGGTAGAAATTTCTTAAACAATAAATAGATAAAATATATATATTAGTCGTGGAGTGTTTTGGAAATGTTTCTTTTTCTCTCTTTCATTTTTTTCTTTTTTATGGGGATGGTTCAGGATTAGTTGAGGATGGTGGATAAGTTGGCAGGTATTGGAATAGAAGTGTTACAATTATATCACATCAAACATTATTTAAAACATCACATCACATCAAATATTATCAATTACATCAAATAAAATTAAATTACATCAATTAAGTCTGTAGTAGGGGGTAGGGGAGCGGCTGCATATTATCAACAAACAAAATCAAGAGGCACAAACAAATTATAACAATTAAATGGTTACTACTACAGCACATATTTTTTTACAATAGTCTTTTCTTTCTTTCTTTTTTCTTATATATATATATATACTTTTTCTGGGGACGTGGCTGGAGTTTGAGGGTGTTGGATGATTGGCAAGACCAACAACAATTAAAAATTACTATAACTAATACCTTGGATTTTATTATTGAAGATTGGAATTTTAACTTGAAGCGGAAGACAAACTTTGGTCAACAGAAGCAAACTTACAGAAAACTTAGAATTTAATCATACTGGGAAATTACTTAGAGGAATGGATTCTTGCGAGAGCGTAAAGTTATTATTTTTTGTCAAGGCCTAGAATAGAGGTTACTTGTTTAGTTAGAAATTTTATTAGTTTGAAATATGGGAATAAGGATCATTATCGAGGAAATTCATATGTAGAAGTTAAATATTAGGAATAAAGAAGTTGACGGAAAGTTCATTAAAGTTTAGTACAAAGTAGATAATTATTATGAAGATTGGAGATACTCAGATTCAAGGTTTGAAGAAGAGGAATTTTTAATTTAAGTTGGGGGAGGCATATCACGATTGTGGAATTTTTTATCTAAGTTGGGGGAGGTAGTCACCATTCAATTTTCTCAGTTGCAAATTCTCATCAAGATTTTTTTCTCAGTGAAGCTGAGGACAGCTTTGAAGTTGGGGGAGGATGTGGAAATCAAAACATGTTTACCTTTCATATTTTACATATTGACTTTCAAAACTCAAAGTTATATTTCATTTAAGACCATCTTTAAACTCACATTTGGTTTCTATATTAAATTTTCAAGCTCATTTTTAATATCATAATCAATCAAAAAAGAAAGAACAACCGTAAACAAAATAGAAGAAATAACAACAATTAATCAATACTAATTTGAAGTACAACCATAGTAAAAATCAAGGAAGTCATTTCAGTTAGTATGAGAGGAACTGGAAAGGAAAAGATACACAAAAATCATAATTGAAAGATCTATCAAAAGGAACTAGAAACCATATCTAAAAAAAAGAGAAAAATCAATTAGAATGAGAGAAAGTGCCAAGAAGTTATTAAATTAAATTAATTAAACAAGTCCATTACATCAAATCAACTAGCTAGATCATTAGAAGCACAATGATTCATTCGATCAGGAGTTGAATTGAATTAGTAAATGAATTGGAATTGACAAATCAAATTACAAATATATCAAATCAAATTACATATCAAATGAATGAAATCACATTATCAAATTAACTAGAGATATCAAATGGAATCAATTGAAAGTTCAAAATCGAAATGGGAGAACTCAATTAAAACAGAAAAGAAAGTGAGAAAGTGTCATGAGAAAGGAATTTACATACAAATCCTGATATGTCTCAGGGGTCATGAGAGAGGAAAGTTGGGTGTGAAAGTGTCAATCTTATGTAAATTGGGCAGATAGGAGTCTTATTTGCCTAGATGATGTGATAGTGCGAATAGGGAGATGAAAGGTATATAAGGAGGGGGTCTGGAGGCGAAATTTGGGAACTTATCCCCTTGTGTGTGTGTTTTTTTGTGGTACATTTGGTATCAGTGTTTTTTTTAAAGTGTTATAAGTGTTTAATTCAAAGTGTCCTTTAAAGTGTTAGACTTTAAAAGTGTTATTTCTTTTGTTTATCATCAAGTTTAAAGTCTGAAGAAGTAGAACCTGTGTCAACTATCTGTGAAAGATAGAAATAAAAGTAGTGTTATCCATGTTTTGTTGCTCAAGTCTTAGTACTAGTTCTTAGTTTTTTTAGTGAAATCTTTTCAGCTCTATCTATAGAAGTCATCTTGAACTGTGAATCACGTCTTCTTATCTTTAACAATTTTATGAATTTCTTTCTTGAACCCTAGCTTACTCACTTTTAGTGTCTAAGGACCTTGGTGACCACTTAGTACAGTCAATAGACTTGTCTGAGCTGTTCCGGACCAAGGTTGGAACTGAATCACTTCAGTAGAAAGGAAGGAATAATCTTATGACAGGATTATAAGTTGTGTGTAGCAAGAAAAGTTTCTTTTGAATTGTACCCCCGCTGCTTCTGAACTTAGAGATTCTTAAAGGTTGAGGGCAGCGTAACTGCACCTGTTGTACTTCCGCTTTCTTTGGTTGTACTTCGTCCCCTCTCCGGCTCAGCCTACGCTACACTGCGTAGGAGTTCTACACCGTCATGTTACTTTTTTTCAAGCTCAAATGACTTGATCTGGGTTAAAGACAATTGAAAGTTTTTCAATCTTCCTTGAATATGGCACTGCTTATTGGTTGAAGTCAAGTAGAATAATAGCTTTGATTATAAAAGTAATGATGGACAAGAAATATTGATCAAGTAATAACTGGCTTTCAATCTACATAAATTGATTTTATTGAACATGGATAGACAGTCATGTTTTGTAAGGAAACATCAGGGTAATCAATACCATTTTCTTTGTAATCAAGTGATAATTTTTGATTGAAAGTACAGACCAATTAAAGACTGCTCAAGCATTACTATCACAAGAAGGGGATCATATTTGTGAACAAAGAAGACAAGAGAAATAAATTGAGGCAATGTGAGACTGTTCAATCAAAATCAATGATAATAATGTACTTTGAACAATCAATACTCAATGATCTCACATGCTATTTGATGATTTTGAATTAATAAACGGTGGACTCTGGTTTAAAAACAAAACAAAATGATATACAATTAGCTTGAACGGACCTCAAGAAGGTGATGAACCAATCGGAAACTCACAATCAGTGTAATAACAAGCCTTAGCTTCATCCAACAGGTATGAGGCAATCTGGCTTCGGCCAATTGGACGCTGGCTCTTAAGTCGGTCCATGATAAGAATCCAGCTTCTTTGAGAAGAGAGCAAGTCTTGTCATCTTCATACAGAATCTCGCAGTCGGCAAAGAAGAGCTCCAATTTAACGGTGTGATGAGTGGTGGGGATCTCAAGATCGCCATCACTTTTGTCGGTTGTCATTGCTTTCTTTGACCTTTGTTGGATCAATATTGCTGTCTTTGATGTTAATTTCATCACTCTTGCTCTCTTCAGCAATGATTGCATTGAGATTGCTTTCTTCATTCTTGCTCTCCTACATTTGGCTTTCCACATCACTCAACAAATACATAGGGTCTTCAATTGAATTGCCCGGTTCTGAAACAGACACCATGAGAAAATAATGACAGTAAGTAAGTAAGTACGGGTAAGTGAAGAAGCATAAATCACTTACAATCTTCAATCTTGATCTTCTTCAGGTCAGGCTTTTGGTTCAGTTGGCTTGGTCAAGTCAGTGATGATTGGCTTTTTGGTGAGCTTCTTCAAGTTGGGCTTGGAATTGATTTCCATGCTAGACCTGGTGACTTTGGTGGATTTTCTAGCAGAGGTTGAGGTGCGCTTGAAAGTTGAGGTACCCTGGAAAGCTTTCAATTTTTGAGGATCACCTTGTAATCACATTTGAACTCAATCATCAACACCCATGTACGGGTGTTTCCACTCCTTTTTTTCTATGTCTTGATTGAACTCACAAGTATCAGGAGGTAGGTGTTGACCCGCAATGTTTTCCATTTAAATTGCAGAAAAGTAAGTGAAGTGACCTCATAAGATATTTGGATCTATTGGATGAAAACTTACAACATTCTTAGCCCAAATCCAGGCAGCAGGATAAGTCAAACAATACTGAAATGTTGGATTCCATGGAACACTCAAAACAGTACCATTGGCACCAGCATATTCACCAATACCAGCTTGTCTAGTGATCTTGTTGGCCATGATGTGCAACTTGGCATCTTTATTAGATACCTGTGAATGATAATGACTGTTAACAAATTGACATTGATTGTATACTAGTTTACTAACCTTAGAGTCGCTATCTTGGCCTCCACCTCCAATTGTCTGCTCAATGAGCTTGCTTCTGGAAAATTGCTGGTAGAACAAAGAATTCAGACTCAATGTCTGAACAAAGCAGATAGAGGAAGATGAAGTAAAAAAATTACTCGCCATACTTTCCTCAATAGATTGGACTTCCACATTCTCGTTCTCAATCACAACCAGACCTTGTTTTTTGATTGACTTCTCAAGAGCGGTCACGAAGGCTTGCCATTGAACCACCAAATCAAGAACTTGCTTCGAGTGGCCAACAGTGGTCTTCCACTTTAGTTTGGGCAAAAAACCAAGATTGAGAACAATGGTTTTCATAACAGCCTCATAATCTTCACAAGCATCAGCCACTATCTTCTTGAATTCATTGAGACTCTTTCCGACCAAACAGCTCTTGATTTCAAAGTATTTGCCGGTAATCTTTTTTGAATTGATGAGATTGAGTTTGAATGACTTCACAGGTTTCTTACCAGCACTAACTTTAGCAGGGCTTTGACTTGGGATGTTCATCTCAACCGCTGTTGGAGTGTAGATTTTGAATCTGACTTCAATTGTCATCTGGTTCTTCAGATCAAATTGAATGAAAATACAAAGTCAGTTAAGTTGAAACTGCCAAACTCATCAAATTCAGTGTTGAAGCTGTACTGACAATTTTTCATGTGGCCAGTCATGTGGTGGGCGCGGGGGGTTTAGATTTTGGGCAGGCCCAGGCGCAGGTTTTGAGCTTTTGAAAGGCACACCTATGGTGGGGGTGCTGAGGCGTGCCTCTGAGATCTTGAAATCCCCTCACAAAGCAAAAAATGGTAAAAAAAAATGGTCAACAACATCAAAAATAGCATCTTTTGTATCTCATAACACACATTCACTTCAGCAGACATCAAGAACCCAGTCCATTGCTTTCTCGATGCAATGCTAGGTTGGTTCCACTTGGCTGAGGCAGACTTTGACAAGGATGATTTGACCTTTGGCATGATATGGAAGGTCTATGGCTGACAGTGATGTGTTGAGTAGAGCACTATGAGGTGTGATTTGAAAAAATCATTGATGCAAACAAGAATTTCTCACCCATATTAATAATCACACGGAAATGGGTGGAATAGACCTAAACCTAGCATGGGCACACCACCCCCAGAAAGGCCAATTGCGCCCCGCCAACCACGTGAGTGGCCAGTCAAGGTATTTTCAGCCGGTGGAAATGATGAGGAGTTTACCATTTGGTAAACTATCAAAAAAAGACCATTTTGGGAATTGATCGGAAGAAGATAATCAAAGATGACTGACATGAATCAGAACACGCTAGAATGATTCTTTTTGATGGGGAAATCCAAGCACGAAAGGTGAAAAATAGAATGGTTGAAAGAGTCAAATACGTCATCGTGCAACAATGTTGACATAACTCGTTGGAGAAGGCTTTTTCCCGCTATTTGTGTTTTGAAAGACAAAGAGCCGGAAGCGAGAGAAGTGGGAAAGAGTTTAAAAAGAGGAAAATGTGAACTTTCTTGTCTATGTTGTATTCTAGAATGGATATAAGAAGGTTCAATCTGAAAATGAACTTCTCTTTGAGTTTTTGACTTCAAAGAAAAATTCCGGTGACGACCCAAAATCTCGAAAAACTGTTATTAGAAATCACAACGGCTATTAGTACATAACTTCTTCTCAAAGAAAGCAACGAACGAATTCAAAACCAAAGAAAACCAAAAAAACCAAAAACCAAACAGGTCAAACTCAAAGTCAAACTCAAAGGACATTGAAGATGAGATTCGAGAAATCAACTCAAATCATTCCAACCGATTCATCCACTCAACCCCATTCTCATTCACATGATCATTCAATCGATCATGGTCGTCTTGAGTTCATTTCACTCGATCACTAACCCCCCAAGAAAAAACCAAATCACTCAATTTCTCGCTTTCTTCTTCTTCTTCTCATTCGCCTTCATCGGTTCTCATCTAGATACTCATGAACATTTGAATCATCCTGGAAAGTTTACTGAAAGAGATTTACCTAATTATGAGGGTCGAGATTGGATCGAAAGAGCTTTTACGATTGGGATTGGTGGGTAAGTGATTTGATTTTGAAAAATTGATCTGAATCTGTTCAAATCATAAAGAACGAAATTGAATTGAATTGGTTTTGAAACCTTTGGGGTTTGTTGATTTGGTGAATTGATTGGATTGAATTGGATTGGATTTATAGACCAGTAGGATCGGGTAAAACTGCTCTAACATTAGCTTTATGTGAAAAATTAAGAGACAAATATCAATTAGGGTAACCCGAATTTCCTTTTTTCCGGGGAGGGCAGGGGAGGTTAACTCCACTTATCTTCATGAATTGATTAATTAAGTTTGGGTTTGATTGATTTTTGGGATCTTGGATCGATCTCTATATATCTAGAGTTTTAACCAATGATATCTTTATTCCAGAAGATCGTGATTTTTTACACTCAAAAGGTGCCTTGAAAAACTCAAATCAAATCATTGCGATCGAAACGGGTGGATGTCCACATGCAGCGATTCGAGAAGATATTTCAGCTAATTTGAACGCATTAGAAAACTTACAACTTCAGTTCGGTTGTGATTTATTATTAGTGGAAAGTGGTGGTGATAATTTAGCTGGTAATCTATCCTTTCATCTTGATTTCTTTCGATTTCAAAATCCGATTTTGAATTGAACTTTTTTTTTTGATTGATTTCTTGGTTTTTTCCTTTTTTTTGGGGTACGGTATAGCTAATTATTCTAGGGAATTGGCTGATTATATTATTTATGTGATTGATGTGGCTGGAGGTGATAAGATTCCAAGTTGAGTGAAATCCTTTGGTTTACAAGTTGATGATCTTAAAGATCAGATTAGAACACAAATGAACTCAAATCATGGGTTGATGGGTTAAATCATACTAAAATAGGAAAAGGTGGACCAGGGATCAGTCAAAGTGACTTATTAGTCATTAACAAAGTAAATCCATTCTCTCCACCTCACTCTTTCAAAATCACAAACCCCCCCCCAAAGATTCATTCTCAATCAAACTTAAATATGTTTCTTTTTTTGATTTTAGATTGATTTAGCAGAATATGTTGGAGCTTCATTAGAAGTGATGAGAAGAGATTCAGATAAGATGAGAGATGGAGGGGCGACTGTCTTTACTTCTGTTAAACATGGTGAAGGGATTGATTCGATTGTGAATTTGATCTTATCGGCTTGGGAAACGAGTGGGGCTGATCAAGTTAAGAAATATACCCAAATCACTGCATGATGGATCGGATTGGGATTGTTTTTTTCGAAGAAAATAGGTTGGGTTCCTTGGCTTGGATTATACCAATGAGATGAACTGGTTGGAGGTTTATATATTATTGAAAATTGATTGAAATTTGAATTGAAACTATATCTGATTGAGTTGATTGAAGTAATGAGATAGATAATTAATCTTCTTGTCTCAATGATCGATATGATGAGTTTATATCCTTGAAGATCACTTCATGTGATAGACCACCTCCACTCAAATCATCTAATTCAAAACAAACTGCTTCACATTGGATCTCACACAACCTGATCTTCTCTCAATGGAACTCAAACTCTTTTACTTCAGAAAGAGCTTGAAAAACTTCACAAACCAGCAGATCCCTCACTTGATCTCTTCCAACTTCATTCTCTTTCAAGAAGATTGTCTTTACTTCTCATCACTTCTTCACACTTGTTATCTTTGTGGGTTTTGCTTTTTGAAGGGTCTTACTAACGACCACCAGGACAGGGAGCAATACAGGATCCTATTGGGTGTCTATATGGTCAGAGTGATTAAACTTCAGAGCTTGAAGATGAGGATGAAGTTGATTTGAAGATTTGGATGGTGAGAGTTACATTTGTGATCTTTTGACTAGAATAAAAGATGAGGTGAAAGAAAAAAAAAGTGAAAACATCATCAAAGCTCAAGTTTGATTGAGATGAACTGTTATTGTGGATTGTTTGTTGGGAATGAACTAAAAGAATGATCTTCACCTTCTTAGAATCATACTTGGTGATCTACAAGTGGTTATTGGTTTGCATGCAACTTTAAAAGAAGTTTGAAAGAAGTTTTTGTAATTGTTCTTGATTGCTACAATTAAGTAAACTCAACTGTTTTGCTGAAGTGAAATTCTATAGAAAGACACTTGAGAGAGATCTTACCAAATCAGTATGAAACCATCTGTGAAGATTCATGCTTTAGATACTTTTAACTCAAACTCAACTCACTGAGTTTGTGATTAAGCTTTTTTTGATGTTTGATGATTGTTAGACTAGTACTTCTTATTTCAATTTATCAAATGTAAAACAATGGGCTTTAAATGCTAAATGGGTGTTCTGATGAAATCTTTTGTGGGTTTTTTTTGGAAGGATGATTGATAGAGATTTGATAAAACTTTCATTGAACTTCAAGAGTTTGGAATTGAGTTTTTTGTATTTCTTTAAGACCAGATCAAATGCTTCTTTGATGATTTATTTTCTGTTACAATTTTTTCTAGTTGATGATCTACTGATTGAATGAGTAGTTTGATATACTCTGAGTTGTACTCTGTGAGGGTGTGTGTGTGTTGATGGTGTGAGATGAGCAGTTATGTATGTATTTGTGTATGTAGTTTAAGTGTAATCATCTAATGTAATGTAATTCAAGTGAAAGTGAGTTGAAGGCCCTGTTTGGTATGGCTTACGCCTTTTAAAAATGTATTTCTCAGTAATAGATTATGCATTGCAAAATGCGTTAGGTTTTGAAATCTCGTTTCAGAATCTGTAAAAACCATTTTTCACTTTTTCAAAGTGAAAAATGATGGATGCTGTTTGGTACGTACCAAACACCGTCTAAAATCCACTTTCACAATGTCCGACTCCGAATCCAAATCCGAAAATTCTCAGTTTTCCATTCCCTCCATTGAATACTCGTCCTCCATTGAAGACCTGATGGACGACTCTTTGGACGACCTGAGCTCGAGTTCTCTTATGTCATCATCATCATCAGATGATGATGACATAATTATTGCAGCAGTGGTTCTGAAGATTGAAGAGAAGGAACGCCAGCAACGCTACGCCATTATACCTTGTAGAACTTCAACTCTGCGAGGGTATGCTTACGAGAAAGAACTACTTGAAGGTAGTAATGTACGATTTCTGGAGGTCTTGAAGCTGGACAAGCACGCCTTCAAGCATCTAATGACATACCTCAAGCCTTTATTGGAGGCCTCAGAGCACATATCAGTCAATGAACAAGTAATGATTTTTCTATTCATCAGTGGTCATTCAGTAGAAATGAGACATGCTGCAGAGCGATTCCAACACTCCACCGAAACCGTCCATCGATACTTTCATACTGTTCGAAATGCTCTTGAGGGACTGTAAGGAGTACACGTGTAGGCAGTAGCTATGGGTTTAGGCTATGGGTTTAGTTAGTTTAGATTATACCATTCACTCTCACGCCCGGCTTCGGATGGTTCCTCACTCCTCAGTGAGCCTTGTCTGGACCATCTGGAGCTAGGTGAGTTCTCTCTTTATTTTACACCCCTGTTGGGTCTTTGTAGTGTTTTCTTTCTATTGTTGGGATTACTGACTCCTCAGTGAGCCTTGTCTGGACCATCTGGAGCTAGATCGTAATATATACCGAAGTTCCAAGTCCATCAGTGCTCTCGTGAGAAGTCGTGCCGGAATAGTTTCCGGACCCTCAGTGAAGGTTCACACGAACCTTACACTTTTTTTGACTTGCAATCACTTCGATAGTCCTTAATAAACAAACCTCGAAAACAATCAACCAAACAAACTTTTTTTTTTCACAATTCATTTCCTCTTTACTTGGATTTTCTCTCTGTCAATCGGTCTATTCTGTCATCTGTCAATCCGTCAACCTGTCATCAGCAACCTTCTGTCAACTAAACCTTACTACTTCAGCATCAACCCAGCAGGCGGAACCAGTGCTCTAGCGCTGTCTAGTCGAATGATCGGCGGAGCTTCCCTGAAACCGGAAAACTACGTCGACGATCCTGAAGCTCTATTACGGAAGGCTCGTAAAGAAAAGGCAAAAGAAACGGTCGAATCACCATCACCTCCTGCAGCTCCGAACTTTTTGTGGAGACCTGAAGCTTCAGTCTCGGGATCACCAGCACCGACTGATCGAATACTGTACGCGTCGAGTCACAAGCCTAGCTTACCAGTAGTGTCACCCTTGCACTTTTCACCACCAGTTATTTCACCTTCGGCATCTGATAGGACAGTGGTAAACCTTCATTTCCAGAAACTTCTGGGTCACGCACCAACCAATCAGACGCCGCATCCACCCGGTCACCTTCCAACTGACACTCCGGAGGCCAAACCTTTGGCATTCGAACTCTCGGATCCACCTTTACCTAGTGATACCACGCAGACCATGTTGGCGGACCAGGAGACGATCGAGACCCTAAGACAGCAAATCGAGGGGTTGAAGGTGCAAAACGAAGCACTCGCGCAGTCTCGCCAAGAGACTCTGGCCCTGCAAAAGATGGTGCGGGACCTGATGGCTGAAAAGGCGGCATCTTCACGTGTCAACGTCCCGTCGAATTCGGAGCTGAACCCGACTGAAGAAACGCTCCAAGGCCCTAGTCGATCTTTTGTTCATTATGCGAACAAAAGTCCGGGTACTCCATCACCTATTCCTGGAGAATCAAGCAGACAGGAAAGCCGGCCTGTCCCCTCGAATCAAGCGTATCCGGCACAGCAAGCTACCTCGCATACAGCAGTCGGAGCGAATCAGCAACCGTCAACTCCGAATTCAGGACAAGTGCCACCAGCTATACACACCCCGTACACTCAGTATTACCAGCCCACCATCCCTGATGTACCGCCGACTCCATCAGTACAAGCTATGACGGCAGACCGAATTAAATTGAGTGATTTACCTAAGTTCAGCGGCAGGTTCGGCAATCCAGCCGACCTATTTCATTGGCAAGATATGATCGAGGAAACTTTTGAGGTCAAGGGTCTTTCCGATGATCGGGAACGGATCAAGCTACTCGGTTCCTTACTCAATAATGAAGAATTATCTGCCTGGTATCAAGGAAACAAGGAAGATTTACGTCGAGAATCATGGTCGGGTGCGATGAAAATGATGGCCGCGGGGACTCTGCCTCACGCGTGGCTAGCTGATACTGAAGAAGCCTTACGTCGACTCGAAATGCGAACTTCTGAAACCTTTGACGCCTATGTCAATCGAGCACGACAATTACATCGTTTAGTCAAACGATCGAATCGAGTATCTGACCGCAACTTAGCTGAATTCATCACTTGGGGGGCGCCTTTACTGTTCAGAGACATGATCGCACAGCAAGAACATCTCAGAAAAGAGCCTTTCAGCTTTCAAAAATTCAAGGAGGCTGCCGATGGAATATGGAAATTTCTGAACGATGCGAAGCTATTGCCAGGAGCAGGAATTCGTGCTAGACAAAACCCGCCACCAGTCAATCCAAACACCATATCAACGTCGACGACACGCGTTCCTACTCAAAACAGATCACGATCAGATGAAGAACGGGCCGACAATGGTTGGCGTTATCATGAATATCTTCGACGCTCAGGCATTTGTCCGATATGCAAGGACAAATGTAACAATCCCGCCTGCACGAAGAAGAGCACCCGTTTCCTCTCGGTACCCCTAGACTTCAACCCAGGTCCAAGACCTGTACGAGGAGCGGCTGCACCAACTGTTTCGACTCCTACTAACTCTCCCGGAACTCCCGGAGCACCAACTCAACGACCGGCAGGACGACCGCAAGCCACGCCAGCTACTTCTCGTGTCGCCGCAATCGATACTTTTCCTGAAATGTTGGCGGAGGATATTGCTGCTTATGAAGAGGCGGATCAATTCCGAGCCAGTCAAGTGGAAGACATGACGGAAGGAGGTACTGAGTGCGTAGTTCCACCCGTGACCTCTCCAATCATTCTGGAGCTGATGTGTAACGGCAAACTGGTACGGGCATTGATTGATTCAGGGGCGGGTACGAATTTAATGTCCGACAAGATGGCGCGTGACTTACGAGTGGTTAGGAGGCCATTGGTAGCACCCGTTGAGGTACGGTTAGCCATCCCTACAGAAGGCAAACCTCTAGTGTTACGAGAATTTGCATTCGCTAATCTCAAATCTGAACACCCCAACCTACGATTTGGAGCTGTTTTCTTCAAATTAGCTCCATTAGGATCCAGCTACGATATGATCTTAGGCTCGCCATTCCTCTGCAAATTCAAGTTAGATATTTCCCTTCATCGTCGTTGTGTTGTGGATACAAGTAGCGGCAAGGTTCTCTATGAAAAAGAAATGAAAAATGAATTGGATCGTGTGTTATGTGCCATTCAGAATTTGACAAAGATTAGCAAGGCGCAAGATATGAGCGAGCGGGAAATGTCCGTACTAAAAGACTTCGCAGATGTTTTTCCTGCTGAACTTCCTCCTGTGGAGGACGGGGACCCGCCGGATGACATCTTCCCGGAGGGTTTACCTGATGCGAGTCGCCGTGTGAGGCACAAGATTGTATTAACGGACCCTGATGTTGTGATTAATGAAAAGCAGTTTGGATATCCTGCAAGGCATTTGACATCATGGAGAAAGCTGATAGATCAACATCTAAAAGCGGGAAGAATTCGAAAATCTCAGAGCCAGTACGGTTCTCCATCTCTGATCATTCCAAAGAAGGATCCTACGGAGTTACCCCGGTGGGTGTGTGACTACCGTAAGCTGAATAAATATACGGTTAAAGATCGAGCGCCTCTGCCAAATGTTGATGAGGCGGTAAGACTAGTTGCTACGGGTAAAGTATGGTCGGTGGTGGATCAAACGAATGCGTTCTTCCAGGATAGAATGAGAGAGGAGGACATCCCGCTGACGGCGGTGAAAACTCCTTGGGGATTATTTGAGTGGACAGTTATGCCCATGGGATTGACTAACGGACCTGCGACGCATCAAGCAAGAAATGAGGAAATTTTAGGGGACTTAGTAGGCAAAGTCTGCGTAGTTTACATTGACGACATAGTCATTTTCTCTCAAACGGTAGAAGAGCACGAAGATCACCTGCGGCAAGTATTAGAGAGATTGCGCGCCGCCAAATTATATTGCTCAGTCAAGAAAAGCAAACTTTTTAGGAGCGAAATCAAATTTCTAGGGCATGTGATCAGTGAGACAGGTGTCTGTCCCGATGATGAAAAGGTCGAGAAGATATCTAAATGGGCTTCTCCTTCCAATTCGAAACAGCTGCTGAAGTTCCTTGGGACAGTCCAATGGATGAAGAAATTTGTGGACGGCTTATCTCACTACGTTGGAACACTATCCCCTTTGACGAGTACCTCGCTGAAAGGCAAGCCATTTCGGTGGGGTGAAGCAGAAGAAACCGCATTCAATAATATCAAACGGCTGATAACCACCCTTCCAGTCCTTCGAAACTTGGACTACGAGTCGGGAGAGCCACTTTGGCTATTTACCGATGCCAGCGGAAGTGGGCTGGGAGCGGCTCTTTTTCAGGGCCTACAATGGGACACTGCATCGCCGATTGCGTACGAGAGTCGTACGATGAATCCAGCAGAGAAAAATTATCCGGTGCATGAACAAGAGTTGCTCGCGGTAATCAATGCGCTGAACAAATGGAGGCTATTACTCTTAGGGATGCGGATTAATGTCATGTCGGATCACCACTCTCTGACCACTCTTCTAACGCAGCGAAATCTCAGTCGGCGTCAAGCAAGGTGGCTCGAGACGCTCTCACAGTTTGACCTGGACTTTAAATACCTCAAAGGACCGGACAATTCGGTTGCAGATGCCCTCTCGCGGAGGGAAGATATTGCGGTGTGTGAAGTTAAATCAACATTGAGGGATGAGGAGATCCGGGCGATTCAAGATGGATATCGTGAGGACAAGTTTTGTATTAAGTTGCGGAAGGTCTTGCCCCTTCGAGAGGATTGTGTCCTAAAGGATGACCTCATGTACCTGGATGGAAGGCTAGTGATCCCTCAGTATGGCAGTCTGCGACGCGACTTCATTGAACAAGCGCACCAGGCATTGGGACATTTAGGTGTCTTGAAAACAACCACAAGACTGCGAACCACGTTCTTTTGGCCCGGATTGGCGAAAGAGGTGGAAGACCAGCTAAAGTGCTGCGACTCTTGCCAACGCATCAAAGCCCGCACGACAAACATCACCGGCAAACTCCAAAGCCCAGAAATCCCTAGTAGTCCCATGGAATCGATAGCTATCGACTTCATTGGCCCGTTCCCTAAAGTTTCGGGATACGACATGATTTTGTCGTGCACGTGTCGACTTACAGGTTTTGTTCGACTGATCCCGGCTTCACAGACTGATACAGCAGAACGATCAGCAGCACGACTTCACACCGCCTGGTCCTCTATTTTCGGACTGCCAGCGTCCATTATTGGCGACAGGGACAAGGCCTGGACGTCTCGGTTCTGGAAACGCTTGCACGAACTATTGGGCGTGAAAATCAATTTGTCAACCTCTTACCACCCTCAAGCTGATGGCCGTAGCGAGCGTACCAACAAAACAGTAGGGCAAATTCTGCGGCACTATGCAGCCGAAAAACACGGTAAATGGTTTCAGTCCTTGCCGGCGGCTGAATTTGCTATCAACTCAGCCGTGAATGTTTCAACGGGAGTATCTCCATTTCAATTTGTCTATGGCCGCGTGCCTAGACTCTTCCCAATACAGCAGCCTTTGGAAGACGATGCTGACGATGTGAAACATTGGATTGAAAGACGTCAGGCAGAATGGGCGGCATGGAGGGACCGGCTGTGGGGCAACAAAGTCGGACAAGCACATCAGTACAATCTTCGTCGGCGGGAAGCGCGTCCTTTCAACGTTGGCGACCGGGTGTTGATTGACAGTGCAGATAGGCAACAGGTGGTTGGTGGAAGATTCAAGCCGACCGGTAAACTCAGAGCGCGGTATGATGGGCCTTACGAAGTCGTGGAAGTTTTAAACTCGGGTCGAGATTATCGACTTCAATTAGGGCCTAATGATCACTCGCATTCCACATTCCACGTTTCTAAACTGAAATTGTACCACTCCAACGCCGTCGAAGAACCAGACATTGCGGCCATAGAGATGGTCTCGTCACATCCGAAAAAAACCCCTGGAACGTCTCAAGAGGAGCCCATGGGGCATGCTAGGCACAGTGACGAGGGGGTGTGCTTGGATTACATAGCGTTAACACCCCCGCAATGTGAGTCATTTATTTCTTTCATAACCCGCAGTAAAGAAGAAATTGGCAAGCAATCTCTCCTACTAAATGACAGGCCTTCAATCGTCGATAAGCCAAGATTAACAACGGATCGGGATCACGAGCACTACAATTGCGGCCATCAAGCTGGCCTTGTCATCGCCGAGAACAACCTCTCTAGGTCCTGGAATTGGAGCCATTGAGGCACGCTAGGACATGTGACAAGGGGGTGTGCGTCTAATTGACGCGCTAACACCCCCGCAATGTGAGTGTGGTAGCGTTTTTCTTTAGCTTCTTAGTGTGAAGCGGCTGGCAAGCAGTATTCTTTCCTACATAGCAGGCTGAGCCGCACCGACGAAGGATTCACGACTACGAAATTGAAATTGACGAAAAACCAAGAAAGCTTACAAATTATTGAAACGCAAATTACTTTACATCAAGACTCAAGACTTACTCACCTCAAGACACGATTTCAAATTATGACAGTTCAACTTCAAATTTTCGATTTTTTTTCCTTAGTTTGGTTTTAGTTTCCTTTTTTTTATTTTATTTAGTTCTTTTCCTTTCTCTTTTTTTTATTACTACTTAGTTTGTTACTTTTCAGCTGGGGCGAGTCATGCCAGAATTTTTTTTCTCAATCAATTTTTTTTCTTCCTCTTTTAAACTTCCATTCATACGAAGAAAAAGAAAACTTTAATTATATAGGAGTAGGATATTTTTAGCGGGTTACAAAATTTTTTAGGAAGGGAGGGTGTAAGGAGTACACGTGTAGGCAGTAGCTATGGGTTTAGGCTATGGGTTTAGTTAGTTTAGATTATACCATTCACTCTCACGCCCGGCTTCGGATGGTTCCTCACTCCTCAGTGAGCCTTGTCTGGACCATCTGGAGCTAGGTGAGTTCTCTCTTTATTTTACACCCCTGTTGGGTCTTTGTAGTGTTTTCTTTCTATTGTTGGGATTACTGACTCCTCAGTGAGCCTTGTCTGGACCATCTGGAGCTAGATCGTAATATATACCGAAGTTCCAAGTCCATCAGTGCTCTCGTGAGAAGTCGTGCCGGAATAGTTTCCGGACCCTCAGTGAAGGTTCACACGAACCTTACAGGGACTTGTCGATTCTGTGATTATTCAACCAGGCAAAGATGCACCTATCCCTGACGAAATAGTCGACAATCCGAAGCTCAATCCCTGGTTCTCTCATTGCATTGGAGCTCTTGACGGTACCCACATCGAGGCGCAGGTCCAATTTGCTGATAGATCTAAACATCGAAATAGACATGGTACATTATCACAGAATGTTCTAGCCGCTTGTTCTTTCAATATGAAGTTTTTATTTATTTATGCTGGGATAGGAGGTAGGGCACACGACTCCTTTGTTCTCACCAAAGCACGTGAAAATGGAGCGTTCATTGTACCTGAAGGTCAGCATTTTTCTTGATCCACTTTTGATTCCAATATGTTAATTGAAATATGTCTTTGTAGGAAGATATTATTTAGGTGATTCTGGTTATGCACATCGCCCAGATGTGTTCATTCCATACCCGGCCACCCGTTATCATCTTCAAGAGTGGCACATTGGAAACCGTGCCCCACGTACCCCTCAAGAACTTTACAACCTTCGTCATGCTACTGCCAGAAATGTCATTGAGCGCGTTTTTGGTGTTATGAAGATTCGATCTCAAATAATGAAGTACATGCCACGATTTGATCTAGAAGTCCAATATTCACTTGTGGTAGCATGTGCAGTTCTACACAACATCATTCGAGACGCTGGACCAGAAGACTCTTTCTATGATGAGTTTGACCGCTTACAACAGGAGCAAGAGAATACTCAGGATTTGGCATGGGCACAAGCTAGAGCACAAGATCAATATGAAGAGCCTGATCTTGGAGTTCAGAATGAGGCACATGCACAGCGGGATGCTATGGCTCAGGCAATGTTTGAAGATTATTTGGCACACCCAAGGAGACAGTGGAGATGAGAAATAATTCAATTGAATTCCCAGCATAATCTTATCCAGCTAGACAATTTTTATTTGTATTTGAATCACATGAAGAATGTAGATACAAATTGAACAAATTAAACTAGAGAAATAAAAGAAAAAGTAGAGAGAGAAAAGAATTTTTATTTGAATCACATCTTGAAAGAATGAAGATACAAATTGAAGATTTGAATCACATCTTGAAAGAATGAAGATACAAATTGAAGTTATGAAACTAGTTTGGTCTCACTCTGCAGCCACTCCAACTGCATATCTTCTGGTAGTGAATTGAAAAAAAATGCCTTATCTTCATTGTTTAAAATGGTAGCACCTTTCATCTTCTCAGCTCTGTCAGTGATCTCAGAAGCGATTTTAGATCTGAATACCTCCATGGCCTTAGCTTGTTCCGGATACTTTTCCTTCCTTGCATGAATGAGACCTTGGTGGCGAAGGCGCTCAAGTGCAGCCGCCTCCGCTTGTTCCTTCCTTTCGCTTCGTATAGTTTCTAACTGAACTTGCCTTTCGTGTCGTATTGACTCCAGAAGCGCTTGTCGGACTTCCTGCATCTTGAGGTACTGCTTACGCTCCTCCTCTTTGGCAGCTAACTTCGCTTTGCCTACCTCAACTAGACCCATCAGAGCATCGGTGCTGCTCGGTTGTTTCGATCGCTTTCGATGTGGACGAGGCTTGGGGGATGCAGGAGCGGGTCGTTTGGCTTGGGTGGGCTTTGTTGGGGGAGATGGCGACGTAGGGGGTAAGGAGGATGGTACCAAGTGCAGGTCTAGCACTGCACTTGGTTTCGGGCTGGTGGTGGATCGTTCGGCTGAACCGTTGACAGCCGATCGGTCCGCATCTTGAGTTGGAGCGTCCAAAATGAAAACTGAAAAAAAAAAGTTAGTGACCAGATGACCCGGATGAGATGAGACCTAGAAAGATCAAACATACCTGAATCGATTATTTGAGCTGGTGGTAAGTCCGAAACCAAATCCAATTCTTTTGGATTTGGTCCTTCTTGGGTGACTCGAGGCGTCCCAGACGATGCGATCCTGGCCACGCGACTGCCTCGAACCATTTTATCATCCGCATTTCGACCGTCTTCGAGTTCATTCATGAGCTCGTAGTTCGGAAATCCTTTATTTCTAAAGGATTTGAACTTCGGGTTTGCCTAGATAAAAATGATCATCAGCATCATCATCGCTTTAAGAAAAAAAAAAAACTTACTGCTATTTTGGTTTTCCACCATTCATCTGACGCGATGACCATTTTCTTCTCATCGTCCCACCCAGCGCCCGTGTAGTTCTTAAGGGTATCAAAGGTCTTGTACAACGTGCGTTGCTGATAAGACCATGATCAGCAACGCATGCTCGATTTTTCAAGTGAGGGAAGATGAAGAACTTACTGAATTGTAATGATTCTTCAACGCGGTGACCTCGTACTCCTCATGATAAAGCTTATTGAAAGCTTTTGCCACAGTCACCCAAGCTTCCTTTTTAAATACATTCTCCACTCGAAGTCCATCGTTCGCTTGTTCCAAGAGGCTCCGTAAGATGAAATCGCTTCGACCGTTGCTGAAATGTGCCGGTGACTTCTCTGCTTCCTTCCCCATTACGTTCGATCGGGGTCAAAGGGCCTAACTATGAGATCAAAAACAAAGATTGATTAGTCTGCTATTAGAAAAAGAAAACCAAAAAAAGGAAGAACAAAAAAAGAAAGAAAAAGGACGTACTTGCGAGGCGGTCGAGTGGGAAAGGGAGAAAAGTTCGTACTCAGAACCCGTTCGAGCAATTGTTCGATCGGGGTCAAAGGGCCTAATTCCGTGATCGAAACAAAAGATCGATCAGTCCGCTATTAGAAAAAGAGAACGAAAAAACCAAAGAAAAAAAAAACGTACGTTCTAAGCGGTCGAGGGGTATGGTGAGAAAAGTTCGTACTTAGAACTTTTTCGAGGCTGGTTGACCGTGTCGAGCCCCGAGTCGAAAGCGTGCGTACGGGTTTTGAAATGGATTTTGGACTTGAAAGCTGCTGAAAAGCAGCTTTCAAACTGGGGTGATTTTGATCGAAAATAATGTATTATGGTCTGTGAAATGGATTTCAAAAAAAGGGGCGAAATGGGGAACAAACGACTTTATTTAAAAAAGTCGAAAATGTATTATTTTTCAAAAATAATACATTTTCCCCGGTTTTTGTAAGCCATACCAAACGGGGCCGAAGTGTGATCAGTGGCAGTGCAAACTCCAATCAGATCAATTGACTACTTTACCATTCAACCTGAACCTCAACCTCACCATTGACCAATAGAACATCAATTTTTCCATCTGATCAAAATCAATCATCAATCATCATCCACTTTCATCCTTGAAAGAATGTGAGCAATCTTTCATAATTCACTCTAATAGATCAAAGAATCTAATCAAACAGTTTTTCATTCAGGTTCGGTAGTGGAAGAAGAAGTGGTGGAAATGACTTCATTGAGTAATTCAACTTGATTTTCGATCCGTCTGAAAAAAGAAAAAAAAACACCAAGATCAAACTTAACATTTTTAACCTCGATTCAATTGTTTGTTTTGGTTTTTTTTTTCGAAAATTTTGAATCAAATATATCTCAGTCGAGAAGAATCAAAACATTTTCCTACTAGACCTGTAGATCGTGATAAAGCAGAAGCTGAATTAACGCTTAATATCAAAAAAGCTACTTCACCTGAAGAAACTGCACCTAAACAAAAACATGTTCGAAGTTTAGTATTCACTCTTGAAATCTAAACCTATTCTAACTCATCAAATCATGTTCACTCACTCTGAATCTTTCTTTAATTTCGATTAGAATGCATCGTTTATACTTGGGATTATCATTCATCAGCATCTATCTGGACTGGACTTAGAGTTCAACCGATCTTGAGTGATGAAGTTCAAACTTTCAAAGCTTTGATCATGGTACATAAAGTCTTACAAGAAGGACATCCTGTGACTGTACGTGAAGGTCAACAACAATCAGGTTGGTTAGAAACTTGTGCAAGAACGATCGGACATGATGGATTAAGAGGTAAATTTATTCTGCGATCCATTCTGTGAATTCTTGAGAATCTCTTTCACCTTTCTTTCTTTCTTTCATCCTTTCTTTCGTAGGTTATGGTGCTTTGATTCGGGCATATGTCTCGACTATTCTTGCTAAACTTAGGTTTCATAGACAACATCCTGAATTCAATGGTTTATTCGAATACGAGGAATATATCTCATTGAAAAATATTGATGATCCTAATGAAGGGTAAATCATCATCAATCTTCTTCCACTTTTTCCAATCTCTCACTCTTACCTCTTTTTTGAATCTTTTCTTGGTTTGTAGTTATGAAACGATCACAGATCTGATGAACCTTCAAGACCAAATTGACTCATTTCAAAAATTGATCTTTGCTCACTTTCGCGGTTCGACTAATAATGAATGTCGCATCAGTGCTCTTGTACCTCAAGTTAAGGAAAGTTATGGGATCTATCGTTTTATCACTAGTATGCTAAGAGCCATGCATCGTCGTAAGTGATTTGATTTGATCTTCTTCTTATCCCTTTTACAAAATTTATCAAACTCGCATGATTCTTTTTTGTTCATAAATTTCTTGTCTTTTATAGGTACGGACGCAATGGATGCACTTCAACCATTACGAGAGCGGTTCAATGCTCAGCATTCTAATCTTCGAAAGTTTTATTACGAATGTAGTAATCTCAAGTACCTCACCGGTCTGATCAACGTTCCTAAACTTCCACAAGAACCACCTAACTTAACCAATAGTGGAGATGCACCTGAATTACCTAGAAGACCAGCGAAGACACCCGAAGTGAAACCGATTCCACCTAAACCTGAGACTCCAGCTCCTGATATTGCAGAACAAGCTAGGATGTTAAAAGAGTATGAACAAAAACAAGCTTTACTTCAAGCAGAACGAGATGCAGAGGCTAGAAGACAAGCGGAATTACAAGCTAAACAACAACGAGATTTTGAAGAGATGCAACGAATGCAAGCCGAAAGAGAAAGAATGGCACAAGAAGACTTGATGAGACAACAGATGGCAGGAATGGCGGCTGGAAGAGTGGCTGAACTTGAACGTGAGATCTTAGCTATGAGAGGACAGTATGAAAGAGATCAAATGATGTTAGAACAATATGATAGAAGAGTCAAACAACTTGAAAATGAAATGATGATGGTTCAACAAAACATTAATGCTCAATTAGCATCCAAGGATGAGATGATGAATTCACTACAAGATCAAGTGAGCTTATGGCGAAATAAGTATGAAGCATTGGCTAAACTTTATTCACAACTTAGGACTGAACATCTAGATATGTTGAGTAAATTTAAGGCTATGCAATTAAAGGCCAATAGTGCTCAAGAAGCTATTGATCGGATGGAACGTATGGAACGTGACATCAAAGCTAAAAACTTGGAGCTTGCTGATATGATTCGGGAACGAGATCGTGCTAGGTTTGATGTTGATCGACTCAAAGCTGTGAGTGTGGAATCTTGAGGGTAGTTTTCTTTCTCGGATTGATTTGCTAATGGTTGGATTGACAATAGAGCCATAAAGATGAAGTAGAACGACTGAGGCGTGATTTGAGATTCGCTGAGGAACGGGCAGAAGACGCTACTCGATCACGTAGCTCAGAGACATCGAGCGTGATTGCCAAGTATAACCGACAATTGAATGAACTCGAAGACAGTTTGAGGGTACGTGCTTCTACTGCCGAATCATCTGTCCTCACTCACTCAGCTTGTCTCCTTTTCTATCATGTTAGAGTAAACAAAGTCGAATTGAAGAGCTCTTACGAATGGTTGATGAAAAGACTTTGGAAGCTCAAAGACTTGCCGATGAGAAAGATCAAGAATTACTGATCTTGCAAGAAGGCATGGATCATACCATTCGACAAATGACCGATATGTCACTCAATCAAGGCGAAACTGATCAAGCCTTGAATGCACAAATCGATAATCTGATTTTAGATAATCAAAAGAAATTAAATGCGATCATTGATTCGATCATTCAAGCCTGTGTTGCTAGGATTGATGATGCGATTTATGAATTAGAATCCTCCATGCAAGCTGGTAATGAATCAGCTACACCTGAATATACTTTATCTATGATTGAAAAAGCTCAAACGATCTCCATGGAATTTGCGGCTGTGTTTGGTTTGTTTTTAGATGGTGCACCTGGAGGTGAACATGTGGAAGTGATCAAGACGTCGAATAGTTTGGCTAATTGTATTGCAGAGGTTTTGGTGAATACTAAAGGCATCACAAGGTTTGCATCCAATGATGAAGCAGTGGATGCTATGATTCAAGTGGGAAAAGTATCGGGAGAGGTGTCTTTGAAATTCTTTAGTAGTCTAGTCTCTTATCGATTAAATATCTTAGCACCTCAAGCCAGAAAGGAGTTGGTCGTCAAAGGAAATGCTGAAACACGTAATGCACTTCAAAACCTATCAGCAACAGTTGAAGGATTGATTCCGAAAGGATCGACGGATTTAGCCAAAGCGAATGGAGAGATTGGCGAATTAGTCGATCGAGAGATGTCAATGGCAGCCAGAGCCATAGAAGAAGCTACCAAACGACTCGAAGGACTGATGTCAAGACCTAGAGACCAACGACATAGTGCGATTGAGATTCAAGTGCATGATGCGATCTTAGCAGCTTCATTGGCGATTACGAATGCGATTGCTAGATTGATTGCTGCGGCTACTGAATCACAAAGTGAGATTGTTGCCCAAGGCAAAGGATCATCTACAGCCCAAGCGTTTTATAAACGAAACAATCGATGGACCGAAGGTTTGATTTCAGCCGCTAAACAAGTAGCCTATTCGACCACCTATCTCATCGAAACAGCCGATGGAGTGATCAATGGAACCCATAATCTAGAACAATTGATTGTAGCTTCTAATGAAGTTGCAGCAGCTACAGCTCAACTTGTTCAATCTTCTAGAGTCAAAGCTGAATTGATGAGTAAAACTCAAATGAAATTAGAATTAGCGGCCAAAGCGGTAACAGAAGCTTGTAAAGCATTAGTGAAACAAGTTAAAGCGATTAGTGCTAAGAATTTAGAATTGAAGGATCAGATTGATTATAATCAAATGCCAGTTCATGAATTTAAAGTCTGTTTTTCTTTTGCTCTCATCCTTTTCTTTCCCTCTCTCTCTGTCTCTCTCTCTCTCTCTTGTGTTTTTGTTTTTGTTTTTACGAAAGGAAGGTTAGTTGAAATTGATTGAATTTTTTTTCTTGGTTTGGGTTTAGGTCAAAGAGATGGAGGTTCAAGTTTCGATTGTAACACTTGAGAAAGAATTAGTGGATGCTCGTAGGAAATTAGGAGAGATGAGAAAGTACGGTTTTTTCTTTCTTTTGTTTCTTGAAAGTCGTCTTTAAGATTGATCAATTTGATTGAATTCTGATTTTTGATTTGGTTTCCTCATTGGATTTAATTTATTTGAAATGTTTCTTTTTTTGTGGTTTCTTTATAAACAGGGCTGGGTATCATACTGAAGATACGATTTGAATAGAAGTTAATGTGATGAGAGGGGATTTTGGATTGATTTGAAAGAAAAATGAAGAAGAAGATTGATTGGGGTTTCGGTAAAGGATGATTAGGTTTTTAAGTAGATGAATTGAAGAATGACTTGTGATTCAAATCAATTCAGTTTGTACATTTTTTCTTTTTTCTTTTTCTCCCTTAGATTTTGAATTGATTATTCTTTGGTGTAATTATGGTGGACTATTATATATATATATATATGAGATTGGAGATTGGAGATTGGAGATTTGGAGAAGAAAATGGAATCAAAGTTGTAGATTTATGTATACATGAATGATGTTTTTAAGATTGATTTTTGTTTTTTTGAAAAAAAGTTACGAAAGAAAATCAATGAAGAAATTCACCGTTTTTTTGTATTCTTTTGTGTGTTTTTGGTTTAAAAAAGAAGTTGATGAAAGAAACATATATCTGTCTAGATGAAAACTCTTTCCAATCCAAAAAACATCATGAATTAAAATAAAATTAAATGATGAATGAAGTTAAAAGATTCGAGTGAAGTGATTTATTTTATCATTTTGGAGTCATTCATGATCGTGTTCAACTCGAAGATTGAAATTTGTAGAGGAGCATCTGTTTTGGCCCCGGGTGCGTAAAAGACTTCTGATCGAGTTAACGGGCGGTGTAAACGCTATGGCGGGGTGAGATGTGGTACCGAGGATCAGGTTCAGATAGTCATCAACTGAACTTCAGCATAGGATTAGAACCGATCACATCATCAAAGTATCCCATCCAACGATGCCCAAAGTAGTTTCACGATCAGCTATTTCGACAAGTGAAGATAAACAAGCCTTACATTCAACTTCAAGATTAATTGTGTAAGTTAATCGAAAAAAAATGAACAGAAGAGGATATGTACTGATTTAAAATTGATTTTACTTTTTTTGTTGAATTGAAAAACTAACTTGAATCAAAACCCAAAACCAAAACCCATGAAAAAAAAAGACATTATTGTTTATGTGGAGAATTTATTGTGAGTTAAATGATGAAGAAACATGATTGACGAAAAGATTGAAAAGCAAAAGCAAAAGAAAGTTAGAAATCTGATCTCATGAATTGTTTTTTTATTGAATTGATGATAATTGGAAAGTTTAGTTAGTGATAGATAAACCATTAAACCTTTTACCAAGAAGACCGATAGATGGAACTTATATCATTCGAAACCTTTCACCTAAAAGATCATATAAACTAAACACTCAATTAAATCCATCACCTATCTTATTAAAGAGAGACGAAGGATTTGAAAAACAATGGAGATTGAATTGTTTTAGGTGTGGATTGAGGATTGGTTATGAAACTAAATTCGAAAAGGATTCGTTTACTTATATCTTACCTGTAAGGTCTTTTTTTTCTTTCTCTCTCTCTCTTTTCTCCCATTGAAAGTGGTTTAGATTGATTTGAGGGTTTGGTTTTTTTTGGGGGGTCTTGTAGGGTGCTTTGACTGAGATTCAGTCTAGTTTACCTTCCGATGCGTTGGATTTAGATCCAGCTCAAACTTTAAAAGATCAGGTTAAGTTGATGATCTTGGGTTTAGATTGACTTATTCACTTTGGATCACTTCATTAACTTCACTCGATGGATTTGTTTTTTAGGTTTTAAAAAATCAGTTAGAAAAACACCCAAGAGAGACGAATTCGAGTTTAAGAGTGATGGAAGAATGAGTTGAACTGGATGAAAAGGGTCTGATTTTGAACAAAAAAGAGATTAAGTTTGTTTGTTTAGGATTTACAATTCATTTTTTATTTATTTCATCATCTGATCATTATCAAAGAACACAAAATAAACCAATTCTTATCATATCATACAAAAGATGATAGATCAAAATCTTTGAAAAGAAAAAAGAATTTGACATCAAATTTGAAAGGGTTGAAGAATCCAATTCAAGATTTGAATGTTTTATTGTGATCTAAACCATCTTTTATACCAAGGTAAAGATTCACCACGAATAGCTCTTTGAATTCCTTCTTTTAATTCAGAATAATGATTTGGAAAAGAATCTGAAGATTTTAAAGAATCGGGTAAAGGATACTAGAGAAAAAAAGAAAAAAATTCCACACAATGGAAGAGAGGATTAGCTCGAAGATCAAAAAAAAAAGAAAAAGAGAATAAGATTGATGAAAAAGAGAAGATTGATGGAAAAAGGTTCACTTTTTTTTCAAGTTCACCATCTTGAATTAATTTTAAATGATGAATAAGTTGATGAAGTCCATTGATTTGATCATCAATTGTTAAGTTTTGATTTGAATAAATTGAAGGATTTGAAGATAATCTGATGAACAAGTTTGAAAGGGATTGATTGAATTGAAGATTAGATTGATGTTTTCTTAATGGATCGGTTGGCCATTGGTTTGAGATGGATTTTAATTGAGTGAATAATTGTTTTAATTGATTTGATTGACTCATGAGTTGGTATGGGTGATGTCTTGAGTTGATTGACTTTGACAAATCTGTTTGAGCTTCTTTCTCTGTGGAACAGTCTGAGTTGATGGCTGCTCAGAACAAATTCTATGTTGGCGGGACGATTATGCACCCGTCGGTTCATTGAGCTCTGGCCCCGTGCGCACTTGTCTTGGTACCGTGATTCACATCCAGGAGTCGCAGCTCTTGGGTGCTCTTTTAGGACATTGGGATGAACTCCATCATCCCTCCGTAGAATTTCCACAAAACAATTATGAAAACTTGAGATATCTCAATTTCACTTCTTTGGGAATTCATTAGAGATCAGGACAATCTAAATCTTTCAGCTTTAGATTGATCTTAAACCATGTCAAGTTGAATTTGCATAGTATGTGCCTCTAGCTGTCTGACTTGATTCATCATCACTGAGTTCATTTAAATTGAGTTAAGTAAATCATATATGATTTGAAATGAAAAATTCACCAGCACATTTTAGTCAAAGAATAACCAGTCATCTCAATCATCATAAATCCAAAAAACCAAACAAAATCAACTGGAAAGCTTGAAAAGCTTCATCATCAATAGAATTTAAGCTTTGGTCCTCAATGTTCACATATGAAGATGTAAATTAAGTGAAGTTGAGGCAAAAAAATCAAATAACTATCAAGTCTCTGTAGCTTTCTATGCTTGAAATTAAGGTCAAAAATAAAGGACACATTGTATATTAGGGCAATTCAAGTTTTGAAAAAGCAATGAAAACATAAATGAGTCTACCAAAAAAATCCAGCTCATAAATTTAATTTTTTTTGGAAAAAAGTCTGAGGAAGCCCCATGCAAGAAACTCACATGCATGACAGACTGTTTTCCATGATGCTCAAAATTTTTATAGTCCTGGGAGGGCAAAGTGGATGGAGATTTTACAGCATTTTGGACCAAATTGGAATTGTCCTATTGAAATGAACTTTGACTGGTATGAATCTAAACTTAGAAAAAAGAACAAAAAAAAATTCTAAAAAATTTTGATATTTATTTGTAAATTTAAATTGAAAGAAAGAAAGTAAAAAATTCAATTTATTCTATATAATTTGAATTTTTTTTAAATAAAAATATTTTTTTTTTGAAAAAAAGAAAGATCATGAATTGATTTGAAACCTCAAGAATTTGATTTTTAAGATGAATGAAAAAAATGTCAAGAAAGTTGAAGAAAAATCAAGAAGAAGAAGAAGAAGAAGAAGAAGAAGAAAAGAGATTCAAAAGAGATGGAATTTTTTTTTCATCATTGTGAGTTGATCACACTAGCAAAAGTGAGAAGAAAACTAGATGAGGTTTGACTTCCTCCAGCAGTCAGAATACTCCCTGGCTAAATTTGAAAATGAAAAAAAAATTATTATTCATGATTCGATCAATCCAAGAGAGTTTTAAGAAAGTTGGGTTAAGTTTAAGATTGAATTTGGTTTTTTTTTTCAAATCAATTTGACTTACAGTTGGTCCACAATGTTGAAGATACCATTGATATCCACTTTGATGATCAGGACCACCTAAGACACGTCCCCAAGAACTAAAAGAATTGAAAGAAATCAAGAAACTTTAAACTTCATTCAATGAGAGAAAGTTCTTCAAAAAAATGAATACATACACTGAGATGTCAGAGTTATCAGTCGTAGACAGGGTGACTTTACAGGTTCCATATGTGTGACTAATCGAAGGCAGACCTGGTCGAATATAAGTTTCTTTAGGATCACCGAGTCCTAAAAGAGCACTATGATCAAATCAAGAAGGTTAAAGAGAGAAAGAAAAAAAATCAATTAACTCAATTTGATTTTGAAAATAGGTCACTAATCAAAGAATCCAATTGATTGAGAGTTTTTTTTTCCCCTTACTCATTACAATCCTCGAATTTCATTTGTGGATCACTAGAACCACATGAAGCTTTACCAATGGATTCATCACGAGGGATTAAATCTTTTGGAACAACAGTAGATCTAACTAATCCAATAGAAGCAATAATAGATAAAATGAAAGATGTGGTAGAGAGCTTCATGATGGAAATTGATATAAAACTTAATATGAAGGGTGATCAATTTGACTTGTTTTGATAATTTTTTGAAGGAAAGAGAAAAGGATGGGTAGATGAGATTTGGATTTCTGATAAAAGTGAAGATTTTAAAGGAATGGATGTAAAATGATGATAGAAAATTGAGGTTTTAATTGAGATGTAAAAAAAAGTGTGTGGAGAACTTGGGGAAAAAAACGAGCCGATTGAGAATTATAAAGAATTAAGTGTTTGAGTTTTTCTTTGATCTAACACTTTTCTTTGAATGTATTGAATTTTTTGAATCCAATCCTTCTATCAAACAAACTAAGCTTTTAATTCTTGTAGATTTCACCGTTCTTGAATAAAATACATAGCCAACGATTGATATGTTTCATGGAATCGGACTACAAGCCATCACATCTCATCGACAACACTCATGAAGTTATGATCTTGGCTTCCTTCACTGAGGGTTTAATAAAATTTCTTGAATCTGTCTTGTTTCGATTCATTTTATATAACTTCTCATTCAGACTTTCTGTTTTGACTGAGAATCAGATGGTTCACTGGAATTCGTGAACAGTCTGAATCAAGCACTTTGTATAACTGTGAATTCTGAAAGTGAAATGAACTCCAGTATGAGTTTTGATTTGAATTGATTAAAGGTAAGGTGAATTTCTATCAAATTGAGGTGGTTTAGTATCTATCATCCTTCAAACTGGTCTTCACTTTTCTAAATCCTTAATTCTCGTCAACTTGGAAATAATTCTTACAAAATCATTTATCTTTTCAATTCATCTACTATTTCCAGACACAAATTATAATTGAAGATTAGTTGTTTTGTTTAATATTTAATCTGATTTGAAAGAAAATCAACATACCTAGCTGCTTAACCAAGCTAGCCTCTGAAGTTTCTGCGTTTGTGATTAAGCTTAGAGTGTGAAGACAATCAATTTGAGTATGTAGAGTCTTAGAGTCTTTGAGATTGATAAACAATCAGAGAAAGAGGTGAGTTACAAGACCAGATTTGATGTACCAACAGCATTAAACCTTCAAATACATTTTGATCTATCTTTGAGATGGCCGACCAATTCAATCTCTGTCGTGTGTCAGAGGTACTGAGGTACATATGATCTGAGCCTGAAGAACGTCTCGGATCAAGTTATGAGTGGACCTGAGAACTGCTCGTGTTTATGTTTGCACAAGGGCGCTTTTCTTGGCTGAGCCTGTTGGGGTATCGGTCGAGTCAGAAGATTTCTCAGAAGGAAACTTGAGAGTGTGATGACCATTGGAGGATGAGCACCTTTCTCTGAAAATTAGTTTCTTATGATATGATGATATCAAACTGAATTCAAACTTTAGATCTCATTAATGATTGAAGGTTTAGTTGATATACCATTTCATCTCAAACTATGAAATGGATCTGATACTCAAGTTGATCACCTCACATTTCCACATCTCAATAGCTCCAATAAGTACCAAGATTTGATTGGTTGACAGTTCCAAATCACTTTCGGTTGCTTGATCTGCCTTCTTTCATCATTTACATTGATATCATCTCATCTCATCATTCAAGAAGTAAGTCTTATTTCGCTCATCATTAGAAAGTGTGAGTCTTTCTATCAGTCAAAGGATATTCAAATCAACTTTATTCATCTTAGAGTGTATCCCAATTTACTTTAGAGTCTTTGATCTTTGATTGAGGATCTTATAATGATTGTTTCCGATAGCTTTTGAATATTCTTGACGTCAAGAGTTGAAGATCTTGATTATCATCTCATTCCTCCAACATCCATTTTGTTTTTCTTCACTAAAAAGACCATTGATCTTCATCACTTTCACTTCTGTTCACTGATACCTCAACCATCGTTTGTCTGATAGATTTTGTTCGACACGAATCAAGTTATAATGACTATCGATCAGGATGAAGTGGTGATCGATTCGATCAAAGTGACCTGCTCAGTTCTCGAACAAATTCCTACAACTGAAAATCAAAAATCAAGCCCAGAGCTCGGTTTGAACTCAAAGGAAGAGAATCGAATGAATCAGAGGATCATTGTAGGAGGTGAGTTTGGAGATCAAACCAAGTTCGTATAAGAAGACTGATTGATGATCCTTTTTGTTTACCAAATAGGATATGCTGGGCTGATTTCAATGATCGAATTTGATGAAAGTACTCAAAAATTAATCGAAATGGAATCTTTGACTGATTCAATCGTTGGAAAATCTCCAACTTGGATCACCCTTAGAGATGATGGAAAGATGATGTATAGGTCAGAACATAATCTTCATCATTCCTCTCAAGATCAAGATCACTAAGACCAAAGCTTTTGAATGTACGTGGAATAACTTTCAATTTAAGTGGTAATGAAGTAGACGAGATAGATGGTCAAAGAAATACAGGAAGCATTTCGTGTTTCAAATTGGTTGAATATATCAAAAAGATCGGATCAAAAGAAAAAAAGAGTCTGAGGATTGAACCTGTGAATCAGATCTTATCAAGTCCAGGTGTGGTTGCGATTGATATCTCTCCAGATCAATCACAACTCATTGTAGCTTCATAGTCAGTCTTTCTGCTCAGAATTCATCATCCTCAATGGAAATCACTCATCCTGATCAATGTTTTCTGAATTCGACGGATCAAACTCATTAGCTTAGGAGGAACAGCTAGTCGGTATGAGTTAAACTCGGATGGATCATTTAAATCGAAAGACAATCCAGCACAACTCTTTACTTATCATGCAACAGGTCCTCATCCTGATAGACAAGATCACTGTGAGTCAAATCAGCTGATTTACAACTCAACACTCACATCATCTTATCGTCCTTTGAAACATATCTTGACCTTGGTTTTCATTTGTTTTTCTCTTCTTAAGCTTACATCCATGATGCTCGCTATGATGTGAGTAAATTGATTAAGATTGAAGATCTAGATTCAATCTAATCAAATCCTTTCATCAAAGCCTACTGGTCGAATTGCTGCATTCACAGATCTGGGTGGTGATCGAGTCTATTTTCATTCAGTGAATGAAAAAACTGGAGAACTTACACCGATTGAAACGGTTAAACTTAAACCGGGTAGGTAAGGATTTAAATCAACCATTCCTTTGAACATCATTTAAGTGATCATCTTGAATTTTTCTTCTGTTGGATTTAAAGGTTCTGGTCCACGTCATTTGAAATTCTTTCAAGTGAATGAGATCAGAACAGATCTTTATTTGATTTGTGAATTATCAAATGAAATTCTTTATTTCGAATTAACTCAATCCTCATCAGATTCATCACTCAAGATTAAACTGATTCAAATCTTAAACACCTTGTTTGAGGAGGTGAATCTTAAGAAGACAACCTTTACTGGAGCTGAGATTGAGATTAGTTTAGATGGAAAGTTTTTATATAGTACAACTCGTCAAACTGATTTAAAAAAACCTAAAGAAGAGAATTCGATTTTAATCTTTAATCGAGATTTATCAAATGGTAAATTAGATTGGAATCCGATTCGATTCAAATTAAATTTAATGGGTCATACTCCACGACATTTTTCATTTAGTCAAGATTTGAAACAAAGATGGATGGTTTTGGCTACACATGAATCTAATTTGATTGGGATTTATGGTCGGGATGAAGTGAAGGGTCAGTTGAAATTAATTGATTGGATTTCGGTTAAGAGTTTACCTACTTTTGTTCAATTTTTACCTATTCTTTAAGTGAAAACTTTTTTTTACATAATCTCTTTTGAAAAATTGATTGTAGATAGATGATCTTGATCTTCAGATTCTCATTCATCACAATTTGGTTTTAATCTTATTATTCTTTCTCCTTTTTTTTCCCTTGATGATCAATTTTTTGATTGAATGTAAACTATTTGAATTTAAATCTTTGATTAAAATATAAACAATAATTTGATTAATTTGATCATGTTAAAATATATATCATTAATTCAAGTATTAAATTGAAATCTATTTTAGAATATTTGTTGACCAATCTTTGCAAAAGTGTTTTTTTTGGTATGTATTCTAATACCAATTTGAAATCGGAAAAAAAAAGAAAATAAAAGGAAGCAAAAATCAAATGAGATATGAATTAAGAGTAAGTAATAGATTTTCATAATTAATTATTTTTTAAGTTCAGATACTTGAATGATGATTTAATCAGTTGAAATCAATGTGGTTTAAAATCTAATTGCAATCAAAGGTTTTCTTTTTTGCTAAATGAATCTTTTATATTATAAAAAATCAATGTGTTCAAACATAATTAAACTTGAGTAATGGCTCATTTCTCAGTGTTAGGTGTTGGCTTAAGGTGTTGAAGAAATTCATGATTCTGAGTCTTTGACTTGTTGACAAAGATTTTTTATTTGGTTTATCACTTTGAAGTTTAGGTTAGGCTTAAAGGATCTGGAGATGAGTCTGATAGAAGGTGATTTCACTTCTGCTGAGGAGCTGCTTACATCAACCCATCAAAGTATGTATGCGGGGGTAGCTGGAATTGATGTGAGACTCAGGAGTTCCTCTCGCACTCCACACCTGTTTGCCCTCGGTGCGTCAGGATGCGTCGCAGGGTGGTCCGCCCCCCTCTGCGTCGCACGCTCCTCCACGGGGGCTGACCGTAACTGACAACTCCGCGTTCACATTGGTACCATCTTAGAGCATCTCCCACGGTCGCTATAAAGTTATGGACACCTTTATAGCAACCTGGAGCCAATTTTCGTTTTGTAGCGTTGATTTTTCTTTTTCACGGCCAATGTTCGCTAGATCTTTTCTCTAAACTCACTTGTGCAGCAGCAAAACGTGCTGATTCTGAAATTGATTTGTGGAATGGGGCCACATGCGCAGGCAGCTACCCAGAGTCACGTGATCTTGTTGCTATATATCAACGCTATCTAATTTCTAGCAAAAACCTGTGGCCACCAATTTTTCATGAATTTGTAGCGTGGGTTGTAGCGACCATTGGGAGTGATTTTTGTAAAAATTGAGCTATAAATTTACAGTCACTTAAGCCCTATCAGTCGACGTCGGGTTCGATATGGCTTGGTTGACTTTAGACTCTAGAACGTGTTTAGACGCCGACTCATGGGTCTCAACGTTGGGTGAACGCGGAGTCAATGAGACTATGGCGACATATGATCACCAAAGCAACAAGTTATTTACCTCTGATCACAGCGTAAAGTAGAATACATAAACGCCTCAAGAGCTCAAGGAAAAAAATTTATCTTTCCTTATTCCCACATTAATCGCTAGTAGCTGGTCTGTTTTTCTCATCTCCCTATCCATACTCACTTTCAAACGTTGAGGATGCCATCTCTAAATGTCTCTCTCTTGACCTTCATGGCTGCTACTGCCCTCATTCAAGTTACACGTCAAACGGATACACCTCTTAAAGAACGTCACCCCCGATTAAATTTTGAGAGCTGTACAAAGGCTGAAGGTTGTGTGAAGATCAAGGCAGCTGTCACATTAGACGCGACTTATCGGAAATTTTATTCTAAACAAGATCCAAGTAAACCTTGCTTTGCCGATGGAAGTTGGGATCCAGAATTATGTCCGGATGAAGAAGCATGTTTGAAGAATTGTCAAACAGATGGAATTTCCGATTATTCTGAAGTTGCAGGTATAACAACTAAGGATGGATCTAGTATTAATTTAAAATTAGTCATAGAAAATAAGGAAACAAAGGAGATTGGCATCGGTTCAAGAATTTACCTCTTAGATGATAATGGACGTTACGTGATTCATAAGTTAAAAGGCAAAGAGATCTCAGTCGATGTTGATGTTTCTCGTTTGGGTTGTGGAGTAAATGGACAATTTTACTTGACTGAGATGTCCGAGGATGGTGGATCGAAGAACCAAACGTTCATGAATACTGATCAACTTGGATCTTTCTCTGGAACGGGTTATTGTTCTTCTGCATGTCCTGCAGATCTTGCTTTCATCGGTACTGAGGTTTGTTTTCTCTTGATATCAAAAATTTGAATCTGAGGCTAAACCCCCTTTGTTTACTTTTGATAAATGTAGCTCAATTATGAGCTTAAACGCAAGGGCGCAACCCCCAAAGGATCCTGTTGTAACCACATGAGTCTCATAGGATCAAATCCTTTCGCTCAAGTGATGACCGCACATTCATGTGATGCTTCAGGTCCGAAGATTTGTACCGGTAAGAAATGCGAACAAGGTCCAGAAGGTATATGCGATAAAAACGGTTGTGAATTCAATCCTTATAGATTAGGTTCGACTGAATTTTATGGACCGGGTAAAGCTGTTGATTCAAAGTTACCGTTCAAGGTCGTCACTCAATTCATCACAGATTCGAAAGGTGAATTATCAGAAGTTAGAAGATTATATGTTCAGGGTGGTAAAGTCATTAAAAATGCTCACAGCGGGTATCCGGAATTGAAATCCTTTAATTCAATCACAAACGATTTTTGTAGTAAATCTGTCGAAGTCTTTGGTGGGCCAGACAAATTTACAGACATGGGTGGTCTCAAACATTTAAGTGATAGTTTAGATCGTGGAATGGTATTAGTCATGAGTTTATGGGATGATAAAGGTGACACCAATATGCTCTGGTTCGATGGAGCCTTTCCTCCTGATGTTGATCCGAAAAAGCCTGGTGTGACTCGTGGTCCTTGTACACGAGCAAACAGTAATGTGACGGAGTTTGAAGCTCAAAATCCAGAGGCATTTGTTCAATTCTCTAACATTCGTGTTGGAGAACTAGACTCAACCTACACTTAATCTACTACTTTCTGACTATTGCGCGAGCTTAATAAATTTCATCAGATTTTGTGACTTGGGTATCATATCTTAGATATCGTTGATTTCTTTGATTTTTGATTCTCTTTTGTTGTACTTGTATCTTGAAAAATTTGAAATTCAATGCATTCATCAAAATTTTCATGGCTTTCATTTGACTTGGGAATGAGAGCAAAATTAATTCCATTCAATGTTCTGATTATAAAGTACAATGCTCACACTTGACGTAGAAAAAAAACAAAAATCAACGAAATAAAGAAAATATGTGGTACACCGATGCACTATGCGAATATCTGAGCGAAAACCTGAGAACATTACCAAAAAGCTGACAGTAAAAGATTCTAAGGGTATGTTGAGTCTAATTCCCCAATTCGAATATTACCATATTGAACAAATGCATCTGTATACTTGTTTTCAATCAGCGTTGTATTACCTTCTGCCGGTGTACATGGACCACGAACCACGCCAGGTTTTGTCGGATCAGCATCACGAGGAAAGGTGCCGTCTAACCAAAGCATGTCAGTTTCACTTTTATCATCCCATAAACTGAGCACTAATACCATCCCATCATCTAAACTCTTTCCTAATCTCTTAAGACCACCTTTCTCTCTAAACTGATCTTTCCCTCCAAAGAGTTCTGTAGAAGCACTACAAAAATCGTCTTTAATTGAATTATAAGCTTTCAATTCCGGATAAATGGCTTGAGCATTTTGAATAATTTGACCATTTTGAACGTATATCCTCTTGATCTCTGATAGATCATGATTTGAATCTGTAATAAATTGTGTAACAATCTTGAAGGGTAAAGTAGAATCGACAATCTTTCCTGGTCCGAAAAATTCTGTTGAACCTAATCGATGAGGATTGAAATCACAGCCCGCGCAGAATCCGTTTGGACCTTCAGGGCATTTATCACCCATGCAAGTTGATTGACCGGTGCGACTGCATATGTGTGGGGTGAAAGCATGAGCTAAAGCATTAGACTCTAATATATCCATCTCCGGACAACAGTTTCCTTTGCGTGGTGCACCATCTGCGGGGGGATTCAAGTTGATCTATGAATGATTGAAGATGAAGAATCAGTTTGGTCACAAATTGTTCAGATACATGATAGTGTGATTTTTCAAGCATCGAAATCACAAACCTCTCCTCCATTGAAAGCAGAATCCGAGGGACATTGAGCATCGCAGTAACCCGTTCCGTAATACGATCCATTATACTTAGTATTCATGAAGGCTTGATTATTTGAACCTCCATCCGAAGACATCTCACTTAAGTATAATGCACCATTCATCCCACATGTTAAACGAGAAAGATCAACATCAAAAGAAATTTCTTGACCTTTCAACTTATACAACACATATTGACCATCTTGACCTAAATGATAAAGTCTTGAACCTATGTTTTTCTTCTTTGTCTTCTTATCTTCTGAAACTAAAAACTTCATGTTAACCTTATTATCAGACTGATTCGAATTGTAAACACCCGCATATTCTTCATAGTTGTCAATCCCACCGACCTCACAATTCTTCAAGCATTCATCTTGATTCGGACAGAATTTTGGATTCCAACTTCCGTTTTCCAAACATGAGATCTCTGGATTTTCTTTCAAAGGAAATTTCCTCCAATGTATATCTACTGTAACGGTCGCTTCGATCTTCTTACAACCTGCGGCCTTTGTACACTCTTCATAGTTTAAACGGGGTTGAGATTCTATAGAAGAAGTATAGATTTGACTTGTAAGAAGGCCTGCGGTTACTAGTAAGGTAAGCAATGAAGTATTTGGAAGCGACATCCTTTAGATGTGCACGTGCAAATATGTGAAAAAAAGAATTGGCCACGAGTGATAAGTGCGCGATTTCAGGATGAGTAGAGAGAGTATATAGGGAGCAATCTGGCCCCTAAGCGTTTGATGAGTCCATTTATCCGTTTTGCCGTGTGAACGTTGTTGACTATGAGCTCAAAATCACTAATTCCGAGACTGGTGTTGCGATTTTGGTGTGATCGTCTGTTTTCTTTGATTCTCAGTGGATACTTACCACAGATGAAGAAGAAAGTAACTACAACGTGAACTGATTGAACAGGCCTCTCAAGGTCGCCAAAAAGTGTGTCAGTTTTGACTATCTCTCTTTCTCATAAATGGTTTAAAAGTTGATCAGATTTCTCTTTCGTTTTACATATGTACATAAAAAGCAATCACAACCATACATAGAACAATATTATCTACACTTTTTCAAAAGCCTACATGATGAACTTATAAAGAAAACAAAAAAACAAAAATCTCTACATAAAAAACTGAGAAACTAGGCGGTTACAACGGTTACACAGTTGTATCTACAAGAGCGTGTGTATTCTGCGTGTGATTTGTGAGATCCTGAGTAGTGTTGGTGTCATTTGTGAGATCATGAGTAGCCTGAGTATAATCTGCATGGGCGTCAGTAGCCTCAGTGTGATTTGTCTCGGTGGACGCTGGATCTGCAGAACTTGAACTTGAACTTGAACTTGAAGTCGAAGTTGAAGCTTGGGTATAGGTTGTATCTAATTCGCCAATTCGAACATTAGAAAATTGAATGAAAGCGTCTGGAAACTTGGATTCGATCATCTTGGTATCACTTTCTTCAGGTGTACAAGGACCACGAAGGACACCAGGAAGTCTTGAAGAGGCATTTCGAGGGAAATGACCGTCTAACCAAAGCATATCACTCTCAGTCTTATCATCCCATAAACTCATCACTAAGACCATTCCACGTTCTAAACTTTCACCTAATTTCTTAAGACCACCTTTTGCTCTAAATTCACTTTGACCTTCACCTCCAAAGACTTTTTGAGACGTACTACAAAACTTATTCGTGATTGAATCATGATGTTTCATTTGACGAATTCCAGCTCGAGTGTTTTGAAAGATTGTACCATTTTGAACATATAACCTTCTAATCTCTGCTAAATCACCCATCGAATCTGTAAGAAATTGAGTGACGATCTTAAATGGTAAATTCGAATCTATAGTCTTTCCTGGTCCGAAAAAGTTAGGTGAACCTAATCTATATGGATTGAAATCACAACCTGCACAGTATCCTTCTTTACCTTCACCGCATTGATCACCGAGACAAGGTGTTTGACCTGGAGTCTTGCATGAATGTGCAGTAAATGAATGAGATAAAGCGTTGGCTTCTAAGAGATCCATTTCTTGACAGCAAAGTCCTTGACGAGGGGCATTCTTTCGTGAAAGATTGACATTGACCTATATAAAGTTATAAAGCAAGGTGAGTGATGGATTTGAATTGCTCAGACAAATGGAAAAACACAAACCTCAGCTCCAGTGAAAGCAAGATCTTGAGGACATTGAGCATCACAATAACCTGTTCCATAGTAAGATCCACTATGGTTACTATTCATGAATGATTGGTTTTTCGAACCTCCATTGATATCCATCTCAGACAAATAAAAAGCTCCGTTCAATCCACATCCTAAACGAGAAAGATCAACATCGAAAGAGATTTCTTTGCCTTTTAATTTATACATCACATAATGACCATGTTGATCTAAATGAAAAACTCTAGAACCGATCTTTTTCTTCTTAGTTTTCTTATCTTCAGAAACGACTAATTTTAAATTAATACTATTTTCAGCTGAATTGAAATTAGTCACACCAGTACGTTCAGTATAATTCAAAATTCCATTGATTTCACAATTCTTTAAACATTCATCTTGATTTGAACATAATCTTGAATCCCAACGTTTATCTTTTAAACATAATTTCTTTGGATCTTTTCGTGAATGAATTTCTCTATAACTAACATCGGCTGTAACTGTTCCTTTGTGTTTGAAACAACCTTCTCTTGTACAACGCTCATAATTGAACTTGGGTTGGATCTCTGTTGGAGAAGTAGGGAGTTCTTTTGAAGCATGAGCAAGGGCTATAGAAGCTAAGAGAGTAAAAATCGATAACTTTGAAAGTGGCATGATAATGTAAGACGATGAGATATGTAGGAGTTCTAAAGGAAATTGAATCTACTTTGAATGATATATGTACGATATAAGCAATGAATAATCAATGAAGTTTGAGATGATGTAGGATGATGGAGCCCATCCCTTGAGCTTTTAAACCCATTATCTTGTTTGTGTGTACATGATGATTCTTCAGTCTTCCTTGCAAAGGGTACATCAATTGTACTGATCTTTTTTTTTGATGACAATCCGATCAGTTCCTCCCTTGATTTCGAAGTGTGGTTCATCAATCCTTCAAGATTCAAACTGATCATCATGATGGGAATCTTGATCTTGTACTGTATTCTTGGTACTCAACTTCAAGATCTTTGTCCGACACACTCAGTTATGATCCTATCCTGTTGATCGACAGTGACCATCTTATTGTGTAGAACGCATATGGAGTTCCGAATGGCAGATGTGTTGACTCAAGAGCGGTGGGAAGAAAAGATAATTCCATTGAAATCTACCTCACGATTTGTTAGGTTTCAATAAATTTTTCTTTTCTTTCCTTTTATGTAGTTCTTTTTAAGTGTTTTTATTTCACTATTTCATTGACTCTTAACTTAACATACTACTATTACAGAAAATCTACTATGATCAAGTTACTCAGTACATGTGTGGGGGGGGGCCGGGAGGCCGCGAGTTTTCTGACCGAGTAGGTTCTCTGCGTGGTAGGGTGTCGGGGTGGGTGGGAGGTTAAGAAAAATTTTTGTCTAACAAATCGTGTGAAAGCTTGAACTTATTTGAGGAGTGATGACGAGAGGTGAAAATTTCTTACTCTCGGAGAAATTTCAAATTCCCAGCTTCGTTATCTATATGCTGGGAGTTCCCTCTCGGGTCCGGTACTTATGTACCGGGTTTTTGGTTTCATTGCTCGTCTTATCTTCCCATGGAACTATACAGGTACCGTCGTGCCTTTGGGCACCTGTAACATTCCATTGAAATCTACCTCACGATTTGTTAGGTTTCAATAAATTTTTCTTTTCTTTCCTTTTATGTAGTTCTTTTTAAGTGTTTTTATTTCACTATTTCATTGACTCTTAACTTAACATACTACTATTACAGAAAATCTACTATGATCAAGTTACTCAGTACATGTGTGGGGGGGGGGCCGGGAGGCCGCGAGTTTTCTGACCGAGTAGGTTCTCTGCTACCAGACCTCGGGACTTATCGTCCGGAGCCTGCGGAGAGCCTTCTCGGTCAGTCACGAGGTTATTCCCTTCGCGGGATACTTCGCTCTTAATGTATGCATCATGTCGAATTCAATGAATTCTTTAGCACCCTCTTTCCTTATTTCGAACTCAGTTACTCCACTCGATTGCATGTTTCTATCACCATCATCAACGTACTATTTACATTTGTAAGTCGTCCATCACCTCTTTCTCTGTCATCACTATTCTTTTCGTTCCTCCTCTTATTATTTTTTTTTTTTTTTTTTCTTTTTCTCCCATCCTTCCTCTCTTATTCGTCTCTCTCGTTTTTCGCCTTGCTTCCTCTTTTCTCATCTTCATCAACTTTCATTAAGTTCCATATATATTCGGCGTCTTTTATATCTTCTTTGGTGTATTTCCTAAGGTAAGTCTCGTATGCTTTTGATTCCCATCTCCCGAATTTTATCACATCGTCTAACGGCTGTCTATCGTTCCATTTGAATGTCGCTCCTCCTACCCTAAATGAGTGACCTGACAGCTGATTTCTACTATCATACTTCTTCCAAACCTTCCTATATATAGCCAACGCTGACGACTTCGATAAAGTGATCAGTTTGTTATTTTCGTAGTACGAAAATAAAGGGAGGTGGATTGTTGGTAAGGTCGATTCATTTATTGTTCGTTTTATCGCCGCGTAAGGACACAGAAGGGAGGGGATTTTATCTAAGTGTAGCCACTGCACCTCTCCGGGCTTCGCCGTTTTTGCGTTAAACAGGGCTATCTTCGTGTAAGTCTGATTATGTGATATTATGTCTTTATAGGAAACTAACCGCTTCTTTTTATTATCTGACACCAATTCTCCTAAACGAGCCATTCCCCAGAAAGCTACCAGTGCCACAGTCAACGCGATCCTTTCTTTCTGGCTACCTTTTGACAACTCTTTTGCAAGTTCAGCTAAGTGCCTTAACATGACAGGGTTTTTCCTTCTTGGTAAGCGATTCTTTTCTACATCTGCCATACTTGACGCTTTTAATAACAATTTGACTGTTTTATCATTTTCTGTTGGGTAGGGTAGGTCGTGGAATAAGTGCCACGATCGGATTCCTGTTATATATTTCGTAAGAGTCTTAGATGCTATCTTGTGGTTTTCATTCCATTCGTGTCTCAATTCTTCCTCTTCCATATTCACATTACATTGTCTCCCTGCCCATACTATAAACTCCCAAAGGGTTCTCTGATCAAGGGGTAGTAACTGACTTCTTTCTAGTTCTCTCATGTCTCCGAATTGTTCTAGTTTAGCCATGGCTGAACTGTAGTTTTCGAGCGTCGCTTGAGACCAGCTTCCACTCAACAACCGTATTTTAATCGGATCAGACCTCCAGGAAAACGATCTACCCCCAAAGGACGAGTGAAGACGAAAGAAGGTAAGAACCATAAGAAATAAGAATCAGCTTAATCTAGATATGATTCTGGTGCTGATTAAAGATAATTGTCTCGTTTTTTTTTTTTTTTTCCTTACCCATGTCTATCTTTTAGGAAATACTTGATCTTATTTTCGTTTATCAACATTTTTCCATCAATCTCTCTGAAGTATCGCTACTAGGTCAGCGGGGACGTCGATCAAGACTTCGAATTCCTTTATATCGCTTTCCTTCTCCCCTCTAGATAGTCGATCAGCAATGTTCTCTCCAGAAGATACTCGTTTCGCCTCGATGTCGCACTTCAATCTAGTAAGTTCTTTTTGTATGATTTTCCACTCTTCATTCACTAGTTTATTCCTCGATTTCTTATTCTTAATTGTTGCTTCTGTTGTTGTATTGTCTGTATAGACTAGGAATTTGTTCGACTGGGTGATGAAAAGTTTTTCCAGCATTAGGAGACCGAGCCGGATTGCCACCGTCTCAAGCCAAGCAATGTCACGTTTGCGATTTCCTTGTGACATTCCTCGCGTCTTCCATCCCTCGATCAATTTAAATCGACACCAGTGGTTTCCGATTAGTATCCCAAGGCCAAAGCTTGTACTGGCATCTCCTACCCAGTTTACTTCCTTTGGTGAGATATCTGGACGAATTTCTAACCTGTCAAACTGTCTTAACTGATCTTCCCATTCCTGTAATTCACATACTGCTCCCTTCGGGAGTTCCCTTGAGGCTCGGTGGTTATACCATGACTTATCGAAGCGGTATAAGTCCCATAAGTAGCATTTCATATTCGGTAGGAGGTAAGTCATATGATTCAATTGACCCACTATCTTTTCAATTTCTTTCTTCGTGCATTTTCTTCCTTCTTTCTTTAAATCAGCTATTTTCTCCAATCTTTCCTCCATTTTCTTTTCTGGTAGCCGCACTGATTTCTCTTTCCCGTTCCATATGAAACCTAAGTATTTTTGTTCTAGTGCCCAATCCTCAAACTTTTCACTATTGGACTGTACACCTAGTGACTTCGTTATCTTTAAAATATCTTCCATCTTCAATTGGTCACCCTCCTTCTTAACAAACATGTTATCATCAACCCAGCGAAAAACCTTTTCAATCCCAAATAACGACATGAGTATTTCTTTCCACGCATCTGCCATCCACCCAAAGGTACCACAACCTGCGACTCCACCAAACGGAATTCTAGTGTCTATCCAGATGTTACCATCGAAGTCTTTAATAGTAAGGAATTTCCATTGCGAACGGTGAGTCATACCCTGTCTATAAGCCTTTTCCCAGTCTACAATGGCTAACCATAAGTTTACTGAATTATTTTCTTTAAAATAGGATGCTACTATGTCGAAGTCGTCCCATGTAGTCATGAAATCATCTTTGTCAACAAAGGAGTTGACAGACGGTACGTCGAGTATATGGTTATTTTCATTATCATACTGTAAGTTTTCTAACAATCCGCTAGCCCCGTCGTTTCGTCTGATAAGGTGGTCTTCTTTTTCATCGTTGTCTTCACCGTCATCCCTAACGTTTCTTATATCTCGTTTCTTATTCCGTCTTGGATGATCTTCTGTTTGTCTAGGATACGACAAGTCGTTAATCATTCTCAGTGACCCATCATTATTGGTCACACTGCCCATCGGATTGGACCTAAAGAAACCCCACCGACGGAACACTGTTTCGTGAGTGAATGGACCGAATATTCGTCCTAGTTTCCGTTCTTTAAATAAGTTTTTCATAATTTTCTCTCTCACCAATAGTGCTGATTTATGGTTGTCTGGCGTAAACCATTTCCTATCCCCTAGTTGGTGTTGAGGTATTCCTTGGTCAAAACCTTCGGTAAGTCCTAACCATACCTTCTCCCATTTCTTTGATATGTCACATTCTTTTAACAACATTTCCCATTCATCTAGTTTCATTTCACACCTCGTGTTTTCCGGCCAATTCTGGATTGAATCTTGTGAGTCAACGTTGTATACTTCATCATTTACCATTATTGTATTTACTTGTCGTTGTTCACCTCTTCTATAGGTATCTTCTCTCGCCTTCCTTTTTTCTGGGATTAAAGGGGGTGAAGATTCATAACTGGATTCATATTTCGATTTCAATTTCATGACATGATGATATCCAACACAAACGGACAGAACACAAAAGACAACAGTTGACGCAACAAAACATAAAATCAGTCTTGATATTCATAACCCAAACTATACGTAAGCAAAATTTCTTTCTCTCTCTCTCTTTTTCTCTTTTTTTTTTTTTTTCCGGATATATATATATACATATATATTAATTCCATTTTTTTTTTTTTTTTTACTTACTTGGAACCTGACGCTACAGGTACTATCGGATCAGTATGTTTTGGATTTCCCTCCATTCTTGGTTGGTTAAAACTCCCCGGACCAATTGCCGGTCTATCGCTTCCTTGATTATTGTAGTTTCCTTTCCCACTATTATAATTAGGGTTAAATTTATTGTTCTGATATGTGTTTTGGTTATGTCTATGATATCCATTTTGGTATGGGTGCGTAGTATATTTATTACTCGCATTACTTTGCCCGTGGTGTCTTGTACTGATATTTTGTCGCTTTTGATAGTTTGGATCATAGTTTTGTCCCTGACTATGATAACCTTTTGGTTTTCTCGGCATTCCTCCAGCATTCACCCGTTCAGCCAAGGAAGTATTTTGTGACGTTGCTTGGTTATTCCATACCGGTAAGTTTCTCCCAGCTATCATATCTATATGTGTATCGATTAATGCTCCTGCTGTATCCCAGGATCTATTTTCCGGGTAAGTATTTCCGTCTAATGGGCTGACGTGTTGCATCGGTCCCCCAAACGCATAAGGATTATCAACATAATAATAGTCCCCAAAATGTTTAGCGTCTCGTTCAGCTTGTTCTAATAATCTTTTATCTAGGGTTCCTACATCTGCCATACCCCCATTACTTAAGCGATTTTCCCATACATTCCTTCGATGTGCGATATCATAACGCATAGCAGTCGGCCATTTCCCCCAACTATCTATTTGAATTTGTAAGCAGTTGTCTCTATGAGCTATTAACCTAGGTGCAATTGGTGAGTCTTTTTGATTTTCTAAAATATCATATTTCAACTCCTGGTATTTTATCATCAGGTTGAATCTAACTAGCCATTCTGCAAAGGTCAACCTATATTCATTCATTACTGGAGAACCAGTATAAGAAGATGTGTCGGTATGACAGGTAGCTGCTTTGGTTTTCCGTCTTATATAATTCGCATCTTGAAGTAACCATGTAGGATCAAAAATTGACACCGGTACGTGTATATTTTTACTTATCATTATTTCATTCCAATAAGGAGATAAGCCTATCATGTGATTTCCTAGTAATTCACCAAACTCCATTTTCGTATTGGTTTCCTTTTTAGGTTTAGACATATCTTTAGACTTATCGGCAGAAGTTATTATCGGTAACGGTGCTGAGTCCACATCCATTTCGAACAGGTCTATCTCGCGAATTTGGGTTTTATTCTTCAGACACCACCTTTCATATTCTCTTTGTATTAAGTCGTATCTAGCTATATCACCCTGATACGCTAACGAATGGAGATTATGGATCCATTTCTTGTGGGTCAACTCTATTAACACCGGTTCATTCATCGATTCAGTCGAACGACCTAAAAGGACCATTTAAAAACCAAAGAAATTTTTTTTTTTTTTTTTTTGTAAGTATTCTGTTCTATGGTCTCCTTTTTTTTTTTTTTTTTTTAAAATTATGATTAGAGTCATTGTTGATGAAATTTTTTTTTTTTTTTTTTGGTTAATCCTTTAGATTTCCTATTTTATATGTGGGTTAATCTCAAGATTTCCCTTCATTGTTTAATCTTTTTATTGATTTCCTTTATACTTTATATTAGGTTAATCATTCCATTAAATTTTTTTTTTTTTTTTTTCTTTTTTAATGTGATGGGGTTAATCGTACGATTTCCCTTATCTGACATGGGTTAATCTATTGATTTCCCTCTTTTTTTTTTTTTTTTTCCGTTATCTTGTTACGATCATTTCTCTTTTCTAGTTATCGAATAGGATTGCTTGGGGATAAGAAGATAGGGGTATGTGGTAGAATAAAGAGAAGAAAGATTATGGAGTTGGGGTGGGTGGAGGGGTCGAAAGGGTATTTTAGAGTATTTTTATAATAAAATGTAAGTATCTTACCTAAACCTGTCATCCTCCCTCTATTAGTTTCTCCTTCGTTAACTGGAGCGTTAATCAATCTATCTACTATTTCTATCTCATTATCATTTAGGTTTTGCTGTTGATTTTCAGTTCTTTCTTCGATTTCCATACCTCTTTCATTACCACCTTCCGACTCTTTTAAAGTATCTCCTTGTTCGTTATCAACCCCTTCAATTTCCACCGTATTTCCTACTTCTTTTCTTGCCGTATTACCACCTTTCTCTTCTATATTACTACTTCCAACACCTTCTATCACTCCTCCTTCATTTGTATTTCCAGCTCCGCGTCCCCTGGTTGTCATTTTCGATTTCTTCTTTCCTTTTGGACTTGGATTTCTATTGCTATTACTTTTTGCATTAAGTTCAATTTCAGCTAAGTCATCTGCGTATTCTTGAGCGGACATTTTATCTTTTTGTATCTTATGTTTTTTGATTTATAAGAAATTTTTAAGAAAAATTTTTGTCTAACAAATCGTGTGAAAGCTTGAACTTATTTGAGGAGTGATGACGAGAGGTGAAAATTTCTTACTCTCGGAGAAATTTCAAATTCCCAGCTTCGTTATCTATATGCTGGGAGTTCCCTCTCGGGTCCGGTACTTATGTACCGGGTTTTTGGTTTCATTGCTCGTCTTATCTTCCCATGGAACTATACAGGTACCGTCGTGCCTTTGGGCACCTGTAACATTCAATAAGATTTTATGTACAGGCCGATTACACATTGACACCACTCAAGACACTGACCAAGTATCATCACGACTCGCCTCTCAAGAGTGATCCTAGTTGAATCACCATCAATCTTCCTTCAAGAGAAACAACTCATGAAGGTGAATCATGAAGTCGTATCTTGGATTTGATCAAAGATGCTCCTTTGCATATTTGCTTGGTGGCTAAGTAGGACTCGATGGTCATTTTGATCTTCAAATCATCATGCTTTCACAATGAAAAGACTGGATAGAAGTCTGTATCACAAATACCTACATAGCAGTCTCAAGCTGAATAGATTGGCTTCAGAAACTATGAGCTTGAAGGCCGTCGGTTTGTTGAGGATATCCGTAGTTTCTGATAGGTGAAGTTCATTGATAGCTTCCGTCAATTTTTTCCGGTATTGGATGTCTCTGTGGCAGATAAAGAGGATGTGGCCAATCGTTTCGATCCTTTCCTACCAATCGCACAAGGGGTCAAAACGTCATTGATGTTTGAAAAGAGATTGGTTAAGGTCAATACAATTTGATCGTGATTGTGTGATGGTAGTACATTCATCTCTCGTGAGTAACTTATCGCTTTGAGGTGTTTTGACGGCGTCGGTTTGTGACCTAATCTCTTTATGTCATTTGGGGCTGAAGTTGTTATCTTCGAGTTTGGACCACACCTTGATAGCGGTCTTCAGAAACTTGTGCACCGACTTGAGGGTGTTGTCTCCCTCATTCGGATCCGTGTTGATGACTTCGGGATTCCATTGGAGTGAAATCACATGAAGCAATATTGTGACGAGGTCATCGAATCAATACCAATTTGAGATCATGATACTCTTCAGAAAGACCCAATATCACTTCAGTTTGACAAGTATCAATGATATCCCATCATAACTTGATATATGATCAATTTTTGTTCATGTTGCGTAAGAGCGATAAAGTCTACAAAAACGACTGCGGTCATGATAGCTTGGATCTTGTTTTATGGAGACGAACGTTGGAAAATAAACCAGATCGAACGAAAAGTGTTAGATCAAGGAAACAATTGGAAGGTATCATATGAGCAATTAGGAATGCATAGATAAATATCCGATCGATTTGACATTTTTCTCTGGATTGGTATCTTATCACTGCTTATTTTTCACTTCACAACTATCTATCTATATATTTATTTTTTAGCTTCTTAAATCATTCACTTTCAAATTTTCATAAACCTAGTTTACTCAAAACCATCAATTTTCACCTTTTTGTAAAGATTTCACTTCTCAACTTTCTCACTTCTTGAAATATCTCTCTACTTGGATTTCCAACATGAAGCTCTCTACCAATTCTTTGATTGTAGCTTTGGCTTCAATTGGTTTCATTGGAGCTAGTACCGTTCCAAGAGATTTAGATGATCAATCACTTAATCAACCTATCTGTGGTTCTGATCCTCAACAATTGAATTGGAAAGACTGTCATCGGTAGGAGAGAATTTGTTGATTCCGAAACAAATCCATTGATCAAAGTGTGATTTGAATCGAAAACTAAAATCAATTCCTTCTCATCCTTTCCCTTTGGATTTCTAAAGTGCTCTCTTACAAGTCAGTGATCCTAAACAACCTTTTATCCAACCTGGTGGACCTACTGTCACGGGTAAATTTAATAGTTGTGCAGTAACGCTGGCTACTACTGATAACTCCAACATCTCAGTGTACGTGATTTTTTTTTGGATTCCCTCAAAACACAAGACTTGAAGGGTATCTTATTGATTTTTTGATTTCTTTAGTCCTTGGACAAGTGTCTTATATCGTCCTGATCATCAAAGTGGATTCCAAGTCTATCGTAACACATGTGGAACAAAAGTAAGTAAAGAGACTTCAATGAACCTAATCTACTTTTTTTCGACTTCATTTCTGATTTTGATTCAAATCTGTTTGAATTTTTTTTTAGCCTGGTAGTATTAGAATCAAAGGTGGAAGTAGTAGTACATGTAGTTTGACCATCACCTTTGCTTGTAATGGACAAAATCAAACCAGTTAATGATCTCACAGTTTATTTATTTCAAGAACTCTTGATTTAAAAACTTACTACACTCCTGAAGAAAGATTTCTTCAATTAGTGGTCGATTTGATGATCATACCCTTTTTTTTTGATTATGATTTTCTTTTTCCAATTTTTGTTTTGGATCTTTTTGATTTTCATTCATCGAATTCAAACTTGAACTATATTTTTAAAATCTAGACCATTCTTTAAATCCAAAAATTTCAAAGACTGGATTCATCTATCTACATAAGAGTTCAAATTGTCAGTGAAAAATCTTCTTTCACAGATATCCTAAAGCATTCATGAGTCTTAGTTCAGAAGAAGAAAAAAAATCTTGAGTCTTTTGTAAATCATTAGCAGTTCACAATCAATTTCTGACCCATTTCTTGTAGCTCACCTATGTATTCATGCCTGTAAGGAGGTAAAGGCTCAAGGAATTAATGACTACATAGCAGGCTTCGAGATGACATGTATGGAGAAATTCACCATCATTTAACTGGCTTTCAGCCTCTGATCCGGTTTCAATGGCCTCCTGATCTGATTTGTTTTTCTGTTGGTTTTGATTGGAATAATTTACATCTGATATTTTAAAAACTGAAAGTGGTATATAGGAATTCATCTTTCTGAAAGACTTATTCCATGGCTATTTGATGCCTGAGTGTATCTGCAAGCTTCCTAATATAATCGCAAAGAAGTCATACAAAGGAATTGTGAGTTAGGTAGCCCTAATGCATAGAATTGACATGGGTTCTGTTGCAACAAAATGAATGGAAATCCTTCAAGACAAGTCCAAGACCTTCAACTTACTCTAAAGGCTCTGTGATGTTGTGGATGTGAAAGAATCAATCTCCCCAAACTTTAATCACTTGGTCACAAACTTAGCAAAAAAGACATTATCAATTCCAGAAATCCAAAATACATGTACATATGAATCATGGCTAAACTTCCATGACTATCATTTGTAGTGCTCAATTGAAGTCTTCCTCTATCCTTCAGAAGCTCTTGCAAGAACACTTCCTTTGGCAGAGTGTCACACAGTATCAAGCTGACCACATAAAGATTCAATGAAGCTCCTCTTGAGTCAGTTTGAAAACCCAATAGGTTCCAAGTCAAAGAAGCTCTAGCAAACCGAGATAAGAGCCTAGGGCAAAAGTGACGCGTAAGATTAGAGCTTCCAAAGGCCTTGTCTACAATCAACAAATCTAAATTGACCTGTGTTCTGGAAAGGAATTGTAGAGAGGGTGATGGAAGACAGTTTAGATTGAGAACAGAGAGTGAGATGAAATGGATTCAAATTCGATACGGAAAAGAAATCAAAAAGTGGGATAAAAGAAAAAGAGGATATAAGAAAAAGAAACCAGAACAAATTCCACTCCTTGAGCCCGATATATACAGATTTCATCACTTGATTGCACACCACACCACTTCAACCACTAACACGCACATGACCATGATAGGTACAAATTGGATTTGAAGACTATCAAGATATGCTAGTTGTATCTTCAAAGAAAAGAAGGAAGTCATACTTATGTGGTATGAAATCTGATGTCATGATGAGGACGAGATAAATAGGATGAGATGAACTACGCAATGACGTCATTCGATCTCCCAACGGTATGTGTAAACAGAGAACCTCATGTCAAGAAATCTCGTCAGACAAAGCAGATTTAAGCAAATCATATGTACTTTCGAACGTCAAAAGCTTGTTGACCAATCCAACAGGATGTTTCAAAATACTTGGAATGAACCATATTCGAAGGTTCAAATGTGATACTTGATAAACAGACAGACAAAGTAATGAAAGAAAGAAGTTAGGAACAGGAACAGGTGATTAGAATCTCAGCAAGTCTTGAATGAATGAGTTGAAGTTTTTGTGATGATCAAGTTATGTAAATCGGAGTTTATGTATCAGGATGATGGTGATGAGGAACGATTTCCCAAACCTTGAAGAATGATGGATTGATTGATAGTCAAGTTGAAGGGTTGATGACTTTGAAAATACTTGAAAGTCTTTTGAAGTTCTTTGACAGAATCTTGTGAATACGATATCCGCGGTCATAGGTAAGTAGCATTAGAAATGAGATAAACTGTCAGATGAACTGATCACCATTTGGTGGTGGTTGTCCTTCTTCTTCTTGGTAGCTGCTTGATTCATGAAATTCTTTTTTAAACTTGATTTGATCTTGATTCATCAGCTTTTCATTATTCTCAAGATGTTTCCAAAAACTCAATCAAGTTTACCTTCAACCCTTTATAATTCTTATCATTCAGCTTCATTGAGTCCATTTGTTAGAAAACGGTTGATTCCATTCAGCTTGGTTTCAATCTTTACTCTTTACCTTCTTTATCGACTCTCAATCAATCCTTCAACTCCATTCATCAAATCTCATCAGCAATCTGATCAAAACATCATCTCATCAATCGATCAATCTGACCCAACCACTTCTTCTTCTTCTCACAGTTGGTCATCCATATGGCCAATTCCTTCAGCTTCAATTTGGCTACACAACTTGGCTCATCAGAAGAATGAATTGACCGGTGCATTAGATGGTGCAAGTGGTGCTCAATGGCCATCCCCAACACCTCCTTTACCCATCAATGCATCACTCAAACAACGTTTACGGGCTTGGCGTACTGCTCCTTTACCTGAACCTGCAGTCTGGGTTCAATTCAATTTACAAACTTGTTCTGATCATCGGATTGGTAAAAACGCTAATGTCGATCTTCTAAAGGTCTGTTTACCTTCATCTTTCAACTTCGATTTTCAACACTTTCTCTTTCGATCGAAAGTCCATACACACTTCTCCGCATACACAATCACATATCATCCATCAAATTCTTATCTCACAACGCTGTGGAAATCACTGAATAATACTCTCCTCGACATTATCTTCATCATATCATCCCAACATCATCATTCATCTGATCATCTTCTTTACCTTTCCTTTCCAGCGCGCTCATCTCATGTGGGCTACGATGAATCGTACTCATTACCGGAATAAGAGAGAAGAACTCATCACTCATCTCGAAACTGCTTCTCGTAAAGGAGACTTGGGCCCTAAGAATCATGGGACTGGTCGTGGTATCATCTTTACAGCTGGTAATGCGGTCAGTCAATATTATAAATCAAATTTAGCATCATTCACTTTCCTAATTCTTTTTTCTTCGTCCTTCTTATAGGATACCTTTGTTAGAGTCCTTTTAGGTGTAAGAATGTTGAGAGAAAATTTAAAATGTGAATTACCTATCGAAATCTTTAGTTTTCCAGGTGAAAGACCAACAGATGAGATTCGTGAATCATTAAGGAGATTTCATGTTTCATTTAAGATTGTAGAATGGGCTAAGAAAGATTCACATCGAGCTAAAAACTTTGTAAGGTTATGTTTCCTTTGAAGTGTAGATTCTTATCTCTTTGATCAGATTACCGATCTGATGGGTCTTGGGTTTACTGATTTCTCTTAGCATATCAAAGCTTCTGCTTTAGTCATGTGTTCGTTCCGTGAACCGCTATATCTTGATAGGTACGCCCGTATACTGCATCACATGTTGATCTTCAGGTTCTGAATCACTGTATTGTTTTCTGAAAAAAAAACACCCATACGTCTACAGTGATAACCTCCCGGCGCTTCTACAGCCAGGTCAATTGGAAAGTTTATGGGAATCAAAGGCCTATAAAAAACTCGGGGCACTTTTTTGGCCTGGTGAGTGATTTTATAAAACGTCAAAAAAACGAAAAACAGATCAATTTACCCATTTGTCTGATTTTGGGTTGAATTTGCGCACTAAGATTATTGGAAGACCCATGCAGATGTTCCCATTTGGCTTTTGATTGGCACCCAATGTCGGTAAGTGTTGTTTTTAACTAGACATGTTTTCAAACAAACCCTACTGCTTTGCTTTGCTCTAACACCTCGATTCTTCTAATCAGTGATGAATGGGAACAAGAAGCAGGTCAAATCCTGATTGACAAATCTCGACATTTGGACGTGTTATTACTTTCAGAACATATGCTACAACACTGGACTTACTGGTTCCAAATCTCAGATGGCGATAAAGATATATTCAGATATGCTATGTTGGCATTAAGAAAACGCTGGGCTCTTCCTGGAAGGTATTTGGGTGCTGCCGGTCTCTCTTGGAATACCCAATCTGGTTATTGTGGTCATACTATGCTTCAGCACGATATCGAGGGACGACGTCAGTTGTGCTTTATTTCTGAATCTTCCTAAAAGTGTTCAATGTATCTAATGCCGAATTTGGATTTGATAGCACTTTTTGTTCACATGAACTTACTCAAACAAATTCCTAGTGGGATCAGTCGCGGAACGACGTGAGTATTGCGCTCGGTCTTATCTCGATCATAAAAGCGTCTGAGTCACACCTTTCATCAGGTTCAAGCGGACTCGCGATACTCAAATCCCTCTTTTAGCAAATGAGACATTGGGAGATTGGGGAGTGGAAGCTGATATGTTGGCCAATGCTGATGTAAATGGAAAAGCTATCATGGATGCTCCTGCACCTGTGAGAAGAAGAGCCGCTCTTGAACGCGGATTGGTACCCTTTCTTCATGTAAGTATTTATGATTTGTCCTTGAATTCTTTGATGTGTATGGAATGCTGATCAAGAAAAAATTACATAGGGTGGCTCTGTCTCTGCCGTCTGTGTAGATGTGAGATGGTCAGACCCACGTACGGATTTAGAAATGAATTTGGAGGGCGGAGATGATCAAGGAGAGATTGAATGGAAGAATCCATTACAGATTGCTCAATGGAATCATGATGATCGATTAGCTGGATTTGAGGATAAATTCTTTGGTATGCCTTTGAATTTTACTTTTTTTGGGGTCTTGTAAGAATCTGAAAGGATTGATGATCTTGATGGATCTTTTTTTGGGTTGGTTTGTGTGAGAACGGTTTTAGATATGGGAGGAAGAACGAATGCAGCAGCTGGGTTTTAAATGGGAATTGTGAAAAGTTCTGTTTGCGTTTTTTTTTGGGAAAAGTTAGCCCTCCGTTTTTTTTCGGTTTTTTTAGGTATCATGATTTTCTTAGAGGATGATAAATTATGTAAATTGAGATTTACATTTGAAGGTTTGGTTTGATAAGAAAATGTTATTGAGTACGAAAGAAAAATGGTCGATTTCATCATACATAGTATATTTTTTTTAATTTGATCTGTGATCTGTGATCTATTTTTAATTTGATTTGGTTCTTAGTGAAGTGTAGTTTGAGTAAAAAGGTTTGATTTTCAAATGGACTGGTTTTTTTTCTTCAAATCAAAATTGAAAGTTGATCAGAAAGACAAAAGATTGATAAGAAAAAAAAAGTTGTAATTTACTTACAAAAAAAAATTGAATGAAACACCCATGAAGTGTATGTAGAAACCAAGAAGGATGAATTGATTTTCTAAGTTTGATGATGAACATTTGCAAAAGAAACTCTTAATCAAAAAATCAAATCAAATCAAATCAAACAAGTCATCATGAAATATCAACACACCTCAAGTATTAGAGCATCCCCAGCGGTCCCCCGATTATGCAAACTCTCGACAATGTGGGGAGTCAAATTGCCAAAAACCGCTCCAGCGGACCTCGCAGAATTGGGGGTGAGACGTCGGGGGTCTCCAGTTTGTGCGAGGGACCTCCCACATCTGCGAGGTCTAGGCGAGCCCCCAATATCACATGCCAGTTCTTCAACGTGACCAATACAGAACACGGCAACTCCAAATTCAACTTCGAACTTTGGCAATACATGCAATATCATCCTAGATTGATTTTTTTTCTCTGGGTGGATGGGATAATCACGGGGTGATTGAGTATAAGCATACTATATCACTCAATCAAGTGATAACCCCCAACTCTAGGTGCTCTGCTGTGTGAGGTGAATTTTTTTGACCCCCTACATCCAAAAATCAGGATCCGGGGTCTGTTTCAGACCTTGCACAATCGGGGGACCACTAGGGATGCTCTTAGAGATTTGAAGTTGTAAGTCATTTGAAGGATTGGTTTGGAAATCCATGAAGAGTTTTGGTATCACGTTTGTTAGAAATGTTGACACCCTTGGGCTCAAAAATAAAAAAAAAATCGTACTGAATTTGGCCGCAGTCAAAGGCACAGCACAGTGAGTCCTGAATGACGCGGCCACAGGCGGCCACCCCAACCAAATCAGCCACCTCAATCAACCCACCCCTCAAAATTCCCAATCCATCCGTCATCCTTCCCTTACTTTCAATCTCAAAAACATAATTTAGCAATGGCCTTTCAAAAATAGTCTGCCGACGTCAAGGTCCTGGCGGTTTGTTGGCAACTTGAAGGACTCCCTTGATTGTTAATCCGGCAGCGCCTTTGGCGGCCCATTTCCAAACAGTCTTTTGCCCAATGGTTAGATCTATATCAACATACTCAAGCAGTCATTCAAGATCCTCACCACTATCAGCCATGCGGTTGACACACCCGATTGAATCAGGTTGACCAGCAGTTCATGGAGACCTTAATAGAAGATCATCCATCACTTCTTTTGGATGAAATTCAAGCACATGTGTATGATTCACAGGGCAAGATGCTATTGATCAGCACAATTCAACTGGACCTTCAAGCTTGCCTGATGATTACTTTGAAGAAAGCTGGAGTCGGCAACGTTTGGAAAAACCTGGTGGCCAAATTTGAGTGGATGGAAGTTATGATGGGTTTTCCGGCCAGTTTTTTGGTCTTTACTGGTCAGCTTGTTGGTCTTATCTTTTTTTTTACTCTCACTCTTTTTACTCTCACTCTTTTTATCTTCACGGATCAGATATGTGTATATTCCTTAGATGAGAGCAGCATATGTGGTTGAGATCTCCTTCAGAAACAACAACGATCTAAGAGAGGCAGACTCACGGTTTGCAAGGTGCCCAAATTGCAAAATGGACAATATTTGATCCTTCCGGCCATTGGGTACCACAATCTTCTTGCACTCTCAGTCCTTGAGGGGCCTGTTAATCAAACACAATTCCAGAGCTTCCTCAAACATAGCCTGGTAAGTCTTGAGTTCTTTTAAAGACTTCATTATGTCATCACTCCCCTGATATACTCCCTTAGCTTCCGTGCATGAACCAATACCCAGGGCCAAACAGTGTGCTTGTCCTGGACAATGCATCAATACATCACAGAGGCAAAATCAAGAAGCTATGCAACAACAAAGGTAAATGCAATTGACCTTCATCATACGTCACAGCCTGATGACAATTTTCCCTTTCTGTTAGGAATCCTCCTCATATACTTACCTCCATATTGCCCAGAGTTGAATCCAATCAAACTCGGTTTCAACTGCTTGAAGTTGGACCTTATAAGGTCTCAAGTGCTGGCCTGTATGTGTGGTCCTGTAGGCCACATCAAAGATGTGGCCTGCAAGACCTTCCAGCAGGCGTAACTACATTGATTATATGCTTGATGTGGGTATGAATCTTTCAATTAGGTCAACTCCAGGATTATAATGACATACTGGAGGTAGTTATACTGTCTTATGTTTCTATTCTCTTGCTAGCTTTCTATTTTATGTTTCTATCTTTTTTTTCTTTCTTTTATCATACTATGTTCTCTTCTTGTATATGCCATTGATATATTGTTAGTTTGTACGACTGTATAGGCGATCAATATAGCGTTTGTTAGTTTGATGAAAAAAAAGCCATACCTTGAATTTGAAAAGACAAAGTAAGACATCCTGCTTGCCCGCTGATCTGGAATGACATTGAAAAAATAGATCTTGAATGACAAAAAAAAGGTTTGTTGGATTTGAAATTGACATGAGACCAAACATATTGGTTTCAAGTTGCAGCCTGAAACCAATTTAAGACCCCACTGTAGGCTCAAGTGCTTTGGGTCTTGGATCAATCAATCGAAAAAAGAATGTTTTGATTAGATTTTTTTTTCAGGTAAGAAGTCTTGCAAAGGCTTATTCTCTTTTCACTAGGGATTATATTAGTGAACAATAACTTCAGGAGGCACATGTGGAACTGGAGATGTTTTTTAACTTCATTGAACAAGTTTGCATGAGAGCCCGGTCTACACTGCTATAGCAATAGCAGTATGGCAGGATTTACAATTTTTTTAATCTTTAGATAACATTGAGAAAGAATACTTTGGATCTAAAGAAACACAAGGGGTATTTAGGATTGGTTGTTTCCCACCTTGCCAGCCTTCCTAACGCGCATTAAATGGCTCTTATACTTTGTAGCCACTTGTTTCAAGATGTTCATCTTGGACAGGCCACTCTGAATCAGACCTCCCTCAGAGAGATACTCTGCATTGATGAAGCGGTAATTGGTAATGCTGGCCTCCTTGAAGATTGTACATATCTTGTTAGTCTTCTCTTTGGAGTAGCGACAAAACTTGAGAAAGCCTTCAGTGCCAGTTGAGTCTGAGGGGTCATCCACCCAGGGAGGGGAAGATGATGGTGGCGGGGATTCCTCAGGACTGGCACATCGTTTACAAAAGCTGCTGATGGGAGTTTGATCTTGATCATTGGGTGCTGGTCCACGATTGGGAGTTTGATATTGATCACCAGGTTCTGGTCTCCAGGGCAATATGATTGGATGGATTGCTGGGCTCTGGGGTGTCCGTGTGGCTCCAATTGCGGTGACTGCACCAAAAAGCATCTCACTGAACAAAGCCGGAGTAAGGGAATTAGGGGTGCTGGTAAGAAGGGTAGGAGCCGCGCTTGCAGGTGGGGTAGCTTGCACACTGTTCTTCACCAAGTTGTACTTGAAGTGCGCAGGAGGGGAGTCCACCTCTACATTTTCCTTGTGCTAGATCATGAAAAGTGTAGACAAGGTCAATTAAAGACTTGAGTGAGTCAACCAGATGGCCAGCTGGACTCACTTGCAGTTCTGCCCACTCCTTTGCTTTGCCAAATATCAGAGCAAAATATTTTTTTGAGTCCTTAGGGTCAATGACAGCAGGGTATTGATTGTTGTAGGTGCCAATTGTTGGGTATTTTTCATATAGAAGTTTGATGAAAGCTTTCTTGGCGGTGTGGTGAGTAATTTATAGGAACAATTAGGAAAAATTATTTTAAACTTTTTAGCGCTATATAAAATTATTTTAAAGTCTCTTTATATCTACATTAAGAAGTCAATATATTATTATTTTCATTTCAACGTGGTCAAGTGGTCAACAAGCATATTTAATCTTAATTTGTATTTATATAATGCTTTACAAATCAAGAAAGAAGAAAGTTTAAATTTTAATGGATTACAAAAGATGAGGGTTTTAGAAAGAAGATCTTATGAATGAATAAAGTTGATCATATGATGCAAGAAAAGGAAGAGTTGAATCAATCACAGAGGAATAGTTAAAGAGAAATGACGTAAAAGTGGTAAAATGAATGAAATTGATATTTTTTAGAATTAGTAAAAGTGTTATGGAGGTGGTGATGACAGAAATGGGTTCTTTGGATGATTTTAGATAAAGTTTGATAATGGCAAAAGCTGGCTTACTTTCAAGCAAAGTGGTGGAAATCAAGAAAAGAGGATGAGAACAGAGGATTTCAAACATTTTGAATGCGGCTTGAAATTCAAAGATGTGCGACTTGGTCAAAATTGAAGTTTTTCATTAGTAATACATATCAAATCTCAACCAAATTGGCTGGGAAATGCATCAATCGACGCAGAATCTAGCAGTTCATAATGTACAAACTTTACTTTAACAATATCAGGAGTAAAAAAAACTTTTATAAGAAGAAACAAATGAGAAATTGAAATTCAAGAATGAAAATCAGTGCATATGTAATAATAGTAAACTGGCTGTATCATGGGTCTTGGCTTATAAATTCATATGTAATATGGGTTTTCAACGTGTAATAATCTTCAAATTAAGGTTTCCTCAATCTTTACACATCAATAACTTTATCATTAATCATCAGAAGGTGGGATCGTGGCGTATAGTCTTGGTTGGTAAAGAGAGCACTATCATTGCACTGTAGTAATCAAAATTTGAACAAGTTTGAAAGAAAATAGTAATTTTAAAAATCAGTTTTGGCTTATTTTAAATCAAAAGAAGATCATATTAATAATTATAAAAGCTTACTATGAGTAGTTATGGTATTGTAAGAACAAAAGATTACAAGATTGATCATAAGAAGAGGTTATGACATGGTTGGATATATATTAAAATGGTAAAGAAAAGGTTATGAGCTGTTTACCGTGTATTTCTTTTGAAGAAGAGGTTATATATGACCTTGGTTTTGATTGTGAAGGGTTTTCTTTCCTTTTTTCTCTATCTTCTACGTGGCTACTGTTCTGTTTATCATTATAAACTTATTTTAGTATTATCAGATCACTTAAATATGCCCTTTATCAAAGTTATAAAGAGAAATTTATTTTAAAGAACCATATTGTAAAGACTTAAAAGTCATTGGGAATAACACTTATAGAAATGTTGAGATTAATGAATCAATCAAAGGCACTTTTCCTCTTAATATTGAAAGATATATTTCTCTTATTTTCTTATCAGTACTCCATCAATAAAATTCTTATTGAAGGGTTTTGGAAGATCAGTCTTAGACAGCTTCTACTATTACATTTAGTAGATTATCCTCTTCACGTGTTGTATAACCCTTGTTGGGTTATAAATACTACAGCGGTCTTTTCTGATTTAGTCGATATATCGGATTGTGCATCTTCAGACTGCCATAGTTTTGATGGTTAGCAAACCATTGAGCTTGATTTAAACATGTTTACTTACCTCCTCAGGTTCCACATTGTCTGATCCATTTGCACCTTTGGCCAAAGCTTGTTACTTTTGCTTCCATTTAGCTTCAGCAGCAACAGCTTTGGCTTGGGCAGCCTAAAGGAGAGAGCATATGACTAAGTGTGAGCCGGGTCAAAGTCAAATTCAATAAATTGGCCACCTACATAGTCTGCTTTTGCCTTGAGCTTAACCGGACTAGGTGAGATATAAGAGAAACCCGACTCTCTTGGGTATTCTGTGTGAGCCCTCTCTGCGGTCATTGCCTTGCAATTCTTGGCAGCCTTCAGGAAACTTTCAATAGACAAAATGAAGGCGGTCCGGATCCCTTTGTTCTTCTGGTCCAGAATTGACTTGTTGAGCACGTCGGTCATTGAATTGCCAGTTTCATTGTCTACCACTGCTTGAACACATTTGTCTTTCAAAACATCCAAATTGAAGCAGGTTGAATTCCATTCAACCAAACAGTTGGTACAGTTGACTCAAAGGAATCTGGATTTCTGTGACTTGTCAGGGGCGTAGAATTCGCAGTTGAAATTGAATGTGAAGCTTGGATCCTCTCACTCTTGTGGGACAGGGTTCACTGACATTGGCTGAATCTGGAACAAAAGAAATGATAAGTAACTTGAAAAAGATTCAAATGCAAAAGATACGTACATGGTTACATTGGGAGTTGCATGCTTGAGACTCAAGAAAAATTGGGTTATAATGAGCACGTGAGCTCACAATTGCGTGTGTAAGCAAGAAAAAAAACCCCGGTTGAATATTCAGGGTTTTCAGTCAGCAGTGCACCAGCTCACGGATTCAGAAACCAGCTGCGGCGCACTGCTGCGGCGGGTAGCTGGGAACTTTTTTTTAGGGGGCATGGGTGTCAGCATTTTTAGCAAACGTAATAGTCACAAAAAAAAACTTATCAAATTTTGAGTTTTTTTCTTTTACTTTTGATTTCAAAAAAATTGATTTAAATTCTGATTACATAATATGAATTTTTCATAATCTGATTTCTTTACTACCTACTAATAATAATAATCTTAAGAACTAATTTTGAATTTATTCTTTTTTTTGATTTACATAAAATCAAATTGTAAAGCTTTTTAAAAATTTAAATAAACACCTCTTTTTGTGTAAAGAAAAGAAGAAATCAAATTTATGTAACTTTTTTTTTCTCAGTTTTGATGAGTTGATTAATATATAGAAAAATCAAGGATATCAAACAACACAAAAGAAAAGAAAAAAGTTTTTTTTTGCTTTGAAAATTATTCAATCTTTGTAAAAAAAAATTACAAGTATTCAAAACCAATTTTATGAAGTTTGATTTTTAAGTTTGAATTCTTTTTTCTTAGAGGTTGATTTAAAGTTTTTTTGGTTTTTTGGTTTTTCTTTTCTTCTCTTTTTTTTGTCCATAAATTAAAAAATTAAATTAAATTAAAAAATTGGAAAATTAATTATCTAATTAGGTTAAATGTAGAAAAGACGAAAAAGTTTTTGATTTCCTTTGACACACAAAAGAAAAAAAGATGGAATTTATTTTGAAATTCTGAGTATCGAATTGAAAAAAAAATCATGATTCAAAAAAAATCATGAAAGTCTAAACAAAAAAATTCAATTCAAGATTTCCAAATCAATAAAAAAACCCCAATCGTCACCCTAAAAAAAGTCCATTAATTAATTCAATTCAAGAAAAGTTTCATCACCACATCTACAAAAAACCCAATTTTTACTCTTTCTCAACTTTCAAACTTCAATTTAAAAAGCTTTTCCAAACCTCCATTAAATCCAATAAAATCATTTCATTCATCTCTTCATTTACTTTTTTCCCATCTCGATTCCAATCAATCTCTCTTGATTCCCAAAGACTTAATCCTAAAGATCGGGTGATCGGTAATGGAATCGAATTTCCAATTTGTTTATATAATCCTTTCACTCCTTCTGATTTATTAGATAATTTAAACCAATCTGGAAATCCCTAAAAACCAACCAAACCCAAATTCAAATTTCAAAATTCAAAATTCAAAACTTGACCTTTTTTTTCTTCTTCTCTTCTTCAATGATGATGATCATCAAATTCGATTCAAACTTACTTGAGCTCTTTGGGCCTCTAGAACGGTTAAGACTCGATGTTGAGATGGATGTAAAACTTGTCCAGTCCTACCTTGATTCTTAGGATCCATCTTAGTGATCATCGTTCGAAATAATTGAGAATGACCTAATCTACCAAAGTTGCCTTCGAAATCTTTTGAATAATCTTGAGTTCTATGAGCTGTAGCTTCCTATCATTCCATCATGCCCGCCCCCCCACAAAAAAATCCACTTTTGATTAGAACCCTTCAACAAACTCGGTGATCAAAGTGAACGAAATTCAATTTACAGCTTCTTTGTACCTCAACTGTTTAGGTAAATCTGGGATGTTCACCCCACAAAATCACAATTCATCAATCAAAAAAATCATTAGAAAAAAAAAGATGGAGTGATTCTTACTCACCTTTATAATCAGCTCCTTCTTTCATAGGAATATGCCAAATCTGTTCAATCACTTTCTCAGATAATCGTCCGGTCACATGCCAATTCAAAACCTCTTCAACTTCACTTCCATCTACCTCTTTATCTTCATGATTCCTTTTAGATCTAAGATAAGTTTGAAAATTATTGATAGGAGAATCCAATCGATAAAAAAACCGTTTGAATCCTACCCAATCTGTCTTCTCCACATAAGCATATGGACTAGATCCATTCTTCAATGGACAAATCCTTTCTCTCTCTTTTAATTTAATCCTCGTCCTTCTATCAAAATCTCCCATAATCTTCTTTGGATTTCGATACTCAAACAAAGGTAAATCAGAGATCGTATCACCCACTGTGATCGCATTCAGAATCCCTCTTGAGAGTTTGTTTCTAAAATCCATGGTGATCTTATTTTGATCGGGTAACTTGATTTGTAATCGATTATCAGGATAATAGTGAGTCGGCTCCGGTAATCTTGGTAAAGTCGTTCCTCTTCTAGAAGCTATAAAAATCAATCTTCTTCTCTCTTGAGGTGTACCATATTGCGCAGCTTGAAGTACACCAAACCTAAGTTGATAACTGTCAAAGAAATTCTCTTTTAGAAAGAAGGATCATAGATAAAGAAAAAAAGAGAAGTACAGAAAAAGAAAAGAATCTGACTCAACTCTAGAGTAATCATCGTACCACAAATCAACCTAAGGAAAGCGTGAGTAAGGACTTGGTGAGATTGATGATCAACCAACTGAGTCTTTAAGAGTCCTCTGACCTAAATCATCAAGAAACAAAAACAAAACCTTCAAACGAATTGATCTGAATGATAATCAAAACACATTTAAACTTCAAACTTACATTTTCAAAATAAACATAAGTCGGTTTGAGATACTCGACAAAAGAGATAGCTGTTCCGCACAAAGCGTTTTTAGAATCTTCACCTTTTCTCAAAACATTCAAAGTAGAATGTCCACCACTACAAAGTTAAAGAAGAAAACACATCAGATTCAATCAGACCAAGCTTCAAGAGAGAAGAAAAAGGAAGCTTACCAAGGAAAACCAGCAGTGATGAGATCAAAATCACCCGGTTTGGGTAATTGATCAGGAAAGATTTGAGATCCTGTTCTTAAATCTTTGACACTTGATCTGCCAGATCTTGTTTTACCATTCATCATCAATGAAAGAATATCATTCACATCAGCACAAAAGACTTTTGATTCTGGAAAATTGATCCTACAAACCAATCCAAAAATCCAAAAATCATCATCATCAGCATGAAAAGATTGATAAAGAAAGAGAAGATGATTGGATGAAGTAGAAAGTAAGAGATGAGTGAAGTGAAGAGAAAGACTTACGAAGCTGTTTCACAAGCAGGAATTGACCAATCAATAAACATTGTACTCTTTTCTTCAGTTAACCCATTTTCAGAAAACCCAAGTGAAAAACTACCGATCCCTCCAAACAATTCCAGATGACTTAATTTCATTTGATCATAATCTTGAACCAATTCTTTTAATTCGATTTTCTCTTCAACTTGATCGATTTGATTTCTAAAAGATAAATAAGGTATTAAATTCGAATCAAGATTGGGAACTGAACAAGTTTGATTTTGTTGAGTTTGAGTGGGTAAAATACTATAGAATCGATTAGGTGAAGTTCGAATGTTTTGAATTTGTTCACAAAAGGGTTTGGAAGATTGAGATGAATTCAAATTTGAAAAATCATCTTTTAATTTAACAAAATGATCGATTTGACATTTTCCTACTACTTCATTTAAACCATCTACAATTTCTTCGGTATCGGTGATCCATAATCTACAATCATCTAAATAAAAATAATCATCTTCATCCATTCTTGTTCCAGGCCATGGTTTTCTAGCATAAACCTTTACAAGGAGTTTGATCGATTTGTTTTTTAAAGAGTTTTCTAATCGAGTGTATTCTTTTAAAGGTACTTGAAATTCTTCATCAGTTAAATCAATCGAAGGATTCAAGTTGGATCGGATTTCTGAAATTTCAATGATTTGTCCGATTTGTTCTTTACCTTTAGTTGAAGAACTTTTGACAAAACTAATATAATCCCAAAGCTTATAAGTTTTGGTTCCATTGATTATAAATCCTAATGAAAGATGTTGATCATCTGGTCCTAATACAATTTGATGAGTATGCGGATCTCGTATCCAATCTATTTCTCTGGGAATTGAGATACATCGTCGACAGAGCGCGCTGGGAGAGTTGGGGACTTCGAATGAATCAGAGCTGGTCGTGAGTAATGGAGGAGGAGGTTTTTCAAGCTGAACAAAAGCACCCTCTGTAGGTAACCAACGGTATCTGATGAAATAACCAATGAAATGAGATTTTTCTAAACAAGGTAAAAAAAGAATAAAACATGATGATACATACCGACAATGATATCTTTTAGAAAGAGAAGGATTGATCGATTTTTGATCAGAAAACGTAAATTGAACATCTAGGAGTTCATGAATCAGAATCAATTCAAATTCAAAACATTGATCAATCAAGACCAACTCGTGATCATCGGCTGATTGACCTAAAAATGTATCAGAAGCCTAATGAGAAAACCCACAAGATCAATTTCAAAAACCATATGGTGATAGTTGAGAGAAAGAATGGATGATTTTAGTCAAAAGATCATTAACCTCTTGAAGTCGAATCCCATGAAAAAACTTCTTTCCATCCCGCTCAAAAAGAGATTCGATTAAGAAGAAATGTTGAAACGGTTTAGAATCAGGTTGAGAATCAAATTCTAGTGAGTAATGATCTAATCCTGATATTTTATATTGAGTAAGATTACAGGGTTGATTCTTGAGAATAACCACTTGAGACAGATTGATGATTGTATGATGAAATTTGACAGATGAATAAAATTCTTCACCTCTTTCTGAAGTTTTGATAGGTTGGTCTTCAGTCCATGATAAGTCTTCTGACGTGATATCAAGATGATTTGTCTGATCTGGATTGATAAGTTGAGGTGTCTGATCTTCATTGATTACTTGACTTTCTACCAATTTGATTTGTCTGAAATAATTTTTGAATCTACTAAAGGTGATAGTTGACATGACTGCTGGCAATTGAGTTTGATTAGAATGAGATTCTTTATCAGATTCATATTCATCGTCAGAAGGTGGTGAAGAATGAATTGGATTGAAATCAGAATCGTATCCTAAAGTCGGGGACTGAGGTCTAGATAAAGAGACAGTGGTTTGTCGTGTTGAACCGGGTGAATGAGTTTCAAATGGAGTAAGATCATTCTCATCTTCTGAATCATTAAGTGGACTAAAATCTTGCTTTGTTGAAGAAGGTCTTGATGTTTCTGATGGATTTAATTTATTGGATGACAATTCATGATGTTGTAAATTGGTTTGAGATCTGGATCTATGTAAATTTTTCAAGTCAGGTGTATAAGGAATGTGAATGGTGACTCTAGATCGTTTGTTAGGATGATGAGATTCTGATGGATTTTTCCGCTTAAAATGGGGTTGAAGTTTTTCTTGATCAAAGTCTTGATGGTTCGATGATTTTGAAGGTGAAAGTGACTGGGCTGGTATGAGAACAGATAAAAACTTTGATGTGGTTCTTTTCATTCTATTTAACCTTTCCTCTTAGATAGAAGAAAGGTTTGGTTGTATAATTTTCAGTACTTGATTTTGCAAATCCAAATCAACTTTGAAATCCTAAAGAACAAAAGAAGCAAGAGATAGTGATTGATTGATGGATGAAGTGAACAGAATCAGTTTAGTCATTCATCAAAGCACGAAACTTGAGATGGGAAGGGTAAAGAATCGAGGCTCACCGGACAGAATTTTGATCGAAGGAATTTCAAAAGTGTTTGAAGATAATTTGACTTGAGAATCAGAAGAGAGGAAGACAATCGGTGGATGTGATGTTACATCTGTGACACCCATCTATAAGAGGTGTTACAACTTTCCAACGATCAATGTGGAATATTTGGTATTGAACAGTCAAAGATATCTCAACTCTTGGTTTGTACAACCAAGATTTAAGAAGATTAGATAGTTTGATGAATGAATTGTATTTGATGTCAGAGTCATTAGAAAGAAATCAAAGTCAACTTGAAGGATCAGATGAAAGTTTGAAGAATGAGAATTCGAAAGAAAAAGATAAAGAAAAAGCAAGATTATTTGAAAAGAAGCCAAATCTCTTATCAATCAATCAATGGATCAGAACCATCCATAGAAAGATGGTCAATCCAACGACTTTTTCTTCCAAACTTCTTTGCTTTCTGAGTCTTAATTTCAGAAATTAAAAAACAAATGAACCTTTCCCTTTCTCTACTAAAATCCTCACTTTTTCTTATGTACGAAAATGGTTTAATTAAATTTGTATATATCTGATTTGATTAAACTTGAAGAAACTGCTCACATCTTACTGAAAATCTTGACAGAGTAAAACCTTTTTCTGTCATCAGTAAGAGAATGAATTGAACCTGGATTACCCATCACCCGAGGCAATCATGGCACGCATGAACGGGGGAAGCTGAATGGTGTCACTGGGAATGGTTTCGGGGTTTCAAGCAATCAAATCACCCGTTCATCACCCTCTTTCAATTACCCCTTTTTGTTTGAATCCGATTCTTCTCAGGTTCTTCTCCCTCTTTCAAATTCCTGTTTGTCTTCACATGAACTATATCAAGAAATATATTATTATTATTCAATGAAGAACGATTTTTTTTCAAAAAGTGATACTTGGATTTTATTGCATACAAACACTATGGCTAAACAAGTTGAACAAGAAGAAGACTATTTTAACTTGGGCAGTCAGTCATCTAGTCGGAGCAAGAGAGTTCATTGACAATTTGAACGTTTGGTAAAGAAGAAAGATTTTACTGAGCCCATTTGGACCGTTGATGACCCGGTCTGCAAGAATATTGGCTGCATCGGATCGGGTTGAGGATCCGATTTGTGAGAATTGAGGGTTGGGTAGGTTGACCTGGCTTCTTGTGTTGACCGTTTGAAGGCGTTTGCAAGTTGCCCAGTAGGCGTCTGGGAGGTGTCGCCTTACGTTTGCTCGGCGATCACTGCAAAGGCAGTTCTGACCGCCTCCAGGCAACCGACCTCGATTGTCTTCAGGCCATTGAGACCGTCCTGAGGTTTAGTCAAAAGACAAGTTTGATGGTAATGAGCCCTTGAGCAGTATGTGAAGAATGCTCATCATCTGCTTATGGAGTTTCGCTTCATGGCTGGTTTCAGTCAAGGAGAAAATCGATTGCTTGACCGAAACTGAAGAGAGAAGAATAGCGAGATTGATGAAGGTGAGGATGAGCTCTTATGGTTATGGTGTGCTTCGATATAAGTTTGATGGTGTAGAACTCTTGTTTTTGTCACTCGGTTGACTTATGATTCTCAGCCGATTGAAGTTTTCTGAATTGATGATTGAGAAGATCAAAGTAGAAGATTGAATGAAGAATTATGAGAATTACCCATCGATGAGTGTTTTATAACATTCTCCATAACAATTTAGTGAACTCTTCAATCGAACCCATCTTGAGCATTCCTTCTTCAATGATGATGTCTTGTTTACCTTCTCATCATCCATCTTTCCTTCACTTTCATTCATCTATCTACTCAGCATACCTCTCATAACTCATTCATCATCAATCCAATCCAATCCAATCCATCCTCTTCTCTGCTTTTATTAACATCAGAAATTGAATTTCTTTTAATCTGATCTTCACATTAGCTTTTCATTCAATCTGTTCCATTAAACCCATTTCGAATCAATCCTTATCACTCAGACTTTCATCTTTTTTTTTACTTTTAATCCGAAAAAGATTTCGTTCATATTTGATCTTATTCTCTATGAATCATTCAAAACATTTCATTGAGATCGGATCATCAAATCGATCATTAGAATCTGATAGAACATTATCTTTAAGAGAATACTCATTTAAATCAAATTCAGTAAACCAACCTTCAGAACCTGATCTCAAACAAACCACATCAAATTCAACCGAAAGATCATCTTATTTTTCTAAACAAAATGATGATGATGTTTTACTAAAAGAGAAAAAGATAAAGAATGAAGGATTCAAGTCTATGATTTCAGATGCCAAGAAATTTAAATTAGATTTAAGTTTTAATCGAAAAGAAAATTTAAATGATCAACTCGAATGTCAAAGTCCAAAAAGTTTAAATTCAAATCCAACAAGAGATCTTTCAAATTTCTCAAATAAAAATCAATCGACTCATTCACCTTTACCTTTACCTTTACCTTCACCTTCGATTAAGGATGAGCAATTGATGAATTCAAAAGAATTGAAAAAGGTTTATTCTAAATGGAGATTTCCGATTAGAACTGATTCAGTTAGAGGATTAACTTGGGGACCATTTAAGGATGAGAATTTAGATTGTCTTATTAAAACTAGAAGTCAAACTCGAAAAGGTAATCGAAAGATTTATGTAATCCTTAGAGCTTTGGAAACGGATCAAGTTCAAGATCTAGAAGGAGTAGAAGAGAGAGAAGTTCAAGAAACGGTTGAGATTCAAAAAATGGATTCGGAACTGATTGAAAGAAGAGATCATTTGATTCCATCCATCAAGTTCATTGATGAAGAGAATCCATCGAAGGAGTTTGAACATCAAACTTTGAGAACAAGAAAATCTAAACGAGAACTTGAGATCGAATTTGAACAACAAGAAATCAAATCAAACCATCAGAAGAAACGAATCAAATCGAATCATGAATTAAAAGAAGTTGAATGGAAAATCAAAGAATCGAATTTAAATCCATCATGTTCAGATGATTACCTTTTTTACTTTAATTCGATTCAATTCATTCAACCTGATTATCAATTCATTCCAACCCAAGATTTAATCGAAGTCAAATCTTGATTTCTCTTCTTGGTTTTAATTTCTTTCTTCAATGGTCAGTCTTCCTTTTTTTCTTGGGGGGTGGGGAGGTTTCTGGTATTCTTATCACTTTTTTGATTGACTCTTTCTTTGGGTTTTTTTTTCTTTTCTTTTTGATGATTTTATTTGAATTCAGATGAAATTTGTTTGGATTGAAAAATTTAAAAGATTTGAATAAATTGAAAGATTTGATTCGATTGAATCCTTCTTCTTATTTATTGAGTTTTTGTAAAAACTCTAATAATTGAAATGTATCATGTTTTTTTTTCTTTTTTTGATTGTATTTTTATCATCTTCATCTTTTAATTTTTTGATCTTTTGTATACTAATTTTTTTTCTTTTCTAATATATATCACATATAGATATCATATATATATATATATATCAAAAATAGAATTTATGGTATTGATTATCTTTCTAGAATTTTTTTTCTTTTTTAAAAAAAGAAATTAGGTTAATCTTTATTTTTTTTATTTTTTTTATCTTATATGTATGATCCTAAAAATAAGAATTAAATTGATATTAAAAAATCTGTTTTATCAAGTTACAAATTGATTTTTTTGTTCAAAAAATGAGAATTTGAAATCTTTTTTTTTAGTGATTCTCACTTTTTATATCTTTAGGTTTTTGAAGAATTAATTTATAAATCAGTTTATCTATTGATTCCTGATTTCTTTTTTCTTTTGATTCCTGATTTCTTTTTTCTTTTGACTCTTACCTAAATCAATTTGACTTTATTAGATAAATCAGGTAGATTTCATCTGAGTTTGAAAAGAGATTGGTTATTGAATGGAAATTATGGTTTTTTTAGATGAAGATATACATGGTAAGATCTGATTGAATTCAGGAAAAGAGGTTGATCAAAAATTTCTTTGATTCACCAAAGAACAAGTGATCTTCATTAATAGTGGTGTACAAACATAGCACCCATGATGAAAACCCATGATAAAAACCCATCAAAACCCATCAAAAAACCCCATCAAAAAGATGGGTTTTTTCACATGGGTTGAACTCAACTCAATCTGAGCACCCGTATGTGAAAAAAAAAACATATGGACTCAACTAACTCAAGTAACCCTTCCCCCTCCTTGCCGCCGCAACACATCCCCACTTCCACACCTACTCCGATATCCAACTCCGTCCAAAGTCCTTCAGTATCCATCAACATAAATGTGGCGGAATCTCAGCCTGGTTCAACCTTGACCCCATTCGCAATCCCCACCCTCTCCTTGGCTGATTGGGCACAAACTCAACAACTCGTCACCTCAGATCCATCAAACTTGATCAGCCAACCAGCGTCAAATTTGGTTATGGCTACTCACAACGCACCTCAGAAGACACGAGGACGGCCTCAAAAAGCACCAACAACTGCTTCTCAAAAGCCTTCCCACAAACAAAAAGCGCTTGATTTGTCTCAACCAACCGACTTGAATACTCAAATTGAACCTACACAAGAATCTCAAGCCGATGTGCAAACCGAACAGGATGATGATAACGACAAAATCAAGGGTAAAAAATGCTGGTTCACCCCCGAATCTGATGGTAAATCGGACATAGACCTTGTGGTCGAATGGTGCAGTGATTTTGATAACTTCAACGCTTGGCGGACCCAACTGAAGAACATGGTCTCTGAACAAGTTTCTGAGTACCTCGTTTCAAAAGGGCATGCAAATAGAGGAGGGCGAGAGTGCGAGAAGAAGGTAAGTCTAATTTTTTAATTAGACTACGTTATGATCAACCCCGCACACACCGCAACACCTTCCACCAATTCTTCCAGCACGACCTGGGACGCCGGTTTGACGACTTCACCACGCAACTACCGGTGGACCCATCGGCCATCCTTCTGCGACCTCCTAACCTGTCGACTATCATTCAGGACGACGAAGACGTGGCCATTTTAGGCACCAAGAACCTCCGACACTCAGATGAACACCTCATCATCTACACCAATGGCTCGCGCATCCCGACGAAGAACACTGCCGCGGCCGCCTGGTGCCAGAACACCAACAAATCGATCACTGAGCACCTTGGGAAGGCACGCCTCCACGGCATCTACCAGGCCGAATACAAGGGAGTGCAACTGGGCCTCACGATCGCCCTACGGGCGGCGACCTGCCGTACCAGAAGGATCTCAATCATACTCGACAATCAGTCGGTCATCAAAGATTTAGGCAACTGCCCTCCCTCCATCGCGTCCCTCCTTGATCGAAAGGAAACTTTCAAAATCCTCTCCTACCTTGCAGTGACCTTTGCTAATGCTAGGGTCGCGATTCGGTGGTGTCCTGGCCACCGAGGGGTACGAGGCAATGAGGTTGTAGATAAAATAGCCAACACCTTGGCCAAACGTGACTTACCCAGCACTTTCTCCTCAACCCCCACCCTTGCAGGCTGCACCTCTGCTATCAAGGAGTGGTCCAAGCAGATCGAGAACAACTACTTGTCCGATGACGTCAAAAGACTTGGCCACCCACCCTCAGGGATGAAGCACCTGAGAGCCATCAGCCAACTGAACAAGCACGAATGCGCGACGATCACCCAGCTGCGTTCCAGTCACATTCACCTTAACTCTTATCTATTCAAACATCAACAACGCCCTGACCCGGTGTGCGACTGCCAGGAGGGGGTCGAGACAATTGATCACTTCCTTTTCATTTGCCACAGGTACACACGTCAGCGGAGGCCATTCTCCGACGCTCTACACGAACTACAACTTCAAGAATCGACCAGCATCCTTGGAGATCCCCGTGCATTTGGTTGCATTGCCAAATTCTGCAACTTGACCTGGCGGCTTAAAAACCGCTGGGTCTGGGCCGCAATCAGGAAGGAAGAGACCCCTCACAACGTCCCTGCACCGCCTGTCTAAACCATGCACCTTATCCTTTAGCGCCCCCATTTGTAAACACAACACTTGTAATACTTTAAACAGCCAGCACACGTCCTTTTCCCCACAGGGGTTTTTACCGGAGCGGAGCACAAGTAGTTACAGTGCCTGATAGCCTTTGGCTCAGGAGGCACTTTAAGCAATGCATAAAAAAAATATATGAGATAGTCAAATGATAAGCTACAATTCAGAACTTGGTTTTTGGAAAACATCAATGCACATCAAAAAAACACATGTTGATGAACCTATGTAGAAGAGCTCAAAACATTGAGCTAGTTGGATCTACACTGACCAAACTAGATCCATCACCAAAGATGTTTGATCCAATTCCTTAACCAAAAAAAAACAAACAGAAATAGTGACCAAGATTGAAGTTGAGAAGACTGAAAGGATGAACTAATTAAGATCAGACTATGTATAACCCATATGATTTTCTTAGCACTTTTCATGAAGTTTTACAAAACCTGTTTGCCCAAGAAATCTGAGACTTATGTAGAATATCTTTTGATTTTTCTGGACTTTTGGATTCACTTCACTCTGATATAAGATCCAAAAGCGAATTCAAATCTGTCATTTTTTTTTTTCATTTTTTTTCGTTTCAAAAGGCCAGTAATCCAGAACAGAGCCCAACGTGTTTTGCTTCTGGAAAAAAAGTGTTTTTTTTTTGAAAGATTTTATGAACAGTTTTCATATTTTCATACTTATTTGTGTATGTATGTACAACAGGTAAGGGGTTAAAAAACTTCCTTTGGACTTGACCTCAGATGGTTCTCCTGAAAACTTCTTTCAGAATTCTGGTTTCTGAAAAACCAAGAAAAATCCATCCCAATTTAAACAAAATTGTGAATTCAAACTTATTCAAAGTGAGCGTTTGAGAAAAACCCATGAACAAAGAAAAGAAAAAAAAAGTTGGGTTTTCATGGATGTTCTTCTCATAGGTTTTTCATCTTGGCATGTAGGTTCGTATAGCCAAATTGTCAAGGATTTCTTTACATCTGGTTTTACATATATCTCTTGTGGATGTTAATTTTTTTCTTTTGGTTTTTGAAGACTGATGATTTGTTAAGAAACAGATAGATTAGGTGAAATTGATGATTATTCTTCACAGTTCGTAGCTTAAGTTTTGGTACATAGATAGTTCCGTGACTGACCATGAGGATCGAATTTGAGCAAGGGTATTGACCCACAGTGACATATATTATTTACTTGATGGTGTGAAGAAGGCATGAGAATAGAGAGTTTATAACTTGAAAGATTAAAGAGAGTATGTACTTAGATTGAATTGGTTCAAATTGAAAGATGATTTGAAATTTAGGTAAATACACATACAGGACTCAACCTTAGAAAGAGGTGAAGGAAGTTTGATGATGGAAGGGAAAGTGAAAGAATGAGTTAAAAATTTAAGAGTATTTTAGAAATCCAAGTTGGGTTCTTGGATGCTGAAGAAATCAATCCAATCGAATCCAATCCAATCGAATCCAATCCCATCAGAGTAGTAGGTCGTCTTTTTTGATTGAAGATGTCGAATCTTACCAATCAACCCAATCCAAATCACAATAATGGTAATTTAAATAATAATAATCATGGTAACTTAAATAATAATAATTTGATAAATGAGAATAATAATAATTTAAATCCACTTCATTACAATTATCAAAACGTTTCAACTCAATTCATCCAACAAGTTCAAAGAGCCCAACAAGAATCAGCTCTCAAACATTTAACACCACAACAACTCACACTTTACTATCAACAACAACAAGCACAACAACCATCCCAGATGATGCCTACTTCTCCTTCTAATCAAATCAACCCAACTCATCAAGTCAAAGATCAAGAGTAAGTGACTTTCACACTTCAAATCAACTCAACAAGCTTATCGATTCCAATCCCAATTCTAATTCCAATTCCAATTCCAATTCCAATATCAGTTATGTTTATTTTCAAAGGATCCCTTCACAATTCTCTAAAACCACTTTAGAAAAAACCACAGCTTGTAAATTGAAAATCGAACATATCTATCGTAAAGCAGTAGAAGAAGCCATCGAACGTAATCAAAGGTAAATCACAACCCCACAGATTCTCTTCATTCACATCGATCATCTGATTCACCAAAACCAATTCTTGTCTGTGTGTGATTTGACAGGCGACAAGAAGTTGAAAAGAAGATTGCATCAGAACCGAATATAACCGAAGAAAGAAAACATAGACAATTAGCTAATCTAGGTCGAACGGAATCCAGTTTTTTAAGATTGAGACGAACTCGATTAGGTTTAGCTGATTTTAGAACGGTGAAGGTGATTGGGAAAGGAGCGTTTGGTGAAGTGAGATTAGTTCAAAAAGTGGATACGGCTAAGATTTATGCGATGAAGACTTTGAGAAAATCGGAAATGTTTAAGAAAGATCAAGTAAGGTTCTTCTTTTCTTTGAATCGGATAAGAAGTGATGAGAGTGAAGATGGAGGTTGATCTTTTTCGGTTCATTTCCATCTTAGTTAGCACATGTGAGAGCTGAAAGAGATGTGTTGGCTGAATCGGATTCACCTTGGGTGGTTCAATTATACTATTCATTTCAAGATTCACAATATCTTTATCTCTTGATGGAATTCTTACCAGGAGGGGATTTGATGACGATGTTGATCAAATATGATACGTTTAGTGAAGATGTGACTAGATTTTATATGGCTGAATGTGTTTTGGCCTTAGAAGCCGTTCATAAGTTAGGATTCATTCATCGGTAAGCCTCTTTCTCTCTCTCTCTCTCTTAACTTCTTCAATCTCACTTCTTAATTTGATTTTGTTCAATCTTCCTTCATCATTCTAACTTTGAATTTTATCTTGATGAATGATGGATGTGTTCTAGGGATATCAAACCTGATAATATCTTGATTGATAAAGATGGTCATGTCAAGTTATCTGATTTCGGACTCTCCACTGGGTTTCATAAACAACATGATTCAGCTTATTATCAAAGATTATTAGATGGAGATTCATCTACGAATGCAGCTCCACCCCCTAATCGAAACTCCGTTGCGATCTCCTCGATTAACTTAACCGTTTCATCTAAAGATCAAATCGCGACTTGGAAAGCGAATCGACGTAAATTAGCGTATTCGACCGTCGGTACACCGGATTATATCGCACCTGAGATCTTCTTACAACAAGGTTATAGTAAAGAATGTGATTGGTGGAGTTTAGGCGCGATCATGTTTGAATGTTTGGTGGGATATCCTCCGTTTTGTTCACCTTCGGCTCATGAAACTTACCGAAAGATTATCGATTGGAGAAATGAATTGTATTTTCCTGATGATGTTCATCTTTCACGTGAGAGTGAAGATTTGATTAGAAGGTCAGTTTCTGTCTCTGTCTGTCTATCGGTTTGTGTTGTTTTGGTTCAACTTTTCATGATCTTGAGACTTGATTCAAGTTCAACTGACTTCTTTGGGATCGGTTTGGGTCTTGATTCATAGGATGATCACGGCTGCTGATCATCGATTAGGTAGGAATGGTGCAGAAGAGATCAAACAACATACATTCTTCTCGGGAGTGGATTGGCCTACCATTCGTAATATAGAAGCTCCATTCGTACCACACTTGAAGTAAGTCATTGATCTTCATTTGATATTTCACTGTGAATCTGTTGTTTTCTAAACTGGATTGATGATGATTTGTTTTGCTGTCTTCTTTTTTGAATTGGATTTGGGTGGGTTGAAACGTGTTTAGATCAGTGACGGATACTAGTTATTTCCCTACTGATGATTTGAATGATGTACCTACTGAACCGGTTGGGGCTGATACTGATAGTGGTAGTAAAGATTTAGCTTTCTTGGGTTATACGGTTTGTGTTCTCTTTCTTTATTACTTGTTTTTTGATTTGCTTCTATTGAAGTTTAGAACTGATTAAGTTAGGATATGTTTTTTTTTGTTGGTTGAAATAGTTTCGAAGATATGAAAATTCGGGAGCGAATGCTTTTTAATCGGTTTGATAAAATCAATTCATCCATCCATCAACCAACCAACCTACAAGGGTATCTTTTTTTTTGTATATTGGACTCTTTCTTTTGCATTTTTTTTTTCAAAGATCAGAGCTGAATGAGGTTAAGGTTAAGAGAGAATGTGTGTGGGAAGGGGTTTGGGAAAGAGGTAGGAGGAGGAGAAGGAGGAGAAGGAAAGAGAATAGATGAAAGTTTTAGATGACGTGTGATTTTTCTCTTCTTTCCATTTTTGGTGAACTCTTTAGTTCCGACTCTCATTTGGTTTTTTTGACTTTTGTTTTGTTTTGAATTTACTTTTTTTTTTGAAAAAGAAAAAAAAATTGATGAAGACTTTTTTTTTGAAATTTTGGAATTGAGGAGTGAAGAATTGATTTTTTTGAGGTCAAAGAGGGTTCAGATTAACTTTGATGAGATTTGATTGTTTAGTTTTTAAATGGAATGATTCTTATTAGACAGTCTTGGTTAAGAATGGGATTTATGAGCTTAATGATTGGTGATTGAGAGTGGATAGTAGTATTGAGAATGGATTTCAAAGAAGAGAATGAGTGGGTGAGAATGAGATGGGATGATGAGTTTAGGTGTACACTCGAGGGATTGAGGATGGATTTGTAAGGTTATGAATCTCTTGAGATCCAGAGTTTGATGATCAGATTTGTAAAAAGCCATATTCAATCTTTGTACGATGGACAAAAGAAGAGATGATGGCAAGAAATGAAATCCTGACCAAACAAATAGGGGTAAGCGTTTGGGAGTAGGGGAAAGGCTGAGCAGATGAGGTGATTCATGAAGATGATCCTATGATCTTTTCAGAGATGTTCTCCATTTGTGAAACAACCTTTTATTCTCCTTTACCTCAACTTTAGACCACACACATACCTTCAGAAGACAATGATTGAAGATCAAATCAGTTATTTTTGATCAAGACCATGACTGGTTTGACTTCTGATTGAAGTAGTGAATCTGATCATCAAATTCTTGTTGTTCAATTTCAAAATGATTCATAGGTTCAACGGGTTTGAATCATACCTACATAACTCTATTTTGAAGATCATTAACTTGAAAACTTCTCAGATTTTCACTTTAGTTTTTGAAAAAATTGTTGGTCTAAAACTGTACTACCTTTTTGGTTCGGTTCATAAAGTTTTGTCTCAAGATGTGAATCTGATCAAGTTACAATTTATTATACTTTTTTGATTTTTACTTATATGTTGAGATTGATGTTGATGGGATTTGTGATCTGTATTCAAATTTACTAAAGAAAGATGATGGATTATTTTTCATATGTATATAGACTTATATAAATTTTCAAATCACCATTGGACTATGATATAGATAAGTGTTGAGTCAAAAGATTCGAGATTGAATTCACTTGTGATGATCTGAAGAAGAGTTTCTTCATCTCGAAATGAAGCATTTCTGAGTGTAAAGTTCAATATATGACCAGAGAGAGAGAGCCTTTGAGAAGTGAGGAGGTAGAGCTGAGTGATCTAGGTAGAGAAAAAATTATAAATAGATGTACATATAAAACTTTTTACATCTATCATAATCAGTCTCAGATCATCTAGAACATCAGTTTTCTCAATCATTCATCTAGATTATTCAAAAATCAAGATTGAAATGGAGAAAGAAAAATTATTTTTGAACAAGAGACGGGATGGAAGGGAGTTTATCATTGAACTTGATCAACTTATAATCCGATCAACTTTAGATTTTTCCTTTCTTACTCACAACATTTATTTACTAGAGATTCAATCTGGATGATAAACTGAAGGAGACGAATTCCTAAATGGTCGACTAGCTAGAATTCAAACAGAGACTGCAAACCAAAAAGAGTTGCAGCGGGAGTGATACGCATCTGTTATTTTGTGAACATCTCCTTGGCCTGTCATGATCACTACCTATAACGGACAGACTGTGTGAGGGATATTGTGCTCTGCCTGTGGCATTGGGCTCCTCCTCACGACAGATTAGCCCAAAATAATGAAAATCCGAGGGGGTGCTCGGATCTCTCTAGCAATGGGCGGCTGAAGCAAAAGACCGGGATTTTGGATGAAAGCAGCTACGTACATATCTCATCATCTCCAAAAGATACTAAACTTGATCACTCTGGAGCACTCTCAAATCGATGAAGTCTGGTAAGTGGGAAGGTCATCAGATCTCCCGAAACCAATTTGACAGACACGAGCCAAAAAGAAGCAAAAGGCTGACATGGTGAAAAGGGGCAGTGCTCCGTCTTATGATCCAGGCTTGAAGAAGAAGGAGCTTCCCAGCTCCATGAGATTGGTCTGAATCTGATTAGTCAGAAAGGATTGCTCGTTTAATACCCTGTGAGCTCCGCCTCACGCGCTTCGTGACACTTCCGGACATTCAGCTTTTGGTAATACGAGGTACTGCGAGTGATGCGCCCGTGCACTTCAAAGATGTAGTCTCCATAGGTGGGATTCTTCAAGGCTCTTTGCCATCGGTTTTGACAGCGCCTGATCAAGGCTTGATCGTGTTTTATCATCCACACGTCTTCAGACGCATCATCATACCTTTTACGACGCATGCCGTTTTCATCACTCCCTCCTTCGTTGCTCACTAGCTCGGAATGGTATCAAAACCCTTTTAGGGCCGCACTCACGTATGCTGTAAGTTACATTCTCGTCTCCGACCCTCATAAAAGAACGCAAAACAACTCAACAGTTGATTACTTTTTATTTTGGCTCTCGCGCGTCGGATGAAGGTGGGAGTGGTACACCCTGAATTCCCCAGATGGGCGTCAGGCTCCTTGCTTGCATTTGTTGCTATCAGAGCCATATTTGTAATCGCCTGTGCAGGGATTATATCGATACCAGTCTTCAAAGGCTCTTCAAGCCGGAGAAGGCATTTTTTCTTGCTTCATCGAGTATACCCGGAGGGAGGTCAGTTTGGCTATATTGACTAAAACAGGATTTCCTTCCAGGGCGAAATGTAATAAAAATTTGGCTGATGTCTTATCTATGATAGAGGGAGTAATTCCTTATTTGGTCCCAAACAGGTGTATGATCCTCGTGATGGGTGAATTATTGAGTAACATGCTCTATCTTGGTGAAGCTTGGTTTACCTATCGTGTGAGGAACAAGACCAGCTCAAGACCCAGCGCGAGCATCAATAGGTCTTTCAACTTATCATGATTTTTTTACCCACCATATAGTACTACGCAGAAGGGGGTGAGGAAGGAGGTTTCCGAAGGCTATGGCTGTTTTGGTGAGTCCCTCATGAGCCTCTTAGACCAAGGAAGCCTCGATTGACAATATCACAATCTGGCTTAGGTATACTGCCTCGTACGTCTCCATATCCATCTTGGGTAGATAGATAGGAGCTTCGTCTGCGCATCTTGAAAATTGATGTTATTCTTTTCTTTGGATGCGAAACGTCATGACGCGTGTTGATGGGATACAGATGGCTTCCGTAAGTGTATCCGACTTCATCTCTATGAAGGAATAGCAACAACTCACAAACCATGTCAGATCTTACTTGGGAATTGTTTTGAGCTCATGGGGCCTTTGCTACGCCTGGTGAGCCTCCTTAGATTAAACGGAAAGTCAGGAAGGCAAAAAAATCTGATATCAAAAGACTTCGTTCAGCTTCTGTGAGGTATTAAGTCCCAAAAAAAGACGAGCTTTGCGCATCATGTCACCAGTTTTTTACAACTTGATCTGGATTACGTGGGCAGCAGTGGCGACGGGTTTGACAGTGTATTGGGCCCTCAAGGCGGTTAGACTGTTTTCAAAGTTTCAAGACCATTTCAAGCTCATGCGTGATATGCTGGATTACTCATCCGCGTCGTGGGACACATACCACGACATCGCAAAGGTACCATTGAGGCTCCTTTTAACGGATATGAGGACTCTTTTTCATGATTGGCGGGAAATCAGAACATGGATGACCTGGTGGGGAAACACTTGGGCAGTTTTTGGCTCTGCCCTTCTTGTTGTAAGCCTTACTTAATGGATAAAAGTGATTGATGCTGACCAAGACTTCGAAATCAGTTCTACCTCTTTGTTGTATGGATATTACTTATGATGTTTAAGGAAGTGTTGCGCATGCGTGAGATAGATCACATGACTGTGGATGTTGCGCGGGCTTCTCCCATATGGGTCGAATTGGAGCTAGAATTTCGTAAGTCTGTTCAAAATTGGCCTCCTTAATCCTTTCGCGGAATAAAGTGTTTTCCCAATTTATTGTTTCGTGTCGATCTTAAATTTCAGGCTTCTTGTTGCGGTCTTCGTTCATCATTGCCCTAAGCATTGGCGCCCAAGTCTTCGAAGGATTATATCAAGCTATTGCCGCGGACCGTCTCGATGTGTAAGACAGAGATACATTTTTTCATTCATCATCACAAGAAAACTGAACAAAAGCTTGACATCATTTCCTTTGACAGACGGAGCTGGAGGATTGCATCCGTACTTGTTTCACAGATTCCCGGAATGTGTATGGCACCCGCTCTACTTTTACAATCGGTAAGTCGTTGTATATCAATAATCTCATAAAGTATTGAGATGATAATATAGCTTATATCCTTCGGTTCATTCTAGTGGCATATATTCACAGAACGATCCAAAAACGAATCCCAGTTCCACCGTGTACCAAAGAACGCACAACAACGAAGAATTCCTAAAATGACGTCTCAGCTTTTGGGATGGGATACCACTCCGTATGTAGACGAAGAAGTCGATTTACAAGTCGCAAATTTTCCTGGTTTGCGCCCAGCTCAATCATTCCAATCAACCCTTCGATGGGATGGTCCAGGGTCTCTTGTTCATGATCGGGAAAAGGCCGATATTCATATCAGCATCACATGTTCAACTGTCGTCACCGAGGAGAATGGCGCAGATGAATAGTCTTGATATTATGACTCCTCACCTAAATGTTTCCATTCTGATTCAGAATGTCGCCAGTTTCAACCCACAAATGATTTATCTTTATGAAAGAATGCATAGAAATCTCCTTGTGATGCATATAATGTGTCTCTTTTCTCAAATAATCCATATCTATGGTTCTTTCTAAAGGCCTTATAGTTTCTTCACTCAGTCTTTTCATTTTTCAAGCCCAACCCGTGTTTTTCTTGATATTTTTTTTTCATCATATTATGTTGTATCTCTTTGATTTTTTTGCACGTGGAGACTGACAACCTGTAGCTTACATTCGAATTCTTCTTGTCACATCTTGTGACAGTGTGATTGCATTTGTTACTATCTTTATTAATTGTGATCATGCTGACAGAACAAAATAGAGAACTCAGACGTGTCTGATAAAGGGGGAGGTGGATTTTTACACCCACTCGTTTACACCACATTTTTGCGTGTAAAAAAACTTGGTGTAAAAATCATTTTAGGGGGGGTAATTTCGAATTTTACACCAAATAATTTTTTTTTCTTTGGTGTAAAAATATTGGGTATAAATAATGTGGTGGGAGGAGAAACTAACTTCTTACCACGAATTACTAATTAGTCACGTGACCCGGTCCGTGACTGCGCAAGTAGTCGTCCAAATTTCGTTTTCTCATTCTCCTAACTTTTCAAAAGCTCTTGATTCACCTTCAACACGCGATATTGGTCGACATGGAGGTCGACGACGCGCCGGATACGGGCCAGAAGGGGCAGGGTGTTCCGAAGAACACTGCCCCAACTCGCGACGCGTCCAACGCGTTCATCAATCCGGTTGGGCCGCAAGAAAGGCCCAAGCCGACCAAACCCCCCGCCCCCCTTGTTTTCAACAAAACCATCCTTCGTCAAAGCCTATCCCAATCCCCCTTGATCCAGTCTTCCGATTTAGGAAACTTTGCAAAGAAGCGAACCAGGCTCGATACACCAGGAGTCGTCGCGACAGACCAAGCGTCTGAGTTAACGGGGAGTCCTAGGACGAACCGCATGCAGGACCTTTTCCCAAAGCGACCCAAAGCCCCATCTCTCAAGGAGATGGTCGGCAAGCTCTTGGAAGTCGTTAAAGCTGGGTTTCCGCTTGCAAATAAATCAAAGAAGACACAGAAAGTTTCTGTGGATGTCCAAACGGCAGCAGAAATCCTTGTGTTGGCAGGATCTGTTTTCGACAAAGTTATGTACGAAGATGCCCGCCGTAACTTCACAACGCCAGACGCCCTCAGTGGGTCTGGCCAAAAAAGCCGCCCTATCATATTCAAGGGAAAGGCAACCGACGACATGCTAGAGTCGCTATCAGAACAGATGGCTCTCCTAACATCGGCAGTGGAAAACCTGCAACAAAAGAAGGGACCAACGGCCCCATCTTATGCTCTTGCGGCGTCAAAACACGCCCCAAGTACCTCAACAACTAGCCAGCCAACTTACTTGGCTAAACCGCAACCGCCAAAAGCAGCACCGAAATCTAAAGCAACAAATGTGATAACGCTCGTCCACCAGACCGGATCGGAGATCACACATCCAGGCTTATCTAATGCCAAACTCATTCAAGAGCTCAATGTAGCGTTTCGAGCTTACCAAGTCAAAATGAAGCCAGATGACAAATCAGCTATTGAAGTTAAGAGTGTTCGACGCCACCCGTCGAACAATATCGACGTTATCCTTGAAACGGCAGCTCACGCTTCCAGAGTCAAGGACCTCCCCCGTACATGGATACAAGGATTCTCCAAGACCCTCAAAATGAAAGAGGAGCGCCACGAAATCATTGTGAACGGCATCCCTACAACATTTGATCCGGATAGCGAAGACCATCGCGAAGAACTTCGAGTCTGCAATGGTGACCTCCTCAAAGATATGCTATTTGTTCGATGGCTCAACCCAAAAGTCTTAGAGGACCCAAACAAGAGATACTCATCTCTCTTAATAGGCCTCAAAAGCGAAGAACAGTTGAGACAATGCGTCTCCAACAAAATATGGCACGGACGTGGAAAACACTTCACTCGCAGAAGCAGCCCTCCACCACGGCGATGTTATAATTGTCAGAAATCGGGACACACAGCACCTTCGTGCCCAAAAGACCCTATTTGTCCCTTCTGTGGGGACAAACACCACTCACATACCTGTCCCCAGAAGGGAAAGACAGAGATGAAATGTACAGCATGCGCTAGGTCAAAGATCAAACTTGAACCTAACACCAACCTCAAAGCCTTCTTTGCTCTGAACCCGGCGGATATCATTCACCACCCGTTCAGCCCCTCCTGCCCCACTAGGATAGCGGAAGAGCTCCCGCCACACAATCCAAGTGGATCGCCCAAAATTGTTATCATAGAAAGCGACGACATGAACCTGTCTAAATGATAGAGCAACGTCTACGCAAAATTATAACAACAAAAGACACCTCAGCGATACTCCAACTGAACTGTCATTGCTCCCCACATGTTATGCATTCCCTTTTCAATCATGACCTCACTAATGAATTTTTGATTATAGCTCTTCAAGAACCCCACATAAATAAAAAGGACTACTTGCCGCCCAATCAAACCCACTGGACGCTGACCAGCCCCACACCAGCAGCACGAAATGAGGAATGCCGGCCAAGATCATGCTTATATATCAGACAGGATCTCCAGGCAGCCCTCAACCCTATCACAACATCCTCACGCGATATTTCCGCATGCACCATCACGATCAAAAATTTCACTTTATTAATTTCAAATGTTTATAACGCACCAAACTCATTCTCAGGCTTCAAGGCATGGGATGAGATGATGAGAAATCTACCTCTCGCCCTGCAGCTACTCCCAACAGTAGTAGTTACAGATGCTAATCTCCATTCCCCAGCCTGGAACCCCCTACACAGTAACACCATTGACAAGACAGCTGACGACCTCATTGACCTTATGTCGAAATGGGATCTCAGACTGAGATCCCCAGCGGGTCAACCAACATACGGTTTAAGCTCTACGACCACACAAGGCACGACAATCGACCTAGTCTGGGTCAATGAACAGTTTGATGATGTCATTCAAACATGTTTCATTGACACCGACGACAACACGAACCACTTCTCAGACCACCAATCCATCATCACGTCTTTCACGACCTTGGGCCATGACTCCCAAACAAACAACCAGCTTTTGGCACGGCGGAAAAACTGGAATAAGGTAGCTACACCCAACCTGCTGAACGAGCTGACAAATTCCCTCCCCAAGATAGAGAGACTCACAACCCAAGAAGAGATCGACGAATTTGACAAGGCTCTACGAAGGGCCATCATTGCTGCACTGAACAACAACTCACCAAACCAAGCCCCACCAGGCAAGCACAAGCATTGGTGGCGGCCTGAAATACTTGAGCCACTCAGGAAGGAGGCCAAACGACTTCACCGCATATTCAACTCAAACAAAACCGAGGAAAACAAGCTGGAATATAGGAAGGCCAGGAATCTCTTTAACAAAACGGTTGACAAAATGAAAGAGGATAGTTGGAAATCTTGTCTCTCCACGCTGACGCATGAGACACTATTTCAGGCAAAAAAGTTCGCCTCGGGTCGACAACCGTCATTGCTTGTCAACACACTCATATCCAACTCGGGGGACGTATGCTCCACAAACGAAGAGAAAGCGGACCTGCTCTTTTGAACAACATGCGTGGCCACTGCGCCATGCAGGATTCAGGAGTCAGAAGTACTCCAGTTCCCACTAAACACAACATCGCGCCCCTCTGATCTGACAATGCCCGACTTCTTTGGCTACCTCACCGAGGAGAACATCAAAGCCGTCGTAATGAACGTCCCGCCACTCAAGGCACCAGGAGCAGATATGATCCCAAATTGGGTATGGAAAACGGTATGGCTACGAGTTAAAAACCATGTCAGACTTCTTTTCCTACAAATCACAGAGACTGGTCTGATCCCTCAAGACTGGAAACAAGCACGCACGGTAATGATCCCGAAACCGGGCAAACCGGACTACACATCAGCATCGGCATACAGGCGGATAGCCTTACTTCTCACGCTGTGGAAATCAAATTAAACAACAATGTCAACGTCCTTTTACGTAGAAGTCAACAAGTTCACTTTGATTACTGAGTCATTCTTAAATTCACTTTACTAATTTACATTATTACAAGTCTGTTTACATTTTCAAGACAAGGAAGGGATTATATACATATTCAAGCAAATATCATAAGCAGATAAGATAGGCTATATGGTATTCATCCTCTCGTTATGGCACAGTTGGTCTCAATCAGATTATTATACTATTCATTTCATTTCATTATTTGATTACAACTTTAAAGATAAATTGGTGATACAAATATTATACACATAAAAAACAATAAAAGTAATCAAATAAGAAAACAATCAACTCCAATACATACCTAAATCAAAGACCAGAAGCAAAATTACCAAGGGAAAGGGTTTGATTTTGGGATCCAATTCACAATGAATAAAGAACAATATGTCAGTATAATGCAATCATCAATCAAATGCATAAAAGAGCGACAAAGACTTTCTTATCAAGATTAAGAAGCTTGAGGTAAAAAATCGAAATCGAAATTCCTAAAGCAAAGGATGAGATCAACCTGATTAAGTAAACAGAAGGCTTGAGTTCAAATCTAAAATAGAGGAGGAAGGAATGGTCAGTAAAAAATGGGGACAGGAAGAAAGAGGGTTGAGAGATAACAAATCACTTGGCATGAAAGTTCAAAAATGAAGGTCAAGATCGAAATTGCATTAAGTCAGATAGATTGAACAATGAGAAAAGAAAGAATAAATACAGGAAAGATGGAAACTTACTTAGAATTATAATGCAAGATCAAGTTCAAGATCAGAGCTTGAGATCGAAATATGAAACTACAACTATGACAGTTAAAGGGAGATTAGGACCCAAGGAAAGGAAGCAATAGAAACCAATTGATCAGTAAGGTTCAAAATTAGATAAGATTAGAAGTACAATACAAATAACTTACAAACAAAGAAGAGAATTGGAATCAAAATCTAAATAAAAGAAGGAAGAAGATTGAGTTAGTGGAAGATGAAAAGAGATATAAGATTAGTAAGATACAGCAAAGAAACTTACTTGAAAACTGATAACAAGGCCAAGAATCGAAATGGTATAAGGTTGATGAAGGTGTAGATTGAAAGAGGCTGAGATCGATTTTGATTTGATGGTTCCAAAGGTAGATTAAGTTGTGGTAAAATTGGTGAGATGGTGGGGAAATCTGATACAAGAAAGATTGATCAGATGTCAATTGAATAAGATGAACAATTAGAAAGTGGAAATGATAGAAAAAGGGGGGACTTAACTTGGATTGAATGAAAAGTCAATTGATGATCAAGAGGGACCGATTGAATTTGGGGTAGTCAGCTTGCAAAGAGGATGGAAAGGGGATGTTGGCCAAGTTGTGGTTGAGGTTGTGATAGAATATAAATGGAGGGATCTATCTGGGTGTTCTTGAGGTTGTGTTCGGGGGGTGTCCAAGTGTTAGTTGCTGTGTTGGTGTCCATGGTCTTTTGAGTGTTCAGTGTGTTGTGTGATCGTATTACTTGTGTCTTTTTGATTCTGAAAGTGTTATTGTGGTCTTCCTGAAAGTGTTAGGGCGCGTTTACTTAGCGCGGATTTTTATAAATCGCATTATGTGACAGCACTTTTCTACATGTAGAAAAGTGTTTTTTCAAAAAAAAGTGAATTTCGAGGAAATTCAAAGACTTGAAAAAAAAGAGTTCAAAAAGCGTTCAATTAGGACACAATTAAGGAACAGTTCTCAGCGATTGATCAAGAATGATCATCTTGATCAATCGCTGAAATGAATTATGATGACATCCGAGTCATTTCCCTTCGCCCCAAGTTTTTCCTTTCCTCCCGATCGATTGACTCGAACGAACAGAAGTTCTTCGATCCTCACCTTGAGAAAACACCCATATCACCACTCCATCTTCAAGCTCTTCAAAGCTTGAAGAGCTCACCACTCCATCTTGAACAAAGCTTGAAGAGCTCTTCAAAGCTTTCAAATTCAAAGCTTTCAAAGCTTTCAAAATTCGAAGCTTTCAAAATTCAAAGCTTTCAAAGCTTTCAATTCTCATTATTTTAATTTTAATTCAATTTTATTTCAAATCAAATCAATTTTAATTCAATTTTATTTTAATTTTGATTCAATTTTAATTCAATTTTGTTTTAATTTTATTTCAAACCAAATCAATTTTATTTCAATTTCATTTCAAATCAAATCAAATCAAATCATTTCGAATTTAAATTGATCACATTATGTCATCGTCCAGTTCCTTTGATTCATCCTCTACAGGATCATCAAAATCATTTCAAAATGCAGTGGACCTTCTGGAGGTCATTATCAAAGCTGGAAAGGACTATCTAGCTTCCATAACCACCACGAAAATCCCCTGTCGCACATCGAAATTAAGAGGAAATGAATACACAAAAGAAGTTTTAGAAGGAAGTGATGTACGATTTCTTGAGGTATGCCAAATGGACAAGCTGGCTTTCAAGGGCTTGATGAAAGCTCTTGAAGGCAAGCTTGTCATCCATCGAAAGCGCAGCGTCACAGTGGAGGAACAAGTTATGATCTTCTTGTACATCATCGGCAATTCTGGCTCCAATCGAAACGCTGGTGAACGTTTCCAAAGATCTGGTCATACAATCAGCCTTTATTTCAACAACGTCTGCAATGCAATAGCGTCATTAGAATCAATTTATATAGTTTAACCTACTGGAGGAGAAATCTGCCCAAAAGAAATTCGAAACAACCCTTGCTTTTACCCATATTTTGAGAAGTGTGTGGGTGCTATAGATGGCACCCACATCCCTTGTATTGTTCCTGCCGAGCGTCAAGCAGCTCATCGAAATCGAAAAGGACAGCTCAGCCAAAATGTCCTAGCTGGGTGCTCTTTTAATATGATGTTCACTTTTGTTTATGCTGGTTTGGAAGGATCACATGCGGATGCGCGTGTCCTTCACCGAGCACTCAAAGAACAACGCTTTGTTGTTCCTCAAGGTCTGTCCTTTCATCTTTTCTTTTAATTCAAAGATTCGTTACTCATGCTTTGTCTTGATCGATTTGTTCTACCCAGATTGATTTTATGTTGCTGATGCTGGATATGCTAATGTACCAGGCTTCATGACACCATATCAATCTGTACAATATCATCTTCAAGAATGGAAGCATTCAGGTTTATCACCCCAAACCCCAAAAGAACTTTACAATCATTGTCATTCCGCCCTTCGAATTGTGATTGAACGTATATTTGGGCTCTCAAAGATGCACTTTCCGATATTAGCAATGATGCCTCCTTATCCATATAAAACTCAAGTAATGATAGTTATAGCATGTTGTGTATTGAACAACATAATTCGAATTGAATCAGGGGAAGACGGATTATATGATGAATACATGTTGAAAGAGCGATTGGAAAGAAGGATGGCCAATGATAATGCTGAACCAGATTGGGTTGAGCCTAACCCAAATGAACGTACCCAAGCATCAGACAAAAGAGATGAACTTGCTGAAAGGATGTTTCGGGATTATATGAATGCACCAGTGGCACGTAGAAGAGTTTGATATATTTGATTGGCACTTTTGTATTCATTTCAATTTTTATTTATTTCAATTTGTATTCATTGTATTCATTGTATTCATTTCAATTTTTATTTATTTCAATTTGTATTCATTGTATTCATTTCAATTTTCATTTCAAAATTTTTATTTCAATTTTTATTCATTGTATTCATTTCAATTTTTATTCATTGTATTCATTTCAATTTTTATTTCAATTTGTATTTATTTCAATTTGTATTTATTTCAATTTTTATTTATTTCAATTTTTATTTATTTCAATTTGTATTGTCATCACAAGCAAAAGATAAATTTTTAATTACTCAAAAGCAAACATAATTTTTAATTTACTCTAATATACATGTTTCATATTTTGTGTTCGAGTTCTGAGATACAAGATATGAAATTGAGGTCATATTTTTTTTTTGATTATAAGATAAAAAAATAAGTCAATTATCCTCTTCATCCTCCTCTTGAGTCTTTTGATAATCTTGTAATACATTAGCTCCATTCTTCAACCAGTCCCATCTATAAGCTGGGTCCATGTAATAGAAGAATGAGGCAGTATCGTCTTTCTTCAACTCATTTGCTACTTTAATTATGTGTTGAGGCTTGATGTTCTTGCTGCATTGCTTGTTGAAGATCTCCATAGCTTCCTGTCGCATCGGATGTTGTTCAGTTTTGATTTTAGCTATAGTTACCTTATCACTATCATTCTTGTCCTCCAATCTTGTAACTTTTTCAACAGCTTTGTTGATTGATTCAGCAACTAACCTTGGTCCACTTACTCGAACTCGTTTTGAAGTTGAAGGCGAGGATGCGATTGGACTTCTTTTGCTGCGTACAAACCGTGCTTCTGGGGTCTCATCGTCATCAGTGTCGTCTAGTACAATCTCGGCTTCTGTGAGACCTATCTTGTTGTTGTGAGACTTGAAAGAAATAGAACAAAATAGAGAGGAAAGAAGAAGATAAGTAAAAAGAATGAAATAAAAGTTTAGGAAGCATTCAATCCAGAACTTACAGAACGCTTCTTCGTTTGTGAGGAAGATACCTGAGTAAATACCTTTTCCTCAAGGTCCGAATCCTTTTGTGAATCACAGATGTGTGAAGGATTCTGACTTGATCGATCTGAAGGTAAATTGTTATCAGATATCATGTCAGCTTGAATTAAAGTCAAAAGAGAAGAAACAATCACAAACCTTCTTCATCCTTGTCTTTGTCATGTAACGGGGGAGTGGTAGTGTTCTTCTTCTTGCTTTGAGTTCCAAATCCCTTGTTGCCATTGGCTCGTAATCGTTTCTCGGGCATAATCGTCAACAGCGCTTGATAAGCTGGGAATCCGTGGGTTCGGATTGGTTTTGCATCCTTGTTACCAGACTACAATCAATGTACAATCAATGTTACATTAGATTTAGATAATACTATAATGAGTTGTTTTACTTACCAATACTATCCATTGATGCCACCAATCCTTATCAGCATGAACCTCTCCTGTAGTTGTATCGACTCCAGGAGCACCGGAAGAATCCATGATCTTGACAAACGCCTTGAAGGTAGTCTTCAACTACATAGGAAAGAAACCATTGGTCAGTTTATATGAAAAAGAAAAGGATGATTGAAAGATGAGTTGAAAGATGAATGTTCAAACCTTCTGGATGTGATTCTTCAATCGAGTCAAAGGCTCATTGACTTTAAATCTTGTATTATAATTTTTCAAGACTTCTTTCCATCCTTTGGTCTTGAGGCCACCATCATTACCTCTTCCAAGATCCATCTGATGCTTTACTTCTTCAATAAGATACAACGTATTTGAATGATTCCATTGACCACCGCTAGATGATCTATCTTCTTCGATTATATCTTCTTTTGATTTTGTTAATTTTGATTCTTTTTTACTATCTTCAGAAGGCATAGTCGAAGTCGATCCGAAGTCCAGTTAAATAGAAGTCCAGTCGATCCAAAGAGAAATTGATCCGAAGAGAAATTGATTGAAAAAAGAAACGTTGATCAAAGAGAAGTAATCCGAAGTCCAGTCGATCCAAAGTCCAGTCGATCCGAAGTCCAGTTGATCCGAAGTCCAGTCGATCCGAAGAGAAATTGATCCGAAGAGAAATTGATCGAAGAGAGAAAAGTTGATCGAAAAAAGAGAAGTGGATCGAAGAAAGAGAAGTGGATCGAAGAGAGGTAATGGAACGGAGTGGTGGAAGGGAGTGGTGAAAGGGAGTGGTCGAAGAACTGTCACAAATTGGACAGCTTCGTACGGTGGATGGAAAAGAGTGGACTTGTCCGAATTGAGATGAAGGAGAAAAATCACGGAATGTGATTTTCGATTACGAGAATGCGCTACAAGAGCATTCTCGAAAAGACGTAAAAAAAGTCTTTTTATAAGCATTCTGTGATTTACAGAATGCTTGTAAATAAGATATCGAACGCATTTCACAGAATGCAATTTCTGTGATTTACAAAATGCGAATTTTCACGAAAATTCGCTTAAGTAAACGGGCCCTTAGTGTAGTGAATCAAAGAAAAGAGCGTGGAAGGGTTAGATTTTATTTTTTTATTTTTTTTATTTAGTCTACAAATCAAATACCCGCGTGTTGGGTCAAGTCAGGGCCAGAACTGACCTTGGGTTCAATTCCAGGTTGAGCTAGTAGTTTTATTATAATTTTTTTATTAGTTCAAAGTGTTGTATCTCAGTTGAGAGAAGAGTGGTAGAGTTATAGGTGGTACTAACAGAGATCGCCAGACCTTGTGAATCCATCTACAAGGATAAACAAGGTTTACGGGAAGATTTGGGGAAGATAGAAGTGTTGGAGGTTGTCCTGGGAATTTGCCGAATTATTTTGTTTAGGTTGAGGGCAGCTTAACAGCACCCGTAGTTTCACCCGCTCTTACAAGTGGTGATTCTTCCCCTCTCCGGCTCAGCCTACGCTAGACTGCGTAGGAGTTCTACAACGCTCAGCAAGATTTACGAAAAACTGCTCACGAAACATCTCTCCGAACAAGTGGAAAGCAGGAGATTACTCCATGAGGGCCACTACGGGGGGCGACCCAACAAATCCGGACATGAAGCCCTGACACACCTGGTTTCATGGATCAGAAAGGAATGGACAAAAGGTAAAGTAGTGGGTGCCCTTTTTGCTGACGTAAAATCTGCATTCCGCTCTGTCCACCATCCCAGACTAATGACAATACTCAAAAAGAAAGGCCTCCACAGCCAAACCATCAACCTATTACACAACTTCCTTGGGAATCGTACCACGACACTCGCTTTCAATGGTTTTGAGTCGCGGCCGTTCAATCTCACTCACGGACTCCCGCAAGGATCACCCTTATCGCCGCTCCTCTATCTCCTATACAATAATGGGCTCTTAGAAATTACTGACAACATTGAACACGCAACAGCTCTAGGCTTCATCAACGATGTGGTCCTTCTCACCACAGCAAACGACAAACATCAACTTAAGTCCCAGATGCAAACACTAGCCTATCGGCAGAACGTTTGGGCACAAGACCACGGAGCAATTTTCGATGTCAAGAAGACTTTTTGGGTAATATTCAATCCAAAGGAAGTAGAAGATCCCCCTACCATCAGTTTTGTTGATCGAAAAAACATATTACCTGAAGGGAAAGCAAAATGGTTGGGTATTATCATTGATAGTAAACTCTCCTTTTCCCAACACAGAACAGCCGTACTCGCAAAAGGACGTCAACGCGCCGGTTTCCTAACCACGCTCTCCAAATCAGAATGGGGAATATCTCCAAAACTCATGAATACGCTTATAACCACAACCATCCACACGGCTCTCGACTACGGGGTAGCAGCTTGGCTACCCTTTGAGCCGCCACAGTTCTTCATCAAGGACCTGAAGACTATTGACAACACTTGCGCTAGGGCAGCGTTAGGAGCCCTATCAACGACACCAACTATCTTCCTAACACACGATGCGCACCTCATACCACCAAAAATCAGACTTCAGAGTAAGATCATGAATTTCATGGCTACTGCACTGACGAAACCTTTGCATTCCCCTATCTACGAATTCGTCAAACAGGCACAGAACTCCAACCCAAAGTGTCACCACAACCCGTTCCACCGATTCTTCCAGCACTCAATCAGCAAGGAACTGGAAGAGTTCATACTGCAGATACCACTCGATCCAACTGACATACTCACGCGGCCTTCGAACTACTCAACAATTATTCAAGAGAATGAAACCACGGCAAAGATTGAGGTAAACCGTCTAACACCAACCCTAGAGCACGTCATCATCTTCACTGACGGCTCTAGAATTCCAAAGTGCACCACAGCAGCCGCTGCCTGGTGCAAAAACACCAACCAATCCAAGGCCAAACACTTGGGCCCCTCAAGAACTCATGGCATCTATCAGGCCGAATACAGAGGAGTCCAGATGGGACTCGACATCGCGCTCCGCACAGCCTCAATACACACACGACGGACAACCATTCTCCTTGACAACCAAGGGGTCATCAAAGACCTTTGCTCCAATAAACTTCCCATCACCTCCCTAAATGATAGGAAAGAAACTTACAAACGTATGACTTACCTCCACAGGACTTTCCCAAACATGCGCATAAACATTTGATGGTGTCCTGGCCATGCGGGTGTTTATGGAAACGAGCGAGTCGACAAAATAGCCAACAAGAAAGCAAGAACAAAACTACCAAGCACATTCAGGGTAACACCCACCGCGTCAAGCTTCCTAACTGCCATCAAGGAATGGCGAACAAAGAACTCAGAAATTATAGACTCCACCGACCTGAAACGCCTAGGTCACAAACCACAACAAAAATCCCACCTACGCCACCTAACGGCCCTCAAGAAACACTCAATAGCAATTATTACTCAGCTTCGATCCGGACATATTCAACTGAACCATTATCTCTCCAAATTCGCACAGGCGCGAGACCCGAGCTGTGACTGCCAAGAAGGCGTCGAAACAGTCGAACATTTTTTATTGACATGCAACAGATACAACAACAAACGAAGAAAATTAGAAGACGAACTCAAAGTCCTCGAACTCCCACTCAACACCTCAATTCTCAACAAACCCATGGCCTTCAAAGCCGTCGCAGACTATTGCGATAGCACCTGGAGGTTTAAAAGCCGCTGGATTTGGGCCACAATCACAAATGAAGACCTGCCTACGGAATGCGAGGTGAGTCAAAGTGACAACTTCAAATTACAAAAATTGAAATTTCAGAATCCGCGGGTGCAAAACTGAAAAAACCTGACAAAACTGTGGATTAAACTCAAATACTGGACTTAAACCACCTGTATTTGGGCAAAAACATAGGTTTTTTCTGCTTTTGCCACATTTTGCAACCACAAGTCGAAATTTCACTTGTCCCTTGTCACTTTGACACAAATAATACCATAAAATTTCAAAAAAAAAATCGCAAACACAATTCACAAAAAAACAACTCAAAAGCTCAACTGCTCCACAAAACACCATCTGTAAAGATGAATACTGCCAAACCAACCGCCAAAACCTCAACCTCTCAAAACATACACACACTCTCACTGTCTCATCATTTCTAGACTAATACCTGCCATGTCACAAAAATCCTACCTTACTGACCATCCATCATTGACTGTACAACACCAACATCAGAAGAGAAAACATATTTGGTGCCGAAGCTACAGTCAACCAGTCACTGAAAGACCATAGATCAACTGAAGGAGGTGTCACAAGTAAGTGACACCTCCTGCCATAGTTGTTCAGTTACTTGACAACCTTGGCCGCCACCCAGGAGTCTTGGTAGCTGCCTAGACTCCTACGTCGCCGATCTACGGCCAATCAGCTACCTGAGGGCCTAGGTAGTCAACCTTAAAAGGAAGACCACCTAGGCTCTTAGGTGGTTGCCACGGTTGATTGGTGACTCATCAACCATGCCAAGAGGTGTCACAAGGCTTGTGTCACCTCCCAAAGCTCATCTACGGTCGATTAGTCACCAATCGACCGTAGATAGTTTACCTAGGAGTCTAGAAAGCTACCTAGACTCCTAGGTGGTTGCCACGGTCGATTGGTGAGTAATCGACCGTGGCAGGAGGTGTCACAATGCTTGTGACACCTCCCACACCTCATCTACGGTCGATTGGTGACCAATCGAGCGTAGATAGGCTACCTAGGAGTCTAGGAAGCTACCTAGACTCCTAGGTGGTCGCGACGGTCGATCGGTGAGTAATCGACCGTGGCGAGAGGTGTCACAATGCTTGTGACACCTCCCACACCTCATCTACGGTCGATTGGTGACCAATCGACCGTAGATAGGCTACCTAGGAGTCTAGGAAGCTACCTAGACTCCTAGGTGGTCGCCACGGTCGATCGGTGAGTAATTGACCGTGGCGAGAGGTGTCACAATGCTTGTGACACCTCCCACACCTCATCTACGGTCGATTGCTCACCAATCGACCGTAGATAGGCTACCTAGGAGTCTAGGAAGCTTCCTAGACTCCTAGGTGGTCGCCACGGTTGATCGGTGAGTAATCGACCGTGGCAGGAGGTGTCACAATGCTTGTGACACCTCCCACACCTCATCTACGGTCGATTGGTCACCAATCGACCGTAGATAAGCTACCTAGGACACTAGGTAGTCGCCACAGTCGATTTGTGAGTAATCGACTGTGGCAGGAGGTGTCACAATGCTTGTGACACCTCCCACAGCCTATCTATGGTCGATCAGTGACTGATCGACTGTAGATAGGCTACCTAGGTGGTCAACCTTAAAAGGCAGGCCACCTAGGCTCTCAGGTGGTCGCCACGGTTGATCAGTGACTGATCAACTGTAGATTGGCCACCTAAGATTGTAGGTGGTCTTCCTTTTAAGGTTGCCCACCTAGACAGATAATAAGGTGTTGTGGTATGAGGTGTCCGTCTTGCTTTGTCCTATTGGTCAAGGACTTCTGGTGCTCTGTTGCTACTCACAATTTCCTAGACTATCAAGATCTGTGGTTATTGAAAATGAATGAAATTGATATTACAAAGAAATCTCAGAATCAAGGTGTTACGAGTTATGAGAAAGATGTGAAGAGATCAATTGAGGGTATATGGTGTTTTTTTGGAATAAGCTGTTTGTGAATTGAGCGTTTCTTTTGTCCTTCATTAATCAATGAGTTGTTGTCATTATTGTTTGCTCTACGCTCAGATAGTAGCTATTACCTTTCACCCGTTTCTTCTCCCTTATTGAAAACAATCTGTAGGTGGTTTTATCTTATACTTTCCTATCAGCAATGAATCTAACTATAGTCTCTTTTACACATCTTCCAGTTATTACAACCTTTACCCAATTACTTTGCTTTTGAGCGTATTTTGATTCCTGTTGCTTTGCATGGGTTTGTGTGTTCTGTTTCTTTTACTACATTTCTTTTACTAGTTGTTGTGTTGTTCTAGGTTTGTCTCTTTTCTGAGTAGCTCTTTGTAGCACCGTGGCTGGTTGCCTTACTCACGTCTGCCTGATGACATCACGTCCCATCCCTTACAGCAACACCACTCAGTCCCTCTGAGCCATTCAGCACCTATCATCACATAAAGTCCGATGAAAAATTCAACCTCCAACTAATTCGAGATTACCTGTACCCACCTGCCATTTACAAACCACAAGTTGCACCTAGGGTGGTTCCATGTGCAAACCAATTATCTTCAACCACAAGTTGAACCTGTTTGGATTTCTATAAGTTCTTTGCTCATCATGCAGCAAATCCATTAAACCAATTCCCCAGTTCTCTTCAATTTTGTCGCTGCTCAAAAAGTTATTCCAGCTATGTTTTTATCATCATTTCCTCAGTGCCTCTACTTCAGAAGATAGTGAATCCATAGTGAGAGGTTGTAAGGGAAGCGGCCCGTGACTAGAGGATGTGTGATGTTAGGGGTTGGAATAAGTGACTGAGGGTACCCCCGATTACCAGTCTAGGCTCTTGATTCACATATTTTCAAGTCCTGTCAACTTCTCTTCCTCCCTCTATCTATGCAGGTCATTATCCTGAAGTCCAACCCAAACTGACTCATTTCTGTCACTTTCAGGTCTTTGTTGTGCAGGGTGAGATACTCAATTTGGTTTTGGGTAAGTGACTTGACACAACACTTGTTTTATTTGTGAACAGCTGCAAAAACATAGATCTGAAGCAAAGCAGGAAAAACATGCTGCTAAGAGGGCCCAGTATAAGAAGGCTGCCCAGTATAAGGAAGAGAAAAAATGAGCTGCAGTTCTACTGTTTTTAGATTCACACTAGGCCTTTTTTTTCTTTACAACCATTGTCCTTTTATTCTCCGTGTGTCATTGTTTCATGGAATTGTCTTCAATCCATTGCTTTTTGCTTTACTTGAAATGCTTTAATCTGGTTTAGGAACATGAACCGTTGTGAGATGTTTGAGAGGTTTTGTAGATTGTGACTTTGGTAGTAAAGTGAAGTGAGGAGATATCTTTTCTCGGTGTATGGTCTTGGCTTATTCTTGTTGCTGGACTTGTAAGATGTTCCATTTGTTGTAGCTGGTTCACTTACAAATGATATCTGTTGTGGGTGTGCCTGCACAGTTCTCTAGTGCACAACACCAAGAACAAGCCACAAACTTGGTAAACTACAAGATGATGAGGAATCAAAAAATGCCTTGCCTTGGGTTTATACCTTCATTACAGAAATGAAATATTCCTTATACTTGCATGCTTACAAAAGACACTGGGAGCTGGCAATCAAAACCACTGCACCGTCTTGGGGATCAAAAGAGCCTCTGACAGGCACACAGGAATGGACCAAGTAACCTAATGCACAGGTCTTTGTTGCTTCAAGCTCAATAGTAACTACTGGCGGTTTCCGCAATGTACCTCATTGTGACTTACCGTCGTTGTAAGATCTAATAGCAGTTTTTGAAAAATTGTGTTGTCACCGGTCTTTTCTTTGAAGTCAAAAAGTCAAAAAAACTTCATCCTAAGACTGAACTTTGGTGTACTTGTTATAGAATTGACATATAAGTCAATGTTCCTCTCTTCATAAACTCTTCACCACCTCTCTCACTTGTTGCTATTTGTGTTTAGCCAGACAAAGCCTTCTCCAGCAACTTATTTCCAAATAACACGATTTCCCTGGTCTCATTATACAAATCCTAAATTTTCTACATAATTTGAGCATTCTCAATATATGTATTATCAACTATATCAACCACATCAACATGCTCAGTTTGTGCTTTGAATTTGAGGAACGCACCATCACTGATTTGAGCAAGACGACTGGATTGAGGCCTGACCTGAAGAAGATCAAGATCAAGAATTGTGAGTCAAATATGCTTCATGATCTACTTATATATACTTACCTTATTTCTTTTCTACCTGTTGCAGATCTTATGTGTTTTTTGAGTGACAATGAAAGCAAAGACAGTAGATTGATTATATATAAATGCCTTTAAATGATAGGACAGATGTGTTCTAACAATCTGTTACTGTCTATCTGTGATCTTGATTAGAACGGAATTTTGTACCTCAAAATTTAGTTCTTGCTATGATAGTGTGTTTTTATGCGCACAAACATCAGATTACTCATTGGCAACTTTTGTAATCAGAGCAGCAGTTTTGTTTGAACACACTTTGGTTGTTGAGTGTACATAGTTTTGAGTAGAGTACAGTGCAAAACTGGGTATTGAGTGATGTTCCAAAGGCTGATGATCAGTGCTTGTAATACGGAATGAGAGATGTTGGACTCAAGGAAGAACATAAGTGCTATGTCTGATGGTTGACTTGTGGTATTTACAAATAATGTTTTGTGGATTGGTTGAGGTTTTGAGTTGTTGTTTTTGTGAATTGTGTTTGCGATTTTTTTTGAAATTTTATGGTATTATTTGTGTCAAAGTGACAAGGAACGAGTGAAATTTCGACTTGTGGTTGCAAAATGTGGCAAAAGCGGAAAAAACCTATGTTTTTGCCCAAATACAGGTGGTTTGAGTCCAGTATTTGAGTTTAATCCACAGTTTTGTCAGGTTTTTTCAGTTTTGCACCCGCGGATTCTGAAATTTCAAATTTCAACTCTTTGCATTGTCACTTTGACTCACCTCGCATTCCGTACCTGCCTCTAGGCAGGCAACCACCGAGAGATTAATCTCTCAAATCACATCCTTTAGTGCCAAATAATGTTTTTCCCACAATATGTATAATAGATGAAACAGCCAACAGCAACCTTTCCCCCTGACACAGCCAGAGGGGGTTTTACTGGTGCTGGTCACATATGCAGTGTTTAATAGCCTAACGGCTCTAATAACACTTAAAGCAATGAAATAAAAAAAAAAATGTGGTGCAAAAGTCTCTCAGAAGGCCTTAAAATTGAATTTTACACCCCTAGTTTTAGCACCAAATAATATAGTGTAAAACTAGAGCTTGCGCGGGCAAGCCCGCCCCAAGCCTCCACAGGCCCGTTACGCACCCGCGCAATCTCACACACATGATCTATCACTTTCAAGTTCACGCCAATCAACCCAATTAATTTACCCAATACCTAAAGCCTTACACCACTAAAGCCTTTTTGGGCAAATAAACATGAGTTCAGGGGTCTCTACAGCCCCGACCCCTGAACGTAACTTTTCTCGTTTCAGCAATGGGAGAGAGTCGCCTCGTCTCGTTCTCGTGAGCTCCGCGGGCACGCCCCAGGACCAGACGAGGCATCAGTATCACCACGCGGAGCCGAGAAGATATTTACGTAAGGAAATATCGCGGCGATCAGCCGCCGATCCCACGGAGCTTGATCGTGCAATCAGTTTCACGGCCCCAAGAGACCAATATCCCTGCTGTGCTGCATGATTCCGATGCATGAGAAGCACTCGGAATCATGCAGAACAAACCCAACACGCGTTTGAGCAAACACTGTCTGTCGACCTGAGATTTTGTTCGAAAGACAGTCAGACCCTTTGTTCGTTCGTTCGTTCGATCATTTTGCTCCCTTGTCATCTTTTATTTTATTTTACTGCTTGCTCGACAGAGTTTGGCACTCTTGACACTCATATTTATGACGATCACACCACACAATATGCCTGTGGGATTCATAACACCGGCTCAAGCCAATTCCAATGAATGTGAGGCTGTGAAGCTGTTCTTCACACATGGCCATATCCGTATTGACTCCAATTACTTCATTATTATCGGGCGTTTTTAGACTTTGTGCAATGCACCTCTGGGGGAAACGTGGGACCTTGGCTGTGCAAGCTCTGCACTGGTCGCACCTTTATTGACAGAAACCGGCACAGCAGATTGAAGACTCATATTGATCGAGTCCGTGTCAACCGGGAAAGATGCTCTTCCCTGATGATGGCACCAGGTCTGGGCTCGCGAGCCTCTGAAGATTCTTCGGTGAACCTTCACCAACACCCGCCTGAAATCGTTCCTGAAGACACTGGTGTACCTGATGTGCCCAGCCCAATTGGAGATGACATCGATACAAACGACCTATTTGATGAAGACATAGGCTCAAGCTCTGATGAGCTTGAGTCGCTGTATGGCTTGTCCCCTCCCAAAGAGGTGGATTTCCCCGGATCCAGAGAGTCAAGTGTTGACCTAGACGACATCCTGGATGCAATGTCTGATTCTGAAAGTTCTTCAACAGGAGCAGAGAACAAACAAAGTGTGATCACAGAGACATGGCTTCCTTGGTACCCTCTTCGAAAGAAAGAGGTTTGTATTGTGCTTGTGTCACACACTCTGGCCACTCACCTTGGCCACCTTGTTGACATCATTCCTTTCTTGAAAATCTTCCAAATTTGTGTCAAGCATGCTGCGGCATTGTTGATGTTGGGCACAGGTTGTAACCTGATGTCCACTGCAGAGTATACACGCATTTGATGTATCCTTAAAAATGTTCTACATGTCTTTCTTCCCGACCTCGGTCAGTCAATGCGGTTGTTTGTTCATTTGAGCCTGAAGTTCAATCAGATAAACTAAATCATCTTTGGCTATCTCTCAGGCCATGTGAAGAAAATCCGTACTGAGCTTAAGTCTCGTTTGGGCCTGAGGGTGTTAGAGAGAACCAGTCCGCTTGGCAATCCGTGTTTTACTCTATCGGTCACAGATATCATATCACAGGTGAGTATATCCGCTTTGTAAATCTACAGCTATGACATCTCTGATGTTGTCCTGCTGTCCACAAGGAGTTATCTAACCCCAAAGTATGTCACAACATTGGCTTTTTGCCGGAGATTGACAAATCAGTTGAGGTCAACCAATTTTCACAATTGAAAAAATGGCGGGAAGAGCTACACCAAAGTCTACGTGTGCCTATGGTTGAAGTTGATGGAGAGCACTTTTACATATATGAACCCGCACAGCTGGTTGATTCCCGTGTAGTTCTTCCAGTGTTTTTTTATAAGGACCAAGTTGGTGTGCGGGCAAAGTGCTTGGAAGTTGTAGCCGGCCCGCAAGGCTCACCAAATTTCTGTGTTGCTGCTGAACCCAAATTCGATTCTGAAACGTTTTTGGATGTTGATGTTCAAACCTTTGCGTGTTCATTCACAAGAATCGAATTGCACAATGGTTTGAGGTGGGGTGATGTAAGGTCCTCTCAGACCTTCACTGATGGGCAGGGATCTTCACTATTGAGACTTGCTCGAGAACACTAACATAGAACTTCTGTGTATTTATTTCGAGTTAAGGCCTAACTCCAGATAGTTCCAGGAGTGGTTCTCCGAGAAGTAAGTACTAGAATAAAAGAGAAAGGACGGAAACCCAAAGAACAATAGTAATAATGAAATAGCTCACCTAACTCCAGATAGTTCCAGGAGTGGTTCTCCGAGAAGTAAGGAACTATCTGGAGTGAGCGTGGAAGAGAGAAGTACAATCCCAACTGCATAACCCCATAACCTAAACCCATGCTCTACAGTCTACGCATGTAACCCTTACACCCTCCCTTCCTAAAAAAATTGTCTAACTCCCACACCAAGATAATTAAACAACCAACAAAAAAAAGAAACAAAATGGCATGACTTGCCCCTTAAAATTAACTATGAAGAAAGTAAAAAAAATCTGAGCTGAAAAATGAAAAACTAAAATTAATGAAATGAATTGAGCTGGTTACGTCGTAATTTGAGGTAATTGAGAGTAAGAGTTGAAAGAACAATTGATATCGAAATTGTAGTGTTGCTCGTGCTCAATTGTGTCGTTGCCGTGACAAGGTTTGACCTGTGAATGACGCAGAAGTTGTGCGATGCTCACATAGTGGCCAAGGTATGTTTTTTCTTCGAAATGGTGGTAGTAGGGCGGCGGTGCATACTGAGGAAGGTGACTTACTTTCGGGCGCTATTCCCTAGCTCCATGTCCCCTGTCGCCCCATGATACGCCTTCAATTTTGAAATATGAAACACCGGGTAAGATAGGTCGTTCGGCTCCAATTGCAGGCGGAAATCTCGTCCTCCATTTACTACCTCAAGAATCTCGTATGGCCCGTCATACCGCGCACGTAACTTGCTTACTTGACGAGAATTCCCCCCTACAGCCTGCTGCCGGTCGGAACTGTCAGTTAACACCCAATCTCCCACTTTGAAAGGTGTTCCAGTATGTCGGCGCAAATTGTAGTGAGAAGCCTGATCCACTCGGCTACACCACAGCCTGTCACGCCAGGCCGCCCACTCAGACTGGCGTCGATCAATCCATTGTTTGACGTCGTCCTCGTCGTTATCCGCAGGTATTTGAACCGGGAAAAGTCGTGGAATTCGACCGTAAACAAAGTGATGAGGTGAGACTCCCGTAGCCACATTTATCGCCGAGTTGATAGCGAACTCGGCTGAAGGCAGGCTTTGCAACCACTTGCCATGCTTCATTGATGCGAGGTGACGTAAAATCTGCCCAACAGTCTTGTTGGATCGCTCGCTTCGTCCATCAGCTTGTGGGTGATATGAGGTAGAGAGATTAACCCGCACGCCTAAGAGCTCATGTAGTCGTTTCCAAAAACGCGAGGTCCACGCCTTGTCCCTATCCCCAATGATGGATTCAGGGAGGCCAAAAATCGAAGACCAGGCGCTGAATAGTCGAGAAGCAGAGCGTTTGGCGGTGTCCCGCTGGCAGGCTGGTATGAGTCGCACGAAACCGGTAAGACGGCAGGTACACGACAAGATCATGTCGTACCCAGATACCTTAGGGAACGGCCCAATGAAATCGATAGCGATTGATTCCATGGGTTGAGCGGGAATTGGGTTGCTTTGAAGTTTACCCATAATCTTGTCAGTTCGGGCTTTGTTTCTCTGACATGAATCACACGTTTTCAGTTGGTTTGTCACATCTTTTGTCATGCTCGGCCAGAAAAAAGTGTGGCGAAGCCGAGTGAGAGTCTTCAAAACGCCTAAGTGTCCCAATGCCTTATGCGCTTGTTCGATGAAGTCGTGGCGGAGGTTTTCATGATTAGGTATCACTAGACGGCCGTCTAGATACATCAGGTCGTCCTTGAGCAAGCAGTCCTTGCGCAAAGGTAAGACTTTCCCAAGCTTGCTGCAGAAGGTGTCCGTTCCATAGCCTTTTCGAATGCTAGAAAGGACTTCAGCGTCGAGGGATGCATGTACTTCACAAACCGCCAATTCTTCTCGTCGCGAAAGGGCATCTGCAACCGAGTTGTCCTCGCCTTTGAGATATCTGAAGTCGAGATCAAACTGAGAAAGTGTTTCTAACCAACGTGCCTGGCGACGACTTAAATTCCTCTGTGTCAGTAAGTTGGTTAACGAGTGATGATCAGACATTACGTTCACCCGCATGCCCAGTAGTAGGAGTCTCCACTTGTTCAATGCATTAATTACCGCCAACAACTCTTGTTCATGAACGGGGTAATTCTTTTCCGCTGGAGTCATGGTTCTGCTTTCATAAGCCACAGGCGACGCCGTGTCCCATTCCGCTCCTTGGAATAAGGCCGCGCCGAGTCCATTCTTGCTTGCATCCGTAAAGAGCCAAATGGGTTCTTCCGAATTGTAATCTAAGTTTCTAAGGACGGGAAGGGTTGTGATAAGTCTTTTAATATTGTTAAACGCGGCCTCTTCCTGCTCCCCCCATTTGAAAGGCTTCCCTTTCAGTAACGTGCTGGTTAAAGGGCTGAGGGTGCCTACATACTGCGAAAGACCGTCAATGAATTTTTTCATCCATTGAACGGTACCCAAGAATTTAAGGAGTTGCTTTGCATTCGACGGTGAGGCCCACTTTGATATCTTCTCAACCTTTTCGTCATCAGGGCACACGCCTAGGCCACTGATTTCGTGTCCTAAGAAGCGAATTTGACGTCGAAAAAGCTTGCTCTTCTTGCTAGAGCAATAAAGCTTTGCCTTACGTAACCTTTCCAAAACCTGCCGCACATGTTCTTCATGTTCCTCCAAAGTTTGTGAGAAAATCACAATGTCATCAATATATACCACACATATTTTTCCTACCAAATCACCTAAGACCTCTTCATTACGCGCCTGATGAGTAGCCGGTCCATTAGTAAGCCCCATAGGCATTACAGTCCATTCGTACAATCCCCAGGGTGTCTTGACTGCCGTGAGAGGTATGTCCTCCTCTCGCATCCGATCCTGGAAGAACGAATTTGTTTGATCTATGATCGACCAAATCTTCCCAGTTGCTACTAGGCGTACCGACTCGTCCACATTGGGAAGTGGTGCTCTGTCTTTCACCGTGAACTTGTTCAGTGTTCGGTAATCGCAGACCCACCTGGGAAGCTCAGCTGGATCCTTTTTCGGAATAATCAAAGACGGCGACCCGTATTGACTGTGTGATCGTCGCAAACGGCCCGCTGCTACGTGTTGGTCCAAAAGTTTTCGCCAAGATGCAAGGTATCTGTGAGGGTATCCAAATTGCTTCCCGTTGATCACTGCGTTGGGGTCAGTTAAAACTATTTTGTGTCTAACTTGCCTAGATGCTTCCGGCAGTCCCTGAGGGAGGTTTTCCAACTCCGAGTCCCCCTCTTCCACAGGCGGCAACTCGGCTGGGAAGAGATCACTGAATTCCTTGAGGAAAAGGTCTTCTTTCTCACCCAACTTCTCAAGGTCGCTGATTTTGCTCAAGTTCTCAATGGCACAAGTCAACCGTTCCAATTCATTATTCATTTCTTTTTCAAACAAAACTTTGCCGCTACTTGTATGCACAATACAACGTCGGTGTAGAGAGATATCCAATTTGAATTTCGACAGGAAAGGGGATCCTAAAATCATATCATAATTTACTCCTAAGGGCGCCAATTTGAAGAATACAGCTCCGAATCGAATGCTGGGCCGATCAGATTTGATGTTAGCAAAGGCAAACTCCCGAAGGACGACAGGTTTATCCGCTGTGGCGATGGCCAAACGCACCTCGACTGGGGATACCAGTGGCCTTCGAGGGATGCGCAGCTCATTCGCCATTCGGTCCGATAAGAGATTGGTTCCTGCGCCGGAGTCAATCAGTGCCCGAAGTGGTTTCCCGTTACAAATTAGTTCCAGAATGATCGGTGAAGTTGGGACTTGAGGTACGCACCCGGGTTCTTCCGTTTGCGCTTCCTGAAACCGATCCGCCTCCTCATACGCTGCGATGTCCTCGACTAACACTTCAGGGAACGTGTCGATAGCCGCAACTCGGTTTGACACAGTAGGGTTGATTGGGCGACCCGCTGGCCGCTGAGATGTAGTGCCAGGTGGGGTCGGTCGAGAGTTTGCTGAGCCGCGCAAAGGGCGTGGTCCGGGGTCAAAGTTTGCTGGAACAGACAGAAATCGGGTGCTCTTCTTCGTGCAGCCCGGGTCATTACACTTCTCCTTGCAACTTGGACAAATGCCAGACCTTCTGAGATACTCGTGGTAACGCCAAGCGTTATCAGCTCGCTCCTCGTCAGTCTTTGGTTTCTGCTGAGTAGTTGAGCGATTTGGGCCGGTCAAGAATGATCTGGTGACAGTCGATTTCGATCTTGCAGTTGGATCAGGTAGTAACTCGCTGTTGATTAAGAATCTCCAGATTCCGTCGGCTGCGTCTTTAAAGACTGGGAATGAGAATGGCTCCGCATTGAGGTGTTTTTCGCGTTCAATCATGTCTCTGAATAACTGAGGAGCTCCCCAGGTGATATATTGAGCTAAGTGTTTGTCAGTGACAATCCCGAGGCGTTTGACCAGACGATGTAAGCTCTGAGCGCGTGAAACGTAGGCGTCAAAGGATTCATTATTCTTCATTTCGAGTTTTCGTAGTGCAACCTCGGTGTCCGAAAACCACGCATGTGGCAAGGTACCCATAGCCATCATTTCCATCGCTTCCACCCATGACTTTTTCCGCAATTCCACCTTGTTAGATTGATACCAGGATGCCATTGCCTCATCATTGAGAAGAGAACCTAGTAACTTGAGTTTCTCCCCATCATCGGTGACATTCTTGACTTCAAAAGTTTCCTCGATCAAATCCCTCCAGTGAAATAGGTCGGCGGGTCGCCCAAACTTCCCTGTGAATTTGGGCAAGTCGCTGAGCTTGACCCGGTCAGCAGTTGTTGAAGTCGACAAGGGAGGGTCACCTGTCGGTGCTAAGACAGGCCCATAATGATGAAACGATCGATCAGCGTAGTTGGTTTCGGGAGCTAGGGGATACCGGGTGGTTGGTATAGGTATTGATTGATACCGAGGTGAGCCCAGGGGTGACTGCGCTGGGTGTCGTACAGGTGGTTGACCTATAACAGGTGCTGGTGTACGCGAAGTATCTTGTGGATGGGAAACCTCCGTCCAGCTGGCTCTCGGGCCGACAGTGCCTGGCAATGGGACTTCCTGTTCAACGCCAGGTGCTTGCTGAACGTCGGCCGGAGTGGACTGTAGCTGAGGTTGATTGCTGACTGCAGATGTAGGTTCTTCAGGTAGTCCTCTTGTCGGCATCGGCGTTGGTGTCCCAGGCGTTTGTCGAGCGAACCGTCCCAAGCTTGTTGGGTCCCCAAGGCCTTCTGGGCTTACAAAACGTCCTGAGGCCTGAGGAGTGGGGGCTGAATTGGCTACTCGATCGGCGAGTAGGTCTCGCACTAAACGCTGAAGATGAAGGGTCTCTTCACTAGCCCGAGACAGAGTAGCATTCTGTAATCGCAAGCGTTCGATTTCAAGACGCAGACCTTCAAGACTGTCATTCGCATTCGACATAGTGTTTGTTGGAGTCGCGGTAGTAGTTGTTGCAACTAGCGAAGCGTCTGGTTGCTTGGCCCCCGGCGTTTCCGATGAGAAATACCCAGGTGGGTGCGGTGTTCGTGGATTAAGCTCGGCAGGAGACTTCCCCAGTAATTTGGCGAAATGCAGCTCGACGACTGTACTTTCGGAGGCCGACGGAGAGATAACGGGTGGCGAAAAGGCGACTTTGTCGCTTGATTTCGTACTGGGTCCGGGTCCGTAACCAGAAGGGTATACAATGCGATCAGTTGGTGGTGGTGATTCCACAACCGTTGCTCTTGATGGCCAATGAAAGCTAGGCGGTTTAGGTGCTGGCGGTGATTCCTCCAGTGCTGCTCGTTTTTCTTTTCTGGCTTGTCTGAGAAGTATGTCAGGGTTGTCAAGAAAGTTTTCCGGTTTGAGTGAACTTGGGCCACTCATTCGACAGGTACAACGATCGGCGGATTGATAAGGTTCAGAATTAAGGTTGGATGACTCAATTGAGTTCGGAGGGTGGCAGATGACAGGTGACAGATGACAGATTTTTTGATCGAGAGGAAAAAAAATTGAGATAGATTTGTTTTGAAGTGATATGTTAAAAAAAAGTGTAAGGTCCTCTCAGACCTTCACTGATGGGCAGGGATCTTCACTATTGAGACTTGCTCGAGAACACTAACATAGAACTTCTGTGTATTTATTTCGAGTTAAGGCCTAACTCCAGATAGTTCCAGGAGTGGTTCTCCGAGAAGTAAGTACTAGAATAAAAGAGAAAGGACGGAAACCCAAAGAACAATAGTAATAATGAAATAGCTCACCTAACTCCAGATAGTTCCAGGAGTGGTTCTCCGAGAAGTAAGGAACTATCTGGAGTCAGCGTGGAAGAGAGAAGTACAATCCCAACTGCATAACCCCATAACCTAAACCCATGCTCTACAGTCTACGCATGTAACCCTTACAGGTGACTCTCCAGGTACTGAATTGTTACGTGAGCATCCAAATTCTTTGCACCTATTGTAATAGGTCAAATCTGATCAAAGTGTTCTTTGTTAGAGGAGAGTTCACATGGGTTCAAGCGCATTGCGCTCCCAAATCATTGGCGAGAGAAAGCAAATGGGTTGATCATTCGAAGTGTACCCCTTGTGTTGTATTCAGATGACACCTCTGGTAATGTTTCCAAAAAATGGAACAAACATATGTCATTTTACTTTACGTTAGCTGGACTGAATCCGAAACTCACCAATCAGGAGTATCACATTCACCCACTGTGTACATCTAACATTGCCAATGCTTTGGAGCAAGGAGATCAGATAGTAGATGAATTGAAGTGCGCTGTTAGTTCATCCTGTGCTTTTAGTTCATCCTGTTCATTTTTTTGCTGTCTCAATTTTGATCACATTCCTTTAGTCACGCATCGTCCGCCGGGTTTCAGACTTACGATTGCAGCATTCAGCGAGATGTCCTGGTTGTACCTTTCATTCTATGCCACACCGGCGACTCACCCATGCATGCTGAGATTTCCAACACAACGAATCCTTCAGGGACTTTATCGCCTTGTTGGGTTTGTGATCTGACTGTAGAGTCTAGGGCGGACAAACAAACAGAAACTTATGTTCAAACGTTTGTGGGCATTGATGCAAATTGGATGCCGGTGAGCTTTTACAGAATTGTAAACTCAAAGATAAAAACTTACTCAGGGAATTTCTCCAGGCCAGTCTTCCCTTTCGCAACTGGGACCGTACCCGTGAGCACACCAAGAAATTATGGGAGCTTAGGCGAAACCCAAAAAGCATCAAACATTTTGATGATCTATCAAAACAGTATGGCACTCGGGATTCTATCAATTTACCATTTGCGAAAGAAGTTCAGCAGATTTACCGCTCAAACAAGCATAAACCCAAAAGCAAACAGATGTCTCAGCTGGACATCATACGTCATTGTGAAAACTTGGAGGATAAATTTGGAGACCACATCTTTAACCCATTCCTACGTTTGGCAGGTGCGATTTTTCATAATTCCCACCGCCCATCCATGTGGCTCATTTAGTCTCTCTAGCTTTTGATGGCCACTTAGACACTCCGGTCAAAACCCTACACGTCGTCCTTCTGGGGGTTACAAAATATTTGTATCGTGACGTGGTTTCGCGTTTATTGCCGCACGAGCTGGAAAATCTTCTAGGACGGTGGCAAGGATTTGAAATTGATGGCTTGAATGTCCCGCCTATTCAACCGCGTAATATGGTCCATCATGCCAACAGCCTACTTGGAAAAGACTTTCGCATTGTGTTGCAGGCTGCTCCATTTGTTTTTTTTGATTGTCTACCAGTGGAGTATCGACATTGCTGGATCCACTTAGTTCATTTGGCTTCTTTAGTCTTTCAAACGCGAATTTTCGACATGGGCGTTTATCTTGCTGATCTCAAGATTGTCGTTGGACGTTTCTTGAAACAACTAGTCGCGCTGAACGCCCAATGGACCAACAAACCAAAATTCCACATGCTTACCCACCTTCCCTATTGCGTTGAGCGGTTTGGACCACCAACTCTCTTTTCAACGGAGAAAATGGAATCGCAAAATGGAGTGACTCGCATCGCTTCTGTTCATTCTAATCGTCATTCACCTGGAAAAGACATAGCTAACCGGTTCAATGACGAGAGATTCTTACGGATGCTCATCTCGGGTGGCTCTTTCTATGATAGACAGATGCGTACCCGTGCAACTGCCTCCTCTCTCCTCCGTAACCTTTTTCTAGAAAAAGAGATAAGACGTGGGTTTGGACTGAACCAACCTGGGCCTTCAGGAAAGGATATTCAATTAAGGATCACATGTAAGTGAAACATTTCTTACAGCAGTTCCATAGAACTGATCTTTCAATGTCATATCAACCTGCAGACCCCAAGAACAAAGACCACTCTCAAATGGATGTAGATTCTGATCACCCGCCACGCGAACTGGCTAGGAAATGGCCTAATGTCCATTGGAAAAAGGTGGTACAGCTTATGCTAGAGAATGGACAAAAAGCGCTAAAAGGGACCTTTGTTTTAGTGAGTTCAAGTGAAATGTATTTCAATCTATGTTGGTCATTGGACTGCTCAATGACCATTTGCAGGTGGATTTCAAAAATGAAGCCGGATCACCAATATGTGTGGGCCGAGTGTGTGAAATTTGGGAACAGGTTGGATCAACAAACGTGATGTTTCAAGTGAAAAAATGCCAACTTGCACCTGGTCTCGAGCCCTTCTATGGAATGAAGGAGATTAAAGTCACCTCAGCAGAAGCTTGGGTTAGGAGCCACGTATGTTCCATGATTTTGTTCAACACTTCCATCGTGCTGACAGTACTTTCACCTTACAGACTGTCACTTGTGTCCTCAATGTGCAGCACAACTGCCATGACGGACAATGTGACGTGACCAACACCAAATCTTACCGTATTGAGCAAACAACAGCACAGAAGAAACGCGCTGAAGTCACTCACAAAGACAACAACTCATTCATCGTCAACGCCGGCGCTCATTACAATTCCAAACTCCATCGATATGTGACTGGTGCGGTTTGGGAGCCCGTGACTCCCGCTGAATGGAAAGGCTCAATCAAGGAGGGTCTCTCCGTGTGGTACAACAGTTGTCCACCCAAAGACCACGACGTGAACACAGAAGACCAAGGTGCGCCTGAGGATGGTGACTCTTTGAACCTCAATATTTAACTGCATGGTGTTATAATATAACAAGATGTTCATCCCTCTGGTTGCGTCAGAATAAATTCAAGTCTCACATCTCCTTTTTTTTATGTACAAATGTTATCAACTTGCCAAATTGCTGAAAGGTTCCCGCTGATCACAGATGAGCAACTGAAAGACATGCATTTGATTGTGACTTTTAGGGTTTAGTTTTATTACTTGAGTGACGTTTAAAGATAATTCTTGAAGGGGACAATACTCAGAATTGGGTCTCTTGTTGCTTCAAGATGACGCATCAAGTGACCGGGTGAGGCAATCTATGTGTGGAGCAGGAAGTGGCCATTAATTCCTCTTCCAGCTCGATAAGTGATTACAAACGTCTGGCCGTAGACGTTCATTATGGTCAGACGTCCACAACGCTTGCCTCGACGACACCACTATTTATTGATTGGGTGTCATCGAGGCAAGATCGTGGAAGCAGGATGTTCTTTACTCAACTTTGACCTGTCATAACCAATTCCCATGTATCAATCCTTCATTTCTCCTAATATACGAACAAAGGTTCAAAAGTCCAAAATGATTGATGAAATCTTCTTAACCAATTATGGATTTTGATTAATCTTAATCTGGGAAACCCACTCACAGAGAGAATTGGTGATTTTAGTATTACTTTGATTTGCAGACTGAAAAATATGTATATCTCAACTTCGATATCTTGAGTCTACCAATTTTGTCTTCAATTTCACTTTACTTACATTTTGCTATTGACAAGTTGGATTACTGGATTATAGCAAAAAGTAACATGACGTTTAATTTTTAAAAACTTTTCAAAACATGATCTTCAAAACATGGTCTTCAACTCAAGACACTCAAACTGAAGCTCAACAAGAAGAGATCATTTACAAAAAGCATTTTGGAAATTTAAAATTCAACTTTGCAAGATGATTGTGATTGAATACTCAGGGGTGAGGTTTTTATACCACAGTGAGAGTTGAGATCCATCATACATTGTCAAAGTATTCTTGATCAATTGCTTCTAGTTTATCAAAATTCAGAGGAGATGAGTACATCAAGTTCAGAAAGAATTGAAATTTCTTGAGATACAAAAGATGTGCAGTATACGAGAATAAAGATATACAGGAAGACAGAAGCATACGATCATCAGCTTTGGTTCATCTGTTGATTGTCAAGAAAGTAACCATACCAATCGCACGCCATCTAAAATTTTACTTAGATAAAGTTCGGGATCGCGACCAAGTATCACTTCGGACCTTTTCAAAGGATCCTTCCTGACAGCTTCAGCTACGAATTGTCTTAATTTTGAAGGCACACCTTGTTCGAGATAGACCGCAATTGCATTAAAAAGGAATCAGTTGGCATCAAGTATGAGTCTGAGAACAAGGTGACCTAAACCATCGATGGGCACTTTGGGTGTTCGGGCTTACCAACAGCACAACGGATTGATCCTGATGCTGCTGTTGGTGGGTGGATCGCAGGAGCTGAAGCTGTTGATGGTTGGATCAAAGGTGTTGCATTGGTTAATGAGACTTCAAGAGTTTCCCCATTCGTGCTCCCTACAGATCGAATCGTTCCACTTGGAGATGAGTCTGGAAGCAGTTTAGGTACTGGAAAACCGATTCGGCCTAGCTTGTCCCGATACCAAGAAGATGGAAAAGGGTCGGTTCAGCTGAGATGGTCGAAAGGCTTGAAGAGTGAGGTGTAAAACAAATCTTAGTTTTGAAAGTCGAATTAAAAAGCTGAGTTTGTGATGAGATAACTTGATATAATTCTTGTCGACTTGAGTTAGGATCAATGCGGCTTGTAGAAATACCTGATGGAGCTCTGTTGAAGGAAAAAAGTTTGTTCTTAATGAGCAAGAAGGGGTGATGTCCACATTAGCGAGGTGAGCTTCGGCCCAATGTCCCCACTTCACAGGTGGTGACATGTATCACCTGTGAAGTGTGGACATGATTGACCAATCACCCCTTGGTCGCGTCCCACACTATTGCATTCCAACCACGACCCTTCTTATCACAGCTCTTCCACCCCAACTTCGCCGTTCAATTGGTCATTCCACACCATTCGAGTTCGGTTCGACTAGAGCTGGACCACGTCAACGTCAAGGATTTGGAGATGGCCGATATTAAAATAGTAAGTTAGATTTGGCCCTTACGTAGGCTAGCGACGAATGTGTACTAATGACATTCCTTGTGAACAACGGTCTTTGTCTGATTTCAGCATCTGTCCACCTGCATTCAAACACGTGAGTCTTCCCTTTATAAAAGCCACGCACAACGCCCACTCTCTCGAACATCCTCTTCGGACCTGTTTCATTGTCAAGGTCTTTCTTTCTTTATCTGTTTTGTCTGTCATTTCCTAATCCAACTTCAATCCCCAATTTTGACGCTAATTCTTTTTCATTTATTTCTTACCAGTAACCCAAAGTACCAGGTTCAAGATGAGTGATTGGGACGATTTGTTTGGAGAAGACATGAGCGCTGAAGAAGACGACCATGGTGAGCAAACATCAAATGAAATTGTTATACGTAGTAAGTCCTCTTTTTCTCTTTTATGTTACTATGCATGTCAGACTTAAATCCTTGCATCTCTATCCACCAGCATCCAGTAGCATGTCAATCGAACCTACCACGAGCGATTCACCCCGCGCCACCCTGGCGACGTTGTTCCGTCCCCCCCAACCACGTGCGACTCCAGCCTCAGCAGTGTCGCGACCGCCAGCTAGCCGGGCATTGGTGAAGAAATTCGCTGACCTGCTAAAACTCACCAAAGCGAATCAAGAGGTCTTGCAGAAGATGATTGATGTAAGTGCCAGTTCAGCTTGATGCTCTTCTTCGGAACCAAGACCAGTTAACCTTAACCCTATACTCTTCACCTTGGCATGTGTAGAACACATCGCCAGGTGAAGAGTATATCAGTACGCTTTCTTACCTGGTTTTCGTGTGTCAAGAATCCAAAGCAGGTCTAGGTCCGGCGTTGAAGTGGGTACCGGGACGGGTGATTCGAGTAAGTTCCTCATGACTGGCTTTCTTTATCTACTAAGAAAGTTTCTTTCGAATCGTGTCAACTTCACAGGACGCCTTCAGGGATAAGGTAGGCGAATTTATCCTTCGAGCGGACCTGCAGGCCTACAGCAAGACTGTGGCTGAAGATTGCACCACTATGGTGCAAAGCTTAGAGGTCCTCACCTTTGTAAGTCACCGTTTAACTCACTCCATCATATAGTTTAACCATCCGGGCATGAATCCCACTAACTGAACCACGTTTAAAAAGAACTATCTGCAGGGGCTCAAGGAGGACTTTATAGGAGAGCATGGGCCGCTTGATTACGTTGCAGGTGAGGCTTGCATCCCGGGAACGGCAATCTATTTATTCGTCAAAGAAACCTTGAAGAACCAGCGTAGTAAGGTACGGACAGCGGTGAGTAGTTTTCTTCTAGCCCTCTCTCATGGACATGACTGCTGATTCGGTTCATTCTTTTCCATCAAGCTGCTCACCAAAATCCTGGGCGTTGCAGAGGATGCTGTTGTCAAGGTACCCGCCGGAAAATCAATGGTTCTTCAGGTAAAATTTCCGTCAACCTGTTCATTTTATTTGTGTGTAAGTCCTTTATAAGCGACACTGACTATCATTTGGTAAAGGTTGCCCAAACCTTCATGCCCAATCTACGAGCCATGACAGACGATGCTGCATTGAAGAAGTTGGGGCGAGCCAAATTGAAGAGGATCATTTTCATGGTAAGCTTTGCTTGTGTTGCTAACCAGGGCGGTTTGACTGATCACACTGCCTCAATGTAGCCATACGTCACAGCTTACTACTATCTCAACCAATCGGAAAATAAAAAACGGTGCCAATGGACACTCATGGACGAAGCTTTGGCGGATCTTCGTACAAGGCCCGACAGCGATGCTTTGTTGTAAGTGTATATTCCATCTAAACTCCTAGTGCAAGGTTTAGGTTCCAAGCTTTATATTATATATCAATATGTACTCTATTTCTATCGTACATATGTATATATTTCTTTTTCATCTTCCGGGCTCTCAGCCTTATGCTACCCTACCTAGGTTACCCTAAGGTGAGAGTACTGTGGGGGGGGGGTGTCAGTGCCGAGGTGTGTACCGGGATTCTTTCGGGGCGCTATTTCTAGGTCCCCGCGTGTTTAGAAGCCCCGATCCACCCTGGGCTCTGAGCCGCGTAAAGTGCCTGAGGTGCGCCGGAGGACTCGGTCCTAGCCTACTGGGATGGTGGGTGGGCCAAAAAAGAAAAGAAAGGAAAGGAAAAGAAGGGAAGGTTAAGGTTCGAAGATATAGCTTTGAAAGCAGTGAAAGCTTGTCTTTCCTAGGGACTAGGCGGGGAGTTGAGAGTGATGGTGGAGGATTTTCAATTCCTTCTCCTGTATCCCTCTCTCTCGACTCCCGTTGTATATGTAAACTTTACATGTGCACCTAGTCCTACCTTGCCTCTTACGTGCTATGGAAGTCCTCCACACGTCGTGCCTTTGGTGTGAAGCGGCAATCCATCTAAACTCCTAGTGCAAGGTTTAGGTTCCAAGCTTTATATTATATATCAATATGTACTCTATTTCTATCGTACATATGTATATATTTCTTTTTCATCTTCCGGGCTCTCAGCCTTATGCTACCCTACCTAGGTTACCCTAAGGTGAGAGTACTGTGGGGGGGGGGTGTCAGTGCTGAGGTGTGCACCGGGATTCTTTCGGGGCGCTATTTCTAGGTCCCCGCGTGTTTAGAAGCCCCGATCCACCCTGGGCTCTGAGCCGCGTAAAGTGCCTGAGGTGCGCCGGAGGACTCGGTCCTAGCCTACCCGTCCTTGGGGTATCGGAGAGCCCCCGAGCTCGCTAGGACCCAACCTCTCCGGTAGTCCATGGTTTGGCCTTTCTCTGGGCATCGGCGGCGTCATGCCGATCCTCCTCCTTGCCTCCTGTATGTGGATCCCATTCAATTATACAGTCTCTCCCTCATTCAGTCGTCTCAAACCTTAATCGTAGAGAAGGGTATCTTTCTCCTCTCACTTAGCTGTGGGACTCTCACTTGGGTACGTACTGCTCTCACTATGTTCACTCTTGCAGAAACATCGTTCTGATCAGAGTTTGTGGGATTACTATTCATTGCTCTAATCATTTCAGTTCTACTCGTCTCAGCCAACTTCTGTTCTCTTCAATCTCTTTTTGGTCAAACTCTCGAAGGTACAATTGGTAAGCTTTTGACTTCCATCTTCCTTTCTGTATGATGGTCTCTAACGGTACCTTCTCATTCCACAGGAATGACGCTCCCCCGACACGGAACGAATGGCCTGTAAGTCCGCCATAACCGTCTGCTATCCAGGCCTTCCTTAATCTGCCCATCACGCCACCTTTCGTCAACAAGGTCCCTACCGATCCCTGGTCGGTATAGCTGAATAGCGGGTCGTCCTTGGTCAAGCCATCTGCTGCTTGCTTCTTGAGTAAACGCTCTAGCGCTCCCACTGGGTCTAGAAGTGAGTTGTGTTTACGTAGCCATAAGTACTGACATTCTCCTGGTTTTGATGTTTTCGCTTCTCTCAAGGTTAACCTTGCCATGCTCCTATCCTCCGTCCACTCCAGGTCACCTAAACGTATCATCTTCGTTAATCTCATCGGTACCAACTCCCCCATTCGAGCCATTCCCCAGAATGCTACTAATGCAACGGTAACTGCTAATTCGCCTGCCTCGTCCCCTTTTTCCATATGTCTCAGTAAACTAACGAGGTGCTTGATCTCTACTGGGTTCTTTTGTGGTCGTTGTTCTTCTCTCGAATCTAGCATCTTGAGAGCTTTCATGCACAAGTTGATCTCTTTTTGGCTTATATCGGGGAATTTGAGATGATGGAAAAAGTGCCAGGCTCTCAGACCTGAAATGTAAGCTTCTACGGTTGAGGGTTTTATTTCTTGGTATGTTTTCTCTTCGCCTTCTGCTTTCGTTCCTGCCCATTGAATAAATAGTCTGATATGTTCTTGAGTTGCTGGTAGTATATGCCTCTTTTCCAGATCGATGGACTTCCCGAATTTCATAAACTTTGTCACCGCCGAATTGTATTGCGTCAAGGTTTCCGCCGACCAACTACCTCCTTTCAACATCAGGCGTTGTACCGGATCCTCATTGAGATTAATTTGATTTCGATTATCACTAACAAAATTCCTAATTTTCTCGACATCGACTATCTTCTTGTGCACATCTGTTTCCTTCATGCTTGATCTATGAATACCTTCAGGTCTTGAGGAATATCTATTCGGACTTCTTCGTGCCAGCTAAGTTTCTCTTCTATAATCCCTCTTGATAAGGCGTCGGCGTTGTTTTCACCCGATGTGACTCTCTTCTGCTTGATTGTACACTGATTAAACGTTAATAACTTTTGAATCTGCTTCCACTCATTGTTGACAGCTCGATCTTTGGATCTTGAGTTTCGCATCGCCGCCTCGGTGGTCGTGTTATCAGTCCACACCATGAAACCTTTACCTCGTACGTCTCTTAGTTTCATAATCATCAGGAGGCCCAACCTAACCGCTACCGTTTCGATCCAGGCGATATTGCGTTTCACCATGTCTGGGCCGATTTCGTTCCATCCTTGTCTTAGTTTGAAACGGGCCCAGTTCTTGCCGATCAACACTCCTACTCCGTATGAGGTTGATGCATCCCCTACCCAACCTACTTCCTCCGTTTCGGTATCAGGGATGATTCTCATATGATCGAAGGTTTGCAGGACGTTCAGCCACTCTTCCAGATCTTCCTTAACCGCTTCCGTGATTCCTCTCTTAGCATCTGGGTTCCTCCATGCTTCCTTCCAGCCATACAGTTCTTTCATATAGCAACGCATGTCGGGTAGGATATAAGTCGTATGGCCTAATCTTCCCACGAACTTATCCACGGCTTTCTTTTTCCATTTGTCGCCTTTTAACAGAGCTGTAATATCTTGGATCCGTTGTTCAATTTTCTCCTCTGGCAATCTGACGGTTTTGTTCTTCCCATTCCATATGAATCCCAGGTACCGCTGTTCGTCTGCAAAATCCGAGTATTTGGTGTGGTTGGTCTTGACGCCCATACTTCGACTCAAGGCTAGTACATCTTCCATTCGTGTGTTGCTTCCTTTTTCCCGAATGATGAGGTTGTCATCAACCCATCTGAAGATCCTTGGGATGTTTAAAGCTGACATCATTATTTGCTTCCATACGTCTGCAGCTCTGCCGAACGTTCCGCAACCGGCAACCCCCCCGAATCCTACCCTTGTGTCTACCCATAACTTACTTTGAAAACCTAATATAAGTAGGTACCTCCATTGGGAGGGGTGTGTCGGTATCTGCCGGTACGCCTTCTCCCAGTCGAAGATGGCTAATTCCCACTCGTTGTCGCTGTTTTTCAGGAATACTGCGACGACTGCGAAGTCGTCCCACGTCGTTTCAAAGTCCTCTTTGTCGACGAACGAGTTTACCGAAGGGACGCCTTGATCATGCCTCGGAAAGGACAGGTTGCTTATCATCCTGAACGAGCCGTCGTTATTTATGACGCTCCCCATTGGATTCGACCGGAAGAAGCCGAAGTGCTCGAATACTTCCTCGTGGGTGAACGGTCCGTATAGCTTTCCTTCCGCTTTCTCTTTACTAATCATTTTCTCTATTTTCTCTTTGACGAGCAAGGCTGACGCTTGGTTGGGAGGGGTATACCACGGTTGGTCCTCAATCGTATGATCCGGTATACCTTGGTCGAAACCTTCCTTGAAACTCCGTAGCACATCACCCCATTCCTCCATCAAGCTGAATTCCTTCATGAGTTCTTCCCATTCGGGAATATTCAGCTCACATTTCACCCCGGATGGAAATCGCTCATCCTGGGCCATGTTCAGTTGTGGTACACGGAATTCATGATCTAGGCTGTGTTATCGAAACAGGTTAATCTGTATGTCAGTCTCACGTCTCATTTTGGATTCCTCCCGTGTGTCGCTCAACGTTCGGTGAGTTCTCTCTTCTCTTTCTCTCTTTTTTTTTTTTTTAAAGCAGTTCTCATTGGTCTGTTTTCATTGCACCCATTGTTTATTGCCATGGCTCTATGACATAGTTGGCGCGATAGAGGAAGGAGGGAGGAGAAAAAATAAAAGAAATAGTACTCTGCTTTGTACTAATTGTAGTACTCACTTCTTTTGTGTGTAATTTTTTCCTGTGCCTCCTCTCGAATCACTTTGGTTCTGCTGACCTGAAGGTTCCTCTCCTTGTTTCCCCCTTCCCCAGCTTCGCTGACCACCTGCGGACCCTCCATGGTTTCCTCCGGATCCGCCTTCGCCCCCATTGTTTCTCCCACCTCGGAAGCTTGACCGATAATTATGAATATAGTTTTGTGGATTACCACGATAATTCGGGTTCATCCCGGATCTATGGTTTGCCGGTTGGGTAGGGGGTTGGAAGCCCGTAGTGTAAGTTGCGGGAGTGGTTGGAGCGGTATGTGGCCGGCTATGGTAATTCGACGGGGTGACTTGAGGTGCGGTATGTAGCTCGCTTCTTGATTGTGCCCAAAGTGCCGATCTAATTGATTGAGACGCTTTGCTGACACCATTCTTCTCGTCTTTTGCTTCTCCTCTGCTTGGATCGTCCCACGTTGTGCTCCTTCCTTCCCAATTTTCACCGTCAATCGGATCAATGAAACTCTTCGATTGGCCGTGGGCATAAGGATTATCCAAGAAGAAATCGTCATTTCTCATGATCGTGCTGCGTTCTGCGCGTCTTTCGACCTTCTTGTTCCTGACACCAATATCCGCCATTGCCTCCTCATCCCCTATCCTAAACGTAAGATACGATTGTCTCATCTCTATGTCATACCTGAATGCCATCACCCAGCTTCCGTCGTTCTCTTTCTGTATTTCCAAGACATTTTCAAAGTGTTGTTTCATTGATGGTATGACTGCGGTGTGCTTATAGAATTCTAGGTATGCAAGGAACAAGTCTTTCTGCCGATGCCATTGGGCCACGGTAGTCCTCCATTCGCTCGGAACCGGGGAGCCGTTGTAAGCGATTGATTCAGCGTCCTTCGTTTTGGTTCGTGACGACTTGGTTGAGGTCAGGTTCAGGTCTTGACGTAGCCAACTGGGATCAAAGATGGAGAGAGGAATATATCTAGAGAGATCCTTCATTGCAGTGGCCCAATACGTTGATAGAGCTACAAGGTCGTTTTTCAGCTCTCTACCTATCACTACCTTGACATGTTTCTTTACGCTGACTTCTTTGCCGCTCTTCTCTCCTACCCCGGTGGTGCACGCCGACTGGTCCTTATTCTTAAACTCTAGCCAGCTTCTCTTCTCCGCAGTCAATTGATCGTAGAGAATCCTATCGCCTTCTGCAAAAGCGTTTTCAATTTCAACGTCTAGCCTTTGGCTCATCCTGTCTTCCGCTGACATTTGGGGTGGGGTTTGTTGACGATCATCCGCCACTGTTCAAGCCATACCTATTTGTCAGTTCTCTATTCTGAACTTCCTTCCTCTTTTTTTTTTTTTTTGGATATGTTCCTTTTGGATCTATTCCTTTGGATATGTTCCTTTTTGGATCTATTCCTTTCTCCCGGGGGAGTTTGTTCATCTCCTTAGAGGCATTCCCATAGCTGAGAGGATATTTTTATTTGTTTCGTAGGGAAATTCGCTTACCATGCATCTGATCATCTAGGAATATGCCACCTAGCACTCGGTCGCCTCCCGCTACCCCAGTTACCGACTCTTCTTCACTCTCTTCTTCCGATTCCACCTTGTGTTGTATCTGGCGATCTTGTCGTTCGTTTCGTGTAGGGATCTGGGGTGGGTGTGGTGGTTGGGGACCGTTGTGAGGTGGCTTATCGACTCGCTGAGGGATGTTGGTGAGTTCAATGGCTGCCTTCCCCTTCGGTTTCTTGATTCTTACCGGTCCCACTAATTGTGATTCAGGTTCAGGTGGTTGACCATTTTTCCTCTTCGATTGTCGTGTTGGTTGTGCTCTTGTTTTCGGGTTCTTCGTATTCTTCGTGTTGACTTGATTCTCTGATGCGTCGGCCGTTAGGGTATCGTCACCTTGATCTTGATGTTCACCTTCGTTCCCTCCTTCTTCCTTCCCCTCTACTCCTTTGCCTTTCCCTTCAGGTTCTCCTTCTCCTTCGTGTCTGCTTCCATCCACTTCATTACTCCCTCCTTCTCCTTTATTCCTAATTTGGTCATCTATCTTCCTCTGAAATTCCTCGCTATCCATCTTTGTCTTGTATCCTCGTTCGGTTATGATGCGGGCAATTTATGTTGGAATACTTGGGTTAGGAATAATTTTTGAGGCGACTTGGATCTTGATGGTCCCCTTAGGATGGGGCTTCCGGGAATGAAGTACGATAGAGATACCAAAAAAGAAAAGAAAGGAAAGGAAAAGAAGGGAAGGTTAAGGTTCGAAGATATAGCTTTGACAGCAGTGAAAGCTTGTCTTTCCTAGGGACTAGGCGGGGAGTTGAGAGTGATGGTGGAGGATTTTCAATTCCTTCTCCTGTATCCCTCTCTCTCGACTCCCGTCGTATATGTAAACTTTACATGTGCACCTAGTCCTACCTTGCCTCTTACGTGCTATGGAAGTCCTCCACACGTCGTGCCTTTGGTGTGAAGCGGCAATTCTAGGGTATGAGGCCAGTGGGACCCAAACTGACCTTGTTTGCATACTCGTATTGTAGATACTTTGATCGCGTTGCGCGTTATGATCGAGAGACGTTCACTGGGAAGGTCTCATGGGCGAATATCAAAGCCTCAGGTCCACTCCCAGCGCCGTTTGTCGAGCAAGTGGTAGCACGTGGGGAAGACCGGGACGCGCTGCGAGGGAACTCAGGTTATGGTAATGGGGGCACTGGCTCTGGTGATCAGGTTATGGAGGAAGGTTTGGAGGAGGAGGAATAAATCAAGATGGAACACTTTGTCATGTTCAATCAAAGGTTGTTAAATTATTACAAATTAATTGTGTCCTGCTGACCCCCGACTGCAAGGCTTGAAATATCATACATTGCTATTGCAAAAACAATCTATTTGATTCAGGTCCGCCGTCCGCAGGGCCGCGTGCGAGAGACACATAAGAGACACATATAAGACATGTCCCAAGATGTTAGGGGCTGCGTGTGCTAGCTGTGAGATCTGCAAACGTGGACTCGGGCAATACGCGTCCAAAAATGGCAGTGGACACATGTCTAAGTGGTGACATGTGCCTATTCAGCGCGTGGGCGCTCACGATGTTGAGATGAGTCGACTCTACGGGTTCATGACATGACTTGCATTCTGCAGGGATCTGACGTGGAATTCCGCTGGCGCGTGAACTCCACGTCATAACCCTCTAGTGGTGTAGTACGCTGACCCAATGGCGTGAATTATAATTTCCACTTTCCCATACTTCCCTATAAGGCCACAAAATCCCGTTCCACTGTTATATAATAGCGTATTGCCCAAAACTCACCCTGAATTTGCACTCCACAAATCAACCTACGCCTTCCTGTATTCCAGACAAAGTGTCGCACTTTGCATCCTGGGTGCACCCGTTGTCCTCTTCTTCCAATGGCTACTGGGTTCTGTTGCAGTCAAGGACATTGACGTGCGCATCCCTGCGCAAGCAATGCTACCGTACCAGCCGTCCGTTCCCCTCGTCGGCTCTGACATGCTAAACACCAAACATAACATTTCACAGGTGTTAATCCAACACTCCCACCAACTCCACCTCCCCTTTAGCCCCCAAACCAGTGCGTTGCGTTGAACATCCACCACACATTCCATCTAGCCGCAAGATACAATGCCTACTCCTAACCAGTTCATCACTTTCCACGCACTATCATCCCCCGAGTAACCATGTAGAGACCCCTTGCCTCAAGCACCTGGGCACTCATCCTAGCCACACGCAAGGAGATTGTCACACCAGCCTCGTCCAAAGACTAATAATTTTCCGGCAACCGCTGTCCCATCCCATTTCTAGTGTAGGAAAGGCAACATTTCCACGCCTCGACCAGCTTTCCACCCCACCCTTAACCACTTGAGAATACCCACTATCATCTTCCCTACCCGTCGGCGACTTCAGCTTCCAGGCACTCATATATATATCATTCGCCCGAATTGCCCCCAACACAGCCCTTCCCCCCAAAATACTACAACAACAACGATTCCACATCACAAACGCTCCAAGTCGCCTGATGTCAAAGCAGACGCCCTCAGAGTTATCACTCTTATCCACCAACAATTCGAGACTTGTAAGCTTTCTCCCCACTTCAACCCCCTCAACTACTAACATTTGTTACAGCGTCTCCAGGTCCTGCGCAATTAATCTACGGCGATGGACGCAACCACCCCGTACACGTTTTCAATAATCTCACCTACCGCATAGCTGACCCCAACACAAACAACGCCCACTGTGTCTTTACGTGCCTCACCTTCAGCGACAGCCTCACCGAAGCCCCCGGTACGTACACCATCTTAATATCTATACACACTCACTCACTTCACATCTCTCCGTGTTCAGCCTCACCGCACCACTCACAATTGCTTCACCCCCAAACAACAACTGGAGGCGACACTGTAATGGTACTTCGGAGGGTCGTAATCCAAGATGAACGCATACTTAAGCGTGAAGAAATACTCCGCTTATTGCTGACATGGGAAAATAAGTCGTCACCTCAGACCAGACACAATTCAAATATGTAAACGTTGATGGCCTCTCCTACAATATGACCCCCTCACAAATCAGATTTCTGGCCACCGTTCAAATCAAATATCATCACTCTGTTGAACCTCAAGCATAGACATATGCTCTATCCTTCAGCCTTCGCTTTCCACACTATGCATCGCTCATGCACTGCAAGCTTCTGTGGTTCCATACTCATCATGCTCTGAAATGAGAACATGTAAATGAATAGACTTGATCATATTCATGGGAAAGAAACTTACCATGATTACCTCGCCCTGTCTTCAATGTTTCCCTACTCTGCAGCAAAGCCTTGAATACTACATTCGTTGTACTTGCCTTTCCGATGCGGGAAACCAAAGCAACCTTCACATTATGCAACGTTGTACATTGAGATAAAGCTACGTAAAGTTGACCGTGAGAAAATACCGGAGCGGACAAATAGATGCCAACTTTTTCAATACTTTGTCCTTGCGCTTTATTGATTGTTAAGCAAAATGCAGTTGTCACCGGAAATTGAATTCTAGAAAATGGAACCGGATGGTCCAAGTCGCCATTATGCACCAATTTGATGCAAGGAATACCCACAACTTCACCTTTAGTGGGCCCTGAGATAACCATGCACTTCAGGACATACTTTGAAGGTTTCAGGATTACCAGTCGGGTTCCATTGCATAGACCAGACCCAAGCTTCAAATTCCTTAAAACCATTATTGGTTGACCGCGTTTCAAATTGAGGATGTGATTTGGGAACCCCGGAAAATCAATTGCGTTCAAACACTCCGTTGCAATTGGTTCGGAGTACTCCTCATTCATCGTATCCACTGAAATACATCGTTCAGAATCTCCAGGAAGCCTGTTGACCATCAGTTCATTGAGTGTTTCAACTGTCGAGTTCAATGGAGTAATTAATAACCTCCCATCGTAATAAGCTGCAATTGACGTCCAATCCCCCTCTGTGACAAATTTATGCACGTCTCCATATAACCAATCTGATAATGCGTAAGGTAATGAGAAGTAATTACCCATGATTTCACAACTTACAAAATCAATGTCATCAAAAGTTGAGCATTTTTCGTTTGCAACCGGCCTTCACCTAAGTCTAGCAACCATTGGCAAACGCTTTGTTAATTCCTTATCAGCATTGTTCAATGACTTTAATCTCAAATTCTCAGTTAATCGGAACTCAGTGACCCATTCCCAAATCTTTGAGGAAACAATACAGGCATCCTTTTGATCCCAAATAGACCCATGCTGAACTATAGGTAAGGTCTGCCGGAAATCTCCTGAGAAAACTATACTTTTCCCCCCAAAAGGTGCTTGATTCCTGCAAATGTTACGCAACGCTCTATCTACCGCCTCAATACCGTGTTTATGTTGCATGGAAATTTCGTCCCAGATTATAATTGGAGAGTTTATGATTGCTTTACTCTTACTGTCTGCGCCGGTGAGATCACAGGAACAATTTTCATCGATAATGATCGGAATGTTGAAGGTTGAGTGGGCCGTCTTTCCACCATTTAGCAAAATGGCCGCCACACCGGAAGACGCAGTCGCTGTTGGAACCAGCCCTTTGCCGTAGAAGTAATGGAGTAGAGTATTCAGTGTATACGTTTTACCAGTCCCTCCAGGGCCATCTAAAAAAGTGATTACTTGACAACAATCAAGATGAGCATTTGTAACATGATTGATGAAAAGAAATTGTTCTTTATTCAGCATCGGCATTTGTTTCTCATACTCTGCAAGACTCAAGAGTTGGGTTGATAGCAGTGGAATTTTTGCCGACCAATCTCCCAACTTGTCGTGGCTCATAGACTCAACCACGTCTGCACCAAATCCAATAGTCAAAACTGTCTTGCCCATATCCATTAAGTCTTCATCCAGAAGTTTAAGAGCACACGCAAACCTGATGTTGTCGGTGACAGGTTCTGTGAATCCTGATCCTGTTAAGTTTCTTTTGACGTCCTCCGCGAAATAAGTTTTAAATGTTTCCAAAAGTAAATCAGGTGAAGCTACATCCCCATAAACTAAGATCATGCTGAAGAGTTCCCTCATTTGATGTGCAGGAGCCCACAAGGATGCCTCTTGAAGAGCCTTCTCATGATCCCAATCAGATGCCAATAGACCTAGCCGATCGGCTGCTTCTCGGTATGTCGAATATGTGACTCCATTGATTGTACGTATATCTTCAAACAATTGGGGGCCTTTAACATGGCATAACAATAGGCGAAGATAATACCTTTTGCCGTCGGTAACATTGGCAAAGTAGATTCGCCCAATAACTTGTACCGGTCTTTCCCTTTTTGCAAACTGTTTATTATCCCACTTGAAGTATTTGCCAACATCAACGTATAAGATATCCCTAGCGCAGACTCCTCCTAACCCAACGGCACCTTCTCGGCATAGCCTAAAATATTCCGTCAAAGTGGACCGTGGAGGTGCTGCGATTTCCATCCATTGCTGGGCTTCGTTTTCATTCATAAAATAAAAATATTGCCCCCCCTCCAAGTGCAACATAAGTCTAACCACAAAAGGGGATCGACTATTCATCCCAAATTGAAAAAGTCGGTACGCGGCTGGCAAACGTTTAGTCAGTATTGTAAACGATATGTAAATCAGGATTTATTCACCTTCAGGAGCGCTTATCCACCGATATTCTTCGAATTCAAGGACCTCATCGATCAAATCGTCAGCTTTCTTCCCTCTTCGGTCCTGATAACAGCAACAATTAAATCTCTCGTACAAACTCATAGACACCTAATTTAATGAAAAACTCACGTTTATCTCCATCTGAATTCGGGTTCTATCATGTCCTTTAGTTAAGTACTTATACAAATATCGCACAGGCTTTGTTCCAATTGGAATCTCAACGTTTATGTGGCATTCAAATAACATGAGCAAGTACTTGTTATATGGCACCACATGCCCATTTGTATATTTGTAAGAACCTTTTTTGAATGTTCTGCCGTCATCTGGTCTATAGTAATTGTAATACTGCTGATCGCATATGGATGTTTCAGAGATAAACGCTTTCGGATAATGTGATTTACATTTTCCATCTACCCAGCACGGTAGTTTTTTACAGGGACCCTGGAGCATATGAGTGGTGACTAACTTGTATAACGTTGGTTCATCCGTTTTGTGAGGGAGAACGGCCGTGACCAAAGAATCAACTTGATCAGCAGTCTTGGGTCTTGAGCATTCTTCTAGAATGCATAGTATATGAGCGTGAGGTAATCCTTGTTTCTGAAACTCGACTACCATCAAATGTGAGATTACTACGCCTAAGCGCATATTTGTTTTCAATTCTTGGATAAGTTTGTCCAACTTCATGCGAAACACACGGGCGACAATATCAGGCCTATCTTGCGGTGTTTCTCCAAACCTCAACTCGTTCTGGATTTCTTCCCATTCAGGATTCGTGGTCATTGTAATGAAGAGGGATGGGTTCCCAAGTTCTCGAACAAGGGCCATGGCGTCGTGATATAATTGATTCATGTGCCGAGGGCCCGGTCCAAAACTTGACGGAAGTATAATTTGTTGACCGGCGGGATTGAGATTATCGTTATACGATTCTTGCAAACACCGATAAGATTTGGCTTGTATAGTCTTTTGATTTGCACGAATCCACCTTATATTATTTCTCTCTACACATAAATATAAATCTACAATAAGTTGTTGAGTTAATCGTTGGCCTTGTATAAAAGGCAAGAATAATTTTTCACGCTCGAAGAGTAGCCACGCCGCCCATTGAAGCTCACAAACATTATACTCTTCGCGCTTACCTGCAACCGCAAGGCACGTCAGCTCAAAGTGCCAATATTAAAACATAGACAACGTACAATTCTTGTTGGTTCCTTTAGTAGGTGATACAAACATTCCATCTCATTGTTGAGAGGCCCAGGGTAGCATTAATGGATATCTAACACTGAGATATCCTGAGTTTAAGTCCGTCATATGTTGTAGCACAACATCTCGAGGGTTGCAATCTATTTCCCCTGTTCCACACACCAAAGCCGCAACATCAGACGGCTTTGCTTTATTATAGGTCTTGAGTTCCCGCTTCCCAGGTGGTAGTGACTTAAGAACAACCTGGACCACATCGTCCAAGTTGATGATTTCGGCATTTGCTTTGAGAAAAAGTGCGATAGGATTACTCTTGTTGATGATATTCTGTAACCGGCGTAACAACGCAAGGTTAATTTGTTTTCACTTTTCAGTTGCTTTATTCTGCCGCATTTTCAACTCTTCCTCTCCACCATCACCCACAATGAAAATTTGAGCGAATGAGGGTTTTGACGGATCTTCTGGTAACAAAGAACCCAAGTTGTGATGCAATTGTTGATGCACGCGGAAACAGTAGGTTCCTTTTTGTCCCGCAACAGAATTGTCTGGATAGAACCCCAGAGAAGCAAACAAGACCAAGTTGTTGTACACAGTGAGGTCGCGATGAAAATCATGGGAATCTAATGACAATTGAGGCCATGTCAACATTATGAGAAAAGGACGGAAAGAATAAGCCTCATGAACCTGGATCATTACCAGTATACAAGTTCATGAGTTCTTCAGGAAGCGTATTCCCTTCGAAATAAGCTATAGGTATCATCACATCACCTTTCTTGCAACAGTTAGAGAATACATTACTATCCCGCTCAGCCTCATAGTTCGTTCGTTCTTGGGGCCATCTCAGAGCCCCACAATATCGGCACGTTCGACCGGCACGTCCCAGTTTGTGAGGGAGCTGTCCTCCAAATTTACTCAACAACACCGCTTCCGTGTTTTGATCGAGAGACTCAACGGCCAAACCAATCCAATCTTTCGGCATAGTGGGGGCAGAAGATAGCAGTCCAATGATCCGGTGTAGTCAAAGATGCTTTACAGAATTCAGAAAGTTGATTCAACGAATTTTTATCGCTGTACCCGACCACATGCACCGGACGCTCAAGCGATAAAAGACAATCTAACAGCAACGCCGCCCTGTATGCATTCGCCCAGTGCCCAACTGACACACATGGGCCCTACGCACCATACAGGCACAAAGCTCTCCAGATCTAACCCTTCATTTGATGATAGCACCACAATCTTACAATCGGACAGACACACATACCGCTCCAACGACAGCTACTTGGAGGCAACACCCATCTAAAGCCACAGAAGTTCTGTGTTGCCAGTAAATACATGATCAAATAAATATCTATTCTTGTGACTCAAGAAACAGGCAGACAGAAATTTTGCCTCATACGTGCTCAATCGGATCAAATTTCTTCTCCCACAGTATACAGGTGGTAGTGAAGAGACAATCTACAAGTCCCCCTCTCCCTCTGCCTCTTTAAACCTCTTATTCGACGTCCGAGAAGACGTCGTTTTACTCACCGCTTTACCTTTCCCCTTAATCACTCCCACTTCCCCCTCAGGGCTCAAGGACCTTACTGTTCCGGACGAAGACTGAGCAACGTGATCTCCTTCCATCTCCGGAAAGACCCTGCAAATGATACATATCCAAAGTCAGGTTATGTTGACTGCTTTGCAACTCTTGAAGCCTCACATCTTAGCCCGGACACGGCCTCTGGGTGTAGTTCGACTGGAGGAAGCATCGACGGGAGTCACTGGAGTCCCACTTTCAGATCCTGTCGTGACACTGACACCGGTCATCTGGTAACTTGTCAGCGATCTTCATGTTGGAGATTTAAGATACGGAAACACCTGCACGATCCACATATGCTTTTCTTCGTTACGTCCAACAATATTCCCTGTAAGCATTACTTCTCGCCCCACAGTCATCAAAGGTTGTAACTTCTCCATTAATTTTGACCACATCGCGCGATACTCCACTTCGAATGTACTCTGGCTTTGAGTCTGAGAGGATATGAAGGATATTACATAGGGTTTGAGGGAAGACATCGAGGGAATAGGGGCTTACTTCAGGGTTATAGTTGGAGTGCTTGATGATCAAGAACACATTTTCTTTTCCAGGTTCTACAATCTCAGATGTACGTGTACTGATGATACCGAGACCGGTGACGCTAACCACATTCGCCAAATTGCAAACCGAATTCTCAGATGTATTTGCTAATAGTTGATAATCCGGTTCATAATAAAATTTTTGGATGTCTTTCTAATTCAAAGCCAAAAGGCTGCCCTTGAGATAATAGACGCCATCAACGTCCAAGATAATATCGGTTCCGCCATAGGCTACACATTTAATGACCCACTCCAGTGACTCGCCGGTCTTGCTTTGGGTCACAATTGTAGTGTGCGAGTTGCGCAAACCATACATTCCAGGAACTTCGGGGCCAACCTGTGGAGAGCAGGGATCATACATCATGAAGTTTAATCAGAGGGTGGATGGACGTACATTTTTGAAAACGTCATAGAGCGAAGAAATTATGAAGGGATGATTTCTTCTCTTCTGAGCCACAATGGAATTTCCTTTAAAGGAACGGTCAGGTGATTTGAGGGGAGATTCAGGTCCAGACGCCATCTACAAAAGGATAGCGGCACAGATTGTAGGTTATTAAGAGGGAAAACGAGTCAGAAATCGAGATAAATAGAAAAACCTGAAGGATAGATGCAATTGATATTTATAAAGCTCCATTTGAACGACAAGTGAGGCGCGTGATAATGTTGGAGCAAGGTGAATGACGTATCACCGACGTAAAGAATCGATGAAAATCGATGAAAATCGATGGAATGTGGTTTAAGATATAAAGAGAACGGGGACACACACAGATAGGTAAAAAGAGACATGGGGAAGGAAGGAGGTATATTTATGTCGTGCGGGTAGTTGATGTTTGTTTAGAGTGATTTGGACATGGGGGGGAAGTATCAGCCTAAAAACATCTGATGTAAACACAACGCAGGGATAAGCAGACTTTCCAATGTGTTGTAGGTTGAGTGTTATGCAGCCATTGCAAAGGGGCAGTCTCCTGGATATATACCCAAAAGGAAAGATATGCCGAATTGGGGTATATTGAGGCATACCAGATATTTCAATTGCATGGAGGTCACGAATTGAGATTCAAAGTTATGACTTCAAACAATAAATCACATTGGCAGAGACTGAGGGACAACGTATCAGGTAGTATTAAATGATATTACAGACGGATGAGTGTTCCTCGATGGACATGAAACCAAGTAAAACAATGCTGGTCATAAAGACACGCGAGAATCATATACCGAGGTAAGTCAAATGTCCAAGTTGTCGCGTATGTAACAATTGTAAGAATCAATGGATGGATAATTTACAAGTAAACAGATAGCGAAAAAATGTAGTTTTTGGCGGACACGGTAATTTATATCTCGAGCAACACTTCAGTCAGGTCATTTGGTGTCAAGATGAATTCATCCTGTATGATGATACTGACGACTTGATCGACATATGTTCCATCCAACGTCAGTTGTGTTAAGTGAAGTTTAGCAACCTCTGTAATCATGGTGGTAAGGGCGCCCGTCAGATGCCTTGCAAGTTTTGGAAGTAAGTAAGATTGACAAACCGGTGTGAGCACAGTTGGCTGTCATGAAACTAACAACAGTATAAACACAATGAGCAAGATTGGTTTTAGGATCCACGACCCGATATGCCGTATTACCCGAGAAATGTACGTGATGAAGGGTTCCGTTTGGATATTGAATCTTGCTTTTACCTATAGATGCTGGTTAATGGACCACCAATAGGAAGTTTGAGATTTATTATTCCAAAAATGATTAAATTGCAAAACTCTTACGGTAATTGAATTGGCTAAGGATACATTGACATTTTTGGTCCACTTCAGATCGCACATGCTGTTTAACGCTGTTTGATGAACCTTGCAGAGCTTCAACTACAAAAGAAGAATGAGGCATAGTAGAAATCATGAGACAGATTGCGATAGGAATTCTACAATCAATTCCTACAACTAATTATTTGAATGCTTCAAGAGAAAAAGTTTGTAACGTAGTTGAGAAATATGTATAAGGTACGGCTTGGGAAAAAAGAGTCACAGATTAGAGAAAATGGGGAGTAACGACAAAGGGATAGCACAATATAAATATTAGGTAAGAGAGTTAAGCCAGTTAACATGGAATCTCATGAATTAGAGTGCAACATAACATAGGAAAGGCAAAACTCAAAGCCAGCGAGAGGGAGGTACCGCAATTGGATATTACAAAGACACAGGCGGCAGCCACCAGACATTTTAAGGAATAAGGCAATATTGATAGGTTCCACCTAAGAAATTATAGCAAACAAAAAAGGCATCCAAGCTAAATCTTATATCTTGGAGTGCATAAAGATCTGACATTTTTTCAAAGACGGAAATAGGCATTCCACAAGGTTTCGAAAGATTTCATGGCTCCGGATTAAATAACGGACAGTGTAAGCTCGACGTTGTCATTGATAATTATTTGAATGATTGATCTTCCTCTTTCCCGGAAAGGAAGGTGATTGAGATGGAAATGTAGCACCAACGCACGATGCACGTGACGACATTCGACAATGACTACACCGATGAAAGCGAACCGCGTTTAGATAAAGGGCCAATGAGAATAGGAATGTGGATGAAAGAAATAGCAACCAACTTACATGACAGAAGGCTAATGTTGCATGTGCAGAGACGGATGGAGAGAACAATGTACTGCCTTAAATGGTTACATACACGCGTGGGAGAAGGATGGAGATTCGTTTTATTGTATAGTCATAAAAATCAGTCTTGTGCCAAAATACGGAAATGTGGTTCAGCTAAAATTGTAGAATACACTCAGCAAAGCTTAGCTGGTCAACTTAGGAAAGAAAATTGATGAGTTAAGATAGTTTTCATTGAGCAGCTCGAGATGCCATAGGAAAAGAGAAGCAATTTTGACGTTGTTGACCAATTTAGGGCGGAGGGTGTGATCAAATGCGGACGTCGTGATTAACGGAAAAGGATGTAGGGTAACAGTGCGAGTAACAGGAGACGAAGGAGAAGGAAAAAACTATAAATAGAGAGGAGTATTGCGGTCAGTTTTAGGTGATCAAGCCATCCTTGTGACTACACCGTAGAAAGTGAGTCAAATTCGAGCTCTAGCTAAATCTGGCCGCCTCTCGCCATAAGGCTGACACTCTGTAACGAGTTTCAGTCTTTTCGGGGGGATTCCAGATTTAGTTGTAGGGAATAAGTGGTGTAAACATCATTTTACGTTGCCAAAAGTGAATTTGACACCACTTTTCTTTTACACTAAATAATGTAGTGTTAAATAATTTGGTGTCAAAATCATTTTACGGTCCCAAAAATGAATTTTACACTCTTTTTTTCATAATTTTACACCACTATTTCTTTGTCATAAGTGCTGTGTCAATACTTCGCATTTGACTCCGCGTGAGTGTCCCTCCTCCAGGTGGTCAAAGTTTAATTGGAATTTGAGCAAATTGAAATATATACTACATCAAATAAAAGTGAATAAGAAAGAAATGGAAAAGGCCATCATCTTATCTCCTACGCCTGGACTTCCTGACCCTGGCATGAGTTTCCCCATCTTCAGAAGGCTCCTCTCCATGAGCCTCCGCATCACGCTACTCTCCATCCGGCTTCTGAACAGCCTCCTCTTCAACCAGTACATACCCTTTCCAACCTTGTTTCTTTATGGGTACTGGTGTCCAAAGGAAACACAAAATGGGTCAGCTGAGCTCCTCTAGATCAAAGAGACGGTAAAATGTAAAATTGACCTGCTGGAGATTCAATCTTTGAATCTGAAAGCCCTTCTTTTTTCACCTGTTCATTAATCTTAAACCGTTTGGCTATCACTTGCAAAAAAAATGTTAGAATTCAATAGATGAACATTAGAAATGTGTGATTTACCGGGTTTTGACTCAAGTACGTATTTAGCAGGAATGTTGGACTTTGTAATACCGCCTTTTGTAGGTTTTGTTTCAGCTGGAACGTTGGACTTTGTTTTACCCGATTTTTTAGGTTTTCTTTCTTTAATGATGGCTGCTTCATCGCCATCTTGCTCAGAGGACATATCGCATTGTCTTTGAGAGACGGAAGACCTCCTCCAAATGGCGCGCACTGCGTCGGCATGGAGAAGGGGATTGAACTGGTGTTTTCTGGGAAAGTCCTCATCAAACCACGTATTGATTCCTTGATTTGAGTCGCGTCTTTTTGATCAGGTATCCGCGTGTAACACACCCAGCTGGTGTGAGGAGAGGGTCCAGCAATTTGTGATATATCCGGTTCCACGAGCTGTGAAATTCCACCATTGACAAGCTTGTCAAAATGCCACACACCTAGCATACCTTCAACTGACCGCACAACCTCGCACCAATAGTGGCTATTGGCCCAAAACCCGCGGCTAACCATCATGTATTTGAATGTTCCAAGTGTGATTTGTGCAGGCCAGTTAGTTTCACCCATAAATCTACCACGCTCATTTGGATGCAATCCCATGACTCCTTCCAGAAGGAAATACAAGTGCAAAGGTGTCGTACTTGATTGAATTATGCTGCGTCGATCCAACAGAATGGGGTTTGCTGGGTTGGGCTCCGGGCAGCACTCTTTACAAACCAGCGCGGTGTGGGAAAGAAGGCCATTGGTCGTCCATTCACAAAACAAGACATCCACGTCATTGTATTAGAGTGATGCTTGTTCAAATTTTGATCTAGTAATTTGTAAAATTGGGTTGATTACTGTTCTAGTTTTAGAGTGTTCTGCATTAACCGGACAGATCTCAACCCTGTCAATACGACAACCAAAAAGTGGTCGCAACTGCTGAGAGTTTACTATATGTTCCATGAAACCGTCAGCACTATGATGCAGCCATGATCAATCCATGTCTTAAATTTTGATTTATCATTTGGTGGCTGAAGTTGTCGCCGGCGGACAACAGGTAAGTTATTGTCAGATTTCAAGATTGAGGATTCGCTCATTGGAAAGACTCTGAGGCTTAAGTCTTTCACTTTGAGGCTTGAATTTGATGAAACCAAGTTATGATGAGATGAGAAAAGTGATGAATGGACCAATTGAGATGATTCTGAAGAGATTTGGTCGTCTCTAGGAGGAACCAAGCCCATAACATCAGGCAGTGATATGACCTGTCCCATGGCAAAACAAGGCAAAATGAAATGCCGATTGGAATCGCCAGGGTAATACGAAGCAACGAAATGAGAAGCTGGACGTTGGCTATTGCCTCGTCCGTCAACTGGGCAATCGAAGCATTGAGGTGGATGGGATTCGGAAAGATGTCGAAAGAGAATGAATCACATTCTCTTCGCATCTGTGGTATTAATATTGGGCTGGGATTCCTTTCTTTTTTTGGATTTGATTGCATCTATCATGTCAGGTATCAACGTCTGATGATAGGTATATTGATCTATAGAAATAGATATATATATAGAGAGATTGATGTGAAGGGGAATATAGAGGTATCCCATGACTAATAATTGCAATTTTACACCGGATACTTTACACTAACTAGATTTGGTGTAAAGTATCCGGTGTAAAATTATAATTTGACACCGGGCCGGTGAATTTTACACTCAATTTTCTGGCACCACATTATCCGGTGTTAATAAAAGGGTGTAATACTCAACTCAGCGCCCGGGTCAATGAATTTTACATAACATTTTTTTACATCACATTTCTTTACACCAAGGCAAAATTCAAAAAGTTGGTGTAAAATTTGAAATCACCCCCCAAAAACAATTTTTACACCCACCTTCCTTTACACCAAATAATGTGGCGCAAAAGCGTGGGTGTAAAAAAATCCTGTGAGTAAAATGCTGCAATCACGTATGAGTGATATAAAAGAAAGAGCACCTATTGGAAGGTGGCAGGATAAAAGTGAGAAAAAGTTTGAGTGGGGAAAACAACCATGGAGCTCAAACATTACTACTCTTATACTAGATATTTCTTAATAGGTTTGATAAATGTAATGATATCAGGCATTGTGATTCTCACAGATAATGACACGCAGGTCCTGCTTTGGTAAAGAATGAAACAAAGATAAGAACATGATGAGAAATAACAAAATGAGACAGTGAAACGTATGTATATGCTGAGTATCATAAGGTGATCAATGTGACAGGAAAAGAAGACTTCCTAATGCGTAAGACCTCTTATCTCAGTGATTATAATCAGGATGTTGATAATTGTGATCATAATTTAACAATTCTGTTGTAGGAGATAACTTCAACATTATATATGCTGGAAAGCTTGGAGGGTACTTGTGAGGACATCAGCATGAGCTCTGATAGAAAGCAAAGTGTACTCATAGTAACACCAAGGTGTTTGTGACCTGGGTCAATGTAAGTATACAGTCAACTCTCTCTAAGTTGATTTCCCTTTTAGTGCATAACTCCCTGAGTGCATGAGGTTTTTTTCCACCATCTTTGGCGGCAAGGGCTGAGTGCATAAAACTCCTTAGCTGCATACTGCAGGAGGATTCAGTTTCTACCAAGTATTTGTAATTTGTCACGTGACTGCGCAAGTAGCCATCCACCTCATTCTCCTAAGAGCATCCGCACTTGTGCGGTAAATTGGGTGCAGTAAGCGTAAATTTACCACACCCACAGGGCTTTTTCCACACCAATGGAAATGTAGACCAGCAGTAAAAAATGTTTTGATTGATTTGAGGTAAGCCAAAAGTAAATACAATCATACGCTACCTCATGCATTATCGTAGGTGGCTGCTTGGGCCCAATAGCTTTGGGGTGTAACAATTACCACATGGTAGGTACTGTACACAAGTGTGGAATTTGTACAAAATAAGTAACTTTTACCTTACTGTACAGGTGGGTACCACAAAAGATACCAAAACATATCACAAACAAGTGCAGATGCTAAAGCAATTCTTCACTAAAATAGTTCTTGTTTTTTACCCTTTTCACTCTTTCTTTCACTTGACACTCAATCTTTTTTACTTTGACGCGTGTCCAGATGGACAAAGGTCCTCCTGATCCCAATATGCAGGACAACTCAACTGCTATGAACGGTCAATCAACATATGATGACACAATGGACATGTTTGTTGCGTCAGACACAACGGGTCAAAAGGCTACAACAACACCAAAAATGCCCCAGTCAACCTCAACACCCCTTGATAGGGTATTGTTGTCATCCCAAGCTCTGTGGGAGATAGCATAGAGTACCCTAGCCCCAATGAAAGGCTCGTGAAATTGTTTGAGGCAACAAGCCACCCAGCCAAACCCACACGAAGAGGCTGAGGTGATCACAGGAACTCCTTGTTTGGTCAGAATTGCTTGACTCTTTCCAGGAGGCTCAGGATCCAACTCAAACACCCTGGGTGTACTTGTACAACAACTTCTAGAAGTGACTATGGGCATGCTAGTCCCTAAGTTGAAGAAATCCAACTCAGTCAAAGTGAATGTTAGATTGGCAGCCAATATCCTAGTGCTGGCCAGTTTTATTCAGGAGAAGGCATGCATTGTCAAAGCCCAATGTGTAGTCTTGGAACCTGGTTGTCAGACTGCCCCCACTCCTACCCCCTCATCTTTTGCTACAGAAGCTCAATTCAAGTTCCATGATGATTCTTGGTTAAACAAGTTTGACACTACAAGAAACATAATGTTTTCCAGGCGGTAAAGAAAAGTATTGACATAGAAAAATCCTGAGACACACAGGAGAGAGCAAGAAATCCAAAAAAATATGTACCTGATTTGTAGATGTTGGATCTCCATGATGAGGTCTTTTTTGTATTTTAGACATAGATATTGTTCAACGTACTAACAATAAAGGTGAGAAATCATCCAATAACAACTTGTAACAATACCTGAAATTTGGCCCAAGATCTTGGAGGCAGGATTTTGCAATCTAAAAACAGCCATAACTTTTGCAATTCTGCTTAAAATCCCTCGATTGTTAGCTCATTCAAAAGCTGGACCTCACTTCTCTAAACTTCATTAAGGCAGTTGGGTGTCATCTTGCCATGCAAATATGCTATATTTCTTGTAAGGGTTTCCCATAGATGGCTATGTAGAATCTCACACAGACTAGCTATGTATGTGATGTGCTATGTGAAACTGTACAGGGGAGGTTCAGCTTTCCAATGAGCTCAAAATCGAGTGGTTTGCGTGAGAACCGCAAAAGTTATGGCTTTTTTCAGATTGCAAAATTCTGTCTCCAAGATCTTGGGCCAAATTTCAGGTGTTGTTACAGGTTGTTATTTGGTGATTTTTCACCTTTGTTTTTAGTACATTGAACAATACTTCTGTGTAAAATACAAAAAAATATGCATCATGGAGCTCCAACATCCAGGAATCAGATGCATATTTTTTTGGATTTTTTGCTCTCTTCTGGGTGTCTCAGGATTTTTCTATGTGAATAATTTTCTTTACCGCCTGGTAAGCATTACATTTCTGGTAGTGTGATGTGTGGGCCAATCAGGTAGTTAAGCTGGTGACAGTCATTATCCCATACCCACTAAAGCAGCCTCCTAAAACACAGACATCAGGTCCATATGCCTCTGAAGCCTCAAGACATGCGCCAAACACAGCTCAACCCCCAAGACAGCACCAACCAGGTCATTGAGCTGAACAAAAAAAGAGCCTGTGCCCATGTGACAAAGTGCCACTGACACTCAACCAACAAGACCCAAAGAGTATTGCACATGAAGAGACAACCAACCCTGAACTCATAGAGTCTCAAAATGGTACCGAAGGACAACCAAAAGAAAGCAGAACTGGGGGATGTTTCCACTATCACATTAGGAACATCCACCACCACCCCTCAGGCAATATTTTATAAGTAAAGAATTTAATGTTACTATCACCTTTAAAATATGCCGCTGCTATTTGCCGCCCACCCCGGGCCCATATGGGCGCTATAATTTAGCGCCCATATTGGGGCATAGGCGCTGCAATTTAGCGCCCATATGGGGCATAGGCGCTGTAATTCAGCGCCCATATAGCATTTCCCCATATGGGCGCTATAATTTAGCGCCTACCTGCACATGGGCGCTGAATTACAGCGCCTATGCCCCATATGGGCGCTAAAAAGTAGCGCCCATATGTACATTCCTCCATATGGGCGCTATAATTTAGCGCCCATAATGTAGGCGCTGGAATATAGCACCTACAAAAAGTATGACATGTGTAGGCGCTATAATTCAGCGCCTACATTATGGGCGCTCAAAAGTAGCGCCCATATGACTTCAACTGATATGGGCGCCATTTTTACGTGCTCATTTCCTGGACAGCTCAACTGTTCCAGACTTTATGGACCAAGTGCGCGCTAAATTTCACAAGGCAAAGGGATCCAATCCAAAAAAACTTATAAAATTGAACCAAGTGAAAATCAAATCCAACACTTTGCAAAGATAAAGAAAATACAAAATCAACACAAATCAATACAAACAGACGTTCTTTTTTTTGAACTCCTGGTAGTAACTCTTTCCGTAACTACTTTCTTATCCTGAGTTGCTTCCCATTCCACCATCTTTTCATCCCAAAGATCAAAACAACTGTTCATAAAATCGTCCTTTTTCCAACTAGCAGCATTTCTTCCCGCCACTTTCTCCCATCTCTGATGTGTGGTATACTGAGAAGTATTTGGAAAAGGTGAAGGAGAATGAGAAGAAAAAGAGAGAGAAACCCAATGATTTGTGTTCACAAATCCCAGAACAATTGGAGGAGAGTTGGCCAAGGTTCTTCTGCAAGCAAATGGAAAGAAAGTCATACATGCCATTGGATAGGTACCAATAATCACCAAAGGTCTACCAAAAGTATGGGATACAATCTGGCCCATACTGACTGACTCAAACCAAAAGAAGACATGACCGGTTCAGTTGAGGTTGTATCGAGTTTCTGTGTCAATAGAGTAAGGTATGATTCTGTCGCAAGTGCTTGTTTTTCTTTGAGTTCTTTCTTGGTGAGTGATTTCTTTGCTTTTGAATTTAAACCTGCACCCTGCCAATAATATTCTGTGTATTCTGAATTATATTTATCTAAATCTGCAACCATTGCTTGTCTAATTGAAATCATTGCATTTTCCTCAAATATTCCAAGTGAATGAGCTATAGCATGAAAACCACAATGACCATCTCCACAAGGATCATAGAGATCAGTAATGTAAGGTCTAACAAATATTATTAACTGATCCTTGTATTGTTGAATTAAATGTGGATCTTGATAATGATTGAGATGATCAATTGTTTCATGTAATTCATCATCATTTAATTTTAAATCATTCACATAATCTGAAACTTGAAAATCAACTAAATCATCTGAATCTGATTCTTGGAAATCATTTCTATCATTAACATTTGAATCAATAAAATCAATTTCTCCATTTTCATCTTCATCTTCATCATCTTCATCATCATCATCATCATCTCCTTCTTCTTCTTCTTCTTCTTCTTCTTCTTCTTCTTCTTCTTCATCTGATTTAATTATTTTGACATTACACTTTCTTCTATCATGACCTGATTCACCACAATTACCACATTTCATTTTCATTTTCTTTTCTGATTTTGCAACATGTTCAAATTGAGAAGGATCCCGCTTAAGTTTTGATTTATTTTTGGCTCCTTGAGGTCTTCCTTTATTCTGAGTTTTCTTTGATGGAGGTAAAATAGGAACTAATGCGTAATTACCAGTAATTAATTTTTCTAAATCAGATTCAAATTTGAATAAATTAGAGTTATTTTCAGCTAATATACTTTGAATATGTGAATTAATCCTTGCTTTAACATCAGCTAAATCCTTAGGAGGCCTTTGATAATTTAAACGCCACTGTGGATGAAAGTCATCCACTGAAAGCTTCATTTCCAATAAAATATAGCTTTCAAGTTGATGAGCGCATGGAATTCCCCACATAGAATTGAAAGTGTTGGTGCAATCAGGAAGTGGTGGACCGTTCTGCTTAGATTCTAGTAATAAAGTACATTGAGCCTTGGCTTTCCTAACAGCAAAATGAGAAATCTTATGGTGAATATCATCAAATGATTTGTCGCACTGGCGGACTGAGTTGGATGTTTCTTGACGGACACGACCCATAACTTCATTATATTGAATTTCAAGTGCGTTTTGAAAATGCTTGATAGTGAATCGTTGGAAGGGGCAGATTCAGAAGATGAAACAACTCGAGTTAATTGACTTTGGGTCGACAAAAGCAGGTGACTTTGATCACCTTATGCCTCCGGTTCCAGTTAGACATGATATCATACCTGAAGGACATGAATTAGGTGGACCTGAAGAACCTGATGAGGCTGAAGATGAAGATTTGCTAAGTGACACCTGGCGAGGAGGAATGGGAGCAGGGAATTGATCTAGGGATGGTGCGAAATGTTTTTGACGCTGTAGGAAATGAATTGGAGGAGCCAAATTGAGACCCTAGACTTGTTTTATGTTTTAATATCTTTTTTGTTCTTTTCACCCAAAAATTTCAAGTGTTGTATTTCTCAAAGTTGTCAATTGTATGTAAAATAACTTTTGTTAGGAATGAAAATCATATATTACAAATACAATGCCACAAAAATGCCAAACTTAGCATTCAAGTTGAGGCTTGAGTTGAAAATCACATCAAAAAGAGATGTAATATGTGTATCTCTGACAAGAAGGGAAATCCACGTTCATTAACTTTACATGACTTTTATGTCTAAGGAGGGGTCCAAAGCACAAAGTTTGGTACTTTAGGTGTAAATTGTGCATGTGGATCAGGAGTTATGACAAGATGACATTAATGAAAGTTGTGGGTGCTGTACAGAATAATATTTGATGAGATGGGGAATGCCTTGATGCTCCATCTTCAATTTCTTTAAATGAATTTTCTGTCTCAGTAGGGGTCCAAATCCTGAATTTTGGTTTTATAATTGAACATTGAGGATCAGGATGAGAAGTTCTTTCTGTCAGGAGTACATTAATTGAAATTTTTTGATATATATATATGTATCTGTGGTTAGAAGGAAGGAGAACCACTTTGTGATCCATCTTCAACTTCTTTGAATGACTTTCAGGTCTAAGTAGGGGTCCAAAGCACAAATTTCAGGATTGAAACTGTGATTCAAAGGTGAAGATGATGCAAGGTGAGAAGATGTCAATGATGAAAAATGAGCGCAAGGCAGAGAAGCATCTGTATCAACGCACAAACAAAACAATTTCTGCCTGATTCATTGTCTTTGTGTGACCTTTATGCTTGAGCAGGAGGGAAGAACTCTCTTTTTAGGATTGACACTGTGTCTCAAAGGTGATGATGATGCAACAAGAAAAAGTTTCAATAATAAGAAATGACTGCAAGGACAAGAAGCACCTAAGTCAACGTACAAACAACCAATTTATGCCATCTTCAATGTCTTCTTGTGACTTTTACGCTTGACTGGCTGCTCAAATTGTAATATTCAGGAATGTTGTCTTATTGCAAAGGTGAAGATGAGCAGTGGTTCAAAAACTTTATTAACAAAAGTTGTCTGCCATGTAGAGAAAGGCCTAAACTCACAAAATTTTGAACAATCTGAGACATCTTCACCCTTCCTGGGTTAAGTTTGTCCTAATATTTGCATCAGAGATTGGAAACAAGAGTTGCACAAGATTCAGGAAAAACCAGATTACCAACCTTCTGGCGGTTTCACTGAGATGCTCAGATTAAAATAGCTCAAGGGTTGAAATGGGCAATGCCAAATAAAATGAACCTGGGGTAATCAGGTACAATGTGAGTACGGCAGCAGGCCTTCACAACGCTACAAGAGCAAAGATAATAAACAAACCTAACACACTACAGTTAGTAAAGAACAGACTAAAGTTAAAGAGAGAAACACACAAACCTGTGCACAAGCAACAGGTATCAAAGATGGGTCAAGTTAGGAAAAGTGAGTAAAATAAACTACTATAGAAAGATAAAAAGTATGTTAGATAATAGTCGAGTGAGATGTAATTATAAAAACACTTACATATTCTTTTCAATAAAGGAAAAGAATCTGAGTGTGACAAAGGAGTTACTATTTATATGAAATGAGACAGCGGAAAAGCGGACAACAAACACACAACATAGTCAAAAGAAATACTCAAGTCACACATGACTTATTCCCGAAAACAGCCACTAGACACACTAAATAACACCTTTTTGTAAAAAACTTCCAATTCTAACCTGATTCGTAAATATCTTCATAAAAGAATTTGTTAATGATTCTGTTCTTGATGTTGATGAACTCTCGAGCTTAAATTAAATGAAACCGGAAATCCTTGACAATTAAACAACCTGGATACCACAACATTCACACCATACATGACACCAAGTTGAGCTGCATTGGTATGTCTTGCATATATGAGGGTTTGACGTACTACTGGTGATGCTGAGTTCAATAACTCGATTTCTAACTGGACCAGAGAAGCCTCCGCAGCCTTCTTTCGTAAGTAGAATGACACCATGCTCATGCATTAATTTCTCATGCATTAATTTATATCCGTCATTAAATAAGCATCCCATGCCAATCAACGAGTGACCTAAGTTAGGAACATGATAAGCTTGTAGAGTGACCTGATTACCGAGTGATTGCACAACAATATCTCCTTTTCCAACAATATGAATTGATTAACCGTTGGCAAGAGAAACTTCAGAATTAATAGGTTGATATGATTTGAATAAAGTTTTATCAGCAATCATATGATCTGAACATGAGCTATCAAGTAAAATAACTTCAGATGGAGAAGTTGCTAAACATGATAGTGCAGATGTTTCAACAACATCATCCAAATACGCTGCTTGTAAAATTGCAGTAGTGGCTCGAGATTGTGACGTTTGAGAAGGAGCCGGTTGCCTGGGTCTGAGATTAGGATGTGCAATCCAACACCTATCTGGTGGATGATTTGTAACTGCAAAATTATGACGGCTGTTACTGCATCAAGGATATCCTTGACTAGCTTGTGATGAAGTGTACGATGTGGTCGTAGTTGATAAAGCAACAGAGTTGTCCTCTTGATGTCGTTCAGTATAGTCAGCAAGATAGCCATCAAGCATATCAAGACAAATTTTGCAAGTTAGTTTCGGATTGTGTTTAGCAGTAATGAGAGCTGATATGGTCTCCATTGAATCAGGAAGTTTAAAAATTATTCCTTCAGAAATTAATGGTTCCAACATAGGATTGGTATAATCAATCCCACAAGACCCCAAAACGGATAATGCCTTTCAAACATCTTTAATTTATTGAGCAAGAGATACAAAAGAAATTCGAAGAAAGTTTCGAAATGCTCAACCTTTACTGTTGGCACTGTCCGATTGAAATTTATTCTTGAGATGCTTCCAAATACCAATTGGATCTGAGAGAAGATTCTCAGCTTCAATTTGAATTCGAAACTGTTTGGTGAGGTGACTATACATAATACCGGCCGCTTTTCCGCGACAAAGTATATAATCATCATACAATACTTTACTTTCAATAGATGTGCCGGCAACAACTGGAATATGAGTTGGACTAATACAGTCTTGAAGTCCACTACTCATGAGATAACCATCAACATCACCTTTCCATTCAGTATAGTTTTCATCAGTCAATTTGACAATTTGAGCTTTACTGTCTGAAGCCATAATATTGATGAAAGAATAAGATGATTGATGAATGTGTTCGATGATAGAAGAGATCAATTGATATTGAACAATGAGGTTTGAAATGAATATGATGATTGAAACAATAGCTAAGTGTCATCATCATCTCAATCTTGATGGTGTTGATTTCAGTTGTCTTCATCGTGGCTGAGGATGGAGTTGCTGGCTTTGACTTTGACAAAAGAGTTTAAAAAACATCCACGTGAGTGGCTGATGTACTATTGTTAATATGATGGCTACTGCCTTATGTCAAAACTCATAATACCATCTTGTAAAAAGACAGACCACCAAAGACTTACTTTGACAAAGTTTCTGACGAGGATGCCAAAGGCCACTTTTGGTAAGGACGCATACCTAGTAATGCCCTCAAGCTGTCTATCTTGCTGTTAGTTGCACGGCGCCAGTCAGAAACTGGTTCCACATCTCTTGGAAGCCCTTTCTGGCCGCATTCCCATTTGCGGTGACCACAGATACCGCTTTGATAGCATTGGACCATGCCTTGGTGAATCTTTGGGTAGGCAGTAAATGGTATTGATACAGGGTTACAATTGGAGGTGCCACATATAGACATAGTGATCCATAGACATAGTGAGCTCTAATATCAATCTTGCTGCTTCTAAAGTGAGAGGTATAGTAGCAATCTGGAGTTCTGAAGTGGAGGTGGCTGGGTTTGATCTGGAGAGAAGGTTGTTTGGGGTGGACATAGGTGTGGCAGGCATGATGGGTGACTGGAGAAGGAAGAAGTGACTTGGATCTGGGAGAAAAAAGGAAAAGTGGGTCAACTGTTACCACCTTTTAAGCAAATGCAATCTGGTAGAAGTCTGTTGACTTGAGTCTGGTCATCAGAATTTTGATTCTTAAAGGAACACATTAACCAATATTATTGCATTGAATTGGCTTGAGTTGTTGAATACAATATGAGCATATTGTTGAATTGCATTAATGACTTTATCAACTGTGTAATGTAATCTTGAATGTAATCTTGTGCATGTACAGTCATATGTGTCAGCTGTGTAGAATGACCTTTGTGCTACCATAAATGATGATGTTATGATATGGGTTGATCATTGATAAGTTATCATCACTTTTATTCTCACCTTTTTTCCAGATCAATCAACAGATTACTTCAATTGTGTGCAACTTAGGTACGCAACATGAATAGCCTTTATGTATTCTTTGCATGGATTTTGAGTGACAAGACTGAGACAACATATTTGATTGAGACAACATACAATTGAGACAAGTTGGATGGGAATAACTATTTATTGTAAAAACATAGGCTCTATATTGGTGCTGATTACGGTGTTAGTATTGTCGGTGATGTTCATTTCAGATAGATTAGTATTGTCGGTGAGATTGGTTTCAGATCGATGTGGTTTGTTGATGGAATTTGCGTTATTGGTGTGATGACTTTGAGTTGAATTCATTTCATTGATTTTAACCACCTGAATCAGATGGTCTTTGAGGTCGCTTTCGATAGCCAAGAGCTTGGCGCGATTGAGATGGCTGCTGCTTTGCTTGAAGGTGGCCTCAACTGATCGGGCACCGGGAAGTAGTTGCAGCTTGTATCCGGCTTCGCAAAGTGTTGAGTCACATTTGCTCCACGGCCAATGTTTCAACCCTGTTACACCCTCTGAATACAGATGTATATCAGCTTTAAACTGTCAAATGATGATCATAATCGACCAAGACGAAGAGAACTCACTTAAGTATCTTGAGAGGGAAGCAGTGACTCTTGTTTGAAACTCGCGTCCAGTTTCTGTAGATTGTTACATGAGTAAGTAAATGCAAAAAGTCCAACATGATAGCAACCGACCTGTTTTTCCCACTCCGAGTTCACCGGGTTTCTGACAAATCAAAGCTGCTTGTACTTCAGTGGCAAAATTATTGATACCATCAATTGCATAAATTTCTTCTACAACCTTTTTGACACCTATTGTGGAGCGTGTGAGCTGGAAACTATGTTGGGCTATATGAGTCGACACAGCCACGATGACCATTTTGAAGTGGTTGGATTTCGTAATAGGAAGGCACTATTTCACTTGAGTCATCTATATAATTTGCGCATCTAGAAGTGGTCAACATAATCTACTCACCTTGACCATGATTTCATCCAGATATTTCTCAGCGTTATCCTTGTATTGTTTGAGACTTCGAGGATTGATTAAGGTGTTGGTGCGAGACTGTAGTATTTGGTCCCAAGAGCAAGCCCCTACCTTGATTTGTGCTAAGTCTTGGTCCATAGCTTCAAGGCTGGCAGAATCCGTCTCTTGAGTGGCCTCCTCATAAACATCCTTTTCCGCTTTGGTCATACTTCTCCATACTCGACTCAACTCCCTCATACCCTTGCCGCTACCAACCCCACCAGCTGGACAAAGATAATATGTCTTATGTCAATGTAAGTATTGTTGATATTGTGCATACTTTGCTTACCTAGTTTGAATATGGCCCTGGCATTTGGGCTTTGGAGGAATCGGTTCCATCGCGAGGGGCGACGAACCCCAATGTACTTTCCACTGAACATAAAATGACTCAATGTCAGTGTAAATTGTACTATTAGATGAGTTAGGTAACTTACAAAACTGCTTCGATGGCTGATACCGTGGTGCCAAGTTCGAGGGCTTTGATTGCGATCATTGTCTGTAGTTCCTCATGGAAGTCAAGTACAGACTCGAGAAGCTCATCGGACATGTCGGATGTGGCGTGCTTTTCTGCTAGGTAACGGAGCTGAACAGCTGTTTTGTCAGAGTTTTTCCATTGTGCTGGGTTGAATATTGGTTTATCCTCTTTGTTTTCAGAACCGGAGCCATTGTCAGCTCGCTTGCGTTTGTTTTGTTTGTTTTTACCTTTGTGTTTGTTGCGTTTGCGGGGCAGCGTATCTGTAGTAGTTGAAGGGACAGGCACAGTCGTATCGCTACTGATGCGCTGAGTGGGGGTACCTGTGTTTTGTGTATTGCTGGGAGTGTGAAGACCGTTTGCTTGAGAAGCAGCAATCCGTTCAAGATTGGCCACAATGTCATTGCCGGTTGGATGTATCGGGTTTCCAGCGATCGGCATACTGGCGTGGAGTCGTGGAGTATTCAAGGTTTGGAGTGTTGATTGATGTACAGTTGATGGAGGAAGGTCAGAGTTCAGCGTAAGTTTGTTTGATTAAGTTTGATTGACTTGTCGATTTCAAACTGGTTATGGATGGTGGTGGTGATGTGGCAAGGCATGGTCTTAGCACTAAGAAGTAGTGCGTGCCCGGTGGTAACATGTTTTGACTTGTACTTCTCAAATTTGGTAGTACATGTGTATGTAGTATGAGTGATGTGTAACTGGATGCAAGTGGATATGAATTGAAGAGAATTTGGATCTAAGAACAGTCAGGGAATGTAGTTTTACTGCTGTCTACATAGGGAAAATACAGTCAACAGTGGTGTGTTTGTGTGTGTTTATCTTTTTGTAATTTGATCAAAAGACTGAATTGTTTCAATGAAAATACTATAATCTCTCAATCAAAAGACTAGGACCCCGGAAAGCCCCTACTGGGGTTTCTGACGAAAAATGTCGGAATTTTACCCAGGGTTTCACGGATGTTTCCCATGAAAACTGTCGGAATTTGGCTTTTTGCCAAAATGTTTCTGACAAAAACTGTTGGAATTTTGGCCATTTCAGGGCCATTTCGCGGAAAAAAAACGGTCGCTGACCCGCTTACCCGCTTACCCGGTCTTACCCGGTCTACGACAGAGATGGTTGGTCTTGGGTTACGGCTAGATCGTTCCGCAAGCCGCATACAACGCCACACAAAGTTTCACCATTATACTTTTTACCACCGCTTTACCACCTACCACTACAGTTCGATCAAAACTTAAATCAGCTCAATTAAACCATACGTCGTTTAACTCTGTTTCACCACAGTTACAACAATTCAACATGCCGCTGCTCAATGATGTCATGAAACAGGCCTTATGCCTTGTTGAATCTTCTCCAACCATCGCGACTGCCACATACAACGACGAGATCTGCCAACCCTCCCGAGGTAGATGAGGATGATGTGGACGACGGTATGTGGATGACAGCCCATCGAAAACTTGACGCGTTGTTCGGTCGAGATGATGGTCACAAGCACGTCTTGAAAGGTCCTGAAGGGATTTCTTTGGTGATTGACTGGGTCAATAAGGCGCGCAAGCACCCCTCATGGGATTCACCAGCAGACAAAGAGAAAAAATGAAAAAGAACGGCTTTGATTCCGCATCAGATCAGTTGGTGAAGCTCCAATTCGAGCGCATTTGTTGCAAAGTTAAGGGTAAGTGTATCCCTTAACTTAAATTTCCTTTGATTTCCTGGTCATTTTAGTGATTGAATCATACATATTTTTTCTCTATCAGAAATGGAAGAATATCCCCAAAGTAAAACTCGACCTGCTCAAGCCATACCAAACTGTTCAAATGGAATCAAACGCCAAATCGTATCAAACCCGGCGGACGAAATCAACGTTTCAGTTGCTGAGGAGCCTACGCCTCCTCCCAAACAACAGCAAACGATTGCCAGTGGGTCTACTAGTGGATCTACTACGATCCTCATCTCATCTGACGACGAAGTAGTATTTGTTGGAAGTAACCTTAAAGGATCAAAAAAATACAAAAAGAAAAAGAAACAAAACACCATAAATCAATGTCCTCTTTCAAAACCAGGCCAGCCTTGCGTATGTTGCAAGATTGAGCTCCATGCAAAGGGAAAAATCTTCACTTGTCACTGTGGTGCAGCACCAGTCATTCTGCACAAAGGGCGAAGTGAAGGTGCACAAGTGCACCGGAAAAGCGGTAGGTTTCTCTGCCCTTCTGCATCTCAAATATAACCCAGTGCTGATATGCTTGTGATTTTTTGATCACCAGATGTGTGTAAGAAAGCAACAGCTGCTTTGAAAAAGAACACGCTTTTGAGCATGTACTTTGTCAAAGACCCTGCTCTTCAGCCGGTCAACAAGAACATCATCGAGACTGTTTGCCTAGGTCTTACAGACGAAACCTGGGTTCGACCTCGAGCCAATCAGACGATTGCGCAATTCATGGAAAGCACCTGTACAATATATTGTGGTACTGACCGGCACAGTCTCCGTAAAGAACTCTTTGGACCGAATATCCACAAGAATGATCTTACCCCATCGCAAAAAGCTCAATTCATTGCACCAATGGACGCACGTGCAACTTGGGTGGTCAAGCAAAACGGTGACCGGAATGCTATCCACTCGACATCTTGCGAGAAGACTTTCAAACAACACAAAAAAGATCCTAATCAAACATGCAAACCATGCCTTGATTTGAAAGAGGTTGATAGCGTAACTTCAGCTATTAACCATAGATATGCTGACCCCGACAACTTCAAGTTTACACCTACCGCCTTGCAGTGTATTGATACATACCACACTCTTAGGAGAAAGCACTCAGAGGTCGATATTCTTTCAACTTCACTTGAATCGTCGACGGGTGGCGACTTTGGAGACTTTCTCCAGAAGCTATCACTCCTGGCTAATAAGGGCCTTTTTCATAACCGTGAAGCGATGAAAGGAATGATAATGGGATGTTCTATACGTGCCGAGCGTGAGGAGGCCGGAAAATCTCTTTGAGGTATGTGAATCGATGAACATCTCAACGATTGTCTCACCACTTTGGGTGCAATGAGCAAGAGCGCCCTTAAGATTTTAACCAAGAATCTTGTTGGGAAAACATTACGATGCCAAAGAATGGATTGTGCGAAAAGTAAGAGTCAGATAGAAGACGGAATGGCTCAAGGTAATTTTGATCGTGCCGGTGCAATACTTTCTGAGCTTGGATACTCGGGTCCTGTTACTGTTGGCTCAGATCAAACAGTGTGTGTCCAAACCCTTCGTCATCATCGTGGATTTATGGTTGGAGCGCAAGGAGGAGATATACCCTTTAATAGCCCAACTGAACTGCAAGAATTACTCGAAAAAATCAAGAAAGAGAATAGTCTATGCTCAAAAGTAAGTCTTTATACTTTTTATCTGCTATTATCATTACGTCCACAAATTCATGATATCTATATAACTGCTAGATTTGAGTTTACACAATGCAGGTTCCTCTTCCAAATATACCAACTCTAGTGGTAGCTTTGTTAGCTAGTCAATCCGACGAAGGAGGCGATGAAATTGCAACACTCCACGAAACAGTCATCAATATGAGTCAAGCTGCGGATATCAAAGTATTGTCAATTGGTGCGGATGGAGCAGCAGATGAACTGGCTGCTCAGGCCAAGCTGAATCAAATGGCCACTCGATTTTTGACTTATGAAAACGACAAACACGATGTACACATCAAAGTCCCACTTTTGGGCAATCCACTCATTCCAATTGTGACCTTACAGGACCCTAAACATGCTAGGAAAACCGGCGCGAATCAATTGTTATCAGGATCACGCTTGATCACTTTAGGAAAATATGTTGTTTCTCTCCAGGATCTCTCCCAGGTTCTACAAACACCACACAGCCCGCTCCTTACGAAGGACGTGTTCGACTGCGATAAACAAGACGACGGACGCGCTCTGAGGACCTTCTGCTCTCAAACTGTGGCCGTTACGCTGGATCGACCGGACTGTTCTGGATTAACTATATATCTGTACATCATCGGCGAACTTTGTGATGCTTGGTTAAACAAAACAATGGGCCATCGTGAACGCATCAGAGCTGTGTGGACCGCGGGTTTCTTCTTAAGGTTCTGGAAAGCTCATCTTCTCAAGCGTCAAATGGAAACAAAAGGTCTGATGAGCTTTCATCTCAATGGAATTTCTCACGCAAGCTTCAAGATTTTTTCAAGTCTTGCTGAATCATTTTTGGCGCTGATCATTTCACATCGAGAATATTATGGCGATTTCCCTTTTTGTCCATGGAAACACGGAACAGAAGCTTGTGAACACATCTTTGGGTGGATGCGTGTCATCTTTCCTAATTTCAGTGTCCTCGATGCCCGCCTCATGATGCCAAAAATTATCGCAGTGGTCAAGAGTATCATGAGTGGTAAAATGAAGATGCCACCATCAGAACACATACATGCGGGGTACCAGATCTCTTTAAATGAAGAACATACCGACAACCTCGATCATCTGCGTGATTTTCCGTCTAATAAACAAATATCAGACGATCTCAACGTTGCCAAAAAACGTGCTCTTAGTTTGGCAGAATATTGCAAGATGGTTGTAAAAGAGCCTGAAGATTTGGACGATGATGTAGAGGAAATTGTCCGATCCACTGCTGAGAGAGTTCAAGAAGACTTACCAGGTTAGTGATTATAAGCAAAGATTTCTACATATCTTCTGTTTGTTTAGCTGATGATTCTCTACATATCTCAGATATCTCAACTAGTGCTGCGAAAGACTATCAAATAAAATATGGCTTCAAGATGGGGGACTTTCCCGAGGATGACGCTTTCGAGACAGCAGCTATATTAACGAAAGAGCAAAATGCTCTCAATCTCATGTTGGATAAAGTACCCGAAACTCTTGAGGGTGATGTAGTTCAGCATGCTGCGATGTCTATCTCAAACCTTCTCAACTCTAGTGGTATGTTCTACCTTAGCCAGCAATGAATAAATTAACTGACTTGTCTCTTACAAACCAGACACTTCACCGCAAGAACATCATGAAGCTACGACGAACTCATGACAGTCAAGTGTCCAAGAACAAAGGTAATGATCGTATGCTGACCAATCATGATGACCTCATCCATGAGCTCAACTCAACTACTAGCGATGGTGGCATGAAACCAAGTGTTTGCTCCAAGGCCATAGCAGTCTTTATGAAGACTTTTTCTGGAACTCCAGCTGGAGCCGCACGTCGTCACCGGTGGAATATGCATGTAAAGATCAATCTAGCGGGGATTATTACAAACACCACGACAGATCAAGCTTTGGACCTGCAGCAGTTATTCGATTCTGGCTTGATTGGGGTTGAGAATCCAATTGAACCCGGGAAACTCCTCATCTTTATAAAAAATAATGTACGTGTTTCATTTTGTTTGAACAAATCTACAAAACTATTACTGACATTTGATGGGATCAGACATTGCATCTTGCACGCACGATAGTTGTCTATGAGCATGTGGCCGGAAAACATGCCTTTGTTACGAGTTCCACATCAAGAAAAAAGATTTCACACGTTGGTGTGCAAGTATTATATCACGAGCCAGGGCTTCCGGTGGCACTAGCGACCGAAAGGAATGCTCCAGATTCCTGGACTTATGCTCTCTTGGATGCCTCGGATATTGTCTATGTTTTTAAGCCCTCCAATGGTTCCAACTTCGCATTAGTTCAAGAAGGTTTTTACTCATTGCCAAGAATCATAATGGAGATGTTACAAAAAATTGATATTGAGAAGCTCATTCAAAGTTACAATGAAGAAAGAAAGAAAAAAAAGTCGACCACTCATGAAGATAATGAGTAGTCAATCTTGTATTTTTTGTCTTCTTTTACTATACTACTCTTTATGAAATAACATAAAGATCCATCTCGATGCTTATTCAAGCATCTGCCTACTTATTCTTGCCTCTGAGAGCCAACCAGCGCGGTTGATAGCACTGCAGACCCGCGCTGGTGCCACACGGGGCCGGATATGGCCCTGAAACCGCTGCCTCGGCTGTTTTGGGAGGTTTCTGATGTAAAATGTCGGAATCGAAGATTCTTTTGAAATCTTCCCGGCGTCGCGGGCCAAAATGTCAGAATCCACATCAGAAACCTCAGTAGGGGCTTTCCGGGGTCCTAAAAGACTAGATTGATTCAAACCAGACAGACAGGTCAATCAAACACTATTACATAAATAAAATTAAATGGAAGGTACTACTTTCCTGCTAATTCTTGTCTTTTTGACAAGCGGGCTTTCAATTGTGAGGTCAAAGTCACATAGAACGGTCTCTATCATGATTTGAGTTTTACTCTGTTATACTTATTCCTCTTAATTGCATGTATTTACACATAGATTTCAATGATCGAACTGATTCAGTCTTTTGTTATTCAGTCTTTTGCTTGGAATCTGTTGAGTCTTTGAGATTTTTACAGTTGATTTTTATTGAAATTAGTTTATTGTTTGTTCAATTCTATGAATCAATGAGAACTTCTGTATTGCGTACTTTGACACATCGAGACATCTGACTAATTTGATTCAGTGTCACGAATCAATTGATGACTTTTTTGCTCATTTCATTCAAACAATATTTTACTTTTGTCCTGTGAGCAGGTGATATCAACTTACCTCAAAGCAGTTTGTTGCGGAGACAAGTCAATGTTCCAAAAATCAAGTTATATGTCATATTATCAATAAACTACACTGTTTATTTATCAGACCTTCGTGATTTGATTAAGTGAGATCACAAGGTCTACCCAAAAAAATGATGCGCAGATGCTGAATGGTACTGAGACTGCTTGGACTTCAGGCAGAGGGAAAGACGGCGCAATTTCAATGTTACAACACTGGACCTGTGTGTGTGCTCGGCCTGTGGTATGGTTAAGCTGTTTGGGTGCAAAAGTTGTGCTGAGAGATAGTTATTTAACCCTCTTCATAGTGAGATTGATAACCCATCCAATCAGATGGATGCATGTTGTAGTAAGTCTTAACAATCTCTGGGTACTGGTAAGTTAAAACTTGAATGGGGTGAGGCATAAGGATTTACAATAGAGGTGGTTTGAAGAAAGGACTTGTGGTAACTGAGGGTAGATGGGCAAGTAACCATGATTCTCAGATCGAACAGGGAGGTGTGAAACTGATTTGTAGATTTTCAGATCGGTCTGGGAGGTGGCAGATTGATCTGAGAGGTGGCAGATCGGTCTGGGAGGTGGCAGATTGATCTGAGAGGTGGCAGATTGATCTGAGAGGTGGCAGATTGATCTGAGCGCTCGCAGATTGATCTGAGAGGTGGCAGATTGATCTGAGCTCTCGCAGATCAATCTGAGTGATGTGGAAATCTTGGAACTTGTAGGGTCAAGACTTGACTTAATTTGAATGGAAAGAAAATCAACCAATATGGCTATAAGTAATATATGAATCGTTTTTAAGACTTTAAAGTGACTTGAACATGGTTGTGGAGGGGTCACTATTCTGCTCTAGATCATCTGTAGTGATCTAGCGCGGACAATTGGGTCATGGTCCGATGAAAAAGTGCCCTGTTTCATCGCATTGGAACTCGTGCGTAGTAGGCGCCACAGGTGGTTTTCTGGGATAAAGATTGAATCGCTTTCTCTGCCTTGGACTTCTTCTCAGTGTCGAAGTACATGGCCTTGAAATTGGTAATGAATCTATCAAACGTCACCGTCACAGCCGTGGCGTGATCGAGGAGCTCCCTCATCATAGGTTGGGCCCACGCGCTGGCGGCGCCTGTTAAATACGACAGAGAGAACACCACCTTGGTACAATCATCCGGAAATAAGTACGGGTGGGCCAACATGTACAGCTGGACTTGAGACGCAAAAACTTCCGGTGGGCTACCGCGGGTACCATCAAATTTGTCCGGGGTGGACACCTTAGGGCCCTTAGGAATAGGAGGAGCCTCAGGTTGAGTTGTCGCCAAAGGTACGGCGGTATGAGAGGCCAATGGCACATGTACACAACTTGATTTGGCAGCAGCTAATCATTCCTCACCTAGCCGGCTCCTTGCCTTGGCTTGCTCTCGCAGAGCCCGTTCTCCCGCTAATGAATTCTGTAGCTCGGTGATCTGGCGTTGGATGTCTTCCATCTCCTCGCTAGTCAGCTTGGTGACAGGTAGATGTGGAGGATCAGCGTCAACGAACAGAGTCTCAGATTTGCTATCCGGATCGTCGCCGCCTGGTACTCTGTACAAAGGAGACGTGGTTGGTTATTTGGATGGTGGAGTTTGGTGTAGGTTTGGAGTCGATGATGTTTCAATTCAGTTGTACAGGTCACTTAGAGTTTCAATTCAATGGCGTCAAGTTTAATCTAATACCAACACTTTGGTACGCTTGGTGAGATCCCTTTAGTTGAATGATAAATTTCTAATCTTAATTCAGTAAGGTTTCAATTCTAATTCAATATCTATTCTGGTTTAATTCTTCAATGTACAGTCAACTCCCTCAAAACCCATACCTCTTTATGGAATCCCAAAACTATGGGTTTTATGGGTGTATGGTTTTGGAGGATCTCCCTCATAACCCATAGATTAAGGTTTAGCAGGTAAAGTATGGGTTGAGAAGGAGATTTTTTTCAAAGAGTTGTTCAAAATATTCATTTCTATGTTGTGGTGTCATACAACAGCAGTAATATCATTGAAAACTATTGTAGTTATTTCTGATTAAAGAAGTCAGATACCAAAGCCTGCTTTAAAGAGTGTGTATGAACCACGCAAAAATGTCTGGTAGCAGCACAAATGGCAGGTTCAAAAGACTTTGCTTCGGATGTATCCTCATGCTTAACATACTTGGAAACAATAGAAAGAGATTGTTTGAAGGCGGAGTAGCTTGGGCGAGGAGGGGAAACCTCTATAATATTGGTCGTGATATTTTGATCTTCCTTAGTGTCTTGTTGAATAATCAATTCAAATATTTCCTCTACAGTCCATTGCTCTAATCCGCTAGAGTTCTCTCCCTGAGGATTGTGAAGCTCAGCAATTAACATTTTGTTCAGCCTTGGCTTCAGGATCCGAGACCTTTAAAAGGTTTGTGTCGGAGTCTGATTGGAGGCAATTAGGGTTGTCCCTTACCAATCCATTGGGATTATGATACACTGAATTTTGAGAGGTCTTTTGGGAGCATTTCGAGACACTCTTTGCTGAGAGATGATTGACAAGGTGGATTTTACAAAAAAATCAAATTTTGCACTTTCTGGTTATGGCTTTTGAACCTGGTCTTCCTAATAAAACCTATGGGTTATGGGTTTTAGGCCACTTTTCCCCGCCCATAAATTTTATGGACTCAATTTTCTATGGATTATCAGGGAGTATGGGATTACAGGGATATGGGTTTTGAGGGAGTCGACTGTATTACTAATCTTCTTTTGAATTTGATCTGTTGAAGTTTGTTAATGTATCACTAATCTTCTCTTATTCCTTTGAAGCCCGTCAAATGTTGAACCGACAATATGTTAAGGCCGTCAATGGGGATCTGGTGTGGGACGGGGATCAAGAGGTTTTGTCTATAAGATAGATTGTTGGTTGAGGAGAAATAGAAAGGTCTACAATCACTACGTGTACAACTAGAGTCTTCTGAACAACATGTGACATGTCATGTATCCCTTTCACTAGTAATTACCCGTGTTATAAGATCATAACATGTAGTGCCTTTCTTTGCCAGGCATGGGTCATTTTGACATCCCCTTTGAGACTTGGACAGTGTCTTAGGGTGACAAGATATCATTCTGAATTTTTTTGAACTGTCATGAGTCATTAAAATACAGTATATATATACATGGAAAGTTTAATATTTTCAGACCAATATTGTGTCACTCGGTCCCTCATTCACCTGAATTTAATACCATTTGAACTCAAATTTATTAGACAAGCGTAAGGGCAGTCTCTTTGCACAAACTGTTTGGATTTGAGGTTGAGAAAACTTTCATCTTTCATGCAGCTTGCCAATCCTATCACTGGAAAAAGGGAGCCACAGCAAATTCCTTGAAATCATTGAATGCCTTGGTGTACAAAACTCTTCCAAAGTCCACCAAGACAATTTGTGTGGCATTGGTGGCCACAGGGACAACATCATCAGTGAGTTCCATTGAGACACTGGATGTTGGGTTTGACTGTGAGTACCAAGAAAAAGGCTGAGTAAATCACTGGTCCCAGAAAAAGACACAACCACACTTGACTCTCACCCAAGCAACCAGGAAAACCCAGAACTCACAGATCCAACCCACACAAACAAATTCTTTCTGAGAAACTCTTAAAAATAAGATCAAATTTTGTAGAACACAGTTAAAAAACAAAAAACAGCCTTCCCACCTGCCCTAACATTACTATATAAAGCACCTGTGCGCACTGTAACCCACCAAGTGTATTGCATGATACAGATACATGTATCATCCAGTGTAGTCCGCAGCTAAGCATGTAGAATCTTGTAGCTTGTTATATACAACTGGGGTGACCTTAAAATCCCTCTAAGTCCCCAATTTCAGAAGGGGGGGCTTGCCAAACTTTACGCACCCAATAACTTATCACTACCACAGCCAACTTTATCACTCCTTCAGCCAATTTATAACTCTCACAGTCAAAAATATATTACTACCCAAGTATCCTACTCAAATCATCACGACTCAAGGGAAAAAAATTACTCCCACAAGCCATTCTCCTTACCTCAACTTGAATTATGACTACTTCATAAAAATCTCTCACTACCTCACTGCCCTATTGAAATCCCAAAATCCACTGTCACTACCCTCTCAAATCTTCAATCCTGTATTAGCAATACTACAATCTCGACAAATTCTACTCTCCTTCATTATAACTCCCTCATCTCAATCCCTCACTATATAATCTCACTACCTGACCTCACAACCTTTCTCCCAATATCAACTCTCAATATACATATAGGGTCACTTCAAACACTTAGTCACATCACTCAATTCAATAATTTATCCCCCAATCCATAATTAAACCACGCACAATCTCCACACCAACACACTACAGCCTTCCTCTCCGAGTAACTCAGTCATGCTGCGTTCAGGAAGACAGAGAATCCCAGCAGCCCCCGCCTCTTCAGACACAGACAAATCTGAACCCAGCCATACCACCACATGCCGTCAAAAGGCCCCTAAAAACTCTCGACCAGCAAAGGGTCCTTCCCGAGCATCAAAGGCTCCAAAAAGTTGCTCTGAAGTACAAGCCAAAGCATCACCCCCTCCTCTACCACGGCCCAACAACAAGCGACCTCGACTCTCAGATGAAGACAATGATCAAGAACACCTGCGTCATTCCGAGGACCCAAGAACCCTCACACCCAACCTGTCAAATTATCGCCAGTTAGGACTTCAATGGGGCCAAGCCTACGCTGAGGAGCAACTAGCATCCCTTTCAGTACCCAAAAACAATTGACCATCAGCAAGTGGATTATTTGAAGCACAGAGCCTTCAATCTCAATACCAGGTGGATAAAACAATGCTTTGCATAGTCTTAAAATGTAGCCGCAAGGTGATGGATGAAGTGTTGTAAGTATAATCCTGCAGTGTATTGATGCCTTGCGTCTCAAAGCTTATGGATGCTTTTCTTCCTTCCACAGGTTAGAAGGACCCCTTGCTTGAGAGCCCAACATGTACACTAACTACCAGACCTATAGTGTCACAGCCACCACAACCCAAAGTAAGCCCTTTGTCACAATTTGAGGCCATCTCAACACTGACTTGACTTCTCATTTGCCATTATATCAGTGCCTGGCAAAGCTGTGTCCCAAGGCTTTGCAGAACGCAACACCACAGTCGGCACCACCTGGTCTACATTCAACCAAGATGAACAAGTGGTATTCACTCCACGCCTTTTTGAACCATTATGTATTGTCACCAGTGAAGTGTATGCGCTTACTCAGAAGCCCATCGGCCTTGCCCCTATCCCCAAAGGCAAACCTAAAAAACCTACTTCCACCGTTCACTCAGGCCTCAATGATCTCAGCAAGGAAGAATTGGACAAGTACATTCCTATCTTTGAGCAACTGGTCAACCAGCGTAAAGTCTCACTGGACATCCACAAAGGACGCCTCTGGAGGCACAGCGGTAAGTCAAGAAACCGTTCATTGGAGAAGTTAAGGTTGCACGAGATTAGCAAAGTTGTCCACCAGGTATTTTATCTCAGTTGCATACATCACTTGAGAGCCATACTCACACATAACAATGATGCAGCTTCTCACCCTCAAGAATCATTTCAACCTCCATTTCCACCTATTGTTAGCCAGTTGGACTCCCGGATCCCCCACTTCTCAAGCCCTTTTCCAGGACGAACACTCGTCTTGCCTGCGGTGGACTTTGATGCAACAAAAAAACCATCTCCTTGAGTGCTTTGCATTTGAAGCAACCAAGGCCCCTGATCACCTGCGTGCCGTCAAAAATGAGCGCAAACCGCTTTCTGAACACCTGTGTCTACTAGACGCTTCGGATAGTATCCGAAAGGAAACATGTAATTTCCATCGGATACTGTCCGGAACGCCCCCTACCGACGCGCCGACGCTCCCGACGCGTCGGATCAAAGATTCTTATATTGGTCATGATGACCTATACATATGCAATTTGCATACCATCACCCATATGAGACTTATATTGATGTATATGTATGTATGTGAGAATTACAATCACTCACACGTGAATTACAATCACTCACACGTGAATTACAATCACTCACATGTGAATTACAATCACCCACATGTGAGTCATCATCACATATATGTAATTTACAATTCACCCATATGTGAATCACAATGCACATATGGTTTATCTTGATTTATAAATTTGGTAACATTCACCCATATGTGAATCATCATCACATACAGTCACCCGCATGTGAATTAAATCTACATATATATGAATGTACCTTCCAAATATCTATAATCAACTTAGTCTACACATACATATGAGATTTGGATCTACATATCTGAGCTAACGCTTAAGCAACATCACCCAGATGTGACTGTCATTCACCCAGATGTGACTGTCATTCACATATGGGTGAATTCCATTCACATATGTGTGAATTCCATTCACATATGTGTGAATGTCATTCACATATGGATGAATTCCATTCACATACGTGTGGATTTCATTCAAATCTGAGCATTCACCTGAGGGTGAATTTCATTCACCCATATGTGAATGTCATTTACATACGTGTGCATTTGATTCAAATCTGGGTGAATGACATTCACACCTATACAAAGGACAGTCACACAAAGATGAGACTTTGATCTACATATCTGAGCTAACGCTTAAGCAACATCAAACATGTATGTGAATGTCAGTCACCCATAACATATGTTGCTTACATTCACATATGGGTGACTGTCATTCACATATGTGTGACTGTCATTCACCCATATGTGACTGTCATTCACATACATGTGAATGGCATTCACCCATATGTGAATTACATTCACATACATGTGAATAACATTCACATCTAGGTGAATGACATCACATATGGGTGAATGCCATTCACTGTGAATGTAATTCACATATGGGTGAATGCCATTCACATGTATGTGAATGACATTTACATACATGTGAATGTCAGTCACCTATGGGTGAATGTCAGTCACCTATGGGTGAATGTCAGTCACCTATGTGTGAATTTCATTCACATCTGGGTGAATGTCATTCACCCATAGGTGACTGACATTCACATGTATGTAAATGTCATTCACACATAGGTGAATGCCATTTACATACGTATGCATCTGATTCAAATCTGGGTGCATGACATTCACACCTATACAAATGACAGTCACACATACATGAGACTTTGATCTACATATCTGAGCTAACGCTTAAGCAACATCAAACATGTATGTGAATGTCAGTCACCCATAAAATATGTGGCTTACATTCACACGTATGTGAATGAAATTCACACATAGGTGACTGACATTCACATGTATGTGAATGACAATCACCCATATGTGAATGACATTCACACACATGTGAATTACATTCACACACATGTGAATGACATTCACACACATGTGAATGACATTCACATACATGTGAATTGAATCCACATCTGGGTGAAAGTCATTCACATATGGGTGAATGCCATTCACGTATGGGTGAATGCCATTCACATATGGGTGATTTTCATTCACATATGGGTGACTGTCATTCACATACATGTGAATGTCAGTCACCTATGTGTGAATTTCATTCACATACGTGTGAATTTCATTCACCCATATGTGAATGGAAATCACCCATAGTCACTCATATGTGAATGACATTCAAGCCTATACAAATACAGTCACACATACATGAGACTTTGTCCTACATATCTGAGCTACCGCTTAAGCAACATCAAACATGTTTGTGAATGTCAGTCACCCATAACATATGTTGCTTACATTCACATATGGGTGAATGACATTCACATATGGGTGAATGTCATTCACATATGAGTGAATGTCATTCACATATGGGTGAATGCCATTCACATACATGTGAATTACATTCACATCTAGGTGAATGACAGTCACATATGGGTGAATGCCATTCACATATGGGTGAATGACATTCACACATATGTGAATGACATTCACCCATATGTGAATGTAAGCAACATATGTTATATATACATGAATGGCATTCACCTATATGTGAATGACATTCACCCATATCTGTGACCACAATTTTGATTCAAGTGGGCTACATTCATTCACGCATATGTCCATCTACATTGTGGTGAATGGTTTCACATCCATAAGTGGGACTCTCTGCTCTCATAGCAAACACTTCATTTGATGTATTCTTATAACAGAATTCATGACTTGCCTTAACTTCATATAGTGGTATATTCTTCACACACGAATCCTGAATCATTATGAATCTTTATTATATATCATCAATGATTGGTATTCTTATCTAGCTCAATTACAAGGGTATAGTAGTCTATTTAAGATGGGAGAGAAAGGAGCATATTTAATCATTCATCATCCGAGATTTCTTCTCTTGGACAATTAGGAGCTGTGACTGAATTACATTCCTTGCGCCATTTTTTGTAAACCTGAATATTATCCACAAAGATTCCTTCCCATTTCTCGGCTTCAGATGATCTCAATCTTGTCCAGTCCGGATGTATATAGGGAATTGGGAGGTCGGGAGATAAGTAGTCCAGTTCAAGTGAAATACAATGAGTTTTTTGGATCACTGCAAGTATGATGGGGTTTGGGTCAGTATCCGGTTCTGGAGGTTCAAAAAAAGGTGGTGTAGTAAGGCATGCAGTCACTTCTCCAGTGTATGATATCACTGGGCGCTTATAAGTATTGGCTATAACACAACAACCCCCTGGGATTGGATACCACAATTTGTACGGCGCGTGTTCCTTGTCAGGGTTTGTGAGAATTGAGAGCATTTTCTTGACCGAGGTTTTGGATTGGCTGAGTTTTGGTAAGTTGATTCTGTACCAATCGTAGTTCGCCTGGACATGGGCCGCCATCTCCCCTCGCACTTTCCACGCCTCGTCCTCGTCACGACCCAGTGATACTGCTACAGAACCAAAAGCACATAGACCATTACCCTTTACATTTGTGGCCTTCTTGACAAACGGATAGATGATATTCGGTAGACTTGAGAGGAAGTGCCATTTCTGTTTGGAATTGTCAGTATCCAACGACAATCAAAATGAAATGAGGATTTACTTACAATCAACACTCGATCTGATGGGGAGGCATTTAAGATTTTCTTTTGGATGTTGTTTTGCTTTTTTTTTTGGTGGGTTTTGGCTGTAGCGGTAATGTTTTCCAGCGAATACTGAAGTATTTGTAAGACAGCTTATCTGCTTAATCAATTAAATCAAGACTTACATCATCAGATGGTTTCTTTCTCTTCGGGTTTGGCTGATTCTACATCAAAACCCTGTTAGTAATCTGATAATAGCTGCTGGACAAAGAGGAGTCCTTACATGATCGTAACTCTGAGATGTGGCACGTCTAGTTTTGCGAGTGCCACGACTTAATTCGTTGATCTTGTCAACACGGTTGACTTCAGAGGTTTTCTGAGCACGGGTGGTTCTCGGTGACTGAGTCTCACTCTCTGAAGTGAGCGGAGAGTCACCTCGAGGAAGAGCCTGGCTTTGAAGGTTGATCTCTTTGCTTGGTTTTCTCGCAATGATTTCTTGTTCGTCTGCTGGTTTTGGATCGGCTGGGTGTCCTTGATTCATATTCGAGGAGGATTCCTGCTCAGGTCCTTCATCCGCTTCTGGAGAAGCAGCCTGGGCATTTTGAGCTTCTGCTTCCTACAAAATAAACGCGACGAAGGTAATGATTAGTGATTAAGATACTGATTGAAATAAAGATAACGAGTAGAAGTATGGACTGAATGAATCAAACTCTTAACCTTATTATTTGCTTTAGGTTTCATCTGCGAACTGGAATTGTCAGCCTTTAATGATGTGACTGCACGTTTTGCTTGACATCCTTCAACCTTTATTGAGCAAGGTTTTTGGTCAAGATTAGCTTCTCATTCAGAATCACTAACTAGAAATTTAACAAATAAAAGACTCACCTTTTGAAGTTCTCTACATCCGGATGGCCTGACAACCGATTCGGCTATTTCACAATCCCGCAAAAATCGATCCAGGAGGCCTTTTCTAGTTTCGGGGTCAAGCCTTCCCATCGCAGTGATCAGATCCTCGTATTCATCGGGAAGGTTAGATTCAGTAAGATCAATATGAATCATATCGCTTCTTTGCTTTCGTTTCTTGACGGGTTTGGTTGAGGAAGATTCGGGAAGTTTAGGTGGTTTGAGGTTGGGGATGGGACCGTGATCGTGTTTGGGGTTCTTGATGTTAATAGTCCACGTGGTTAACTTTGAATCATACTCCACAATGACACCAAAGGGACAAGTCGGAATGGCGTGTGAGGGGTTTTCAGCTTGGGCGATCAGTTGCTTTCGATTGGGGCCTAGAGCGCACTTCCACTTAGTAAAACGCGGTTTGCTATCAAGGGTTGTTACTGCGTATTGATGGGTGAAGGCGAAGTTCTTCAGGTAAATCTCGGCCTCGGCGCGCGTAGCATAAGACCCACCCCCATTTGGGCAGGGAATTTCGGCTACATCCGCATCAGGTGGAGGAATCGTATCCGCATGGGTGCTGGTATCGGGTTGGTTGTTCAGAGGTGAAGGTTGATCATCTTGAAGAGGTTCCATCTGAGCCATTTTGAGTGATTTGATGAAACGAATGTGAGTGAATGGAGTGAAGGGGATGATGAGGAAAATTTTGATGTTGAAGGCGGGGCGACACGTCAAAAGTCGATTCACCTCAGCTTTCACACGTACCTTTCACCAGGTGTAAGATTGAAACACACTATGTGATTCAATTTCATCTATCACGCAAGTGTGATTCTCAATCACACTTGCGTGATAGATTGGTGCGATCAATCTATCACACAAGTTTACACATGGGTGAATACAATTCACCCATGTGTGACTTATTTGTGACTAACAATCACCTATGGGTGAATTCAAGTCACACCTATGTGACCTATGTTCACGCATATGTGAACATAGGTCACATAGGTGTGACTTGAACTCACCCATAGGTGACTGAAATTCACCCTTATGTGACTGTAAGTTGCACACATGTACCTCATATCCGTGACTCTATTCACCTCTGTGTGAATGTATGTCACACTGATGTGACAGATGACTATGACTCAAGACTGGGTGAATGTCAATCCAACTACGTGTGACTTTCAGTCACATTCACCCATATGTGACTGACAGACAGTCACAAGTATGTGATTCACCCATGGGTGAATGTGATTCACACAAGTGTGACTTCCATTCACCCATGGGTGAATCACATTCACACATGGGTGAATCACTTTCACACAAGTGTGAATGACATTCACACATGGGTGAATCACATTGACGCATGGGTGAATCACATTCACACATGGGTGAATCACTTTCACACAAGTGTGAATGACATTCACACATGGGAGAATCACATTGACGCATGGGTGAATCACTTTCACACTTGGGTGAATCACATTCACACTTGGGTGAATGACATTCACACTTGTGTGAATGTGATTCACACATGGGTGAATCACATTCACACTTGTGTGAATGTGATTCACCTACTTGTGACTGTCAGATATTTGATTGTACACATACTGACTGGGAGTTACAAGCCATGTAACTCTATGTGTGATCCTTCATCACACTTGCTTGATACCTTTGTGCAATTGATTCAAATATGTACAGTTTACACATGGGTGAATATAATTTTATATTCACCCTTGTGTGAGTCACTTGTGACTACCAATCACCCATGGGTGAGTTTAAGTCACCCCTATGTGACCTATGTTCACGCATATGTGAACATAGTTCACATATATATTCTCAGTCATCCTCCTACAAGTGCCTGTCCGTCACACCATATGTGACTGACAGACAGTCACAAGTATGTGAATGAGATTCACACATGGGTGAATGTGATTCACCCATATGTGAATGAGATTCACCCATGCGTCAATGTGATTCTCCCATGTGTGAATGTCATTCACACTTGTGTGAATCTCATTCACCCATGTGTGAATGACATTCTAATTTTATATTCACCCATGTGTGAGTCACTTGTGACTAACAATCACCCATGGGTGAGTTTAAGTCACCCCTATGTGACCTATGTTCACGCAGGTGTGAACATAGGTCACATATATATTCTCACTCATCCTCCTACAAGTGCCTGTCCGTCACACCATATGTGACTGATAGACAGTCACAAGTATGTGAATGTCATTCACCCACATGTGAATCACATTCACACGTATGTGAATTACATTCACCCATGTGTGAATGACATTCACCCATGTGTGAATCACATTCACCCATGTGTGAATCACATTCACCCATGTGTGAATCACATTCACCCATGTGTGAATCACATTCACCCATGGGTGAAATTCTCAGCCTCCACCTACAAGTGCCTGTCCGTCACATATGGGTGTTTTACTATAACATGTGGGTGACAGTCAGTCACATATGGGTGAATCATATTCACACATGGGTGACTGTTAGTCAACTTAAACTCAAATAAGCAACTCATTCATATTTGTCTAGCATGATAAGAACTACTAACAACGCTGAAGATTTATGAAAAAAAAATTGACTTTCACTAGCTCTACAATGTTAAGGAGCACTACTAACAAGACATTCTAGAGTTAGGGGTTTGGCTTTGACCAAAAAATCCAAGTTTCAAAATAAAAAAAGGAAGAAGTAGGAGGTAATATCAAATAAGAGGATTTTCGAGGATGAATTTGTTCAAACCCAAAATTCAATATTTCTTCTTCTTGTTATCCTGCACCAATAACTTCTTAGATTCACGTTCTTCCCTTTTCTTAGCCTGCTCCTCCTTTCTTAATTCTTCTTTTTCAAAAGCATTATCATACTTTGTGTCAAATTCTTCCTCATAAGTTTTGACTCTTTCTTTACAATAAATGTTCCATTCTAAATCACTCATACCCTTTTTTTTTCACCTAGGAGTTTGATACGCTGGACCAATGATTCTGAAATTTGACATGATGAGCCATATAAAGTCACTAAACTCGATTTGTGTGGAACAACCTCACCTTCAGCATCATATGCTATTGAGGACGTAGTATAATGTGGTATCTGAAACGCAAATTATTCAGCTCTTTTTGATCTTCCAATATATATCAAAAAAACTCACTGTTGTATCCCATAACAGATCATACATACCATTACATACCCCCATCACCACCTCAATACCGAAATCATCTACACAAAATCTTGAACCAGCAACTTCTCCCAGCTTGACTGACTTCTCCCCAACTTGAACCCCCTCCTCCGTATCATATGGTAGCCCACTGCCACGAATAATCATTCCCCACATCCCAAACGCATATCTGGTATGATCTTTATCAGTATGAGAATGATTACAAAAGCCATCACATGTCACAACTAGGTTAGAAGCAAATACTGATCCGTTTCGGGTGTCTTGCCATTCCAAGGAATCGAATCCTGGGACGTTTGCTTGAAGTCCAAGGGAGAGATTGGTTTGGAAGACAGAAAGAGATAAAGATGAAAACAGTTCTGCCCAGAAATCCCGAATCTGATGGAATTCAACCATCCTTTCCTTGTCACTAAGAATTCGTCCACTATTTGCAGAAGTAAATGCACTGAGACAATAAGGCCCTAAAGCAATTCATACAAAAATGAATAAGAACTAATGTTGATGACAGATGAATAAGATTAAGTGATTTAGAAGAAGTGATTACCTGCAGTTTTCCCTTTCTCACAACCACCTCTCCAACCACAACACCCCATCCATCCTGAATACTCATCATCATATTCACCCGCCTCTTTATTATCATGTTGAAGAGAACAATGGATCTTGCATTGATTTCGTGCACGTGCATGTTGAAAAGTAGTTGATACAGAATGGTTATACTTCTGTCTAAGTGAGCTATCCATATCTTTAAAAGGCGTACATCTTACCACCATGACTATTGAGAGATCCTTTTTATTAATAACAACAACCGTTCCGGTTACAATCTTGACGGTTTTTCGTTCGGGTTGTTCAGGTTGGTCTTTTAGACTATAACGAAATACAAATCTAGTATCAATCGGTAATCCAAGATCTCTAACAAGATTTCTTTTCATTTTGGTTCGCTTGGCATGATTACGGGCGTAAGAGTTGGTGAGAGCCTTCTCCTTGCGATATTTCGTCTTGGATTTCAAGTAGCTTGGTGAAGTTTTCGACTTGAAACTTGAGATCTTAATGCCTGCGTTTTTTTTCCGTTGGTTACTCCTTGAACGAGTCATGCTGAGTAAGGGACTAGTAGAAGAGTGCGTTTGAATTAACAGAGATCAAAATTTGAAAACCCTTGCTAAACAGTAGGCCGAATTCTCCCGGTTCGTAGTACGGAGTCCGACAACGAGGAGAAAACAGCAGCTAACTGATGGGTAATGATGGAATGGGAGGTGGCTGATGCAAGGTCTGTTGGTTCTGTAGAATGAGGTGTGTTGATGCTGGGTTTTTATGTTCGCTTAGAACACATGAAAATTTGTTCAATACAGAAATTGCAAATTTTCATGTACAAATGGCAAGGTGGTGGTTCTGACTTAAGGGTTGTTAACCTAACCCTAAATTCAGAACTAATTCAAATTATAAAAATTCGATTTCTAAACTTCAACCAATCTGATACAAGAAATTCAATCACCTGAGATGGATGTCAAGATGTCTTACCTGCAGTATGAGGAGCTCGATCTGCAAGTCCTTCCTCATACAATCAAGCGATTGAAGGACGACCTTGAGCCTGACGTCAAGCATCACATTTATCAACACTTCATCAACACTTCCGACTCCAATGAAGCATGCCGAACTGCGTATGAAAACTTTTGGATGCAAATGCATGCAATAATTGTAAGTTTGACTCTTGAGCTCTGCAATCATGTGGAGATTTGAAGTACTTACCCCTTTTGTGCAAAGTTATCTTCAAGAAACAATGTGTCCTATTCAACTGCAAACACTGGGATTCGACAACAACTTCGAAAAAAGCAACAGAGTAGAAAGCATCAATTACGAAGACAATCCACATCATAGGCAAGAATAAACTCCATGCAGTTTGTCCTTTACTTTCAATTTATAATGCAACATCGTCATAACAACATAATCCTCTATGTAGGATGTAGGCAAATTTCCCCAGATTTTGCATTCAGCCATATGCCGTAGGTTGTCTTTACTAGTGTAGCCACCGGTTGAAATCTGCTATGAAATCAATTAGTATACATAGTCTCCCAACCAGAGTGAATTGTGTCCCAACATGTGTGTAATAGCCCAAGTATTACAAATTAAGACCTTCCATGGTCGAATATAATGTCTGTCCCAACTTAATGGAGTGTAATGTCACAACTAGAACAAACAAAGCACATCCAAGTACAAACCTACTGGGAATATCTTAGATTTTCTATACTCCATAAGCACATATTCTATGCTTGTGTATCACCCAAGAAAGCAAATAAACTTATGGATTGACTTCATCAGAGATAAGGGTGACAACATCATGATTTAAACTTATTCCCTTTTAGGCAATAAAATATGTTTACACCACAACTTTTTCCAATGGTGCACCAGACCAAAAAAAAGTGTAGATAATGTATGTTTACACCACAACTTTTTCAAATGGTGCACCAGACCAAAAATAAGTGTAGATTTGGAATCAGGCACCTTTACTTACCCTATGACACACCTGTCACATGATCCAGAACACATGCTCTTTGGTAATTTGATCATGCATCATATTACCAAACAGTAACACTTGCCAATGTATGATTACACCACAGCTTTTTCAAATGGTGTACCAGACCAAAAGTAAGTGTAGATTTGGAATCAGGCACCTTTACTTACCCTATGACACATCTTTCACATAATCAGGAACAGCTGCTCTTTGGTAATTTGATCATGCATCATATTACCACACACTTACTCACATACCTGATTGTAAATGACACAACTTTTTCAAATGGTGTACCAGACCAAAAGTAAGTGTAGATTTGGAATCAGGCACCTTTACTTACCCTATGACACATCTTTCACATAATCAGGAGCAGCTGCTCTTTGGTAATTTGATCATGCATCATATTACCACACACTTACACACATACCTGATTGCAAATGTATGATTACACCACAACTTTTTCAAATGGCGCACCAGACCAAAAGTAAGTGTAGATTTGGAATCAGGCACCCTTACTTACCCTATGACACATCTTTCACATAATCAGGAGCAGGTGCTCTTTAGTAATTTGATCATGCATCATATTACCAAACAGTAACACTTGCCAATGTATGATTACACCACAGCTTTTTCAAATGGTGTACCAGACCAAAAGTAAGTGTAGATTTGGAATCAGGCACCTTTACATACCCTATGACACATCTTTCACATAATCAGGAGCAGGTGCTCTTTAGTAATTTGATCATACATCATATTACCACACACTTACACACATACCTGATTGCAAATGTATGATTACACCACAACTTTTTCAAATGGTGTACCAGACCAAAAGTAAGTGTAGATTTGGAATCAGGCACCTTTACTTACCCTATGACACATCTTTCACATAATCAGGAGCAGGTGCTCTTTAGTAATTTGATCATACATCATATTACCACACACTTACACACATACCTGATTGCAAATGTATGATTACACCACAACTTTTTCAAATGGTGTACCAGACCAAAAGTAAGTGTAGATTTGGAATCAGGCACCTTTACTTACCCTATGACACACCTTTCACATAATCAGGAACAGCTGCTCTTTGGTAATTTGATCATGCATCATATTACCACACACTTACTCACATACCTGATTGTAAATGACACAACTTTTTCAAATGGTGTACCAGACCAAAAGTAAGTGTAGATTTGGAATCAGGCACCTTTACTTACCCTATGACACACCTTTCACATAATCAGGAACAGCTGCTCTTTGGTAATTTGATCATGCATCATATTACCACACACTTACTCACATACCTGATTGTAAATGAAAGTTTACACCACAACTTTTTCAAATGGTGTACCAGACCAAAAGTAAGTGTAGATTTGGAGTCAGGCACCTTTACTTACCCTATGACACACCTTTCACATAATCAGGAACAGCTGCTCTTTGGTAATTTGATCATGCATCATATTTGGACACACGTAATACCTGATTGTAAATGAAAGTTTACACCACAGCTTTTTCAAATGGTGCGCCAGACAAAAAGTAAGTGTAGATTTGGAATCAGACACATTCACTTACCCTATGAGACACCTTTCACATAATCCATAAAAGGCTCACTTGGGAAAATGTGTCATCAACAATCTGACCTGATTGCAAATGGGTTTTTCAACCCCATTTGCTCTTTCAAATTTGAGACTCTAAAAAGAGTGTTTATTTGAACTCATGGATCTTGTTGTCTCAAGTGATAGGCCTTTCACATCATCTGTAAAAGTTCATCTTTGAGAATATGCGAAAACAGCTATTCACACATTCACCATGTTGAATGTCAACTCACACTAGGGTGAATTTCAACTCACACTAGGGTGAATTGAAATTCACACTAGTGTGAATTTCATTTCACCCTAGTAAAACATTCTATTTGTTAAATCAGACAGGTCATAGACCATATTTGTGTGGAACAATTATCCATTTTCATTTCAATCATACCCCAAATAAAACTTTAATGTGGGTTGTAGTATATACATTTTAATGAAATCCCGTGGTTTTCATTCTTCCTCCTCAATATCACCAACTCCAATCCACTCCTCCTCCTCCACAGTCTCCATCATATCATTTATAATCTCATCATTATCATCCTGGGTCATCATAACTGGTGCATCAGTATGATTGATCAAGTCATTGCCTTCCGTCTCTGAATTACCCACATCTGAGGAGGCTGTTGCCTTTTGCAATCTGAAAAGGTTATTCTGAACATCACTGAGCCACAGACTCCTTCGACTGTTCATACCATTAAAGCCTAGCTTCAAAACATCTTTTGGAAGGGATGAACCTGGCAATTGAATTATTTTGATGTTGTAAGTCTCAAGTAAGACAGATTCTGGGTTGGGACAACGAGGAAATCCTTGATCTTTGCCAATGAGTTTACCTGAGGCCAATCAGAGACACATGTCAGGTCAATCTGAGTTATATAACAATGGATCCATGCTTACTGAAGATGGGTCGTAGCAATCCAGCAAGGTCACTCTTTACTTTATCACCAGGGTCGGGTTTTCGAGCCTTTTCACTGGACAACATAACACTTCCTCCAATAGTTTGAGCTACCACCTCCGCAACAGAAAGCCCCTGAGCTCGTGCTGCAAATACCGTTGAGAAATTACTTTTTTTATTGACATATAGCGCCATTTCTTCGTGAGAGGTGAACTCTCGGCACCAGCCTGGGGCAGCGTTGGACCTCTCACTTGAAGCATAAGTGCTACAAGCCAGGAGGTAATAGGCGAAACTCATATTGTTGGAATCGTTTTCTAACTATGGAAGAAAGAATAAACCTATTAAAAGGAAGAAAAGAAAGTTGAAGATCTCAAATTGCTTACCTGACTGTGAAGACGCTCTATACATTTGAGAGACTGACGGTTGTAATCGGGTAAGCTAGGTCCATGAGGAACTCCAGCTGCAGCCTTTGCAAATTCCTTTGCCACCTTTTCTTTATTCACAACCTTGTCGTACAAAACTTGAGCTTGAGCTAGTTCTGTAGGATTGAGAGAAAAAAGGTCCTCCTCTTCATCTTCATTGTCAATATCTTCTTGAGGAGGTGGAGCAAGGCCGGAAAGACGATAAAACACTGCAGGATGAAAAACTATGTGTTGTTCTTCCGGGAGAGCAGTCCAGATCTTCCCAAGATCACGGTTTCTTTTGGCAAGAATGCCTTTGCCGCCTTTAGGAGGCACTAAGAAACCAAGAAGATGTGGAGATTATAAGCATATAAATAAACTATGTGATGAATATTAAGCTTGATAATATACGTACTTGGATGCTGATCAATTTCCTTACTGTACCTTTTCCATATTTGATATCCTCCAGATTTTCGGCGTCCTCCAAGCTCACCTCTTTATGGATAGATTTGAATTAGTCCATTTTGAGATTGGTGCAATGTAATCTGTGGGTACTCACAGTGCTTTGTCAAGAGTAAATTTACTGATGTTTCCCATCAGTGCAAGCATTGCCTTCTGGTGTTTGTATAATTTGCAAATGGCCTGAGCTTCCTTCAAAATGTTGGGTGGAACAGCTGTACCCCTCGTCTTTTGTGATCGTTCAAGTACAGCTATACGATGAGGTGGCCATTTGTCTAGTTCAGTCTTATAATCATGGATAGTTGGTAAGATGACTTTTTGTCGCTCAGTAGGGTCTTCTTCTTGTTGGATCTGGTTAGAAGTGCGAGGAAGGCGTTGACTGTGGATGTGATTTTCAGTATATTGATGACTGGATTGTGGAAAGGCCTGAAACTGGTTTTCAAGGCGTTGAAACAGGTCTGCATCTTCAAAACCTATGTCATTATTGGTAGGTTGACCACTGGTGCTGGATTGATTGGGTCGGAGTTGAAGTTGAATGTCCGGGTCAGAATCAAATTCAGGTGAGTCATCTTCATCATCACTAGGATTGTCTGCGTTGTTACTAGAGAAACTCCTTCTTTTACGTGTAGTCAAGTTCAGGTTTGATGTTGATGACCTTACCATGTGTTTCTGATTTCGTCCAGGTTGGGAGGATGAAGGCAAGATGGAAGACTCAAAAGAAACTTTGCGACTTGATCGTGAGTTCCTTCTGGCTGGCTGTGCCCGAGCTGGGGCTGTTGGGGCTGCAGTGGGCTGAGAGCATGAGCGGGTGGAATATGGCATGGTTCCAAAGGGCTACAGAAAGAAACTGCTGGAGGACGGTAGGTAGGTAGCGACGTTGATGGGGATGAGTTGTGGAAGTGACAGTTGTGGAAGTGACAAAGGTAAATGGTGAGATAGAAGGAAGTGGAAGGGTATAGGTTTTTTTTGAGTGGGGTCTCTAGGCGCTGCTGCTCACATGGACATGAGGGTCTACAAACAATTGAATTGGTACAAATTCAAATATGGGGTACATATTCAAGGTGTATATACATATACAGCTATACAGCTCAAACCAGAATCCCAGAGGTTTTTTTTGAACTTAGGTTTAGGGGCCGCTCCTCATATGGAAATGAGGGTGTCCAAACAATTGAATTGGTACAAATTTGAATATGGGGTATATATATTCAAGGTGTATATATATACAGCTATACAGCTCAAACCAGAATCCCAGGGAAATCTAAGAATTAGATTAGATGAGAAACGAATAAGTTGGGGGTGGCATAACCCATGTCTCTCTCAGTGATTGGTCTATACAAATGTATAATGTATAGACCTATATGGAAGACAGGTGCTATTGACCTGTCTGTGGATTTTTCAAGGGAAACAAGGGAGAGATAATGAAAAAAGTTTCTCCCACTCGTTTCATTGGCATTTTTTTTCCCATTTTAAAAACTCATCCATATTAGTTTTGACTCAACATATCACCATTTATTTTCATCATATCATCCTATTTCTATCTAATTGATCATGGGCAAGAAAGGAACCGCAGTCCAATGCCCACTTGGTGTAGCCCCAAAAAAGCGGCGTGTAAAGAATGTAGCTGAAGGCTCAGCAATAATTGTTGACAAGGTTGAGGCGAGTGAAGCTCAATATGTCAATGACCGTCTCATTGAGATTGATCAAGCCCTTATGGCAGTTCAGGATCCGATTCCAGGGAATTCTCAAGCTCAAGCAAATCTTTTCAATGCAGAAGAAAACAACGACATGCTCTATGGGGACACTTATAACCACATTGATGAATTTCTGCCTGCTCAGAATCCTGCAGTGGCACCTGAATTGAATGTCACTTTTGAAAATTATATACAAGGAGCATTTTACAAAAGCAAAAAGATGACTGAAAATAAAAACTGGAAGAAGGCCCTGCCGGATATGTTCATCACCTACATGACACTTTCACAAGAAAGTTCTCAATGGGGTGATATCAACAAGTGGAACTATGATCACAACAAGCAATGTTGTTGTGGTGCGGGAAACCAGAAAACACGGAAGGTGGATATGTTAGATATTTTGGGTGAGTGCCCTTCTTGAAACTATTACATTTGTTTTCAATCAATGTTCAAATATCCAATGATGACATAGAGCGGAAACAAGTAGAAATCATTTTCTGTAAATGTACCTTGGATCAAGTATGTCTTGTCAGGATGGGATACATTGGAGGATCAGCAGTTCATCCTCAAACCGCATACTCAATCAGGCTACTTAGGATGCATCATTCCTTTTGGAAGTATTGCACCGTGAGGACCCAAGGCTTTGCGCTTGGATTGGATGAATTCCTGGACCCAGCAAATCCACTTATTTTGGTTGGAAAAACAAATCAGGCTAGTAATTCTCTTGTCTCTTTACAAACTCTTATATTCATAATATACTAACAAGTTACAAAGGTGCATTTTAAGCCTCGACGTTGGCGGAAAACCCTGTCTTCGGCAATTGATGCATATAGATATATCCTGCGCAAGCAGAAGGAACTTACAATATGTGCATTGTATCTCACTGCGTTGGATCAACTCGCTATGAACTGTCCAAGATGTTTTGGGCCACTTCAAGCAAAGCCAGACACTGGTGAGAGTGATTATCACGTCTGCACTGACGGAAACTTTCAACATCGTCGACATCTTGCGGCGAGCCAGGAGTATGAGGAAATTGAAATGGAGAATCCTCCTCTCTTCCTGGACAATAAAAAGGTTGAAGAGTGGAGGATGCGAACTGGTGGTAAAGATCCACGTGGGGTTGGGGTATGTACATTATCATTATCATCAGCTATAAAGAATTGTACGCCTGATCCAGGGTGAATGACATTCACATCTGGGTGAATGACATTCACATCTGGGTGAATGTCATTCACATATGGGTGAATGTCACTCACATATAGGTGAATACCCAGATGTGAATGAAATTCACCCATATGTGGATGGAATTCACCCATATGTGAATGTCATTCACCCATATGTGAATGACATTCACCCAGATGTGAATGTCATTCACCCAGATGTGAATGACATTCACCCAGATGTGAATAAAATTCTCATCTGGGTATTCACCTATATGTGAGTGACATTCACCCATATGTGAGTGACATTCACCCAGATGTGAATGACATTCACCCAGATATGATTTGCATTCACCTATATGTGAATACCCAGATGTGAATGACAGTCACATACGTGTGAATGTCATTCACATCTGGGTGAATGTCATTCACATATGGGTGAATGTCATTCACATATGGGTGAATGTCACTCACATATAGGTGAATACCCAGATGAGAATTTTATTCACATCAGGGTGAATAAAATTCACATTAGGGTGAATAAAATTCACATCTGGGTGAATGAAATTCACCTTAATGTGAATCACATTCACCCTGATGTGAATTTTATTCACCCTGATGTGAATAAAATTCTCATTTGGATCACACTGGGGTGAAGGGGCTTGCGCTTTATCTGATATGAAATTTGTTTATTTTTCCTCAGGATAACTGTTCAGCATCTCACACGGCTGCTTCAGACATACGAGGAAAATCTACATGGAAAGGATGTGATGAAACAGGCCTTATTGGAATGGCTTGTAGGCATGATCACGTCCTGAAATTTGCTAATGTGGTTCAGAGTGGGGAGCGGTGAGGGTTCCTTGTTCACTAGAGTGATGTGTTCCAATGCTAATAAACTGTTGCCTTACTTAGGCAGTACTTTGTATTGGCATTGCTAGATCAACTGTTGATAGATACAGCAGAGCCAGAAAAACCTGGTAAAAGTTTTACGGTGTTCTATGATATTGGTTGTACATTTGAGAAGAGTGTTCAAAATGTAATGTTATTTCTACTTTCTTAGAGGGTCTCACATTTTGTTCATGCATTGCTTCTTGATTTGTTTTGACAGCGTAAATATTTTGAGGCAGAATACAATCGTGGGGATCTGCGCTTTGCAACTAGTGCTTTCCATGCATATGCTCATGAGTGGTCTTGTCAGCTTAAATATAATCCCAGACTGAACAAGGGAAACGGATTGACTGATGGTGAAGGTAATGAGCGGATTTGGGCAGATAATTCTCCTCTGATAGCACCAAATAGATGCGCCACAAAGCAACATCGAGTTGATGCCATAGATTTAAAGTCTAGTCATGGAAATGACACTCGATGCAAAAACGCAGGTCAGTTTTTTTGTACATGTCATGAGAATAATATGTTGACAACAAGATTTCAGTGTGCTCGACTCAGGTTAAACTAAAGACGGCAGAAAACAGGTTATATCTGGCATCTCAGACCCTCGAAAGCCTAGAATCTCAAGATCCCAGTTTTACATATGGCTATTTTTCTGATCAGTGGAAGCGGCAGAGAGAGGTCCAGCTGGCTGCAATAGAAGAACGTGGTGTCCAAGAGAAGCTAGAGGAATATCTGGTGAAGCTTCTTGACCTGGAAGAGCAGGTGAAAGATGCCCAGTAAATTACATCAATTTATATTCAGATGTGTGTTTTGTTGATTTTTTTGGGTTTTGGCCAGAAATGAACTTTCACGTCTTCGAAGGAAGCGCAGAAGGAATCGGACAGAAGCTGAGATGGACCAGTTTTTAACATTGCCGTCTTCAATTGTTTCACTTGAAAAGGCGGTTGCTGATATTAATTTGGAGCTGGGATCTCCTGAATTCAATCAACTTCGGGCGGCTACTGGTGAGTGCTGTGTTATATTTATTAAACCCTTTGTCTGTAATTTCAATTGAAAAGGAAATGTAATTTACAAAGGGCCCAAAGCAGAGGCACTGATACGTGTGCGGCTGGCAAAGATGAAGCTATATGAGGCTAAGGTGGGGATAGTGGAAGCGCAAAAAAAGTGGGATAAGGGAGGTCAAGGCAAGTGTGATATTTTAAAATTGTAGAGAACATTCTTATGATAAATGAAATTGGCTTTTGGTTGTATTAATTTTGTATTAATTTTGAAACATTGTAGGAACTAAAGCCCAACAAGGTCTTAAAGCTCTAATGACAAAGAAGCAGTTGGGGTTTAAAAGGAAATGGACATCCTATGAATCTCAAGTGGCAGATTACAACTCCATCCGCCCAGTGACAAGGATGGCTTGTCCATCACTTGATGAAGCCAAAAAGCTACCATTTGAGGATATCTTCTGGAATGTGGGCGCACTTTCTCATCCAACAGAGAAGTGGGCTGTAGATCAACCCACAATTGAAGGGATTCAGGCGTTTTTACAGCATAGGAGTTGTGGTGAAGAACTACAAAGAATTGGGCGGGAAACTCAGCAGATGGTGTATGAAGCTTTGAAGACTGAAGAGAAGCTTGATGGCTTACTTGAGTTGTGTAGTAGTGGTCAGTAGTATTATGTGTGATTGATTGATTTGTCTTTGGAGTGTCCTGATGTTTTGATTCAATGCTCTCAGATTATGATCCAGAAGAAGGCGGCAGGCAGCTCATTGAATTGGTTCAGCCTGGCCAGCGTATATCAAAAGATGTTTGGCAAGTGAATGTGGCAGTCTTGAGATCATTGCATGATGATCTGCGTCAGAAGCATTGCAGAACCTGGATGATATGGGACGCAGATATTGTGGGATTGCTTGGTAGAACCTATCAACACACAAAATCAACAGAGCAGCATATTAACTCATTGATCCAGCGGTGGGAAGGATTGGTAAGTAGGGGTAAAACAACCTGGGAGCGTATTGTTAAAGCTCAGAATATAGAAGCAACAGCTCTGGATGAGCTGGAAATGTTTGAGCAATATATGGTGAATGCGGAGGATGACATAGGTCAGGTAGGTGACTTGGCAGATGAAATGAATCAACTGTTCATTCATGATGAAGAGAATGATTCTGACATGGAGGAAGACTTGGATGAAAGTGGTTTAAATTAAGAATAATAGATTTCTTGGCTGGTTGTGGGTTTGGTAAATATCATAATTGAAGACATGTTACAGATTATTTTGTGATCACGCTGCTGTCTGTAATATACCTAGTATCTGGATTGAAAGTGTTGAGTACTACCAGTGATAATCTGACTTCCACCTATTCAATTAATTGTCACATATGGGGGAAAGAATTTACCCTGATTTGATTGTATACCACATGAGGTGAATGCAATCACCTCACCTGAGGGTGAACAGCGTCACCTGAGGGTGAATGCATTCACCTGAGGGTGAAAAGCGTCACCTGAAGGTGAATGCATTCACCTGAGGGTGAACAGCGTCACCTGAGGGTGAACAGCGTCACCTGAGGGTGAATGCATTCACCTGAGGGTGAACAGCGTCACCTGAGGGTGAAAAGCGTCACCTGAGGGTGAAAAGCGTCACCTGAAGGTGAATGCATTCACCTGAGGGTGAACAGCATCACCTGAGGGTGAACAGCGTCACCTGAGGGTGAACAGCGTCACCTGAGGGTGAATGCATTCACCTCTGGGTGAATAGCTTCACCTCTGGGTGAATAGTGTCACCTCTGGGTGAACAGCGTCACCCCAGGGTGAACAGCGTCACCCCAGGGTGAACAGCGTCACCCCAGGGTGAACAGCGTCACCTCAGGGTGAACATCTTCACATCAGGGTGATTGAATTCAACATCAGAATTCACCCTGAGGTGATTGACTTCACCTCATGTGACTTGAAGTATCTTTGAATCACATGAAATCATGGGGGTGATTGCATTCACCCTTTTCATATTGGTGATCACAATGGTGGAATTTAAGGTCAGACTGGCTGTTGATCAGACTGGTAAGTTACCCTGTGAAAGTATTTCCCACATATGAGAATCTGTATCACATTGGGGTGATTGCATTCACCCTGGTGTGATTGTTGATCACCATGTTTATATTGGTAATGACACATATAATCACACTTGTGTGATTTGTAATTAGTACTGTGGTATTAATCAAAATTATTTCCTGCACATGTGAATTGACATCACACTTGAGTGATTTGCATCACATTTGGGTGAAATGCATTTCCTCTGCCTTGATTATACCAAATGATTTTCATAGGCAATTGTATACCGGTGGTAGTGGATCTACGAGTGTGTCCAGCTTTTTATTCATAAGAATCTTTGATCCGACGCGTCGGAGGCGTCGGCGCGTCGGTAGGGGGCGTTCCGGACAGTATCCGATGGGAATTACATGTTTCCTATCGGATACTATCCAAAGCGTCTAGTAGACACAGGTGTTTCTGAAGCAGCAGCACGACAAGCTTGCATGCGTGCTGACCTTGCTTTTGAGCTCAACAACTTGATTGGTAAGCCCAACTCAGCTCAAGCACTACATCACGCTGATCAAGTGGTTTTTACAGCCCCCTATCTCCGCGGAGGCTACCAAAGTAGAGGCGATGCACATCCTAAAGTGCCTAATGTTCAAGAAGCTTTTGCTAAAAAAGCATTTCGAGGTGATGTCCGGCTAACATTCAAGCGTACAATAGATAGCCTTGTCACCGATGCCATGCTGGCCAAAGGCCCCATGCCTTGACCAACAACAAAGTCCTCAACTGGCTTGAAGATATACAGTCAAACAGATATACAATTGTTCAAGTAGACAAACACCCAATCAAAATCAAACAACAAAGTCCTTCCAATTCTAACAATGAGGAAGAAAACATCAACAAATCCCATGATGAGGAAAAGATTAATGACACCGCCAACAAAAATGATGGAGCAAGCACTGCCAATTCCTCCATTTCTGATCTCCACTTGGCGGAAGCCCAAGAAACTCAAGATGTTCTTAACAGCTTCGTTTCTTGAACATTTCAAATTCATCTTCAGCATTTCCCACCTCGCCAGACTAAAATCATATCAAGACCTTCATGTTGTCTCCCTGCCTGTACGCTTTTGATGTCTCTCTTTCAAAATTAATTTGCAATTCTCTATGCTACTTTGTCTCTCTTGTTCCCATCCCCTTGTGATCTCAAACACACCCATAGTAATGCAAACAATTATCTAGGCTTCTTCACATGATCCAGCAAACTGAAGCAAACTATGAGAGCCACACTTCAGTCAGTAACAAGGACTTACCCAACCTGTGCGTGAAATATACAGGGTGTGCCTGTTGCTATGCGTGGCACACTTGTTTCAATTTCCTTTTATGGATTTGGTTTGTATCTTTATTTTCTTTCTTTAATATTTTTTTCTTCAATACACCATTCAAAACCTCTTTCATTAAAACCAAAAAGAATTCATACCAAAAACTGATCTGACTTTTGATGAAATTTAGGTGGAATTGATCATTCAAGAAAAGTTGAAACTCAAAAATGATTTCATCTATTTTTCCAAAAAAAAACTTTGTCTTTCATACATACTTACCTCAAATATCTCCATTTATTCATTCGATGATCTAAACTTCATCATCTTTCTTCTTCTTAGGATATCAATTCTTTTTTCTACAAATTGTATTCTTTTTTTTGTTCTTGCTTCTTTGGAAATTATATGGACCTTTTACAGCGTCACTGATACTATTGCCTCTTCGAACCATCATGCCGGTACCTTGGTTTCAAGTATGTACCGGTATACTGGTGTTACATTCACTATTGGGTGGATGTAACACCAGGCGACTATCACCAAGGGAAACCTATATACCGGTACTTTGATCACAAGTATGTATTGGTATATCGGTTGATACTTGTTATCAAAACACCGGTATTGTACCGGTATAAACCTCTCTACAATGCAATACGAGTGCCTCGGTACCAGTACACTGGTTTCACCTTCACTGCGACTATCACCACTTAAAACCTATATACCGATACATACTTTGATATCAAGAATGTATTGGTATATCGGTCGGAACCTCACTGCCGGGACCCACTCATCTTTAACGCACCTCTCTCAATCTAATATTTGTTACTTACCAATTGGTTTTTTGGCCTCACAGCTCACCTAGCTTTCCCCAACCCCACGTCTCGCATGCTCCCTCAACCATGCATCACCAAGGACCGATATCAGAGCCTCAGGTTTGTTAAGTATTCATTTCATTTTATCACAATAGGATCTTGCTCCAGGAATCAACGCTCTTAGCCGGATCTCTGAGCCTGGTTTCCTGCGTATGCATTCAGGGCAACCGGATGTGTCCATGAATGCATGCAGCAAGATGCTATTGCTACAATTCCAAAGCTGACTCATGTATTCCATCTTTTTCATCATCATACCCTGTCCCAAGTGCACGCCACGCGACCTCAAGCCTCAGCATACTGCAATCGATGCGGAATACGAGTCCGAGCTCACAGACCTATCTGATGTTGCAGAACCTGGTCGCCTTCCCAAGCCCAAGTAAGTTTAACTCTGATTCCAAGTCCTCATGAATCAAAGTCCAGGATTCTGAACCTCCTTGCGTTTGCCCTCTAGACCACCTCCTATAGTTCCCGCCATTCAACACATCAAAACCAAGAAATCCGGACGCGCTCAAGCGAAGCGTAAGCCCTTGATCGCTAAGAAAGCCACACCTCACACCCACGAAGTACCCATTCACCTCAGGCCTGACATCCCAGCTCACCATTTCCAAAGCGTCTATCGCAGGAGAACACAGGTAGCGGAGTACCTTCACCGTCTTTTTGAGAAACCCAGGATCATCAAAGTCGACTTTGATTTAGCTTGTGCATACTTCTTACAACACACCCACCATCTCAACCTTGGTGATATTCCCTTCAGCATTGACAAGTTCCTTGAAGATTTTTCTATTCTTGAACCTCTAACCAGCATGCAAGAAGCGCTCCTCACCTGCGTTCATCACATCAAATCAACGCTTGATTTTCATGCTGCAAACCCTGAATCTCCCCTACCCTTTGCATTACGATATCCCAATATTGATTCCCTCAATAAACTCGCAATCGACCAATCCGTCAACCCCAAGATTGTAGGAAAAGGCGAGGCAGTCGTCTTTGTCGATCTAGCAGGCCGGGTTGTTGCTGTCAGCGCCCTGCCAAAAGAGAGCAAGCTGACTACCACCCTCAGTGGTCAGGTAAGTTTTTTTTTTGCTAGAGCCTTCCATCATGTTGCTAATGCTGGTTATAATCGTAGGAACGAGGACGCATTGCATTAGTTGGTGCAGCGGCCGTGAACAACATTGTTGAGTTTGTAGGGCCAATGACTCACAAAAATTTCAAACGCGCCATCCTTCCGCCCCCTACTCCCACAGTGCAGAGTCCGTATGCGGTATCAAAGACTGCTACCTCAAATCTCAGCGGCGCCAAATCAAACTACATTGAGATTCCGGGAGTTCTCAATGGAACCTTGCCATCTCAGGCAATCAGTTATGGTAGATACGCGGTAAGCTCCCTTCAAAGCCCAATCGTGCAACCCTTAGACACTTGCTTACCACTCCATCTTGAGCAATCCAGGAGCTTTGTGCAGGCATGTCCGACAAGCAAATGGGCTTAGGAGAGACTTGACAAGGCCACCCTTCCTCTGGATGGCAAGATGTTGAAGTCAGTCATTACAACCTCCCCACAGTTATTCAGATGGGCAAACAAACTGGCTATAAGCGCGAGGACCAATCCCGAATTGACGCGGAGATGCTATGGCCTCTTGAATTAGGTCGCCTAATCATCAAGGCATTCCAGCCTCAGTCTTACAATCGCGCTTTGAAGGCGCTGCAAGTGATCGTTTGACAAGGCAATCGTGGTGCCGCTCGCGAACTTAAGGATCTTGTCAATCCTGTGGGCATTGGTAAGTTTCTGAAGTTCTTGCATTCCAGCCATAGAACAAATCATTAATTGGTCAAAAAATTCACAGGTAGGCATGTAATGTATGGAATGCAGGTTGACCACCACCGAGATGGTCAAAATGCCCCCCTTTTTGCTTCAGCAAATTTTTTTGGTAAGAACTACGGTGGGGGCCAATTGATATTGAACTATCTTGGATACGCAGTGCATGGTGGCCCGGGCTATTCAGTTCATGCCGCCTTTGATGTACTCATGCATGGGGTGAGCTCCATTACATGTCTTCCTCACCTGCCAAGTTGCCCACCTCAGCGAATCTGCATGGCCATATATAGCCATGCCAATGTGTTTTCAGGCGCTGCACGCTATTCTGGGATGACTCAATCCCCCAAGGTATTTAGCGACAGGCGCCTGTGGATTCCGTTTTACCCAGCGGACTTCAAAATCGCGGAGGTATTGGCCGTCTTTAAATCTGAGGAAAAACGGTTGCACAAGAAGTCTAGAGGGGAGTGCATTGCTCACCATGATGCAAAAAGGTCGGCTGAAGCTGCCGCTTTAGACTTGTAGGCTTCCAGTACCTTAAGTTTTATTGTTATTTGTATTTCCCACTTTGAAGTAATCACATGATTAATCCTCACATTTACGTCTTAGTATCTACATCCCACGCTCATAACCTATGAAGACAATTCAAGGATTCTTGAATTCCTTTTTATGTACCCTTTTTTTATCTTTTGATTGCTTCAACAGTCTCCTCAAAAGGCCATTCACATAATGTAGATGAAACAGATCCCTTGCGCTTGATGATTTTTGAAATTTGTATGAGAGTCATTCAGGTTCATGAACATCAATCATTATTTTGTATATTGTATTTTCTTCCCTTTTCAAATGCGTAAAACTAGTTTGGTTGAACCTATCAAGAAACTTTGTATTTTTTTGCTTCTTCCCATGCAAATCATATAGTTCAATCAACTCTGGAAGGCGGTCATTTTGCTGACTCTGCAAAGTCAGCTAAAGTTAAAAGGTTCATGATTTATGAAATTTGTATAAGAGTCATTCAGGTTCATGAACATCAAGCATTATTATGTATATTGTAATTCCTTCCCTTTTTAAATGCATAGAACTTTTAATCAACTCGGGAAGGCAGTCATTTTGCTGACTCTGCAAAGTCAGCTAAAGTTAAAAGGTTCATGATTTATGAAATTTGTATAAGAGTCATTCAGGTTCATGAACATCAAGCATTATTATGTATATTGTAATTCCTTCCCTTTTTAAATGCATAGAACTTTTAATCAACTCGGGAAGGCAGTCATTTTGCTGACTCTGCAAAGTCAGCTAAAGTTAAAAGGTTCACCTACTTGAGCCATCAAACCTTCCCCACATCAATATCCCACCTCTGAACCGCAGATGCAGCAGTTTATATGCAATTCATGACCATATAATACAAGGTTCATTCCCCACATTGATATAGCCCTCCCCTGAAGCGCAGATGCAGTAATTATATGGAATTCATATACAATTTAAAACCTTGCTTCTCCAATATCCTTGGTCATCTTTATTCCTTTGGCAATCATTAAAATCATATATGTGCAATATCTCACTGCATCATGTGGATTCTCAGAGAACTATCACTCTACTCGCCTTGCTTGCCAATCACCCACATATACCCACATATATCACTTCATTTTGCAGACTTACAATCAGCTTTCATCTTATATTTTTATTACTGTATTGCTATCCCTGTGGTTAAATAAGTGGAAGACCAATGCTATTCCTTAAGGAACTGGTGTAGCCCTGTTGAAGAGTACAACAACTGGTGTCACATTGAAATTGGCCTGATATATAGTTTACTTGCATTATATCCCCCCAGTGAGTAAGTACATATTTGACTACTTAACTTTAGTCATCTACACTAATGACCATGGTCTAATATGTTCTCTAGATTAGCCTCGCTGGTGGCTGATGGACCAGTTCAACATCCTATAGGAATGTTGGTCAATTTTGTCTAGAATTTGATATTTATGAGTGATTGATGTTTATGATTCAAAGGAACATTATTTCAGCACAACAGACACATCCTGGTCAAAACACCTTGAAATTGTCAGTATTAAACCTGAACTCTTGATCCTTTTTAACAGTGATACTAATGAATCCATCATGAAGCAGAGTTAAACCACTACAGGCACCAACACAGAAGAGTCGAGTATGCAAGTGTCTATGCCTGCACCAATCCAAGTCTTGCACCAGCCTCAACAGACCATGCATCAAGGCTTTTTATGTCTACTTGAGATACAGTGACTGTGTCCTTCCCATTTGATATCAGTGCTTACATTTTTGGTCAGGTAGTGCGTTTCTTACCATTGCGCACCAAACTGGTGGATTATTTGTTTTGCACCTATGGTGAATGGTGCTCAATCTTTCTACTTTTGAATCCGTCCCCTAGGAGTCTTATAATCCTCTGACTTTAATACAAGTCAAGGTGTCATCTTATTTTAGTGTATAACAGGTTGTAGTATTCAGAAATTGTTGCATCACCACCTGCATCATTGTGAAAACAATGGATGACGTGGCTTTTATCCTTGCTTTCAAAAATACAAATAGGCACATTTTTGTGTACCACCATAGGTTAGAAAATATTGAATGACATAGAAAATATTGAATGACATGAGGTCATGGAAATATACATTAACATTTGACTGGCACAAAGGTGTGACAACGCCTCAATTCTTTCGAAAAGGACTGAACATATAATATTTATTTGTCTTTGCACCTTAACTTACTCATGTATTTATGCATGAGTAAGTGAAGTAATCAAAGTAGAAAACAAAAAACTCTAGGTGCAATTGAAATTTGAACAAAATTCAATGAGGACAATTTCGGGGTTGGCCAACACTGACTGAGTAAGTACTGGTTAGTTTGTTGCCAGAATGATCAAGCACTAGCTGAGAAGTATCAATCATACTGTACATCCTAATGAGTATGATAAACTGTGGCCCCTTAACAAGGGTCCATGTGTCTCACTCTGCTCAACAAGCCACTTGGAAAATGGAGTGTGGCTCCAGGCAGCCAACCAGAACTCCTGGGTTCAAGTCGTGAGGTACACTCCCTTTTTTAACCTTGTCCCCACACTTTTCATCTCTCAACTACTTGCAATACAAAATACATAAATTCAAATACATACATAAGATAATTTTTTCCTTTAATGTTCACTTTCACTTGTCCATTCTTCCGCCATATCAATCACTTATTGTCACTTTTCACCCTCACGCACATATCGCTGCCTGCAGTACCTCGGCTCCAGTCACTTTTCACCCTCACGCACTGTCATATTGCTACCTGCAGCACCTCGGCTCCAGTCACTTTTCACCCTCACGCACTGTCATATCGCTACCTGCAATACCTCGGCTCCACTGGGAATGGTTGCCAATAAAGTCAGATCGCTACCTGCAATACCTCGGCTCCACTTGGAACTGTCGCCAATAAAGTCAGTCTTTGATTTTTGACTTTTGGGCACACAAGTTCCACATCAACCACTAACTTTCAACAAACGATATCAGGTCTTGGAAGATTACAACATGCCATCGCACCGCAATATACGAGGCCTTCACCATCAAAAGAAAGAGCCAAAGCCTGTCACACCATTGCAAAAACAGATGGTTGAACGACGCAAGAAGGATCTGGAGAACGCAGAAGCTGCCCATGCCGCTCTTCTGGCCAGACTCAACAACCGACCTGCTGGGCCGCCTTTGATTGAAGAAGAAGCAGACACCGAGGTGTATGACCCTGCGCCAATGCAAGTCGATGGCGACCGGCCTGAAGACGACGAGCCCAACTTAATCGATATAAATGAATATATGCCCCATCCAATGGCTTCGAATGGCCAGGACAACTCATCAAACCCGGTGCTTGATGACTTAAGACAAGAACTTCATTTTGCTCAACGCCTTAAGCACGAAACTCGTTGGCAATGGCAGCATGCTGTTATGTTGCTGACATTCCTTCGATGTCGACAGAAGACCTCAAATTGGGGGAATGAGGCGAATTGGAACAAGGACTTTGCACCACCTTGCACCTGCGCAGGCAGGACTGAGCGAGATGTGGATCTTGTCGAATCTGACTAGTGACCTAGCCATGCATGTGCTCCCCACCATGATTTTCCACACTGACGGAAAAAATCGTTCTTCAAGGTCGCAAGCGAGTTAAGATTTCTGTTTGCAAAAGGTGTGATTCTTCTGATGTCACTCAATTACTACTGATGGGCTATATGGCCGCGTCACCAAGCCAGCCACGTTGTGGAAAGCAAAACATTCTACCATTCATTTTTATATAAATCTCCTTTTTTCTGCTTTTGACTCATAATTTACTTTGGGATCACTTTCAATTGGATCACTTTTTAAACTTATACTTTCATTTCATAGATCATTTCAAGAAATAATTTTTTTCTCTTGACAAACTCACATCTCAGATTCTTTAGATCAATTCTATACAAATTACAGCCGTTGAGACAAATAATGGTTTTTTTTTTTTCTTTTTTTTCTTCTCTCAGATTTTACTATGTTTCTGCCCAAGATTTTCTCGAAAATATTAGACTCAAGAGTGGGTGGTCAGATCGATTTCTTCATGAACATCGATCTTTCGACCGGCAATTCTAATCGCAAATCCTCCAAAATCGATCACGACCTCACCACCCACTGCTTACGATGTTCCTTCCGGCCGCAAGGATTCATGGCCGCCGGAAATGCCATGAATCCGGTTCACCTTATATTCCTCCAATCACCTCGTCAACCAAAAAAAAATTTCTTCTGTGTTCCATTCGATCTCTTTCATTTCAGCTTTCCTTCAGCTGGTACTGTACCTCTTTCTTTTCACTTCCTCAGCTGGCTCAAATCTCTCACTACCTTGCTTTCAAAACAATAAACTCACCACCTTCCCTTTTTTTCCACGCTGCAGCGATCTAGATATTGTGATTTTCGTTATTCAACTCGGTTTCCAATCAATCCGTTTCGACTTCCAAAGAAGTCAGCAAAATGATAATTTTGTGGGTTGATTGCAGGCTGACGTTGCCTTTTTAGAAATGACGCCCCCAGATCCGATTCGCAATGGCCAGGTACCCCATGAATTACATAATGCTGATGAGGGTCAGTCATATTTTTGATTTTTCTGTGGTCTCTCGTTTGTCATCAGGCTGACAAACTCCCGTTTCAGTGTTTGATCCGCCGTTTTTAATCACGGATGGGGACGACGCCCCAGCGCGTCATCCTACCCTCGAGCGACTCTGGCGCCAGGGGACCGAAAACCGGCGCATTTTGGAAGAATCCCAATCTTTCACGGTTGGGGTTCTTTTCAAGATTCACACAAACAATCCGGTGAAAGACCCTCCAGCAATGGCCTCAACCTTTCCCCCCGCGAAATTGTCAAACCGTAAGAAAAAGGCACCACCAGCACCAACCTTTGCTGTGATCGATTCGTCGACTTTCAAGAACAACCGAGTTTTAGACTTCAGAGTCTTCCTTTACGGCAAGTCCTTGAATGAGTTCAAGGACTTGATTGGGGACGTTTGCGACGAGTACGAGAAAGGAACCAAAAAGGTCGTCCTCGACAGCCCGTTAACGCCGATGCTTACCTGGAACGCCACAGTTGGAACGAAGAAATTACAATTGGTTGATTACGACAGTTATCAAGAGTTTGTCCAAAACCTAGGTAAGAGTCGTAGCAGGAAAGGTACAATTAACATTACACTTGAGAAGCCTCAAGTGAAGGAAAAACGAGATGCACAGGTCAGTGCATCGTTTGCCTTCCTGTTCAATCTTTGGTTGTGGTGTGGATCGTGCACTGATATCCTCATATTTGCATTGTTGATGTGTCCAACTTAGGCTAGCGGAGGAGTTGCCTACATCAAAGATCTTAATGGGCCTACCACCATTGAAGAAGAACTAGCCGCTTCAAAGGAGGAAACCATAGCGGCCAAGCAGGAAACTATGGTAAGCTTTTTCACTGTTTTTGACGATTACTTTCAAATTTTCTCTAATACTTCGTTAATATTCTAGGAAGTCAAAGCAGCCAAGGCTTTGGAACTTGAGGCATCTACGCTTTATTCAGATCATCTCGAACGCGCTCTGGGTGGAGACGGTACAATACTGACAGCGCCTTGGGACCCGACGTACTTTTATCGATTCACACACCGATGCGCATTCATATGGGCCAAAGCCATTGTAAGTAGAATCTTTTCTTTAAAATATTTGTATTTCTAAGCTGATCAAATTTCCTCAAGCGTGATGGTTATACCACTCGTTCTATCCCTCCCAGCACGACCGAATACAAGAAGGAGATGGCCAAGAACGCGGTCCATCATCACGATGCGAGCGTCGATACGCGTGTGAAGAGACGCTACCCAGCCCCTGTTCCAGGGCCACGATCTCCTAGACGCCGCTCTCCCGGACGATCAACCTCAGCAGTCATCGCCAAACATCGGGATTTTTTTTCAAATGCGCCTGTGAAGATCAAGAAGGAGCCGGTTAGCCCTTCGAGCCACAAGCGCCCGCTGGAACACTCATCTTCAGGAACCCCCGCCGCTTCTTTCAAGAAAATCAAGCAGGAATCAGGTGAGAATGATGTTTGGCCCCTAATTGTACTCATATTCACTTAAGATGTATTTATTGGCAGCTTCGGGCGAAACTCCTGCTCAATCAATCTCGCTTCTCACTTCCGAAGATATCCCCGAAGGCGATGTTTCCACATACGACTCGGATGTGGAGGTGGTGACCACCCACTCCACCCTTTTGGAAAGGTTCTTAGCGGAATGTGACATCCCAAAAGACGATATCAACACTCGAAACATTCTCCGCAAGGCCAAAGTTTCCTCTTGGACCGATCTCATTCCGAGTGTTCAAATGACAGCCAACGTGTTAACTGCATTTGGGATGCAGTTCGACATTGCTAAACATCTAATTGATGCTGCCCAAGAGGCTCATAACGAACTTCAAGATACAAATACCGGGAAATGAAAGTTGAACCAAATAAAAAAGGCCCAGTAGATGGGCATCGAGGTGTGATAGGTATTCCTTTGATCGATATGTGAAATTTGAATTTATGTTTTGTATCTCCTTCTCACTCCACCTCCCGAAAATCAATGTCAACAAAGTGCAGTATCAGTGCCCAAACATATTGTACTGTGTCATGGTGTTTGTGACTTTCACTTCTTTTAATCAAATGTAATGAGCCACAATGGTCAAGTTTGACAGTCAAGATACTTGTGAGCCAAAAATTCTTGTGAGCCACTCCCGCCGTTGCAGACGATCAAATATCAGAATTTGATCAAGTCAAAAATAAGACTTTGAATGTCTTGACCGCAACAAACTAAATCAATGGAGAGTAGACTTTCACAACTTCTTTGACAAGGATAGTTGTGAAAGTGCTCATGCGGTAAAGCGAGGTTACCGATTGACTCCACGATCCAAAAAATGTGATTTGGAGAGAAGATGCCACGATTGATTCGATTCAATCGATCAATCTTGGAATCTTCTCTCCAAATCAGCAAATGTCCTACCCCCATATAAGACCTCTTACAAGGACTTGAAACTTAGTCAGGTTGAGTTTAGTTCAACAGCTCGCAATACCTCCCTGTGGTACTTCAGACTCATGGGTGATTGGCATCAGATTCGACTGTTCATATGCCAGACAGATTATGGCATTTGATACCACTGATCGATATAACTAAAGGTTGGAATTCATTTCAAAAGGAAAGCTCATACTGGAATGGGAAGGAAATCCTACATTGATGGATGAAAGTGAAAGATAAGATGATAAAGAGACGATACAAAATTGTAACTACATATACCCACTGCCCTTGAACAACTTGTCGCACATAGTATCAGTGAATACTTCCATCATTGTAACCCATACCACCGCTCTCTCCCCATCAGCATCAATCGCTCCTTGAAGGGCCTGGCTTCTTCTGAGGTTTGCTTTAACAGGAGAAAAACCCTTCTCGATAGGGTTGAGGTCCGGGCTATACGCAGGTAAGTAGATCAACCTGACACCGCGAGCTTCGCATAAATCCGCCACTGCCCCGCCGTGATGAATGGGCGCGTTGTCTAAAACTAGAACAGAGTTACGAGCCGGCCATGGATTCATGGCCGGTAACTGCGTAATCAACATCGAAATAACATCAGCTTTGCTACGATAAGATATGAGAAATGGAGTAACTTGTTGTACTTACCAACTCGTTTTCCAAAAAGCCTTCGAAGTCCAACCGGGAATAGCCGCCGCGCTTGATTGTAACAGCTACTAAGCCATCCAGAGAGATGGCTGGTAACGCTGACCATCGGCCCGATCGTGTGGGCCTTGGAAGTCGTGGGGTACGTTCGCCAATGGGAGCACGTGCGTACTCACGATACAATCGTCGTTTGTCGATAGCCGTTTCGTCTAAAGGGGCCAGATAAAGAAATTGTCAACTATTTCAAATCAAATGAATACTGCCTCGGAAACTTACCTGCAAAGACCAGGCAATGAGGATCAATATTGACCACACTCGCCAGGTACGCACCTCGAGCGGCCAAACTTTGGTTTGGATGTACGGTGCGGGCTTTCTTGCGTGTCCAACACAGTCGGTCTCGCAGCTCGGTAGAAAGAGTCTTGAGGGAGACATTCCTATTGAATCGGTCCATGATTTTCTTTTGAAGTTCGTCTAGGTATAAGGTAGGATCTAGACGAAGACTATCGAGAACAAACAATCGTTCAGGACCTCCTAAGGCCAGAGGTGCACCACGATCCATGTGATCTGTGGGATTCGTCACGACGGCCCGGGTTTCCTGATAGAGGCTGATCCAGCGTCGGACTGAGGTAAGGGCGAGGTCCAAGCCGAGCCTTGTAGAGATATCCTGAAACCGAACACCAGATAGCGCCATTCGAACCACGGCGAGCTTGATTTCGGGGCTGTGATGGGCGAGTCGAACCTGGAGGGAAAATGATTCAATGAGCGAAGGATCGGAAAGGCAAACCACTTGAAAAAACATTACCGGGGGCATTTTTTTAAAATGAAAGGAGTGGTGCTGGAGGTGGAGCGGAATAGAGGAGGAAAAAAAACAAGAGGGGGAATGAACCTGAGAAAGCCATCAGGGTGACAGGACCTCGCAGTTCCTATCACCCTGATGTGGGAACCTACCGGAAGATCCTGAAGATCCACCACCGGCATATGACTGCTGTATGGTGGGTCTTTTCCTATATTGCGTGGGAAAATGTCACTTGCGTTTGACAGTGGGGCACTGAAAAAAAATAAAAAAAAGCGTAATCCCCTAAGTCCAAAACATAGTAAAATCTGAGAGAAGAAAAAAAAGAAAAAAAAAACCATTATTTGTCTCAACGGCTGTAAATTAAATTAAATTTTATCATTCTTTATTCACCTATCCTAATTGAACTCAAGATAAACATTAAAAAAAACTCATAATATTTTCTATTAAGTTTTTATTCACATCAAACAAAATCAAACAAAAGTCTTAAGAATTTTTTAGAATCAACATCATATATATAAAAAGAGAAGACCAATTTATTCATCTATTACAAATGAAATTATTAATCAAATTGATAAACAAACAATTAACAAAATTAAAATTGAATACAGAAAAGAAAGAAGATAAGAAAAAAATAACCCCTTACAAAATTTTAATTTAAAAAAATTGAATTCATGGAGATTGAGCTAAAATTCAGAAAAGGAGCAAATAGAAGATGAAAAGAAAAAAAACATTCAAGGATCATTAGTTTGTGAAGTGCAATAGAAGAAGATGAAATTGAATTTCAAAGAAAGAAGATAGAAAACAAAACTTACATAACAAAAAAAAAGAGAAAATCAAGATGAAATTTAATGGAAATTGATCGATCCAGAGTGCTAGAAAGAAACCAATTGATCCAGAAAGCTAGAAAGTCCTCAGAGCGATCTAAAACAACTTAAAATGAATCAAGAAGGATTGAAAGAGAAATCAAATGACCAATTAGTAATATGAATCTAAAAGTAAAAGCAAAAGAAGAATTGAACAGACTTACTAATTTAGAAATGGATTGATTCAGATGGCTAGAAACTCTTGAGATCAAGCTATATCAGATAAACAAATTAAAAAGAAAGAATCAAATTAGAAGATCAAATTAATAAATGAATTGAAAGAATCAAAATTAGGAGAAATAACTCACATTCTAATGGAACTGGAATTGGTCAGAGTTGGTTTGAAAGATTGATCTAGACCGAGCTAAAATTGAATAGAAAATTAGTCAGATGAAAAGATAAACATATGATCCATTAGTTTACAATAGAAATCAAAGGAATCAAAATTAAAGGAAGAAGAAGAGAAAGAAGAAAAACTTACTGTAGAGTGAAAAAGCTGAAGTTTGGATCGGGTAAAGGGAGTAGAAATGGATGAGATGATCAAACGACCGATCGATCGATCGTTTGATCCATCCAAGCTAAAAGAACTAAAAAAATTAAATAAAATTAAAATTAAAAATTAAAATCAAAATTAAAAAAATTAAATTAAATTAGATACATATAAGGCCCCGTTCGGTAGCGCTTATTTATACTACAGTATGAGGTTTCATAATGTAGTATGCGTTTCAATACTACATTATTCAACAAAATGCTGCAATACTACATGATATTGTACAAATCTTGTATACCGTCCAAATAGTGTTCGGCCAAAATCTGTCCAACCTGTCCAACCATATACATCCAACTATATACGCACATGATGTCAGACATCAACTCACCTTCCAACTCAAGTAACACCACTTTCTCACTTTCAGACAATGATTCTTTGTCCACTTCTTCGCCTATCATATCTAGTTCTGATTCTGAAGCCTTCACATCATCCGATTCCGAGTCAGAGCTCGATGATCTCATCCAAACTGCTGTAGAAGAGCTCGCCAGCAGCCTCCGTCCGAAGATCCCTTGTCGAACTTCAGCCCTCACTGGCTCGGCATATTGTCAGGAGGTGTTTAACGGCAGCCCGGTCCGTTTTGGCGAAGTGTGCCGGATGGACAAACGCACCTTCTTGAACCTCATGGATATCTTGAATCCATACCTTGAAGACACCATCCATGTCTCGGCACGCGAACAACTCATGATGTTCCTATATACTGTAGGAAGTGGTGCAACCAATCGAATGGTTTCAGAACGTTTTCAGCACTCCGGAGACACAGTTAGTCGATACTTCAATATTGTTCGACGTGCGTTGGACAACCTCTCTAGCGAATTCATCATTCAACCAGGTCCTAACGCACCTTGCCCTCTTCAGATCTCTTCTGACCCCAAACGCTTTCCGTGGTTTGAAGGATGCCTCGGGGCCATTGATGGAACACATATACAAGCTATTGTTCCATCAAATGAAGAAGATTTGTACCGAAATCAAAAGGGCTTTCTCAGCCAGAATGTTCTTGCAGGCTGTTCATTCAACATGACCTTCAGCTTCGTGCTTGCTGGTTGCAGAGGCTCGGCAGCTGATGCTCGAGTGCTTGAAGTGGCAAGGCGGGAAGGTCACTTTGTAGTTCCACCAGGTCAGTATTGCTCTTGATCATGATTGGAGTAACAAAAAACTGACTGTTTCTGCTCTTTAAGACCGATACTATCTAGCTGATGCTGGGTACGCAAACAAGCCAGGTTTCTTGGCTCCGTATCGTGGGGTAAGATATCACCTAAAGGAATGGGCTCAAGGCCGCCAGGGTCCTCAAGACTACAAGGAACTTTTCAACCTTCGACATTCTTCTCTACGAAACGTCATTGAAAGGTTATTAGGCGTAGTCAAAAAGAGATTCAAGGTACTTTCTGATATGCACTCATATCCTATCGCGTCACAACCATCACTAGTAATTGCTCTTTGTACCCTTCATAACATTATCAAGACCCGAGGCGAAGACTGGCTTTTTGATGAATATGATGCGGAACATTTGGAGAATGATCAAGCCTGGCTAGCGGCAAACACCAACTTATACCGGACTGCCACTGATCAAGTCCGTAATCAAGCAAAGGATGCAAGAGACCGTTTGGCTATGGCCATGTGGGATGACTATTTAGCTCATCATCCATAGCCTAGATGGAATTTTTTGTATTGTAGAGTCTAGAAAGTAATTCAAATAGAGATACTTTTTCTTTTAAATTTCTCACTTTTGTATTGTAGGATTTAGAATGGAACTTTTCTACTTTTGTATTGTAGAGTCTGGAATGTAATTCAAATAAAGATAATTTTTCTTTTAAATTTAATTCATTTGATTTCAAAATGATTGAACGCTTCAAAAAGACTGCAAATACAATTAAACTGAGTTACAGCAAAAGTATACTTAAAAAAATACAATCGAACTCAGTCACAACAAAAGTATACTTAAAAAATGCCTTGAGCGATCTTAAAAAGATAGGAAACAACAATTGTAGGAAAGGAAAAGGAACAATTGTACTAAAATCATGCTACATACTAAGATACGTTTTCCTGTAATTGTAAAACGTCAGGGATGAGAAACACTGGTTTGAATCAATGCTGAGCGGAAAGGGAAATCTCTTCTAAAATCCAAGGCCAACGTAGCTTGTCTTCTAATTGAATGAAGAATGCACAATTATCCTCGGTGCGTAAGACTTTTGAGCCCGCAAGTCGAATCTTGTCATCTTGTGATTGGATTGTGGCGTCGGCTTTGAAAATTTCCATAGCTTGTTTTAACGAAGGAGTGGCCGATTGTTTGAGGGCTAAGCATTCTTGCTCGAGTCGGGCTGCTTCTTGAGCACGGCTGGCCTTGCGAGCATCATGATCAGCTGATGATTTGGCACGGATCATCTCACGCTGTACTGCACCGTTGATCCGGGTTTGGCTCTGACTAGCGGCGTTATTGAGAGCCGTTGCGATGTTGGCTTTGCTGGCTGGGCGGTTGCGAGTACCGACCTTGGGTTTGGCTTGGCTAGGAGGATCGTGAGCAGGGATCGGAGCGGTTTTACGCTTGGTCTTGGAGGTCGTATCGGGACTAGAGATCGAATCTTGATCTTGCTCCATGACATTTTCAGATTGCTCTTTTGTGATAATGAGTGAAAATCATGTAAGTTGAAAGAGAAAGAACAGATGAATGAAATGACAAGTTCGGAAAACTTACCAAGAGGGTCAAACAAAGGAAGTCCTTCCTTGTCCGAATCATCAATTATCAATACTGCCCCTCTGACATGATCTTCTTCTTCCCGAAGTTCCTCTTTGTCAGAATCGTCCACGGCCAACTCCTCCGGAGTGAGTTCGTCTTTCTTTGGTCGAAGTTTCTTCGAACTTGGTCCAGTAGCGCAAATCCCAGTAACTGCCAAGTTTGTATCACCGACTAATTCACTCATGATGTTATATAAGGGGAAGGGTTTATCTCTATATGCTAATGCACCCTGGTTACGCTGGTATTGGTTGGGTTTAACAAGTTGATGCAACATACATCAGTTCAATCGACAAGAAGATCATACAAAGAACAGAAATGACTTACTTCAGCATAGCTTGGCCAGCTGAACTCTGGTTCGACCTCAATCATGTTGGTTTCTTCATTCCAACCAACACCTGAAGTCGATCGAAGTTTATGTACGATGGTGTATTGCTTTTTGGCCTGGAATTAGGTGAACATGCAAGGTCAGTATTTGTGAAAAAGGAAGCAAAGATCACCTCACCTCATTAAAACGATTCTTTATTTGATCCTTAACTAGGTTGGTTTTGAATTTCTCGTTGTAATCTCTGACGACCTCATTCCAAGCCTTGGATTTGAAGCCTGACTGTGCTTTCTTCCCCTCAAGTTTTTGTACAATAAGCGCATTTAGGAAATACTGAACTTTTGCGTTGGTCCAGTTTGGCGGGGTTAAGGGCTGGTTGGTGTTTGATCTACCCATATTGAATTATGATCGAAGTAAGAGAAGAATGTTGAATTTGTGAGAATGTGTTGGAAGTTGAAATCGGTGGTTAGTTGAGCAGTGTTGTGGTGTTGGTGAGTAGGAGTGGTTCATTGGACAAGTCGACGTTACATGAGCGAAGTTACATGAGTGACGTATGAAAATGACGTATGATTGGATTACAGTGTGGTTTTGGATGTGGTATTGGATTGCATAATGCAGTATGATACCACAGGCCAAAACAGGCCGAACATGGTATTGACATTCTACATTTTTTTTTCCAATACTACATTTTTCGGTGGTAAAATAAGCGCTACCGAACGGGGCCTAAGAAAGAAGGAGAAGACTAACCGAGCAAACAAGTGATCGGTCTAAAAAACATCCAACTAATGGATCGGGCTAAAACTAAACTGAAGACACATCAAAATAAATGAAAAAACTAAATTGAAAGAAAGGATCAAAGTGATCAGTAAATGGATCAGAAAAGGGAAGGATCGGATGAAAATGAAATGGAAAAAAACGGAACTTACACGTTAACGGAAAGCAGATCCGATCAAAGACGAGATCAAATCATCTTGAGGTCAGCTTAGTGAGAAGGGTAGTAGAAGAAAAAAGATATAAAAGGGAGGGGCTTCTGGGGGTTTTTTATCTTATCATATATTGTGTCTCTCAGTGTGTGTCTCTCAGAGTGTGCTATTTTGTGTGGATCTTATATTGTGTTTTCTGTCCGTGTGTAGTGCGCTGTGTGTTCTGTAGTGTTTTTTGCTGAGCTGTTAGTTTTTTTTATAAGTTTTTTTAAAAAAAGTGTTATAAGGCTTTAGGCCTTTTTGAGTAATTTTTTAAAGGAAAAGAGTGTTATACCCTTATAAGGGTAAAAGTGTTATATCTTTAGAAATTTTTTTTTTTTTTTGAGAATTTCGAGTAGTTTTTTTAGTAGAAGTTTTGTAGGATTTGTTTATAGTTGAAGACAGCCATAGAGGTTCATTCAACTTCCATCTTATCTTTTCAAACTATCTCTATATTTTATTTTTTTATCTTTTTATCTCAAAAATTCTCCGTTTTGGTCATTTCGAAAGACGTTTCGGACTGTCTTACAGAATTGATTCTTGTGTAGTGTTGGCTTCAACTTTCTTTAACCCTAGTTTAGACATTTTTATAAGTGTTTAAAGGATTTGGTGACCACTCAAACAGTCAGAAGACTGTTTTTTGAGCTGTTTCGGACCAAGTTTGGTACTGATTTTATCGGTAGAAAGTGGAGGACAACATTATTACAGGTGATTGGTTGTGTGTAGCAGGAGAATTTGTTTTAGAATTGTCAACTTTGGCTCTGAACTTAGAGATTTAAAAAGGTTGAGGGCAGCGTAACTGCATTTGTTGTACTTCCTTCCTCTTTGGTCGTACTTCATCCCCTCTCCGGCTCAGCCTACGCTACACTGCATAGGAGTTCTACAACGTAGCGCCTTTTCAGCTCGCCTGATGAACCATCATCACGCCCTGTGGTTGCGGTGCGCAGTTGCAACAGAAGGCTTTTGTGACTACCTGGATGACACTCTTGATGATGCCAATCCACTGATTGTCACTCCTAATATGCAAGTTTGTGAAGTTTTTTCATCTCGGTCTTTGAACAACTGACATCTATATTGATATCTGAATCACTTACAGCCACGCCAGTGGTGGGAGCCTTTTGCAGAGGCAATCGATGCATATCGCGCAGTCATCATGCAAATTTGATCACTAGAGAATGAGCGCCTTCGACTGAGTGAACTTGACATCCTCGCTTCCAATTGTCCCAAATGTTTTGGCCCACCAGTCGGGACAACCTGACCTGATGAACCTCAGGTATTGATTTGCCTTGACGGTAATTTTCAACACAAGCGCCATGCCTGTGCAAGCGTTCCCATACCAGGATTCAAACCGTCGCGCCCCGACATATTCCTTGACCCTAAGATTGTGCAGGCCAAGGAACGTTTGATGGCAGGCCTTGGTCAAGATGAAGGTGAAGCGGTGAGCTCTTGTTGAATCTTTGCAAGCCTTTACAATTTTGACCAAATATTGTAAAGGATCCATGTACTGAAGCACACACAACAGCCAACGATGCTTGGGGGAAACACCACTTTAAGGCCATGGATGAATCCGGATTGATTGGGATGGCATGCCGGCATGACCATCTTCTGAAGTTCATAAATCTTGTACAAAGTGGTGAAAAGTCAGTTTCAGTGTTGCCAATATTGATGCACTCAGCTGACTTGAGACTTGGTAGATCACATAACGGTCTGGCTCTTATTCAGTGGCTACTCGACCTTTTTAAGGATGAAAGAGACAACAATACGAACCTGGGTGTACTTTACGATATTGGTTGTAATTTGGACAAGACCATTATGAAAGTGAAGTGACATTCATGATATCAATTGAATACTGTACATATTAGCTGAACCTAAGTAAATACTGCAGAAGAAAGTGTTTACTGACGCAAAACAAGCGGAGCAAGTACGACTGGGCACCGCATTGTTTCATGCATATGCGCACAATTGGGGATGCCAGCTTGAATAAAACCCAAGGCTTAACGGAGGGTGGGGGAAAACAAATGGTGAAGGGATGGAACGTGTATGGTGGAAGCTTACACCTCTTGTAGCATTGCTCCGGTATGCTACCAAACAACATCGAATGGTGAGCTTGGATCTTAGAACCAGCCATCGGAACAAGGTTTTGAAGGATGAAGCAGGCGAGTTCCATTTAATCTCATGTGTTTCTTGTGTGCTGTATATTGACAATCTTCTATAAATAGTTTGGTTTCTAGTGGCGCATACTAAGAAGTATGAAACTGAGATCCAACAGGCACAGTCAACACTTGCAAAACTTCTTCAGTCAGACAAGACCCATACTTACGAGTATTTCCAGAAACAGTGGGCTCGTCAGAGGGACATGCAGCTGAGAGCAATAAGTGAAAAATCCAAGGAAAAACGAGCCAGACTGGAGGTCTTGCTTAAGCTGGAGGAGGAGCTACTGGACGCTTGGTGAGCTAGATTTATCTAACTGCAGAATTGAAAAAAGCTGATATTGTAGGTCTCAGTAAGAGAATGACGGAATTAAATGCAGGAAATGCTCCTATCAGAACAGCACATCAGCGGCAGGAGTTGTTGAGGCTTCCCAACTCACTTGCTTTGTTAGAACAGCAGATGCAGCGTGTAGTTGAGGACTTGGGCAATACTCATTTGCTGAATGTACAACATGGGACAAGTGAGTACAACTCTTCAATTTCCTCTAAATCAAATGTGACTACTTGGCTTAAGGCCATCACTGATGATTGACCAGCAATGTACTCATTATGGCGTAGATGCTAGAGTAACAGCGGCGATAACTATTCAAGTGGCTATGGGTTTATTATATGAAGCCAAGTTTGATGTTGTACAACAGCAAGCTGATGCTGCAAATCGGACTGGTAAGGCTGGGTCTACATCAAGTGATTGTAAAGCATTTACGCAGCAGTGCTTGATAAAATCATCTCAATTCACACAGGTGCAACCAATCAGCCAAGGAATGAGACACTGCGCAAGAAGAAAAGGGCAATGTTGAAGACCAAGACCGAAACTTATCTGAGACATGCTAAGAAGTACAATCAACGCTTCCACCCAACTCACCATATTCCGGAGCCTTCTTTCGAAGAGATATTGGAAATGGACATCCTTAATCCTTTTTGGAACGAGGCTGCGCTGAATCACCCTGACGAGCCGTGGGCCACTTGCGAGAGAACCAAAGACGGAATACTGGCTTTCCAAAGTCACCGCTCTTCTGAGGAAGAGCTTCAACGTTTAGGCCGCGAAGTAAGGCAGATGATGCGATGGGCACTTGATTATCAATCTTGAGTTGACGCGTCAAAACCCAGTCACACAAATGGTGAAGAAGTTTCGAAGTGTCAGATTTCAATATATCTGTGGCCACTGACATTAATATATCATGTATGTGCAGGCAAACTTTGAGTACTCGAGTGGAGTTCCCTGTACAGTGGCCTGGCCAGACGCTCATGTTGACTATGGAAAAGATGGGACAGGGGACTGCAATATGTCATTCAATCCACTTCAAGATATGTGGAAGGTAGTGCTGACATCGATTATTTGATCAATGGCAGGGCATGGTTGCTAGGACTTCTGCGACTTGGGCCGAGATCTTAGGGGTTCCCATCTTTTGGGTGGAGGAGGAGGAAGAGGAACCAGAGGTAGAACAAGACCTCCAGGAGATCCTTGAGGGTATTGCTCTCTATTGAATTTTTATTTAGTGTCTACTTACTTGTATTTATATTCTTGAGCTGATTGTAGTATCAACCAAATCTCTCCAGTACCATCTCAAAGTTCAAGTTAAAGTTACATGACTACTTACCTTAGATGAAGTGTGGATTTTGCAAAGTACAATTTTTCAGTCAAAGCACAATTTTTGAGGAAAGGTGCGATAATCTGCTCAAGGCATGCATTCCAAGGTAACAACACAAGAGTGGATGGATGATACTTGTACAAAGTGATTTAAGGGTGAAGCGAAAGCCCTACTTGTTGTCAATCAAGACTTATCACCTGTTGTTTTCTTCTTCGGTTGCGGCAAGTATTGGCCTTGGGCTTTAAGAATGCAGTTGGTGATTGGATCAATGCTTCCCAAGCAACTAACCAGCTTGAGGCATCTGGTTGATGGAATCTCCGCCATGTTGCACAAACAGGTGGAGCAGGAAGATCAGGCTTTGTAAAATCCAGAAGAAGAGAAGCAAAATGAAGGGTTGCCCAGGCTATAGCAATCGGTGGGTTTGTATTATGCTGGGTTGTGAATGGGAAGAATATCTTGTTATTCATCCCTGGCTCGTAATATAACACCGGTCGGTCAAACGCCGTCGCTATAACCCCCCCATATCCTGGCATGCTGAGCCAATATTCTCGCTCTGAAACCACATTTTGTTTCTTTGTTGCAAGGCGTGCTAAAGCAGTTGTGCGGGGCTCAAAGAAGGTTCGTTCCGTGAAGATGTCGGGAATATTAGCAATTGTATCATGTAACCTTTGCCTTATATAGGGCCACTCGTCTCCAGATTTGCCAAGTGATAGGGTGATTGCTCAAAAGCCACAGTGTCCATCCGCTCTTACTTGACGCAAGTCAAGCACAAAGGGTTGCAGCCACGAGTGGATGCGATATTCTACAAGGAGTTCTGGTAGAGCTGGATTGGGAACTGGCGACTTTAGCATAGCCTCCTCGCGAGCGTGTTTGCGAGTGACCCGTACGTTGTCAAAGGGGGCTACAGCAGACGAGGTTTGATTATTTGCAAGCTGCGTGTCAGTACCAAGAGGTTTTTCTTGGGATGATGCTTGCTGGGATTGGTGTTTGGTTGTGGTTGTGTGCATCTGGGAGTTCTCAAGTTGTACATCGATAAGCCGATTGGTTATGTTGGGTATGGGTAATGGTGCGGCTGGTATGCATGCATTATCTCCATCGCTTTCTATGGGGTTCAAGCTACCAAAACTTTTGATCTTGTCTGCCTGGGGCTGTTTTTTGGAAATTGGGCTACCATGAGGGGATGGTTCTTGGTGAGGTTCCAATGCGTTGGGCTGCGTGAGGAGGTCGTCAATGTTGAAAGTTGACTCAGTGACTTCAGATAAGCCATAGAGATCTTCAATAAGGCAATTGATCTGTGAGTGTTGAGTCAACTTCAGTATCACATGATCAGCTGCATTCAAAGATGAGACTGACCAATTCATCTGACACATGGTCTTGCTCCAGTTCTTTTGCAGGTGGTGACTCAAGCACCTCGTGGGGAAAGTCTTCCTGGAATCATTTGATGTGTAGCTAAGTCAGCTGATGGTGCGTGTTGGTGTGATTTTGAAAGGTGCTTACAGCATGAGGTTCTTCTAGGGTAAATGAAAGGGGCAATATCGGTTTAGTTAGGTTTGGTGCGTGGTGTGTTTTTGAGAGTTTGGCTAAGTCGCTGAGAATAGATTGGATCTGAACTAAGGCTGTGGTTTGAGTGCGAGGTGTTAATGCTTGAAGGAGGCCTGGTAACTGGGAAATGATTGTGTTGTTGGTTACTGGATCGGAGGGGGAAGCCAACCTTTGGGTGGAGGTATTGTCAGGAGTCTTGACCTGAGCATTTGGGTGGTTGCTGGGAGGTTGTTCAGGGGGTAGAATAGTGAGAGATTTTGGCTGTCGAGCCTTCCAAAGTATGACCTTGGGATTGGGAGGGTGGTTGTGGCCCAGGTGGGTATGGACCAGTAACCAAGCCTTTTTCAATGGTAGATATCGTGCATTGAGCTTGAAAGGGCAACCAATGCGTGCTGATCTTGTTGGAGCTGCTCAAGCATGTGGAGGTGGATGACCACTTCAATAGCATGAATAGTGTATGAGGTGACTACCATCCTTGGAATTATTGATTCGAATACGGTATCCATGGCTGATGGCATCAAAGTCTTTGACATAGTCGTTTATGTTGGCTCGCGGCAAGCCAGGAATTTCAATGATGTCGGGCACTGGAAATACATACTCCTCTTTTGCTGTTTTTTCTGCCACCTGTAGAACAATATATAGTATAAATGAATCATATGAGAAAATCATCAAGGTGGAATATAAGAAAGGATAAATGAATGTGAAAAAACTTATACAATCATTTTCTGGGGCAAGTGGTGAGGCCAGACAAAGCAATGATGATCAGTTGAGGTCTTGATGATGTATTTACTTTGATTTGATGTAGTGAGGTATCGATATGGGGTTGTAATTTTGAAGAGGGAGGTTTAGCGAGGTATTGAGATGAGGGAGATTAGAATTGGGTGAGATTGTAGTATTGCTGATACAGGAGTGAAGATTTTAGAGGGTAGTGACAGTTGGTGGCTGTCAGCCCTGAGTACTAACCAGTAGTACCAATGGGCGACGTATAATAATACATAAGCATAAAAACAATAATTACAACTCATGGCTCAGTCTCAAGAGTCAAGTACATATGATTTAGCATATGTAACATGTGCAAAACTTACATAAAAGAGTGTGTACGTACACAACTTTTATGTGAACCAATGCTACATATATTTCACAGCTGTAACAAGGTCGTAACAGATGAAATGTATGTTCAAACAGTTTATAACAATATAACTGTAATAACCTAACCACGCAACCACAGATTGTGCGCACTTCTAGGGTAAAGATTCTCAAGGTTTGGAGTATATAAACCCTGAGAATCCACTCCTCCTGATCACATCATCACATTATTATTCAACAACTTTTACAAATAAATCCTATCAGCTTCTTTATAACTTTAGACTTTGTGTCTTGTTGAGTGTTGTGTGTTTACATCCAACCTTGTTTTCTGCCTGATTAGACACCATAATCAGTGAAATCAGTAATATCCATCAGGTGGAATTACTGGAAAGGAAGTAGTCCTTGAGTAAGGCTTACATCAGATTTGGGATTAATCTGATATAAGAAACTCTAAACCTGCGGGGAACCTCTATCAGTCAGAGTGTAAAGTTCCCAGTGTTAAGACAGACATTAACACTACCCTTATTGATCATTCTGTGTCAGAAGTGAATCAATTTGGGACTGAGAACTGTGCATCAGTTGCTCCAATCTTTAATTATTGTAATAGACAATAATTAACCCAAAATCCCTGGGCGAAATCCTTTGTTCAAAGGTCATCTAACTGGAGTCTTTACTTGTGTAATTCAAGTAAAGCTCTTTCGCCCAAGTCTCATTCCAATTGTAATAGTGGATAGCAATCCCTACAAGTTTAGTAGAAGTCTTACCAACTTCTACTACCTTTTTTATTGACTCTACTAGCCAAACAGCAGCTAGTAGGCTCACAGTGGCAGTCAATAGGGTAGCGAGGTAGTGAGAGATGTTTATGAAGTAGTCATAATGAACTTGAAGTAGGGAGAATGGGTTGTGGGAGTAATTTTTTCCTTTAAGTCGTGATGATTTGAGGAGGATACTTGGGTAGTAATATATTTTTGACTGTGAGAGTTATAAATTAGCTGAAGGAGTGATAAAGCTGGCTGTGGTAGTGATAAGTTATTGGGTGCGTAAAGTTTGGCAAGGCCCCCCCCTTGTAAAATTGGCGACTTAGAGCGATTTTAAGGTCACCCCAGTTGTATATAACAAGCTACAAGATTCTACATGCTTAGCTGCGGACTACACTGGATGATACATGTATCTGTATCATCCAATACACTTGGTGGGTTACAGTGCGCACAGGTGATATAAAGATGAAGAAACATAATTTGGCCACACAAGACATTCAAACAGACTCACAAGGAGGAATAAATGTGTTTCTTGGGCCACCCACCCACCCCTGCCCTCAAAATCCTTTCCAACAGATAGTCCATAGCCTCCGCCCCCCACACCCGGGCCATAAAAGCCTCAGAATAAGGGAAATGGCCCAGAAGTGATTGTCTGAAAGAGAGATCAGAATAAAAGGAATGAAATGGAACCTATCAAAATAAGCTCAAAAAAAACCTATGTCAGAAAGAGTAAAAGATGGATACTCACTGGCTACCCTCACTAGATTTTCAATTGGTTACAACCAGTTGGTGAGGCACTATCCACCTGGGCCTATGATATACAAATGAAGCCATCCACAACCTCCAACTCCAACTCAAATCATGTCTGATCAACATGTATTCTCAACCAAATCAATGACTGTTGATATAAGAGTACCTGAAATACTGCTTGATAAATTCAAAGCCTTTGCCAAGAGAGAATTGAGAAGCCATGGTGTAAATTGATTGACTTTAATTGGACAGGCTGACAGGGATATCTGGAACCTTACAATAGCTATATTTGTTGTCAAGCATTGGCAGTACACCAAGCTGTAAGGTGCCTTGAAACAATTGGTTGATCCATCCCACAACTCAGAATCTATATGTATTGGTATAGTCCTCTGTTGGGTGTGAGGTCATTCTGTGGACATCTGCCAAGAACATCAATCTGCCAATAAACATCTCAAAAAGGAGACCCACATAAGAAAAGAGTTGTAAGTTCTATGTTGTTCATGTTATGAACTCTTCAAAAATAACATATTGATTTCTTGTGAGTATTAAAGTTGATTAAATATTGCTGTGATTCACTATCTTGATTTTTCCTGGCCACTAAAATCCATCAGACAGCTTCCAATATCCTACCACATCATGACTATTGTTCCAACACAGAATGGTAGCCTGAGGACACACACTATCCCTAGGGTTGACATGGCAAAGTGAGCAATACATGAGGATTCTTCATCAAGTCAAAAAATTGATTTTAAAGTACAGTTCTTCTACTCAAGGTCCAAAACTTGCAACACAGAGGTTTGATCAATGTCAAACGTCTGCTATTCACAATAATTCAAATCTTGACCAATGACTTGAGTGCTGATGTTGTCATTCTAAGCTATCTTTGTTGAGCCTTGGTACTGGGTTTCAAGAAACCAAAGTTGAGTTTGATACGTATTGAAGAGACAGGCTAGTTGGTAAGGTGCTCAATTGGATTGTTGTAGTGAATTTAGATCTGACTCAAGAGAAGAATGATCACACCCAGGGCTGTGTCAGAATCCAGCCCGATGCAGTCTTGTCTCGTGATTACCCATTCAAGTTTGACGGCCAGGGTATGTATATAGAAAAGTTGACCTCTCGGCCTTTCCCAATGGCATGGGGCTGCTCGTCGCCGATCGTAGGTCAAACTCATGGATGTACGAGGACTTTGCTCGCACGGATCTCTTCATCCGCTTTCAGCTGAAGCAGCGACTGCTCTAAACTTCTTTCACTCGAAAAACATCCGCTTACGAGATCGATCACTCTTGGACCAATCAAGGATAGTGGAAAGCTCGTCGCATGTGCATTGATGTCCACAGACTCGATTTACAGAAGAAGATACTACAAGCCCATGACTGACATTGTGTAGAAGGATGATCAAGGCTTTTCCAGCTCTGTGCGCTCATCAATCAATTTTCTGTGACACTCTTCATAACTCTTTTGGACGTTTAGCTTCGATTCATGTGGATATGAGGCACTTTGATTCATTCGCGCTTGTACAATACTTGAACAAGTCATTCTTCACAACAGATGGTATTATTCAAGATTCTTCATTTTTGACTTTGACAGTGCCTAATCAAGTATTTCTACACACTTGACCGTATCATCATACCCAGCCCATCATCATACCGCTCACGACCTATGTCGTTGTTTTCATTCCTTCCTCCTGCAGTGCTGAGTAGCACGGAATGGGCAGACAACCCTTTCAGAGCTGCACTCATGTATGCTGTGAGTTGATACTATGCCTACAGTTCTCCTGGAACAGCTTAACCTAATTCAATATCTTATTTGTTGCATCTTGGCTTTGGTACATTGAACGCAGAACAGAGTGGCAAACCCCAAATTCCCCGCATGGGCGTCAGGGCTCTTGCTTGCGTTTGTAGCTATGAGAGCCATCTTCATAATTACATGTGTAGGGATTATCTCGATACCTGTATTCAAAGGTTCCTCAAGCCGTAGAAGGCATTTTTTCTTGCTTCATCGCGCATACGCGGACGGAGGTGAGTTTGGCTATGAATAACACAGGAACTAATTTCGGGGTGACATGTGATCACATTTTGACGATTTGGCTGATGCGCCACCTTCCACATGACAGAGGGAGTTATCCCGTATTTAGTCCCGAACAGGTGTATGATCATCGTGATTGGTGAATTGTTCAGCAACGTGCTATATCTTTGTGAAGCCTGGTTCACCTATCGCGTGAGTACCAAGACCATCTGAAGGAACAACAGCTTCTTGATAGGTATCTTGGCTTACCATGAATAATTTATATAACAAATAGTACTACACAGAGGGTGACTCGGAAGGAGGGTTCAGAAGGATGTGGCTGTTTTGGTTAGTCCTCCATGAGTCCAATTCCTTTCGCAAAGGAAGCCTTTGCTGACGGTGTATCTCAACCTGACTTAGGTTTACTGTCTCGTATGTCTCTGTTTAAAACTCGCTAAATTGATACAAGCTTCAGCGGTGCTTATAGTCTTCACATTTCTCAAAACACATGCAATCATGTTCCTGATTACGTTGAAACTCATGATTGCTTTACATGAATGCACAACATGATGATAATTATTAATGGGACACAGATGGCTCCCGTGAGCCCATTGATCTTTATGAATCAACATCAGCAACTGACTTCAGAGTTTTTCAATATTTCAGCTCTTATTTGGGGATTGTTTTGAGCTCATGGGGCCTTTGCTACGCTTGGTGAGTCTCCTATTTTTGAGTTGCGAGTCAGAAAAGCAAAAAGGCTGTTGTAGAAAGACTACATAGTGCTTCTGCAAATTGCCTCAAAGCAGTTCCACTCTTCGATTCCGTGACATGCGTGATTTTCTTATTGATTTTTCAGCTTCTGTGAGGTCCCAGGGTCCAAAAAAAGACCGGGTTCGCGGATAATGTCACCAATATTTTACAACTTCATCTGGATCACGTGGGCAGTATTGGCAACGATTGCAACAATGTATTGGGCATGTAGGGCGATCCAAAGGTTTTCAAATTTGCAGGACCATCTCAAACTTATGCATCATGTGCTGGGATACTCGTCCACATTGTGGGAGGAACATCATGACTTCAAAATGATACCAATCAGGCTAATCTTGGCGAATTCAATGACTCTATTTCGCGATTGGCGGAAAGTTAGCTCATGGATGACTTGGTGGGGAATCACTTGGATAGTTTTGGGTTCTGCCCTTCTTGTTGTAAGCCTCACTTTCTTTGCTGAATGATTAATTCAGTTTTGTCGGTAGCGGGGTATTTGCAGAATACACAGACAACCAGTGTTTTGATACTGACCAAGACTTTGATAACAGTTCTACCTCTTTGTTGTATGGGTCTTACTCACAATGTTCAAGCAAGTCTTGCGCATGCGTGAAATAGATTCCATGACTGTGAGTGTTGCATGGGCTTCTCCGATATGGGTTGAATTGGAGCTAGAATTTCGTCAGTCTGTTCGCAGTTGGCCTTCCGCATCATTTAAGTCTTAACATATAAAGTGTGTCAAATGTCCTTTCCTGGTTTGATATTTCAATTTAGGGTTCTTGTTGCGATCTTCGTTTATCATTGCCCTGAGCATTGGCGCCCAGATTGTAGAGGCCATATATCAAGCTATGGCCTCGGACCGTCTAGATGTGTAAGATACATTTAGGTTTTCTCATCTTGTCAAAACAGGAATACTGAACACAATCCTATGATCACTGTTTTGACAGCCCAAGCTGGAGGATCGCATCCGTGTTGATTTCGCAGGTTCCTGGAATGTGCATGGCACCCGCTCTCCTTTTGCAATCGGTAAGTTGTAATCTATCAATAATCTCACCCAACTTTCGAATATTGACACCCCTTCTCTTGCTCTTCCTTTGGTTCCAAAAGTGGCATATATTCACAGAACGATCCAAAAACGAATCCCAGTTCCATCGCGTACCAATGGACACGAAAAAAGAGCCCATTCCTCAGATGACATCGCAGCTTTTGGGATGGGATATCACTCATTACTTAGACGAAGAGATCAATTTTCAAGTTGCAAACTTTCCTGGGTTGCGACCAGTTCAATCATCCCAATCAAACTCCCAGAGTGATTCTATAGAACACCCAACTCCTGATTGGAAAAAATCAGACATTGATATCAGCATTACATGTTTGACTGTCATCACCGAGGAGAATGCCGCGGATGAACTGGCTCAGCGATATGCTCGGATCGCCTAACTATCTCTACCCTTGTTCTGATTGTCGACGATTTCACCTGACATATGAATATAGAAGAGTGCCCAAAACGTTCTTTGTAATGCGCGTCAATTTTCTCTTTTCTTATATAATGCAGATTTGTGACTGAATTCCAAGGCCTTATCGATTCTCTACTGTCGTTCTTTTCTTCCTCGAACTCAAACTAATTTATTCTTGATAATCTTTTCTCATCAGATTGTGCTGTATCTCTCTAATCTGTGTAACCTTCGAACATGGCGACTGCCAACCTGAACCTCACATTTGAATTTCTTTTATCACCTCTCATGACATTGTGATAAGATACAATGCTATCTTTAATGATTACATCATGATCAACTACTTGAAGATACAATCATCTGTATTCCATGACTTGTAATTGCTCTCTCCTTGAGCAATTGATTGTTCTTTGTCAACTAAGTCTATGGTTGAGTTACAGTTTAAATGAGAGAGATCACAAAGGGGATTGTCATAATCCAATGAACGCAGCAGCCAATATTTCCGTCAAGTAATGAAGTGAAAATATATGTCTCATTCTATTTGATTTCTTTTCATATTGCTACAATCGTCTTTCATTTGACATGTTTTATGTGTCAAGGTTTTGGTGACAGATCGTGCTGGTACAATCTCCTCTCTTGTGAATCACTCTGTCATCTTCAATGCGTCTTACCTCATGATACTTTTTGCTTTATCTTGGCATTGTACCCCGTGATTCCAAAGTTCGTTGTCTTAGTCCATACTTACATGCATTTCATATGACTATAAAAATGCTCGCTGCGATCTTTTTGAAAAACTAGGCACTAGGTAGGCATGCCCAAATTGAAATTTAACTATGTAGCAAAGTCTTCCCTCATCTTGGAGGTAAAGAGAAACCAAAACACTGTGTACGCAAAGAAGATGAAACAGCAATGTACGATTCCACAGGTGATGGATGTATGATTCATCCAAGCCTATGATACTGAAACCAACCGAGCCTAAACTTGTTGATCACTGGCTATTACTGGGGCTCGAAGGTGAAGTGTCACAGTATATGAAGCAATCGATTGGACGAGTCGAGGCCGTTCAAAGCAAAACAGGAATACATACCATCAGCTGGCCGTCTGCGGCAAGGCGGTGGCTGTCATTGGGGTTTGCAAAGGTTCGTAAATTTAACTCGAGTTTGACAGCCGCGGTCCTAAATATAGCTGGGATGAGGTTCAACATCACGATCATCTTGTTTATGTCTAGGCTTCTGTTTTTGGTGAAGCAGAGCCACTAGTGAACCAAGAGTTGGGATACTTATCATCAAACAAGCAGGAATGCGACCTGCGTACATTCATCCATGGCACACGTTGTACCTTTTTACGATGGAGGAATTTTCAAATTCATTCTGGAACTGAATGAATTGTGGAATTGGCACTTTTCACGAGTGATTGTAAGTTATGCGGCCCATAGCTGCGCCGTAAAAATCTCTTGTGACCCTTCGTGAACAAGTTTCAAGATATGTATAGGAAGTAATTTGAGGTAATTTTGTTCTCAGACGGTAATCAGATGATAATGATCCCCACTCAAAATCATTCCTTCAAGAGGCATTCTTTGTCCTCGTCAATTATGGCGTGCGTCGCGACCAGTTCGCACACCAAAAACACAAACTCTTACGCAATCATTTGATAAAAATGTCTCCTCACTCGGTCGATAGTTTCACAAATGTATGCCATAGTCTTTGGTAATGACCTAGTGTAGAGGCTGTCAGGAGGTAACTGAGTCCCGTGATCTGATATCTCCCTGCTACATAGTCACATTTGATGGCGATAAAATTCATCGATGGCGATGAAAATAAGTTGTACATTTTTGTCATGTTGTACTTTTCGTGGCAATTTTTAGTCGTCATACACCATGCCATCTTTTGCAATTTTGAAGGAAAGTGAGCTATATAAAGGTCTGATCTTTGATTGATAAAAGTCATTCTCAGCTGTTGTGATATAAGACATTAGGCCATTGATCTCTTATCCATTGCCTACCGTTGACTGAAATTTGAGCTCATTTCTAGACGCCTAAAACATTCCATCAGATCTGAATCATCGAGACTAACTCATAAAGCTCGCAATATTTTGTCTTCCCTTTGAGGAAAGAAATTCAGAATTTTAGATAGAAATTAAATATCCAAAAAAATGTTTTCTACTAAATCTTCCCAAAAGGTTTGCCCAGAAGAGCAGTCTACCGATGAAAATTCTTTGAAAACTTTACAATGTTCAGTCCCAACTGTTTTGAATGATAAAGGTACGCGTATGTCTGGATTGCTCCTGTAGCAGTTCTTTAATGTCCTCTTATTCTTCAATATTCGGGTATCAGTTTGCACTATGGTCTGTGAAGAGAAATTGCCACCGAGTACGTCAAGAGATCCTGGATTTCCAACATTATAAAATATATTAGTAGCCATACTGATGCTTGCACGCTTGGTATTTAGTTGATTGTGGTCGTGGGGCATGGACGTACTTGGGAGCCGCGTTCACATTGGAAACCATTATATGGGTGAGTTTACAAAAGAGAAATGTATATATGAAAGGATTCATAAGAATTGCTATATCAACATTGCTTCTGAACCCATGTATTCCTATCCAAAGGGTTACGCCAGTTCGTTTGGAGTGTTTTTAGAGTTTTACATCAATGAAACAGCGATCCCGCTGGGCCATGAATTGAACGCAAACACAATCTTGCCGCTGGTAGGAACAGTGAACAGTGGAATCATGGCTTTACTAGGTATCTCTAAACCTTCTTGATCAATTCCTGTTTTGTTCGCCTTTTTATTCTATGATCAGTAACTCAACTTCATGTTTTGACTTATCTTTTTGTCCAGCCCCGTTTCTATCGGTTGTTGTAACACGTTACCCAACCTCACGTCGTTGGCTCATGATGGCAGGCGCATTGATTTGCTTCCTTAGCATATTTGCTTCGAGCTTTGCAACTTCCGTGAGTATGATTTATGTGATCACAATGAGAAATCCGCATCTAAATCACATCCATATGTCGAACTGGTCAGTGTATACACGTATTTTGGTCTCAAGGCGTGGGATATGGTATTGGAGGTGCGGCTCTATACCACCCTGCGGTACGCAAAAAAATATCTCTGCGGTGATACAAGATCACTATATGCAAGTAAACTTACGAACTGCCACAGTTGTCCTTTCTTCCTGAATGGTTTTCAGCCCGCCGTGGTTTGGCAAATGGAGTGATTTTTGCAGGTCAGTAAATACCAAGACTTCAGAAGCTAAATTTGATGAGGTTTTGATGATCGGGACTGACTTGCAATCTATTGTCGGCATATGAAAGGAACCGGGCTAGGAGGGCTCATATTTCCATTCCTTATTGATATGCTACTTGGAAAATTCGGAGTGAAAGAAACTCTACAGATTATCGTTTGTGTCATTTTGAACTAGAGGCTGTCTAGTCATGGAAAAGCCATCTAAATTGATTCTTTCCATTTACCTGTGTTCCCTTGCAGTCTTGTATGATGGCTGTAATGATGGGTGTAAGTGTGATACTTATAAGACCGAGGATCGTGAGAGTATCCAACAGCTCGATATCAATGATCGATGAGCCTTTCGGTACGCTCAAAGAGGCAGAAAACATGTCCAAAAATCCACTGAAATGGTTTGAAAGGCAAATAAGGTGGCCATTTGCTATATACCTTGTATCCAACACTCTACAAGCCATTGGCTACTACATTCCTAACCTATATCTACCGAGTGCGTTAAACCCCCTTAATATGGTATGTTGTGTGCGCATCACTGACACAACACATACTTCGAAGGTTACGCGCATTCCCTTTCTCTGAGCAGCGCATCAGGAAGTGCGACCTTGGCAACTTCGAATGGTAAAGCTCTACCGATATCTCATCAATCATGGATGTTGATGTCATACTTTTTGCAATATGGAAATTTCTAGGCGGAGCAATTCTTGCAAGGATTTTAGTCGGCATCCTTTCGGATCATTATTCCCCACATCTCATTGGTGCTGTCACTAGCCTGGCAGGTGGAGCCAGTACCCTACTGATCTGGGGTGGATTTGGAAATCATGGATTCATTCCTTTATTGACCTACTCATTTTTCTTCGGATGTACATCTGGTACTTGGACTAGTCTCTTCTTTGGAGTTGTAAGAGTCTGGTTACGTAAGTCAAAATATTTTGTACAACTTATCCCATCTTTTTAACACTCTGATGATGATTTATCTTTTGATTTTGGTAAATTTTAACTCTTTCTTTGAATTCCCTCATTTGATCAGGGAGCCCCCATCTGACTATGACAGCCTACGGCATCATCTCTCTTACCCGTGGATTAGGTAACATCATTGCTGGTCCTATTTCATCTAGACTGATCTCAATAACAGTACCCACAAGTGAAATAAAGACAGGCTTTGATGTAGACTCGTATTCTAAAGTGATCTGGTTCAGTGGTTTTGGATTGATCATCACATTTATACTAGAGGTGATATTGTGGATTCTTCAATAGTTTGACACTTCAATATATAGAGAACTCACCTTGAGCCCTCCAAGCCCACTTTTTTTGTCTTCATGTGTTGATTTCACTATTTCTTATCAGATTTTTCAACTTTCTGTCATCAAAAAAATCCAAGGGAGTCTATACCCAGGAAATTTTGATGGGAGTGTGTATTAAGTCGCAGGTAGCTTCTGTTCTTCTGTTGTTCATTGGTCATGATATGGGCAATCTTGGTTTGTTCCTGGCTTGTCTGAGGCGCAAATCCCACGTTTCTTCATTTCATGTGATTGATTTTTCGCAATAGGACAAACAGTTCTCCCTGTAAATGTGTCAAGCTTAAATTGATAAATCAATCTCGTTACATCTTTTCCTACTCTTTGAAGTTGCCATGCTTTTTTATCATCCGGATCACAATAAAAGCACTTTAAATTTTTGCTATCCTCTTCTGATCATTCTCTTCGTTTCTCGAAACGGAATCAGGCTTCCAAGGAAGTAAGCTCTCTGTATCTCCGTCTTTATAAAAGGGATGGGCTTGCTTAATGTAACGGATGAAATTGTCTCATCATTGATCATTCTAATCATTATGCCAGTTTCGATACTAGCGAAAGATCTGCAAAATGAAAGCTTTTTGTTCTCAGGTGAAGTAATAATGGGTATTTGTACTCACTGGACATAACAGATCAGATATTAATGAACAACGGAATGATGGAGTTACGATTTATTTAATACAACAGTCTGAAGATAAGATACTAGATGAGATACACATCGAGATGACCTTTCCATATAGATTCCTAATTTTGTGTCTCACATCTTAGTCCTCTTCCGAATCTTCCTATCTCATTGATCACAAACGCGTTTTCCGACATTGCATAAGCTTTAGAGATTATCACGATTTTGTGAGCAAGTCCGAAAGTTGCTCACATTCATTAATTCTTATCTGTACACAAGTAAATCGATTGAAACAATCTTCGCGTCTCATCACAATCACAAAGTCAACCTTTCACTATACGACAGTGATAGATTGGTGAGAATCAAATTCGATAATCTCGTTGTTTGCCTTTATCCACAAGATAATTTGAATCCATTTCGATCGGTTCAGCTCCTCCTGGTTCATTAGGTTCATCTTCACCATAAGCCTTCAGATCATCTGCCCTTCCTCTAGCTCTCGCTAAATCTTCTTGCATAAACAAAAGTTCTTCAATCCTACTCAATTGTTTCTCTTCCAATGTCGCTTTACGTCTTGCCAAAGGATATGAAGCATACATAATTTCAGGAGTAGTTGAAGAACTAGGATTATGAACTCTAGTTGATGAAGATTGTAAGGCGAACTTGATATCATCCACTTTTAATTTTCCTCGATTGGTTGAAACTTTATGAGCTGAGATAAGCTGGATTTGTTTTTACCGTTCACATGAATTAATTTCAGCCCGATCAAACACACGTACTTTACGTCAGAGATACTTATTTGATCACCCAAATCGGTCGATGCTAAGTGGAAAATATGACCAACAACATCTGAGATATGATCAATGACCATCTCTTCCATCAATGCGACCACCTCACGCTGAGGATCAGGGTCACCAAATCCGAACATCATACTGGGTACTAACGAAGCATGAGGAAGTCCATAATCAAAACCGAACTCGGTAGGATATGATCGGTATGAACCACTTCAAAGCTTACAATCTTTGGTAAATAAGTTTTTCTTGCTAATTCTTTGTCGACCTCTTCCTTGTGTGTGATCATGATGGTGAGATTGAGACATTGTTTCACCGATTTGTAAACTTTGATCGAATGAATTGTTAAATGGACTAGTTTGACCTAGGGATATGACCCGGTCCTGGCCCTGACCGGCCGAGTGTGCCCGAGGCTTTCGGAGGCAAGAGCAGGGCCTTGGCCGGGGCCCTAGCCCTAACCTAATGATAGACACAAAGGCCCTGCTCCGGGGCCACCCGGGGACGGCCCGCCGAAAAAAATTCGGTCCCACAAAGGGTGCAGGGCATGTTGAAACACCCTCTGACCCTCTGCCGATCGGTGATACACCGCCTCGTCGTTTCTTCTCTCTACTCTTACTTCCTCTTCCATGTTACGCCGAAGTCTTCGCCGTGATCTCACCGATCCGAACGCCATGTCAACCACCTCAAGCACCGCTTCTATCACACCATCCGACTCAATTTCAGCTGCAGCTAGCTCAGCTGCGGCTAGCGAAGTCAAATCAGAACATACTGCCACCAACCAAACCTCTTGGGTGTGGCAGTATTTCTCAACTGTCACCTTCCGCGATAAATCCGTCAAGAACGTCTGCCACGCCAACAAAGGATTTGCCAACAAGGTCAACGCCCTCGAAGACTCGAACGATCCTATTGTAGTGTGTGGAGAACAGCTCTCGATCGATCAAAGTGGAAGCACCAAATCGATGAGCCGTCATCTCTCCCATGCTCACCGCATCTCAGCCCTACTGGACACATCACAACAAACTCTCACTTCTTTCTCTGAAACTGGGAAGACTCCTAATGTAAGTTTGTTTTATATCACCTTCACTGTGACTTTGACTGATGATGGTATTATTTCAGTTGGGACCACTTAACAGGAAGAGTGTCACCAACGCCGTGATCCGTCTGATCGTCAATCAAGAACTCCCAGTATCGCTTGTGGATGCCCCGGAGTTTTGCCAGCTCTTGTCCTGGCTCAACCCAGCCGTTTCCCCTATCCTTTCAAAACAAACCGCCATTACCGATGGAATCGTGGCTCAATTCCGACTTGCTCGCAATCGTCTCAGCAACCTGTTCTTGTCTCTGGATTTTATCAGCATCACTTGCAATGCTTGGACCTCACCCAACAGCGTTGCAATGCTTGGAATTACAGCCCACTGGATGGACGATAAATTCAATATGAAATCTGTGGTCTTAGCTTTGAAGGAAATTGATGGACCTCATACTGATAAAAACCTGGCGGCTCTAATCCATCATACATTAGATCAATTCAATATTTGCAATAAGCTCTATTGCATCACAACTGACAACGCTTCAAACAATCTCACCATGGGGCGAGAGCTCCAAAGACTCATACCCCATTTCAATCCCGACACAAATCTTCATGGCTGTGTGGCCCATGTCATCAACCTGGTTGCCAAGTCTGGAATATCGATCTTTGACAGTAAGATTCCCCCCAATCCCCTCAGTGCTTTAGATCCTCAGTTACCTCGAGAAAACGAAATTCCGGACGGCTCTTTGATCGAACCAACCCCGCATCTTGAAGTCCACACGATCTTAACTCGAATTTGAGGTTTCCACAAACGAGTTTGTTTGAGCACACAGCTCAAACAGGCTCTTGACCAATGTATCCAGTCATCCTCACAACCTCGAAAGGTTGGACTCATCCACGAGGTTTCGACTCGATGGTCTTCAACGTTTTACTCTCTGGAACAATTTTTCGAGCTGAAGAAAGTCCTTCAATATTACTGTAACATCAATGAATCTCTGGAGCCTTACGTCATGACCGAAGATGAATGGACCTTGGTTGGCCACTTAGTCAAGTTTCTCCGCCCTCTTGCCATAGTTATCAAGTAAATCAAAGGTGATGACTATCCCACCTTTTCACAAGCCATGCCTGACTATCAATGGCTCGTTGAAAAACTTGAAAAAGTAAGTTTTTTCTTTTTTACTTTACTTCTTTCTATTTATGTGATTGCTGATCTATCTTTATATTTACCAAATGTAGGCCTGGGGCATGTCCGAGTGTACCAATTTGAAGGCAGCCATTCTGCCTATGGTCAAGAAGCTGGTTTGATATTCCACATTAGCCTTGAAGAAACCCGTTTACATATGTGCACCAATACTTGACCCTCGCCAAAAGCTGACTGCTGTCACTGGTTTTACTCTGGAGGAGCTCGCATTCGACAAAGATCAACTTGTAGAATACTTTACTGAACAAGCAATCAAATTCAAACCAAGTCAAGAGCCTGATCCTGAGTTGGTTGAACCAGAACCTACGCTTGAGGACAATGATGATCAACCTCATCACTTTATCAAGCGACGCAAATTCATCACGCTTGAAGACGAAGTAAGGGAGTATCTTCTTGCTCCTCTTGTTGATGAAGGTACCAACATCTTAGTATTCTGGAGAACAAACCAACCAAACTGGCCTGCTCTGGCTCGGATGGCTATGTACATGCTTGCCATTCCTGCTTCGGGTGGTCCTTCTGAAAGAATTTTTTCTTCTGGTTCAAGGGTAATGTCTGATTATCGATCACGTATGACCAATCAAAACTTTGAGGCACAGATTTGTCTCAAGTCGTGGGAAGTAGCTTTATGCAAGTAGATTGAACATTGTTTTCTTATATTCTCCTTATTTTCTCCTTTATATTTTCTCTACACTCGTTCAACTTTTTTTTTCTCAGTTGATATTTTTCTTTCTTTACATTTGTTTGTTTTCCTTTTGATTATTTGCTTGATTAACTCATGTCATCAAGCGTACCTTCTGAGCCAAAAATCTAGCCCAAAACGGGCTGGCCCAAGCCAGGGCCTGCCCGTGGCCGCCCGACCATATTTTCAAGGACTCCAGGGCCGAGGCCGGATCCGACCCGGTCCCGGGGCCGGTCCTGTCGCTCCAGGTCCGGGTCATATCCCTAGTTTGACCTGCTCAAGTCGCCATCTGCGTTGATGGGCTGCGAAACAGAAAGGTCTACATATATACTCATTAGAAGCATATTTACAAAATATGTTTATAAACAGACCTCAAGGCTCGCCTCACTCAAACATCTTCATTTCCAATCATCACCTTTATCTTATGATGACTGAACCAAGTCTTCATGCGACGCACACACAAATGTATAACATCAAGAGCTGTAACCAAATTTGCATCAACAAATGAGACACTGAGCTCATTGTCAAGGGAGATACAAATTCATCTTAAAAGTTATATCATCAACTTGAATGATTTGTGTTCTATTGGAGTACAAGAAAAATGAAAGAAAATAATTATCTTAATGATATTTCATATGAGATTAGGGATTCAATTCAATTGAGTTTTTAAAAAAAATAACTAAAAAAAATAAACCAAAATAAAAGTTTAAAACTAAATAAAAAAAGGTAATGATACATCTTTAGATGATAAATTGGTTCAAAATATAATATACTTTGCAAGAAAACCAAATTTTCGAAAAAAAAAACAAGTGACAATTATAACTCTCTCAACAAGAATGATGAATTTGATTTAATTTTTCTTTCTAATGTTCAAAAGGTCCATCAAAAGGAGTTGAAAATGGATTTGGATGATCAAGTCTTGATTCAGAATTCGATTTACCTTCATGACTCAAAGGAGTGATTGGTGAGAATTTAGATTTAGGTTCTTCTTTTATTTCTCCGGTTATACCTTTACATTCTTTAATTTCTATATTTTTCGGTTTAAAGAATTTTGGATTCTTAGGATATGATATATTATATTTTGATATTTCTCTTCCTGCTCCTCGAGGTCTTGATGGTTGGGTTCCAATTGGGGCTTCTGTGTGTTGATAGATATTAGGATATGAAGAGTTCACATCATCAGAAGTCGATTTAGGAGAAGAGACGGGAGGATAAGGTATAGGAGGATAAGATAGGGGAGGGTAATAAGGATAAAAAGGATCGGGTTCAGGTGTGTAAAAAGGTTCCAGTATAGGAGATGGTAAGTTATCAATCTCATCCATGCTTCCTTCGTTTTTTGAACCTATAGATTCATTGCCTCGTCGAATAGAATTTTGACTACGAAGTGAAGAGAGTGGAGAAGAAACTAAAGCCACAGGTGGTAAGAAGCTAAGAGATTTACCATTTCTTGATCCATTCCTTAAATCCGTTTGAGGTCCGTCAGGTTGATATCCTATTCCACGTTTTGATATTCGATTCTCTTGAATCTCAATCGAATCTCGAATTGAACTAGTTGGATTTCGATTTTTTAACATATCCCAAATCACACCGATCAACCCAAAGATTATCACAAGCACGTAACAAGCCAACAGTGCGATATATGTGACTCGTTGTTTGTGTAAAGCCTTGGTGTATCGATTGATGAGTCGATCGACAAATCGTGTTGCAAGAGATGGACTTTCAGTTTGATTTCCTTGTGAGCTTGAAGAATTTTGAGGTGATCCTACGGATGCGACCAAGTCTTTTGTTTGACTAGGACTGATCATTAAAGCTGTTGGGCTAACAGTAGGAAGATCAACATGGGCGTGATCATGTACAAAAGTCAAAGCACTTTGAATCCCGGCTACTTTTGATCCTATCAAACAGTTCAGCAGTTGCAATGAAGACTCCTTGAGAGGTGTCTTACCAAAAGTATCGCTCACTACAGTTGTTAGACCATCATAGAAAGTAGTCAATGTGTTGTTGAGAGTGGTGGTGGTGGTTCCAGCCCATCCTAACATATGATCATTGACATCGGATTGGAACTTTAAGATCACTGCATTGGTGTCCTCGGCAAAGGCTACACTAGCATTCCTAGTTTGGTCGTTGATTTTGTCGGCTAACAAGTTAGTCATATCGGCCACACCAGAATTGGCTTGATGAACTGCTTGATTTCTGACACCGTGTAAAGCAAATAATTGAACTTGAATCACCAAGAATCCTAAAAGACCGAATCCTAAGAAGAGTAAAGCTGAGGGCCAAGTGATATAAGCTAAAAACCAAGGAAGTCGATGACTTTTTGGAGTGTTTGTCTTCAGAAGTTTATTAGTCATAGTCGAAGCAAATGGGTTTTGACTAAAAAAATCAAATCTCATCAGTTGATTAGAAAAATCCCTAGTTCTCGTAAGAGATACTCACACATTGTGGGTGAATGCTAAGAGATTCGAACTAGAAAACGCATCTCGACTCCCGTATAACCAAACTTCTCTAGCTTCATCAACTTTGTTGATCATACGTTTGTATAAGAATCTTTCCTTGAAGACATTGAATAAAAAGATGATGAGGATGACGATACAGAGAAGAAGGATGACGAGTTTCAGTCCAGAGGAGACCACGTCGCCAACTTTGTCAAGGAAGGAAGTATCTAGGTCCTATTGATGGGAACAGTCAGAGATATTAGCGAGATCACAAACATGAAAGAAGCAATTTAGACTAAGTGCTCACCTGACAGAATGTGACTGTTTGTCGCGCTGGGACTTTAAGTAGGCTACGATCTATAGTAGCATTCTTAAGGTTTGTCGCCACTTCAACTCGCAGTGCCTCAAAAGGTGTAGAGATGACTTTATCTAACGCGCCTCTCAACTATAAAATCAAAAAAGGTAGTCATGAGCCTTAAATGTGGGAAGTTTCAAATATGGACAAATTTGCACTCACTTCATTCAAAGTTGGTAATGAACTATTGAGTTGAGTCAATGCATCACTCAAACCTGTAGGAACTTTCACATTTTGTAAAGCAGTCAGGTCAGGTACTTGGAGATTAGGTTGAGGTATCTTGATCCCTGGAATCTTATCAAGAGTTTTGATTGTGTCGGAAAGTAGTGACTCCGCTCCACCTATTGTAGCTTCTGCTCAGGCACGAAGAAAAAAACTATCATTAATATGGTTCTTTGGAAAGTATGTTGTCTTCTTTAAAGTTTTATAGTATTATCACTCACGAATCGCAGTCCTTATTCCGGAAACAGCTTCTGCAAATACTTTTTCTGCTTCTTCTGCAGCACTGATCAACAGAGCCAATGATCCACGGACAACAAATTCTGCAAGACATACTAGATTGGAAGAAAGAAAGACGAGAGGTATCAAGAGTCAGCTTCGAAAGGTAAAAGAGAAAACATTTTTACTCACAGTATAAAGATCTATAAGTGTCAACGATATACAAGATGATAGCCTCAATTGCACGAATAGAAAGGTCCAAGACGGTCGCAAGCCCATGAACAATATTCTCTGCCCCAGAGACGATAAACTCGTTAGTCTGTTGAGCCATAAAATGAGGAATACTAGCAGCCACACTAGCAGCTCCTTCGAAACCAGCACAAGAAGCTGCTAAATCACGTTTCGCATCTAATACTCCATCATCAACTGAACCGAGTGTAAGAAAAAGTTGAATTAGGATTAGAATGATGATGAGGATTGGATATGCTAGCCATGCTAAAGAAATTCTAGCTCGTAAACCAAGGTAAGGCATAAGTTGATGATTTGATGCGATTGGTGTGTTTGGAATGTTTGAGGCTGGGTTAATTGGGAGTGTTGACATGTATGGTGGTAGTGTCGGACGATGGGAGGAAGAAATCGATGGAGATTTTCTCCGAATGCGAAGAATGGCCATGTTCCTAGCGGGATGGTGGTTTAATTGTTATTGCTAAGTTGAAAAGGATTGAATGAAATAAAATAAGAGAAGTTAAATATAACTTTTGAATAACAAGCTGTACTTGCAAGGATATATGAGTGGTTCATTCGTGTGAGGGAAGCAGGGGGGGTCATATTTTGTAAAACGTAAGTTTACATTTATCGTGAGGAAAAGCGGAGACATTTAACACAAGGGAGCTTTCGAGAGGATGAGTAAAGCCTAAGGGCGGTTGAAGGAAGAAATTTGACGAACTGAAGACTTTTTGATAAAATCTCAACGGCTTATGACTTCAACAAACATCCGAGTACATTTGAAAAGCAACGATGCTGAAGCTGCTTTCGAATTCGACGGTTAAACTCGGAGTCGCCTTAGAATCTCTTGAAGGATAAATCTTCTACAATTATTAGGGGTGAGCATGCAAAGGAATGAGAATAGATCTAGGGATAATAGAAACCAAAGCACCAGGCTATCTTCTAACGAAATAAGCTGAGGGTGGATGCTCAGCTCATCGCACCAGAGATCTAGCTGAGTGCTTAACTAGACTCATCACCGCCATATGCATATTCAGATTCTCAGCTAGTGATAAGACAAAGGAAAAAGTTCTGTACGATAACAAGGGCGGGCCCAGTTCAAAGTTCAAGTCACTCAATTGTTTGGATATCGATATCTCATCCATCAAACCCACCAGTAAGCATGTCGACGGACTATCTTCATGCCTTTGTTCTGGGTATCAGTTTCCAAGCTCGCAAGTCATCATCATCGACATTTGCGGAAAGTAGCTTCTACAAGTCCTTAATTCCTCTTATGGATATTGGAATGTTTTGTCATGATATGTGTATGATTGGATTTGAATTGAAGATAATAAAAAATGGAAATTGAGTAAGTCATATGATGATGATGATGATGATGATGAGATAATTCCTGTAAGCTCAGTCGGACGATAAACTGAGAAGTTGAGTAGAAAATGATGATTGAATAACCTCATCTCGAAAACTAAATTGATCAAAATTGAAAAGTCTTCTTCAAAGTCAACAAATCTCCGAAGTGAACTGTCTGATTTTTGATTTTCTAGGGTTCTAAATCAAAGAAGTTAAAAGTTCATTGGTATTGAACATTCAATCAGAATTTAACTCTTAAAATTCACTCAACTTTCTTGTTTGATTATTAATCATCAGTTTAACTATCTAATCAAATCAAATCCTTTAGTATGGAATATGAATTAACAAAAGAAAATCACATCAAATAAGACAGTAGAAGGATATAACAGAACAACTTTCTCAAAATAGATAAAAATACAACTCTGAAGCTCATGTCATCAGATGAAAAGATGATCATGATTTACAATCAAGTGAAAGAGAAGTGATGAGATAAGTAAAAAAATTCACCAAAGATGATATTCAAAGTCTTTGAACAGATCGAAAAGTTAGATCTAACTGTCTAGATCAATTTCATTTATGTTTACCTTTGAATAAGCTTGCTAGTAGTATACTACCAACAATTGCTGCTCCTCCCATTAAACTCATACCTATATAACCCTCTAAAGAATCGAAAAAAAGAATTCATCATCAGGACACTGATGAAAGTTCTTTAAGCAAAGAAAAAGATGAATTACCTGTCGTTACACCTTTTGTAATCAATTCAGAAAGTGATTGAGCTTGAAGATTACTTGGTTCTTTCTCTAATAATAAATCTATTTATTCAAACCAGCATTGTGAAAAAGATAAAATAAGAAATTGGTCAATTCAAACGACAATCTAGGATGATGATGATGATGATGATGATGATGATGATGATGATGATGATGAAAGATGAAAGATGAAAAAGAAACTTACCGATAAATCGTTTTGCTTCACCATAGTTTCCTAATTTATAATGACCTAAAGAAAGATAATAAAGACACTCTCTTCTTCTACTTGGTTCTTGACGATAAACATCTGAACTCAAATTCCAAAAAAAAAAGAAAAAAGATAAATCATTCATCAATTTTTTAAGTTAAATTATAATGGATTCAAAATAATTGGATTGAAAAACAAAAACAAAAAACAAATGACAAACCCATAAAGATTGCGATCCCTTCTGAAACTTCACCATTCTTTACATTTCCTTTAACTAAACCCCAAGCTAAATTAAATTTAGTTTGAATTGAGATCCATCCTTTTGATTCTTCTGTTTGATATTGTTGTCTTAATACTTTTAATTCTTCTGTACTTAATGAGATTGAGACATCTGCTGCATAAGGTAATTTATCATTTGAACTTGATCCTATCATTTCGAAAGGTTTTCCCTTCAAGGTTTTAGATTTAAGGAGTTTTTTTCTGATTTGATTCTTGATTCTTGATGATGAGATCGATTTGAGTGAAGTAGGTTGACGAAGAGTTATTGAAAAGCGAATTCTTCAAGTTAAATTTAGAACCAAGGCTGTGTATGTATGACCTACTATCCGACCCTGGTCTGGATTAAAGGCTCCTTAAAATGATGATCCGAGTCTCGAGAGTCCTCCGGGTAGGATAAGGACTTACAACATGTTGTTAAGCTACACACTGCTATGTAATGTTAACAGTAACTCTCTTATCCTTTCCTTTTCACCTTCCTCATTCATTCACACCTTAACAGTACCACATTGATTGAGAAAACCCATTGGACTCTCATTGAACTGGAACTTGGACTAGTCTTCTTTACCTCTGCCAATCATCCACTTCAAACATTTCATGTATGAAACCTCTGAGGTGACATTAAGGGCTTCATTCAAGTCATTTAACTTTGATCTCAACTTTAAAGGGAGATGAGAAAACCATTGAATGTCACTTTTTTTGTTCTTAACTTCCTCATCAATCAATCTCACAGCTAAGGTCTCTCTTTGTTTTCTAATCTCTATAAAATTCATTTTTTTCATCTTTGAAATCATACAGACAAATTCCAAAGCTTTGGATTCAACTAGAGATGACATAGATTTACATCAATGAACCTAGGAAACTTATACTAGATCAATCTCTCATCTATTAGCATCACAATCAACCAATAATCATTTCATACAATCTTCATATATATATATATATATATCCTACAAATACCCAACCCCGTCAGCTTAAAAATGTTTACTAAGCACATTGACTAAGAATATTGAAAAAAAAATCATTTTACAAAACAAAAAAAAGAAAAAGAAAACGCTAATCTGGATACCGATGTTTCTTTAAACAATACATCTTTTGATTTAATCCATTAATCCTTTTTTGATTCTCATCAATCACTTTTACAATTCGATTTAATTCTAAGTTGGCTAAACTTAAATTCTTTTCAATCTTAATGGCCTATCCCAAAAAAAATCAAGTATAAACCCGAAAAAAAAGGTTTAATCATTCATGTTTGGTCAGAATGAACTTCATTTAGGATAAGTCACAATCTTACCTCATTCAAACCAGGAAGCGGTGTAGCTCCATACCCTAAATTGATCCCAGGTGCAATGATCAAATTTCGATACCAAGCTCGACCTCGTAATCCAACCTGATCAATAAACCCACTCTCAAACCTTTTTAAAAGTTTATTATACCTTCTAATCTGTTTGGGTTTGATATGCTCAATTGCCAAACATAGATTATCCACAGATTTTCTTAATGATGTTAAATTAACTTCTTTTGAGCTAGGTAATTCATCAATATAACCTTTTAAAGCTTGACCGTAAGCTTTTAAGTTGATGGGTAAAATCTTTGAATTAGTAAATCGTAATGTCACCAAACCAAGCAAACGCGCCACTCCGAGATGTCGCTTATAGCCTGGATCACCAAACTTCTCCATCCAATACGTTGAGTCATAGACTATTATTTCAAAAATCAATTTAAGGGGTCAGTAAGATCTTTTGTTTTTGAAGTCGGACAGTTTAAGAAGACATGTCACCAAACTCGAATGGTAATGATACACTGGATCCCCATTTGCAGGACCAAACCCAGCATCAGCTGATGCAATACCAACGTGTTGAAGAAAAGGCGTAAAGTCACTTCCTGAACCCAATGGACCTATGGATATCTCATCATCCGTAGATTCTTGCTGAGATGCTAAACGATCGTATAAAGTACGCTGATCATCTTCGGGATCTTGAATCTTCTTTGAAACTTCAAGGAAAACTGGGACGAGCGAAGGTGAAGCGCCTACATCAAGTTTAGAGCCAGCAGCGCCTATAACGCAGATAATTTCAAAGTATAGAGGTTAATCAAAACAAGTTTGATTGCACACAAGCGTGATAAAGACTTACTGATATCAGTATTGAGGTAAACTGCCACATTTCTCTTGATCCATTTCTGATGATCTTCAACAAACTCTGTAGATCCAATCAATCCTAGTTCTTCCCCATCCCAGCTCGCAAACAGGATACTTCGACGTGGACGCCAGCCTGTTTTGATCAACTTTCCGAATGATTTAAGGATCTCGGTGATCACCGCAGTGCCACTATTAGGGTCCCCAGCACCAAAGATCCACGCTGGATCAATAAAGATAGACGAATATAGCAGGTAGTGAGTTTTTTGAGATTACATTGATCTGGAGAGCAGATTACAAGAACAAGTCGTGGAGTGATTGACAAACCATCTCTATGATTTCCAATGACAACTACCTCATCCGTTATGTGCCCAGGTATCAGTGCATAAGTGTTCCTATTGAGATCACAGACAATCGTCTTCAGAGTCAGAAAATCACCTATCATATGTAAGACTTGACATACCATATCGTTGCCACCTTGTTAGTGACATCGTTGACAATTTGAACATCAGTATCGTTGGAAGGTCCAGTGAAATACTCAAAAGGACCGAATCCATTCCATTCGTGACCCAAACACTTTCCAAATCCTTTCAAACTTTGCAACAGCGGTTGTGCGTCATTCCAACTGATTGGTATAGATGGAATACCCGGTAAACTTTTAGGTTCTACACGCTTAGCGTGTTTGTAAGCCGGGGTAAAAGGTGTGAGTGGATCACCGGGTTGCATTGAAAGATTTTCAACACTCCCGCGTTGGATGCTAGATGGTTCACGAGCTGGACCATGAGGATAGGCAGGCTGGCCTACCATCGAAGCCCCGTCTTCTGCCAGATCTGTGTAGATGATCACTCCCTTGGCGCCAAATCGTTCGGCTAGTGAAACCTTTAGGCCTCGATATATTTCTCCGTAGCGTACAAGTACAATTCGATCCTTCACATCAATTCCATGGGCCTGAAGTCGTTCAAAATCCTCCAGCCGGCCGTAGTTGACATACACCAGTGATCCTGAAGCGGTACCCGGGTGGCTGAAGCCATGAAATGCTGCAAAATGAGCGGAACCGTTTCTAGCAGTAGGATCAGTCTGATGAGCGCTTTCGAAGAGAGACGCAGTGAAGATGGTAGTATTGGAGGTTGCGTTTCGTAAGACGATTGAGCTTCGATTTCCAGGGAAAGTAGTCAGTGGATAATAACGATCGGTCCAAACGCGGGGCTTTGATCCTTTACTGTATAACATCTTTCGTGCTCGTCGCGTCCCCGCATCAAAGACGTGCGCATCTCCCTGGGATTTGAGACCAAGTAGCTTCTCCCAAGTAGCTTGAGTCAAGGAAGCAGTGCGTTCGTCGCCTGAAGTACCAGCAAGATGAGACTTTGACGTATATTGACGGACGATAGACTGGATAGACAACGCTGAGAAGCCGAGAACGTAGTCATGGTCGCTGATGGGTGCTGAGGAAGGAAAGATGAGGCCAAAGTTGAATGAGTGAGAAACGAAGTCGGTCAAAAGAGTTTGAAAGGTGTTCCAAGAATGATGTTGAGATGAGATGAGTGATTGATAACAGAAAACGAGGGCAATGAGCCCAAAGCAGAGGACGCTAGTAAGACTGCAACGATTCCTATTGGTCCGAAAGGATGATTTGCTTGAGGTTTCACCTTTCGAAGGCTGCTCGTAGTGTGTTTTAGAAGTTAAAACCATCTCTGAGGTAAATCTCACTTGAATTGTGAGAAAAGCTTGAGAAATCAAAAATATGAAATTTATCACTTGTCTTGTCAGAAATCACTTTTGAGTACTTTACTTGATTCCACACACATCGTTCATCTCTATCAATCACTCAACTTGAAACTGGATGGCTTCCGGCGGAAGTATCATATCATTGAGTTCTTCGTAGCCCAGTCAGAGATTAAGCGCTAGTGGACCGGGACCCGCTCGTTGACCATTGAATGTGTCTATGTTGATGTACCACCCTCACCTTGACTCAAGGTCAACTAGGGAACTATTCAGGTTGCGCTTAGTTTGCAAGACCTGGCATCAAGCTGACACGCTTCATTCCTTTCGAACTTTTCTTATTGCTCTACATTGGACTTGAGGAAATTATGAGCGGCATGATCCAAGTGATGATCTTGTTCAAGTAAACCTCATATGCCATCCCTACCAATAACCTCCCAAGTTCAGTCAACTTCATAGAGCCTAACACTGTGTGATGAAACTCTCAAAGGATTTATGAGATCTGAATCTGAGCCTGATCACACTTTTTTGGAACTAGTTTCAACTAGTCTTCAGATGATAGTATACAAATGATCAACTTTCCAAACTCTACTTGAATGCAAAAACATAAGAAATCATAATATAGGTGATACGAGGTACTATCCTTACTCGAGTATTGTTATCTTTTGGGACCACCACAGCTGACAAAGACGGTAATCAGAAATGGGCCGGATGATAGCGTCTATCTCGGTATATCTGGGACTGGCTTCCAAGGAAAATACGGCATGCTGATCAATCCAAATTTCATAAGAACGCACACTTAGAAAAGGTTTTGATCAGGTGGATTGGGTGAGGTCGTAGGATTGGGCCGGCCAGATAAATGCGAATGATCACTCAGAAGTGGATTAGTTTGGATTCAGGACCTATGCACAAAAAGTACGATGAATAGGAAGACCCATGCGCTGTTTTCGGGCTGAAAAGGAAGGCCACTTCGACAAAAAGCCTCGGTGGCTCATCCTATTCGGTGATATTTGACTCGTAAGAATCGGCTTGCACATTACCTCACACGCCATTATCCACTACAGCTTCGGGATTTAAAAACCAGGGCAAATGTACGGATCACAAACACATTTCATTTCAGTATCCGACAGTAACGAGACAAGAAGCTCTTATCAGGTAGATATCAGGCAGACATAGAAAACAGGCAGGACAAGATTTAAAAACGAGAACAATTGAAAACACTTTGTGATTTGAAGTGAAGGTGTTAAAAGCGTGATCACAAAGGCTAAGCTATCCTTTCGCGCTTTAATTCAATTCAGTCAGAGGGATAAACCAAGATTGATACAAAGATCTTCAGTTCAGATAATCCGACAGGCTTTCTCCTTTAAAGGCTAGCATATTCTGTGGAATCAGCTGCTGGCTTATAGCTAGGCGGGATCGGATGAGTCGGTTCGTGGGTAGGTGGAGTAGGAGTCTTGGGAGGGCTGTGATACTTTGGAGGCTCGGGTGTTGGTTCATATTTGGGTGGAGTAGGAGTCTTGGGAGCGGTTGGGTACTTGGGTGGCTCAGGCGTCGGCTTATAGGTAGGTGGAGTAGGAGTCTTGGGAGGGGTCGAATCCTTTGGAGGCTCGGGTGTAGGTTCATATTTGGGTGGAGTAGGAGTCTTGGGAGGAGTTGGGTACTTGGGTGGCTCAGGCGTCGGCTTATAGGTAGGTGGAGTAGGAGTCTTGGGAGGGGTCGGATACTTTGGTGGCTCAGGTGTTGGCTCATATTTGGGCGGAGTATGAGTCTCAGGAGGGCTTGGGTACTTGGGAGGCTCGGGCGTCGGTTCGTGGGTAGGTGGGGTTGGGTACTTTGGCTCCTGATGCTCAGGTTGATGGGACTTTGGATGCTTATGCTCATGTTTGTGGTGTTTATGACTAGAATGCTTTGGTGACTCCGACTCTGACTCATAGGATGGCACCGCTGGAGCTTTGGGAGCTGAATCATACGCAGGTGAAGCCGGAGCAGTGTTTTTTGGCTCCTCGACCCCATAGTCGCCTCTTTCCTGGTGTTTTCGAAAAGAGAAGCAAGTAAGTGAACGTGATTGTGGTCGGCAGTATGTTACAGACGCGAGGGCTTACAATCAAGTTCGTGCTTTGATTGGGGTTCCCCATCATTAGGCCAACATCACGTTCCGCTAATCCGGGCCTATATGATGAATAAATGAGCATAAGAGTAGGATCCCTTGCCCATAGTCCAAGATTGCAGTGACTTACGCTTTGATTTCATTCAAGGGAAGCGCCGCCGCTTCTTGATGTATGGTCAAAGCTATTCAATAAAACATCGTACCCGTTAGCAATCCGCTTGTCTTCTGAAATGTAAACTTCAAAAAAGAGAAGTGCCATAATCATCAAGTAAACTTACCCAAAAGAATAGCCGAAGAAAACGCAAAGGCAAACATGCGGTTCATTGACATCATGGTGGGATGGAGATCGTTGATCTTGGATTTCGATGGTTGAAGATGAAGTTCGCTAGAAATGTATGATAAAAACGGCGTGGAAATTAGATAAGATGTTATTTGCGACAGAGAGAAAAGCGAGAGATAAAATAATTTATTGGCGAAACAAAAATGAGTTTCTCTCGTACCTGATGATTTACTAATGGACTCAAGACAAGACTTGATGAATGATGATGGCGAAAGACAACTCGAGGCAGGGAACGAGTCTAGCTTTTATGCTTGAACAGCCATAGCTGAATGATCCTTGAGAAGCGTCAAACTCGTATCTGCAAATGGATGTCAGTAATCTTGAATCTCATCCATGCAATCCACATGCTGGCAATCGATCGTGTTTCCAAATCAATCTTGAAATTTGCACGTAACAGGGTATGCAGGTTTGGATACAATATGGTCAGAGACCTCACCATTACTGATCCATGGCGGTAGGATTCGCCTGAGCCTTCCATTAATTACCTTAGCCGAGTATGTAGAAAGCATTTCCATCGAAAAGCATAGTTTTACTTTGACAGACGTTCGTGGGGTCGACCTGACATATTGCGGATGAGTTGTTCTCCTGTGAGCTCCTGTGGAGTGGATTTGTTGTCCGATATTGAAGACAAATGTTCAAAGTAGTAGCTGCACATCGGTATATTAAAGAAAGGTCTTTGGGTGACCTTGATGATACACTCTCATAGTCAAAGTAGGTCCTCGTACCTGTAGCACACAAACAAACTTCGTGTCGCCTTCATAGTGGCGGCCGCACAGCGCACTTTCTATACAACACAAATGTGCGATTACTGAGCCCCATATCTTAGTTCGCCCGAATCAGAGGTGAAATTGAATCATGAATTTTTTCCATGAACTCATAGAATACTAGGTTTCTGTCCTCTAGATGGAAGATGGGTTTGCAGTAGTATCATGTATGTCATTCGATCAAGATTGCATCCAGATATTCTCTAGAGAGGTTGATTGAAAATGATACCTTCGATTCGAATCCTGCCTCGGCAGCTTCGGGAATCATATCGTTTATGGATTTCCGCACGACTGTCTAGTACATCTTGACTACTCTCATCAGACTGAACGAGATTCAGGGGGTAAGAGAAAGATCTTTGAGACTACGCGCGGTGTAGTTGAAGCTGAACCCGTGGCATGTTTTCTTCTACTTTTAGGCCCTGGACATGTTCAAACACACCATGATGATGTGAGGGAGGAAGAAGTCAACTCCCTGACATACTAATGCATCGAAGTGAACTTGTACCGACAAAAGCCTGTCCAGTTAGTACAGACTGCCGCCCTTGCCGGTCCCTGAGCAAAGAAAATGTCCAGTCTGGGTTCAATTCACTATCTTAGGTTTAGAGAAGTCCAATTCGCACACGTTCAAGTCAAGATTGCCGATGGAAAGCCAGGTCGGAAGAAAAGTTGTGTAAAAGAGCACAGCATATCAATGTATGGAAGTGTCAGTATTGTGAGCCGTACATTCATACATCCAGCATTTCTGGGTTACATCTCTGTCTAGCTACCGGGAGCTATGTCCGCCGTCTTAAAACCCAGAGCTTGGTAATAAACATGATGTTAAGATAGGTGGAATTGTAAATTGTCATCTTCTGTGATGTTTGGTTAGAAAATCCGATACATTTGGGTTGATGGTTTGTGATTCCTATTCCACGCTGCTAGGGTCACTCGATGAGCCAGTACGTTTGTACATACATACATAGCTAGCAGATGTTGGACTCATCAATTACAGAACCGCTTTCCAAACTTAATTTCATATCACAAAGGCGGTCTAAAAGGGTTCAGGAATGAGATGGTATACCAAACTGATTTGCAGTAAAGTCAGAGTTTATGAGATCAAATCAATCCAATTGTTGTACTTGAGGTAGACTCGTGTAAGCGGATTTACTGTCTTCCCCAATTCTGAATTGATGCTGAAGAGTCTAGTTAGCTACAGGCCTGATGGACCATGAGAGACACGAATAACAGCCTCTTGACTCCAGATCTATGAACTTAGATTTCAACATATAGGCTTAAGCAAAATAGTATTTACTATAGTGTTCACATCTAATCCAACCTGAGTTGTTTCAATGCTACACACCAGAGAGATTGCAACGTGAAGCTTACGACAGAACAAAAGCAAACAGTCTTGTCGGATAGCCATATCATTTTGAGCATTCTTCAGTCACGACCGATCATAAATTTATATCGCTTTGATACAAGTGACTTCAATTCCAAGCTGGCAGGACATCTCTTAAATTTTGAGTACCAAAGCATGTTGGACGAGTACATACTCGATTGAGCACAAACCATAGTTTCATCACGGTTCGATGCGAAGAGCACCCAGAGCATAGACATCCCCAGCACATCGTTGTCCATCAAATACAAACAAATTCACTACCGGAGGTTGCTGTGCGCCAAGTGCATTCAAAACTTCTTGAGACATCACTGATCCGACAATGGCACAGGTGGCAACAAATTCAGCCCCCGATGACTGACACAATCTCCTAAATGCAGATAAATGCAGAACGTAAGATAAGCATTTGTTGATTTGTGATACTTCATGGATTGAATGCGATGAAGAGTGAGATAGGATCGACTGACTCCAATACTGCTGTAGGAGTGGATACCTGCTGCAAGTTACGTTTTTTGATGATTTGATCGCAAATGTCAACCAACGCAGGTAGGTCATCTGATCCTTGTGGTAATTTTCCTTCGTGGCTAGCTTGGAATTGGAATAGTGCTGATACAAATAGATGTTATCTGTCAGGAAAACTTGAATCGCTGACAAATGAAAAGCAAAGATGCAAACCGAGACAACCCAATAACATAGGTGATATTTTCTTATGTCGACGAGGTGGTACATGATTCAATGTTCCTTCCAACATTTCACTAAAGTGAACGAATTTTTGACATTTCTTCTCTTGAGTCCGTTCACCTTCACCAGCAAAAACAACGTCTTTTACTCTATTTACTGATGAGAATCAGTTGGATTCAGATAGAAGATGTTGATAGGTAAGAATAATTCAGACTCACCTGAGATAAGTGTGGTCAATCAAGTCAACAAAGAGGTAACCATCTAGTCCTAAGCATCCCGATACAAACAGAGGTACACCGGCTCTTCTACATGCTGTATTGACCTCTGACTAATATAAAAGGATATTAGCGGCTTCGGACGAGTCAAAGTGTGCACAGCAGGCTTATTGATCTCATTAAGAGGTCGGGAAAAGTCCTATAGAGACCGCGCGGCCTGATCTATATCATCTGAAAAGTGAAAAAAGAGAAAACACTTACAATCACAAAAGAGTTTGAATCATTTAGGCATACCATATCAAATGTCTTTAAGAATTCAACTTCGGTGATTTTGGTGGAGACCTGTTCGCTAATCCCAGTAACTTGCACTCGTGGATTCAGAGCATTGATACGATCCCTACCAGCATGCACTCGCTGAACATACAGCACGCTCAGAAGCTTCGTCGCGACCGAACACGTCTTTGTGGATATAGGAGCGCAAAGCTAGATTCACCTGTTTTCCTATATCCTCATCTCTGAAAAAGAAGCCCGCTCCAAGATCTTCAATCTGGACTAACCCTTCATCTGCAATGGTGATAGATCCGATACCTGCCAAAACGATATTTTTACACGCCTCGGTCGTGATTCCAGTAAAGTTGATCATTAAGACCGAACTTCGTCTCATCCTATCCAAGTCAATCCATCAAGAAGAGTTTCATTAATAACATACCCTGAGGAGTTGAAATGGAAGAACGCAAGACATATCAACGAACCTGTTTTGAGCTTCGAAACCCCACAACCTGATCTGTCGGTCATAAAGCGCGGCTAAACAATCGACGCGATTTTATCATCACCTCTGGGACCCAAGTCATCTCAATCAATCAACGAGCTCACCTTCTTCTTCATCGATTCCATTACTTTCTTTCGGGCGTGAGAGCTAAACGATAGATTTAAAAAAGAAGTCTATGGATTTGGCCAGCTTTCAAAACTCTTCCTATGTGGAAATGAAATAGCTTTACCTGTGAAGTTTCTCCGTTCTGTGAGTCTGTAAACAATTAGATACACCTCAATATTGATCCTCACGAGATTTCGGATTAGACCATTAAGAGCTAGCTCACGATCCATGTTGATCATGTGGACAGTTGATTGGGTGTTGATGATTGCTTTTTGGAGACAAGACGCGGTTGTATGCGTTGATGAATCTCCGAGAAAATTAGAATCAGTCTGAAGCATACACACATTGTGACATGGGGTGTAACATATTGCTGTAAAAGATATTGCCGAGCTTTCACATGCCCGCGTTGCGAGACATCAAAGAAAATGTCCGCACCTCGGGACCCTGTATTAGGGCTGTGACCCAGACTCGGCCCTGGCCGACCCGATCTGCCCGAGGGTGTTTTCGAAGTCTTCAGGGCCGGCCCCAGGGCCACAAAACCTGCCTGTTAAGGTGAAAAAAGCCCTGCGGGCGTCCCGGCTGGCCAACCCGGCCGGGTCATCTCTCATTTTTTTGCTCTCAACATGACTAAAAAAGTCAAAATACACAAAGTTGGAACACTAAGGATCAACAATTTTGCCCCTAAAACTGACTTTGGCCATGTGGCCAAGCTTTCAGGGCCAGCCCTGGTCGACCCGAGTGATTTCCAGAGGCCCTCGGGTCCGCACCGGTCCGGGCCTGGCCTCGTGGCCGGCCCTGAATTCACAGGTCCGGGTCACAGCCCTACCCTGTATACAAGTCGTATACAGGGTCTGGACATGAAGCTCGTCAAATTTAGCATACGTCCGAGGCATTATATGAGAACCACCTCTCAAGTTGGAATGTACCCAAAGCAGACACTATGAGACTTTGGCAATATCATCAGATATTGTAAGCAGTGCTCTTGAACCAGCCTGAGGCCATTCAAACCAGCTCACTAAGATATGGCGGAGGCTTGTTCATGTAGAAAATTTATAGTAGTTTCCACAATCCGGTAAAGTCCTCAGCCGAAGAAAGCTAATTGTGATAACCTTAAAGGATACAAAACCCAGGGTTCAATCTAGTAAATAGGATCTAAGGAAGACCCAAACAAAAAAAATATTATTCAACATCAACAGAGCAAGGTACCCATTCCTCTTCATCATCCTCATTATCTCCATCAACCTTGTCTTTTTCCAGTTCTCCATCTTTCTTTCTCTTTCGATTAGCATTATTAATACCTAAAGCAGCTTGTTTGACACTAGTTCGTTTCAGAGGTTTGACCTTCATCAATTTTCGATCATTTTTACTCAAGTTGCCCAACTTTAACATCCAATCTGGTACTTCACATCCACTGTTTTTCATCACATTGACCACCATCTTTAAATATTTTCCATCTTGTTTTGTAAAAAATGTGACTGCTTGTCCTGTATTATCAGCCCTTCCTGTACGACCTGTAAAGGATACGTTCAGAGACATCGATCAGTCAGCTTTCATGATCTAGGAGTAAAGAATTAGATGAGATGTATCAGTTTACCTATCCGATGTAAATAAGAATCCGAACTTTGAGGAAAATCCCAACAAATGACCGTATTAACTTCTTTAAAATCTATACCTCGACTAAAGATATCAGTACAACACAAAAACCAAATCGATTTATTCGCAAATCCTAAGACAATCCGATCACGTTCTTCTTTAGGTCTGGAACCATGAATATAATCAATACAATTCGGTTTGACCGTTCCAATTAATTCTCTTCTTAAGATTTTACAAAGTTCTTCGACTCTTTCGGCTGATTGACAAAAGATTAAAACGGGTGGACATAATTTTTCTACTTTACTTAATGTATTATTATTGTTTCTTAGTAAAGTGACAAAATGTGATAATTTACTTGCTTCTGAATCCACATAATCTAATCTTTGTTTGACTTTGTTTGGTGCTGCATGTTTTTGACCAATAAGTAATCTTACAAACCTAGCTGAGCTCATCACTGATTTACTTAACTCTTCGACTTCACTTGAGATAGTTGCGCTCATCATCACTTTTTGTACCACTTTGATGTCCTGGTTTGATGTAGTAGCCTGTTTTAAGATTTCTAGGATTTGGTCCACTTGTTCAAGAAAACTACTCTTATCTAACAGTTGATCTACTTCATCCAGAACGAGATGAGTTATATCGGATAATGATTCAGGCGAGTCTCGTATGTGATATAACAGCTTAAGTGGTGTGCTAATTAGAACATCGCACCCTGTCGTAGGTAAACGAGATATCACATTTGCCTGAGATGGCTTACGATCAGCCGTACCATTTGAAGTTTTGCGTTGACGTTTGCGAGGCTTTTGTGCCGTGGCAGCCGCATCTTCAGCTCTGGGTTCGCCTTCGCCCAAAACAGATACAATCCACTTTTTCTCGCTAGATTCATCTTCGGCACCCATCAAGCCCTTTGTCACTTCACAGATCTGTTGAGCCAATTCTCGCGTAGGTTCGATGAATAATGCTCTTGGCTTTCGTTGGGTCCGATTGGATGGCGGTAAAGATAATAAGATTGGAAGTAAGAATGCGATCGTCTTGCCAGATCCTGTAGGCGAATGAGCCAACAAATCCCTTCCCTAACAATTTAAAAATCAAGAACCATAGGAATGTCAATAAAACTATTAAATCGAGTTGGACATCAGAAGAGAGGAAAATGATGATTGAAATTGACTCAAAGACGGCTAAAATGATAGGTATAGCTTGCATCTGGATCGGGGTAGGTTGATTCCAACCACGAAGTGACATATTACGAACTAAATTGTGTACGGTGTCTGCCGGAAGTTGTACTCGAGGTTTTCTAGATTTTGAAGGATTCTTGGTGAATTGAGTTAATTGATCAAATGAGGTGATCAAATCAGGAATCGAAGGGTCTTCAAGGATTGTTGGAGTAAGTCTGATTTTATGCCGTTTCCGCAGTAAAGACACTTCATCTGATGATATGTTTGCGACTTCGATTGAATCATTGTGAAGTTCATTGTCTTTTGCTGAATCAACTAACAATCGCTCCTCGGTTTTCTTGGAGCTTGAGTTTGAGAATACATCAAGCTGTGAAGGGTATGATCCATCGGATGTTTTTTGAATCGTTTGAACTTGGGCAGTCCTAGTTTCATGATTAGTCTGTTCGGAAGGATCAAATCATACCATTTTGTTAGTTCAAGATATAGGATATTGAATGATTCAGCCTAGTGAATACTAAACCTAGCTGATAATCACTCGCTGACCTTTGGAGGCCTCTTGAAATGGATCGCTTTGGTGAGTGTATGAAATGCGTGTTCCATGTTCCTTTTAGCGGTGTTGGAAAAGTTTGAACAGAAGCAAAGGGACTTTGATAAGTTTGAGCAAATTCAGGAGGAAAGAAAAAAGTTGACCCACTTATTACATGTCATGATTTACATATGTACTGGGATCCAGGCTCGAGTAAGGCCCGAGTGGGGGGTCTGACTACGGATAACAAAGCCCGCAGGGCTGTTGGATCTTGCCCAAATCAAGGAGCATATTAAATAGCTTCAACTCTTGACACTCTTTGTCAAACAAATCATCCAGTGATGTTCACTATTCAATATCCTTTCCATTCCCTCTTATTCTCCTTTGGCCTTTATATCTTATGTTGCGATTCATTCTGATGTTGTTCATAATGGGGAGGAAAGATATGACGTAGTACGGAAGTGCACACAAAGGAGACTTTATATACACCAAGAGGGTGATTATGTAATACAGTAAAAGCTTTAGCCAAAATTGTATATCAAAAAAACAGCGTGATTGAGAGGGTTTTTCAGATAATATTCATGGCGAGGATATCTCTGGTAAGCTGCAGGGGAAGGAAAATCATTATTGGCTCCCCTGGTATGTTCAAGCCTTAGCCGTCAAACCTTACCCATGGAAAGTTTATGGGTTAATCTGATTTTTTTTTGTTAATAAAGAAAGGATCTTCAATCAGTGCTCAGCTTGCATATCTAATGTTCTCTTAGCTGAACGTCCTAATCGAGGGGTCGCTTATAGAGAGAGCTTGTCTCTTTGCCTTTCTGTACGACCTTCAACCAGATCCATGGCATCCCTCAGCAAAGAAGATTTTACCTCTGATAAGCTAGGCGTTTGCATAAAAGTGAATTGATTTTGATTGCAGCTCAGAAGTGAAGTGAGTCATTTTTGATACATAGGCCTTTTGTTTAGAAAACGGAAGCTGAGGCCCTCAAAACCCCAAAGGTCGTATAAAAGGCAGATCTTTAGTCATAAACAGTTCCCCTTCTTCTTCACAGACAACATCTAGTCCTCAAGCCGCGGCGAGGAAGATCAATCACTTCAAAACCTATCATCATAATCTCTTTTCCCGTTTGACATTTGACCCACTATCGATATTTAACAATTATTTACAATATGTCTTTCGAAATACCCACCTCTATGGATGCCGCGGCGAGAGAAATATTCCTAGAAGATTATGATGAAGAAGTTTTAGATTATGAATCTGGAATGAAGCGAGCAGCGAATCGAGCAAACAAAGATGGTAGTATGCCAACCTTTGGTTTAAGAGATAGGATCATCATTCATACTGAACCATCAAGAAAACCCTCAACTCAAACCCTTAATCATCAAGACCCAAATCCTCATCAATCACCATCACCATCACCATCACCATCACCATCCCAAAATCAACTCAATCCCTCATTTCAAAGTCTCTCAGTCTTCGGATCTACCACTCGGAGTAACATTAGATCATTTGCAGACTCACTATGCATTCGTCCAACAGTTTCACAAATCTCTCAAGGGATTAAAGAAATGATGTCAAAGAAACCAAAGTATCTAAAGAGAAAAGTTGTGAAAAATCAAAACGAAAAGGAAACTTGTGAGGTTGAATTTATAGCGGATGTACGTCAGAGGCGAAGACAAGGAAAAGTTTATGATGGTGAATTAATTGAACAATGGTTAAAGGATCAATTTGAATTTGATATAGGTATGATATCTGGGAAGTCTTCCCTTGATGTTAGTAGTGGTTGTGATTAAGTTCTTTGGAATGTTTTTTTTGGGTTATATCAGGTTATGGTCTTGAAGTTTTTTTTTGGTTTGAGTTTTGTTTATACTTTCAGGATTTGGAAGACTCCAAGTGGTCACATGGATCGTTTTTTCTATTTGTTTACAGTTAGGATGATGCTCAGATTTAAAAACATATGGAGAATGAGTTGAATCAAAGTCTTGTTTGATACTTGTTTACCCAACCGAAAGTTATCTCGTCATTTTTGAGCTCAATGAGAACATTTACAAACGTCAGGTTACAGGAACTATGTTCGGAGTGATTCAGAGACAGAGAATGAATGGAGATATCGGAATGGTTGCTGAGCACCACCATATCAATTGGTTTGCTTAAAGGTTGTTTGAGCTGTATGCGTTCAATCAGTTTGATTTTGACTGAAACTTTTCATTACAAAGTTTTCTCTGATTTCCTTTGACCGATTCGAGAGTTGCATGACTTGAACTAAACTCATCATCATCATCATCATCATCATCATCATCATCATCATCATCATCATCATCATCAGAGATATCGATTCTGATCAAAGAACCGACCAAAGCAAACCGAAATGGCAAACGAATCGATCGATCAACTCATCTATCGTTTTGCTCAATCGCTTCTTCAACAGCAAACATCAATTGGCGAACTAGTTAGGCCGCTGGACCAAAACCTACTACGATCACTCAAACCACTTCTCTCAGTACGCGCTCCTGGTCTGTCCCCCTCTTGACCAAGTCTATCTTAAGCTCGACATCTCGCGTGATTAATTCAAAATCGCCTGGCTCATCATTTCACTTTACTGCGCTTAACTTGCATCTCCCAGAGTCGCACCTCTGAACAAAGGGAAACCATCATCGAAAGACAATTAGGATCGGATCGCACCTTATTTGACTTTCTAAAAAATTACCTAGATTACGTGGCCAATGTCGAACTCGTGGTCGGAAGGCAATCATCTGATGGCCCTAATCAACATGATCTTAACTTTGAATTGCTCCTTAATGTTTATAAGTTAGTCTCCAAGACCTCTTGCAATACTTACTGTCTCGTTAACTCTACTATTTTGATTTCACTAGCCCCGCGTCCAACATTTTTCGTCGATCAGATGCTGTATTCTTTACATCATCCATTCAACATCTTTCTCATGCCTTGGTTCATCTCGCCATCACAGTAAGTCTGCTCCCCTTGGCCATAAACGCGTCTTCTCTTCTTCTGCTATGTTCAGAGTCATGATTTTGATATGCTCTCACTCAACAGGCGGACAAGTCAAGGCAATCCAACAAAAACGAAAAGGCTAGCGAAGCGGCTCGTCAAATGACCACCACACTTGGAATTTCGTGTATCGATAGGTAATTTGTCTATCTCCCTTTGCAGCTCAGACTCTTCTTCTGGTGCCTAGGACGCTTATGCTTCATAGCTCCGCTTTCGATGGCCGTTTAGATCTGTTGAAGAACCTAGCAAACGAAGAGCTGCGTTCAGTCTCGCCAATGGTCTATTCAAAATATATTTCTTTGTCAGTCTTCACTTCATCCAATTCTTCGACAGTCGAACAAGCATTCCTGAATGTGACTGATAATTTCCTCAAATGGCTGCCTTCTGGCTTCTGTCAGTTGAACAATATGAGGTTGTGTGATACAGTCATCAAGAACACATCAAATGTAATTCATCAACTCGAAACACATTATCCCAAATCTGAACTAGTCACCTTTTACTACTATCTCGGTCGTCTATCGCTCTATCAAAGAAGGCTACATCAGGTTTGAATCTGTCTCTAAGGATAGAAATGTAGCATGGCTTAAGCTCAAAACTCGCTGGGTACCTTCTTAGGCTCAGAATTCACTACAAACCGCATTCGACCTCTGTTTGAGCGAGAGTTGGAAGAATCGTAGGCGCGTCTGTTCTCTGCCTTTCTGTCGCTCTGAATATCTCACTTCTGATGATGGTATTGCCTTCAATGGGTTCTAACCGATATGGACCGCACTATGTTTTTGTCTTCTAGATTGCTCTTGATCTATCTCATCGCAGCTTCTTTACCTTTGGGAATCTTACCTGCTCAAGGCCTTCTCGACCATTTCTCACTTCAAGACATATTTGGACCTGTAGTTCAAGCCGTCCGGGTCAGTGACTCTACACATTTCGATCGCATCTGTCATGGTGTGTTATCTGATTGATAAATGCTTGGGGTTCATCAGACGGGGGATTGGCCAATGTTAGCTGAGGCATTGGATAGAAACATGGAATGGTTTTGTTCGAAAGGGATTTATCTCTTGATGAGAGAGAAGTTGGAAGTGATCTGTTGGCGAAACTTTTTTGTGATTGCGTAGGTCTACCTCTCTTACTATTGACCTTTCCTACTTGGTAGACAGGAATTCAATCTTGACGTGTATATCTCTATGTATCTGAACAGTGCTGGACTTCAAGATGGAAAGCGAGGGATGAGGCTGAGCTTGACAAGTTGTGTAGGGGTCGCTAAAAGGGTGTTTATGGAAGAAACAATTGACGAGCAGGATATTGAATGCATGGCTTGTAGCCTGATTGACCAAGTAAGCCTCGTGATTCCATCATTAGCTCATATACCATGACTCAAAACCGCCATTCTTGGGTTTAGGGGTACTTGAAAGCCTATGTGAAGCTCGGGGAGATGATTGTCTTTGGGCCAGCATTGCCAAAGATTGAGAGTGTAGGACATCATTTATCAGACGGAATACGATCTCGACCGAAGCGTGTGACACCAGTGATCAATAGTTCTCCAATGAGTCAACAAAACAGTATAGAGTTGCAAAACAAACCAAAGACCGCGTTCTCGATCAAGGGTGTGGGTAAGCCTAGGGGCATGAACCGATTTTGATCGTGGGTTGAGTATGGAGGCAATCTAAAGAGGAAGGATGTTGTTCATTTTTTCTTCTCAAAGTCTTGATCATAAAGTATCACAACAATGTTTTTTCTGTGATAGCGAAATCTAATTTGACCGTCTTGTCGTCCAAATTTAGTTAACGGTGGACCAAGATCCTCATTTACACCAGTGAGTTTTTGGTCAAGTTTGATCAAGGACTGATAGTAGGCTAGATGATCAAGTCTTGTAAGGTGACCATAAAGCGGTCTCTCCCATGCACAGCTTTCAGTTGAAAAAATCATCCTACATACTTACCTTTTCAGCCTAAAACCCACCCTGAATTAAATCCTTTCACATTAATCTTGTCTGATGTCCACTTAACTCTCAAAGATTGAAGGTCTTAATAAAGAGTCATAAACATTTTATTCCAACCTCATGTTGTTCACTCAGACTCTGTTCATCAAGCTCTACCCTCCATTTGATGATGTTTGATTATAGTGATCCTGAGGGATTGAAGTGTTTCATTTGAAGACTGAAGTTGATTGAAATTTGAAACAAATTCAAAATCTTCATGTTCAACAAATAAGAAGATGTCTAGAGAGTGGATGTGTAGATAGCCTTGGAGTTTGTTATCACACCAAGACATTGTGAAGCTTGGTTGGAATGTTCAAGTGATGATATTTACAATGATCAGATTGAAAAGATTGTTGAAGTGGTGTGCAGTGGTGTAACATGTAGAATACAACAAGATAAATTCTGTGTCAAATTCGAATTCAAATGAACTTCATTTCATTCCAATCAAACCTTCTTCCTTCAACTTTGTCTTATCCACTTTCACTAAAACATATCAATCATCCTCAGCATCCTCAGCATCATCATCATCGTCATGGCCATCATAGTCTCAAAATTAAAAGTACCTGAACTCAAATCAGAACTATCAGCACGTAACCTTCCAATCACTGGTTTAAAAGCTGTACTTGCTCAACGACTTCAAGATGCGATCGATTCAGAGAAATCGATCAATTCAGAACTAACTCAAACTGAAGAAGAACCGATCAAAGCCATCTCATCTCAAATTAAATCAGAACCGAAATCTAAATCTACTTCACCTTTAAAAAATCTCAAACGAAAAGATATTCCTGATCAGGGAACGCACATCACTCCATCACCGATCAAATCACCTCGTCTATCATCTTCAAAGGATTCAGAAAGAGATATCAAAAATCAAACTACTATTGATCAAAATATGAGAACTGAATCAAATATCATTCAACGTCCATCATCATCAATCAATGATCTCAACCCAACTTCTCATATCAAAAAAACCAAATCGGTAATCGAAGTATGCGATAATCTTGTTGAAAGCTCAGATAAACCTGCAAATCCTCTTATACCGATCGACTCTCATTCCGTACTCACCAGTGTGGAGAAACTTGACACAACGCATTCAACCGTCCCTCTGGCGTCTCAAGAGCCGATTCAAGATAAACTATCGTCTTCTACAAACACTCACGATCCACACTTAACATCGGATTTGAAGCCATCTACTCCTAATGATTCCATCAAACCGAACGAGCAAGTTACTAGCGATATCAATCTACCACTTCCGATACCTCATACTACGATTCAAAATGTGACTATCGAAACATCAAACTCGATCCCTCAGAATATCTCGAGGCCCAAGAACTCTAACGAGCAGAATACAAATCGAGCAACTTCAGAATCATCTGGTCTTCTCCCAGACAACTCAAGCAATGATCTAAATACCATTACAACTACTTCAAGTCTTCCTGCAGACAAACCAGATGGTGACGCAGGCTCTCTCAAAACAAAAGATCAACAAGTATCAGAAACTCCTGCCATGACATCAGTTTCCGTACCTGATCAAAAAGATATATCCGTACTGGAAACAGGTGAAGGCAATAAATCACAAGCGATCGGCCCAGCTACTGGCCAAGGCCTAGAAACAAAAACATCTTCTCAAATACCTGAACAAACACATATCCCATCAATCTCATCTGTCCCGGATACAAAATCGATTTCATCACATGTAGAGGTCAAGGATGCTTTAAAATCAAATGGAACCACTGTTCAACCTTCAAATCAGACCAAAGCAGAAGAGAGCGCTAAGAAATCCATTGGAATACCCGCCTTGAATCCCAACACCACTGAGAGCTCAGAGCCAAAATCACACTCCTTGATCGAAAAACCAATATCTACTGTATCATCTACACCGCAAGAAAACATCACAACATCAACATCATCCGAAAGAAAACCGACAGAGTTACAACCACCCCCTAACAAGTCACTTTATATCACTAATCTTGTTAGACCTCTTACGGTTCCACAGATCAAGAATATGCTATCCGAATTTGGAGAGCTTGAACGGTTCTGGATCGATCCGATTCGAAGTCATGCTTATGTTACAGTATGTCATCGTTCCAACCAGACTCAAACCTGTTCTTCCAAAAAAAGAAGATTTGAATCACTCACCCTACTTTTTCTGGTTTACAGTTTTCTGAATTATCTTCTGCAACTGCGGCTTACACTAAATTACATCAAACTGAAGTTTGGCCACCATCAACTGGAAAGATCTTAACGATCATCTATCTTCCGGTAGAAGAAACCGAAAGATTAATCAAAGAGGAAGAGTCTGAGACATCCAAGATGGATCGAAAGAGAAGATTGGAATTGTATTGTATTGGACCTAGAAGTGATGAAGATAAATGGACATATAGATTAAAACCAGGTACGATCCTTAATGGGATCAGAAGACCTGAACACATGATTCTTTCTTCAATTGAAGATTTATCAAAAGATTTAACGAATCAAATAATGAAGGATCGAAGGTTAAGATTAAATGAACCCGAATCGAATCAAAGTCCAACAATGAAGGTAGAAGAAGATTTAATTCTTGATAAGATTGAAGAGAATCCGATCGGTGGACCTGAGAAATGGTTTCGAAAAACCAAAACTCAACCTATTTTATTTTGGTCTACTGGGATTTAAAGTTTTTTTTAGAGAAATTCTAATTCAAAAGATTTTCATCATCATCATCATGATGATCAAAAAAGATTGATCAAACTTAATTACCCATTCAAGATCGGTTTGTGAAACAAAAGATGAATCAAAGGGTTGGGGTTTCTCAAATTCGGTTTGAGAATTTTTTTTTTGTCTTATTGATAAAATATGAGTAAGTGTATTTTTGAAAAAAAAAAGATGTGTGAAGAAGTGATTTGAAAAAAAAAAGAAAAAAAAATTGATAGGATGAGATGTGATTTATATAATTTAATTTGATTTAAAAAAATATGAAAAACTTGTTAATTTTGTTAAATCATTAAGATATGAATCATTAATTTTTGTTTGTTCTAGAAAAAGAAAACTTAGGTTAAAATCTTAAAATTGATGGGTTTTTTTTTCATTGAATGAAGAATTGGATCTTAAGAAGATTTCAATTTGAAATTTTTAATGAAGGGGTTTTTTGGGGTTTTTTTTTTGAATTTGTGATTTGATGAGAGTTTTTGTAGAGAGAATAAGTGATGAAATCTTTTACTCATCATTTTTTAAAAAGCTTATTACAGTTAAGCCTTCATATATACTGTACTGTGAAAGTGAGAAAAGAGAGAGGAGTTGGTTAAATCATTAATGTAATGAGAACATAGTACGCTACAGTCGAGACTGAGTCTTGACTGATTTCTACTTGACTTCAAAGTTGGGTTTTGATTCTTTTGTAGAAACGTTGCCAAACTTTTTTACCTTAAAGATTCACCGTTGTGAAATTTGAAGCCATCTTTAGGGTTTCAATTTAGATGTTCTAATCACTTAATCGGACGATTGTGGATGGTCTTGATGCTATTTCAAGAATCTACCTTGTGTTGGATCAGAGCCCGAGGCAGGCTACTTTGACCACCGGGCCCAAGAAAGTGTCATCGACAGATGAAGTATTGAAGTAGCTTTGGTGTGATCTCCACTGTTCTATGAATAAATTGGTAACTCTTTCCATTTCTCTTCCTTGAGCTTCTTCGAGGCTTTGTGTTGGATCAGAGCCCGAGGCAGGCTACTTTGACCACCGGGCCCAAGAAAGTGTCATCGACAGATGAAGTACGGTCGATGCATTGAAGTAGCTTTGGTGTGATCTCCACTGTTCTATGAATAAATTGATAGCTCTTTGCATTTCCCTTCCTTGAGGTCCATCAAGGCTTGGTGGTGAAGGTGTTGATGTCATGGGGTGCTAACCTTGGCTTGGGTAGTCAAGCTCAATCAACTGTTCTCAAGGTTCCAATGAAGTGGTCTTCTGTTTGATCAACTTTGAGTGATCTTGACTCAATGAGATCACATCATGATTGATGACTCGAAGGCTTGAAATCATACCTTCATGAGATCTATAAAAGCCCTATCACCTTTCAAATCTCAATCGAAATTCATCATCAGCTCCATTCTTACAAATTGCTTTCCAATCATCCTCACTTCCGTCATCTCTGCATAAGTCTTCAGATCTCAAAAAGAATTCTCCTCTCAGCTGCACCTGACCTTGATTGTAAGATTAGATTTGGTTCCCAAGTCCTTCTCAGTTTGTACACCGCAAAGTGAGTACTGGTCTCTTTTTCATCCAGCTGCTCAGTCAATGCTGACCATCTACTTGCTTCCTTACAGAATGAAATTGATCACATACATATTCTTTCTGGGGGCTCAATTCTCACTTTATGGACATGTGATGTCTCAGGGTGACCCAACAGGGTTCTTATGCGACAATCCCGGCCCCAACATAGTCTCATTTGGTGTCTGTGCTACCGATAATCAGAAACCAAAGGACAATCAGCCCCTCATAGCCAGTCTTACCAATGGTGAGTCTTCTTCATAGAAAGCCAAACACACCTACTCTGAGAGCACTGATTGCCTTGATCCCTTGCTCTCTCTCTCTTTCCAGCTACCAATGCAGAACTAACAAAAGCAAATAAGTTTGGAAAGTATGGTCAGTGGAGCTGTGATAGTATAAAACTCACAGTGTCATACTGTTGCAAAACTAGCGCAGTAAGTACTTTTCCTCTCTCCAAGCTTCATATTTGTTCGATGGCTGAGAAGATGATGATGACCATATTCTTTGTGATCTGTTTGTTAAATCAAGGATTTGAAGAAGAAAACAGCTGCAGGCTGTCGCAGACAAATTTCAAGTCCACGAACGGGAGATTAGTATTGAAGAAATCTGTTAGAAAAGAGTCTTACAAATATTCCCAATGGGATTTCACAGTGTATGAGAGCATTGTAAATAGAATGTAGGATATGTTGCCAAAAGACCATAGGGTTTGTCTTACTTGTAAATATCCACAAAAGCCTGTTTAGGTCATCAGTACAGAATGTCAATCAAAACTTGTCTTATTGGAGTTTGAGGAGCCTTTTTGCGTAGCCGAGAAATGAGGATTGCCAGTGGTAGCAAATCGCATATCAGAAATTGAGGTCCATATGTGCTTCCTGTAAAGAGTTCATAATTCTCAGAACCAAGTTTTGATGTACTTCTCTTTCAAGCCTTTGAACACTTCTATGGCTTGAAAGATTTTAATTGCTGATCATACTTTTGCTGGCTTGCAGTCTTCTGAATTATCTTCCGCAACCGCAGTTTACTCTAAACTACATTAAACGGAAGTTTGGCCACCATCAACTTGAAAAGTGTTAAGGATAACTTATCTTCCAGCAGAAGAACCCAATAAATCAATCAATGAGGAAGAATTTGAATCATCAAAAATGGATCAAAGAATAAGACTAGGATTATATTGTATTTGACCTACAAGTACTGAACCTATATGAAAAGATACATGAAAACCTGATACAATTCATAACGGGATCAGAATTCCCAAACAAACGGTTCTTTCTTTGATACATGATTTTTTAAAAGTTTCAGCAAACATGATCAACGATCAAATCAGAGTGATTCAAAGGTTGACAAAGTTTGAATTCCTAAAAAGATTGAAGATAATCCAAAAGGTGGACCTGAGAAATGATTTAACAAACCTAAGACTAAACCTTTTTTTATTTTGGTCTACTGGGAATTCAAGTCCAGAGAAATGAATTTAAAAAAAAGATTGATTATTTTAATGATCATTCAATATTGATAGTGAAGCAAAGGATCAACTGAGGTCTTTTTATTTGGAAAAAAACAGTTGTTGTAGGAATTTCTTTTTGCTCATTGATGAATTTGTGAGTAAGTGTATTTTGAAATATGTGAAAGGAATGATGACAAAAAGATTACAGTATGAATTGTGATATGACAATTTATATGAAAATTCATTTGTTAATGAAAAAAACAAGAAGAATCAATTTTTTTAAAAAAATGGGTTGGAATCTTAAATTCTCTTATCAAATGAAGAATTGGATCTCAAGAAGATTTTGATTTGAACATTCTGATGACAATTTTAGGTTTCTTGAATCTGTAATTTTATGAGAGTTTTGTAGAGAGGGTATAAGTGATGATATCTTGTAATAATCATTAGTTTCAATCAAGAGTCTACCTTGTGTTGGCCAAGATATCAACAAGGCTCCTTTGACCACCAGGCACAAGAAAGTGTCATTGGTAAATGAAGTACAGTTAATGCATCAAAGTAGCTTTGATTTGATCTTCACTGTTCTATAAATAAATTGGTAACTCTTTGCATTTGTCTTCCTTGAGGTTCATCAAGGCTTGGTGATGAAGGATTGTCAAGGTCATGGGGTGCTAACCTTGGCTTGGGTAGTGATGCTCAATTAACTGTCGTTGAGATTTCAATGAAGTGGTCTTCTGTTTGATCAACTTTGAGTGATCTTGACTTGATAAGATCACATCGTGGTTGATGACTTGAAGGCTTGAAACCATATCTTCATGAGATTTATAAAAGCCCTATCACCTTTCAAATCTCAACCAAGATTCATCATCAGCTCCTGTCTTACAGATTGCTTTCATATCATTCTCACTTCCATCATCTCTGCATAAGTCTTCAGATCTCCAAAAGAATTCTCCTCTCAGCTGCACCTGACCACTGATTGTAAGATTGCATTTGATGCCTAAGTACTTGTCAGTTTGTACACCACAAAGTGAGTACTGGTCTCTTTTTCATTCAGCTCTTTTGTCAATGCTGACCTTCTACTTGCTTCCTTACCCAATGAAATTGATAACATACATATTCTTTTTGGGGGCCAACTTCTCACTTTACGGACATGTGATGTCTCAGGTTGACCCTACAGGGTTCTTATGCGACCATCCTGGCCCCAACATGGTCTTATTTGGTGTCTGTGCTACCAATAATCAGAAACCAAAGAACAATCAGCCCCTCATAGCCAGTCTTACCAATGGTGGGTCTTCTCCATAGAAAGCCAAACACACCCACTTTGAAAGCACTGATTGACTTGATCCCTTGCTCTCTCTCTCTCTAGCTACCAATGCAAAACTGACAAAAGAAAATAAGTTCGGAAAGTATGGCCGGTGGAGCTGTGATAATATAAAACTTACAGTGTCATATTGTTGTAAATCTGCCGCAGTAAGTAATTTTCTGCTCTCCAAGCTTGATAGTTGTTCAATGACTGAGAAAATGATGACTACTATATTATTCTTTGTAATCCTTTTGTTTGATCAAGGATTGAACTAAGAAAACAGCTCAAGGCTGTCACAGACAAGGTTCTATCAATGACGTGAGAAGATATCAAATCAATTCACCGTGAGACACACGATGTGAGAAAGATAAAGGAAAGGGATCATGCAAATGATGAGTAGAATTGGTGAGGAAAAGAGCAACAAGGACATGACAAGTAGTACACTATGGGCCCGTTTACTTAAGCGATTTTTTGTGAAAAATCGCATTTTGTAAATCACAGAAATCGCATTCTGTGAAATGCGTTTGTTTTTTTATTTACAAGCATTCTGTAAATCACAAAATGCTTATAAAAAGACTTTTTTGGGGTCTTTTCAAGAATGCTCTTGTAGCGCATTCTTGTAATCAAAAATCACATTTTGTGATTTCTTCTTTTGTCTCAAATTGGACAAGTCCAATAAATCTTCCTATCCACCATACGAACCTGTCAACACTGTGACAAGTTCATCTTCGACCACTATCTTCGACCACTCCCTTCGACCACTCTCTTCGATCATTCTCTTTGATTGATGATTTGAAATGAAATGATTTGAATGGAATTAGAATTGAAATGACAGGTTTGAAATGATGAGATTTGAAAGCTTTGAACAGCTTTGAAAGCTTTGAGATGGATCGTTGATATCAGATGAAGAGCGATGATCACCTGTCTTAGGGGTGTTCTCAAGGTAATTCTCAAAAAGCTTCTGTTCGTTCGAGTAGATCAATAGGGGAATGAAGGGACTTGGCTCAGAGAAGAATGGCTCATGGATCAAGAATGATCATCTTGATCAATTGCTGAAAACCGTCTCTTAATTGTGGCAAATCAAACTCATTTTGACATCTTTTTTTTTTCAAATTGTCAAATTTCCTCAAATTTCACTTTTTTTCAAAAAAACACTTTTCTACATGTAGAAAAGTGTTGTAAGAATATGCGCTTTCTCAGAAAGTGCGTTAAGTAAACGCGCCCTATATATAGTCTAATGTGTACATGTGAAGTCTATCCTATGAGCAATCCAGACCAATGATAATTCAACTATGCTTAGCCAGCCTCACTGATCTAGGCTATGCCCTGATGATGAGATCACAGACCTGATTATCTGCTGGACCACTCTGTAATGTGCAATGCACATGAGAATCAATATCTTATGCAAAGGAGGATCTGGGTTCTAGAAGCCCTATATGTTGTAGAGTTTTGTATATAAAGATTATGTTTTGTTGTTTTCTATTTTTCTTTTCCTTATCAAATTCTTTTGTGAATACAATCATTCATCTTTGTTTCTTATAACCGGAGCAAACATCATTCTAGATTCACTCTTCCTGAGGGAATTTATCATATAATTCTCAGTATAACACAGACCAGTACATAACAACTTGATCAGTTTTATATATATCTTCTTCAAAAGCTTATAAATCATCTTTAGAACTCCTGTGGCGGTTCCATGAGCTTTAAAGCTTGCAAGCATCCTCATAAATCATATACAAATAAAAATCATATCCTCAACTTAAAATTAAAAATTATCTTAAAAATTATCTTGTTCATTGATTAAATAAAACATCATTATTAAGCATAGCATTATTAAGCATAACTCATAAAAATAACATCTCACATCAAATAGACATTTTGTTTGTCTTTTCTTTTCTTTTCTCAATTTCTCTTATTTTTTATAACAATAACATCTGACATCAAATGGACATTTAAGCAAGTAAAGTCTTCCAGCAATGAAAGGTCTCCTGGTTGCCTAAAGATTAAGTTATCATCAACCCAACAGAAAATCTTCTTCACATTCAACAACTGTTCCATCAGGATTTTCCAAACATGAGCTGGAGCCCCCAAAACTCCACAGCTTGCAACTCCACCAAAACCCACTGCTGAGTCTACCCAAACTCTGCCTTGAAATTCTAATATACACAAGGACCTTCTCTGACTAGGGTGTACTGGTAGTTGACGATAAGCCTTCTGCCAATTAAAAATTGCCAAGTCCCATTCCCCCGGGTTATCTTGGAAGAAAACTGCCATCTTATCAAAATTAACCCAGTAAGTCCCAAAGTTTAGCTTGTTCACAAAGTAGTTTACTGATGGTAAACCACCTACGTTCTTTGGGAATGAAAGATCATTCACCATCCTAATTGACCCATCCCCATTTACAGCACTCCCCATTGGATTTGACCTAAAGAACCCAAGCTGCCGGAATACTTTGTCATGGGTAAATGGACCTGCCATTCTACCTGCCTTCAGCTCTTTCTTCAATGTCACTTCTATCTGATCCTTTGCTAGCAACACTGACCTATGATTCTCTGGTGTGTACCAAGGTAAGCCTTCTATTTCATGTTGAGAAATCCCTAGGCAGAAACCATTTCCAAACCCTTCTGTAATATAAGGTATATCTTCCTCCATTCTTGCTTCTTTCATTGACACTGGCCATTCTTTGATCACCATCCTACACAACACGGGGCCTGGCCAGACATTTCTAACAGGGACTGCAAAGGTCTCCCTCTGTCAAAATGGTATTGGTTCTTTCTGCTTCATCTCCTCATCTCCTACAACTCCTTTATCCAAGTCCAAGCTGTTTGACATCTCTCCCAATTCCTCTTTACCAACTGCTTCACCAAATCCTATCATCCCTCTTATCTTGCTTTTCATAGTCTGGATTTCCAACTCCAAGACCACCATTTTGTTACTCCTCACAGAAGGGGAATATTCAACTAAATGATGTAACATATTTTAGAATTTTGTCAAACTTGTAACAACACCAACACTAATCACAAGCTATTGTGTACCACTACATGAAGAGTTGGGCCCAGACAAAAGTACAAACAGATAGAATAGAAAAATCATCACAATTTATCACAATCCCATCAATACAAATCCCCCCAATACAACTGACACAAGATACTCTGTCAATACTACTGACTAAGATAGTTCTCTTTAAATTATTTTTTTTGCACATACTCACTTACTTTGTGCTTCAACATTGTTTGGCTTCTATGCCACTGTGTTCTGCCCTTGCTTTGTGTTCTTATCATCATAGATATATGGCCTAGCTCCCTGTTGGTTTGAGGACAACACCACTGCCTGGTGGGTATCCATTCCGTGAACTTCATAGCCCATCTTGACATTGCAACCAAACTGATAGGGATGCTGAAGTATTCCTCTGCTGATAAAACTTTTTATTTCCATTTCCCCTCTTACCACAGCTTGCAAACGGCGCTAACTCAGCTGCCTTCTCCAACACCACTGGGGCTGGTGTCACACCCACCAATTGTCTACCAGTTGGAAGATTAAAACCAAATTGTGGGCCACCAGGTGCATACAGGTTATCAACATATTGTAAATCTTCTGCCCGTTCTGCTTTGAACCTGGCTTTATCCACTACCAAGGACTGAAGGCCATTTGATATTTTCAATACGTCTTTCAATACCACCTTTCCTTTTGCTTTTCACTTGACTAACTTTCTGCGTCTAAAGATCACTGTCATGACTTTCAGATGATAACACAGACCTATCATCCAGCAATTACACAACTTCTTCAACTCTGTTACTATCTTGTGCTTCAAAATATAATCAGCATACATGTCTGAACCATAAATCTCCCTAGCATAGTGCTCCTCTAAATCACACATCTCAATAAAGTCTCCATATGTAAGTTGTTTCTCTAACAGTTTCAACAATGTTTTAGACATGTCTGATTTATTTTTGACTTTCTGATCACCATCTTCATCATGATAACTTTCTAACAAAGGCATGTTGAATAGTGTCAATGGAATGTATAAGCGTAGCTTCTTAAAGCCTTTGATCCATTTATCAGGTAAGTCTGGTAAGTCTGCTGACTTGAAATCTGTTATATCATAACCTAATTCCGCCTTCTCAATGTCCAAAGAATCATCCAAGCTTCCATATTCTGATGAACTGTCACTTGATGATGATGAATCCAAGCTAGACGGAGAAATAGATTCTGACAATCTATTTTTCTTCAAAGCCCGATTCTTTTTCTTCTTTTTTAACTTTGACTTTGATGTTTCTGAATCATTGGACGGTGACATGTCACCTCGCTTCTTTTCCCTAGGTTTTGGATCATTCTCTGTTTCTGATGAAGATATTGAGCAGTCACTTGGTGCGTCCTTCTTCTTTCCCTTTGTGCTCTTTTTTGTCTTCTTCACAACTTTCTCCTTAACCACTAAGTCTGGCTCTACTACCTGGATCTGACGACCAGGTACCGGTTGATTACCTGCAATTGAGGCCCACAATTGGCTCAAGTCTTCAACATTTGAAGTAGAACTCTTTACTTGATTTTTTTTATTGGGAACTGGAAAATTGCCCTTATCATACTCCATCAACACTATTGAACCAAAAGTTAAATTGAACTCGTCTATTAATTGACCTCCCTCCGGACCATTATTAGTGTCCAAGGCCTGGGTCAGAGCTTCTAGCAATGATCTACTATGTGGTTTTGGTTCTTTGCCGTGTGGCTCTCTAAGGGCTTTACATGAGTTAATCCAAAAGGATAAATTATGTAAGTATCTGTTCTTCTAAACCTCAACTTTTAGTGCAAACACTAATAATTCCAATCTATACAGCGCATAAAGCAGCTTCCAACTGAATGAACCTAAGGTAAACATTCTTGACACCTAGCATCTTAGGTTGGTATAATTACGGTACTCAAAGTAACTACAGTTGTTATCACGTAGTCCCAACCACGCGCGTGCCCGCAAAAGTTGAAATTTACCGACCCGAGTCTTCTCACTTGCCCCAAGGTGTCGGTTGGGGCTGTATAGTCATTTTTGGGACACTAGAAGGCGGTTAGTGTGGCAAATGACTTTTTCAGCCGATGTGGCCAGCCAATTTTTTTTTCAAAGTGTATTCCCATATATTTCGGACAATATGGGTTTATAGTGTACTTATGGGTCTATGGTATGGGTTTATAACGTACTTATGGGTCTAAGGTATGGGTTTCCACAGTGCTTATGGCTCTCGCAGGGCTCAGTTTGGCTCATCTTGAGCGCTCAAGGGAAGGATTCAGAAAGTCTTTATTTCATGTATGATATCTTGTATCGCTTGCGTGTATAGTGTGTAGATAACATAATTGGAAGCAGAAGAGGAAATAAAAAAAATTGTATTGATTGTAAGACATGAATTGGATCAGTTGTTTGAGGCCCCGTTTGGTATGGCTTACAAAAGCGGGGCAAAATAGATGATTTTTTAAAAATAATCTATTTTTTGCATTTTCAAAATTTCCCGTTTGGTATACAGTTTGCCCCTCTTTTTAAAATGTTTTTCACGTTAAATAATACATTAATCAGGCCAATAATTTGATTTTTTGAAAGCTGCCCTCGACCAGCTTTCAAATTATCCGGAATAATCTATTACACAATTGTATAATTGATTATTCTGTAACGCATTTATAAACAGTGTACGCTATACCAAACGGGGCCTGAGTCGATCTCATTGATTGGTTGACAAATGAAGGCAAAGTCCATTGCAGCCTTTTGAGCAACACATTGGTGGGATTGATATTGTTTGGTGTTGGCCAATGTGTTAGCTTGAGTCCCTGTGAAGCCTTGGCTATAGCAAAGGTGTCAGTATTGGAGAAAAAAAACAGATGAAAGCTTACCAATAAACATCCATCTGGAAATCAATCTTTCAAAAATACTTTCGAATCGTTGTGACTGGACAAGACGTCCAAACCTTCTCAAATAGCGCTTTAGATTCCTCAAAAGATTTACAAAGATGGCTGCTTTTTTGATACTCTGATATCAACAATAGTCAGTTGATGAAGTGAGAGACAAACTTAATAAAGAAACTTACTGTGTTTTATATAAGACCAATATATTTCGATTGGATTAAGCTCACAATGGAATTTGTGAAGAAAAAGACAAACATGACCAGCATCTTCTATGACGGTCTGAAGCAAAGGCTTCTCGTTTGCAAAGTTGGATTGGAGGCTTAGTATTTTGGAAGCACAGCACGCCGGATTGTCTTCTTCAAACGTCGGAGGTATCACTTGGCCTCCATTTTGATACGCATCCTGAGCTTCTTTCTTGCGCCTCAATCAACTTTTGCAAGCGATTTGATCACGTTTAGTTGCTGACATTTGACAATCTGCACACTGAAAAACTGGCCTTTGGTCTTGTTCCTTTGACTTTTTTACATACCATTCCCACAAGCCTCGCTCTGAAAGCAAACACCGCACCCCCTTAACTTTGCTAGCAAACTGAGGATGATCTTGAGGGTATACCATGGATTGTGGCTGGCCTTGAAGTTCGGCTGGAATCCTAGGATCATCGGTTGGGATGATTGTATCGCGTAAAGGATTCTTCTGGCCCCCAGGATCAAAGTTCATAAGTGAGACCCAAAGAGCCGAAGGACCATAAGAGGCGTGCGCAGATGAGCAGTCAAAAATAAATACTCCCTGAGCATCAGGGAAGAGGTAGTCAAAGATCGGGAGGGCTCATGTCTTGACCTGTTTGATGAGCTGGGCACAGTCCCACTACTTATCAGCATTGGCCCCAGGATAAGTGATGATGGCAGCGTCACTGAAGGTAAGTGGAGGGGAAGATCCAGCTGCTTTCACATCTTCAGGTGTGATAACCAATTGGCCAGTGCTAGTTGCTTTGACGATCCAGTCAGAGTTGTGAATGAGGCGCCCTTGAGACTTCTTTCGTAATTCAGTGGTGTTATTGGTAAGCCAAGCAAGTCGGGGACGTTCGTTTGCGTGTACGGTGGACTTGTCGTGGAAAAGGAAGATGGTTTCCTTCTGGCCGTTTAACTTATTGGGGTCAACTTCAATGGACTGGTCAAGCTTGTCGCCAACAAACTCACGTGATCGCTCCTGAAGCTCCGCAAACCTTTTGAGGTATTTCTGGCGATACTGAACAACATCAGGACGTTCATGACCGTTGTGACATAAACCCTTGCTGTACTCGCGCGCTTGGAATCCTAATCGGCGAAGCCATTGGTAACAAGTGACAACAGATACCTTCTTGTCGTAACCAAACTCGGGTAGAACAACAGTGTTTGCATGGTCACACATTTTGGGCGGTGAGAGCTGTTGAACAAAATTAAGACAGACATTAAAAAGATGAAGAAAACAGATATTAAAAATAAGAAGAAAAGAATGATGATAAATATGATAAAAGGCTTACCTTGCCAGGCTTTGTAGCCACTGCCCAAGATTTAAGGGCATCAAAGACTTGCTTGTCTTTAAGCAGTGAGGCACGGGATGAATGATGTCCACGTTGGCTCATCTTCAACATCTTGAACTTGAGGATGTGGCCGGCTTGTTCACGGATTGTCTTTGCTCGGCTAACTCCACTTGTTGCTTTTCTATTTGATTGGTCACGGCGAACGGAAGAAGATGCTGTGAGAAAGGAAGCGGTGACAGCTGGAGAGGGTACACCTTTCATCGTAAGCTCAAGTAGTTTACTATTGTATTCTCGAAGATTGCCAATCATTTGATTGGTTTTTGGGTTGTTCGGAGTGTTGCTTGAAACATATTTGATGGCCAATTCTAATTTTTTGAAATAATCTTGAGAATTGTTCTTAAATTTATCAGATTGTGAAGGTGTTACAGTCTGTGATTTGCAATAATGATCAACACATTGGTCAATCCATCAATCCTGTGCTGCAGCAAGATTGGGGTCAAAAGTAGATGGTGGAGTGATCAAATCGGAAGGAAAGTCATCATCAGTAAGGGGCTTGTTTCCAGTTGGAGAATCGATTTGGGGCTCAGAAGCTTCAAGATGATCATGATTGTCAGAAAGAGTTGAGGAGGGAGGGGGAGAGACATCGGATTTGGCTTGGTTCATCCAGTTGGACATGCAGTTATTGTTCTTTCCAAGAGCTGCTTCACGTTTTTTCTTGCGACTGGATTGTGTTTGTCTTGACTCAATGGCCGGTTTACCCTTGGCAATTCCAGGTTCAAATCAAGGCTTCTTGTAACCGTTCAAGATGGATCCAGTTTTTGTTTTTTGTTTTCAAAGAGTAGGTTCAGGTGGACACTTTTGAGTAAAAACCGGATAGCAGATGTTTCTGACAAGTTCTGGATGGAGTTCTTCTTTGTCGGATGAGTCTGCAATATCACTCTGAGCGTAAATGTGCATTTCTAAAGGATCTAAGTCCTCCTCTTCTTCTTGATGATCCATATCAATTGGAACCCAATAAGGCTCTGGTGGATGGTTTGAAATCAAAGGTGGTGGAGTTGGTGAAGAGCAATCTTCTGGTAAATTATCTAAAGTCATCTGAGTACGCATTGATTCTAAATGTGATTCATATTCTAATTGTAAATTACCAGTAAAACTTTGAGACGATTTGAGAATGGGGGAGGGGCTTTGCTCTGAATTGGATCGAAGGCTGATTTTAAGATGATCTTGAGTTGAATTAACTTCAGGAGACAAAGGGCGTTCTGATGAAATTCCCAAATTAGTCGGAGTTATTGCTGTAAGGTTTGCCTTGCTTTGGGCCTTCCTATAGGACTTCCACCGTTTACTTTGAGCACGTGATGCGTTGTTTTTCCTTGGCATTTGAATGATCAATAAGGCAGTGCTGGTGGGGTTAAAGGCAGTGCTGGTGGGGATAAAGGCTGTGTGCTGGGAGTTTGAGTGGTTGATTTGAGGTATATCGATATCGTTGAGGTGGGGAGAGTTTTGACTGTACAAAGTATAGCAAAGCAAAAAAAAATTGCTGGTCAGACCCCCCCAACATTTCGGACCGGAGCCGGCTCCGGGGCTGGTTTGGGTAATTTTGTGGTTGGGACTACGTGATAACAACTGTATGTACGCGTACATATGTACGCATACATAGTTTTTTTGCACTTTTTGAAAACTATGCACGACCGGAAAAAGTATACATCGGCATTGGCAAAACCTGCAACTGTATCAAAATTTCTGCCTCATAACCACCCAACCTACACACCCACCATGTCCGATAGCTTTGGCAAGCTCAAGTGTTACCTCCTGCCTTAGGCCAGCACGAGACATGAAGCAAAGTATGTCAAGAGAGATGCTGAGGACGGGAAAAGTATGTATGGGGTCCTCAAAGCTACATAGTTCTTTACCACAACATACTTTTTTTTCCCCACCAAAAAAAAATTCAAAAAACTATGTATGCATACATATGTACGCGTACATAGTTACTTTTAGTACCGTAAATATAGAAGGGTGTGCCAGTTACATATCAATAAGTAAGCTGGACACAACCAAGCCTAATGGGCGCATGAAGCAGGACCATCTAGGCACATTCTTTCTAACCAAATCAACTCGGTATATGACACTAAAGTTGCACATATTTGGGGGACTCAAGACTATTAGGTTCGAGGAACCTTTTTGAAAAACCTACTTTTTAGACCAATCTAGGTTTCTCATCAAGTAGGTTTTTTTTGTCCCGTTTCTGGCTGCCGGTATAAAACCTTATCCCTCTGCATGCCTTTCATCCCTGTCTCATACCCACTATGGCTGATACCCCTCTGTCGGAGGTCCGAGATCACTTGGGCCCGGGTGCCTACACAAGGCATGGTGGTCGAGTGAGCAAGATCGAGATGCCAAAGGGGGTAGGAGGGCGGCTAATATAAGTATGGGATCCTCAAAGCTAAAAACTAAGTGCTAGAAACCTAGTTTTTTTTTACCGCAAAAACAAAAACCTTTAAAGTAGGTTTTTCAAAAAGGTTCCTCGAACCTAATAGTTTTGAGTCCCCCAAACATCCTCTCAGTGCACTAAGCAACTGGAGGTCTTGACCAAGTCAAGGTTGACCAATGTACCTGAAGGAAGAATGTAGGAGAGACAACACGTAATCATTCAAGACTTACCCTTCATAGGTATGCCATCTACTGCACCCTCTTTGTTCTTTCCTTTGATGTTTCTTGCCGACGTCTCTCTTCTTCTCTTCTCTAACTTCTCTAATTCTTTCTTCTTAAGCTTCAAAGCTTTCACATCCTGAGTATCAGACTCCGTATTAGACTCTAAGCAATCCTCAGCTTCTTCGACATCTCCAACTATTGCTTGATCTTCATTCTCTTTCTCAACTACTTGCCTGCCTTGGCCCTTCCCATCTTCCAGAGTAGGTCGTTCGAGCGAATCCCCGGCGATTATCTCATGTATTCCTGACGTATTGTCTCCTCCTGTGCTCGGGGCTCTCGATTCTGCTCTTCCGCTGTTTCTTCAGCTTGTTCTTTCCCTTTAGCCAACTGACCTGCCTTCTTATCTTTTGCTTGCCTTGATGAAGAACCCATCTCTTTTAGACGACTTTTATTCTCTATCATTTTATTCTTCTGAGTTTTGTTCATCCAAGAAAAAATTGATAAAAAGAGAACGAAATTAACTAAGAAATTAAACAACTTTGTTAACAACTTTGTTAACAAAGTTTGTTAAAATTTCATTTTCGAACGCTAAAAAGCTAAAGACGGATTGGAGACAATAAAAAGGAATTATCCAAGATGAGAGAGAGAGTCTTGGAAGAATTCTCAGTGAGGAGAGAGGATCTTTTTTCCTCTTCTAGGAGGGGCCACGAGTCATCTCCCGCTCTCCGGCCCCGAGTCAATCCTCTCCGATTTCTCTCCTCACTTGTCTACATGTCCACCCTCACTATTGGACTATAGGTTACCGTCGCAGGCTTGGGGGTAATCTCTCAATTAAATATCTCGATCTTTGATTTCCGAAGGAAACATCTCACCAAATTTCAAATCAATTCCATCATTTATCTTACCTATGTACTTGCTCAATCAATCTTCCAATGTTCGCTAACCAAACCATAAGAGTTCGCTCTAAATCCCTGTCTGATCCCCACAAGAAGTGGACGCTCGCAAGGATCGAGTTATTCTCGATCAACTCAATACTTCAGGCCAAGTGACAACATATAGATCCTCTCGACCAATCTTTTAACTGCTAACCTGGTTTACAGCGAGAAATCGCGAGAAAAATAAACCGAGGTTTTCTCCAGAAGTGTGAGACAGTTTTTTGGTATACCAGACTCAAGGGAGTGGCTTTCCCGATTTTTACTTGGCTGGAGACACAGGTATGACAGTGCTTATAGAAAAAGCCAATCAAAAATTAAGCATATGAAAGAAATCTCATTTTTTTTGTTCGGATCGAAGTGCATTTCCATTATCAAGAATGTTTACAATCTGCTTCTTGAACCCCGGTCCTTATGAACGACCAAAGAGTGGGGTTGGTTTCTGCTAGATCCACAGATCCAATAATCATGTAGAACAAACTCCCGATAGCGAGCAAGAATGAAGCACATCAAAGTTGGCTATATCTTCGAGCTCCGATGAAGACCGGGCAGGCTACTTCTGATACAGAGGTCGAGAGCTTACTCGTTTCTACTCACAACTGTGCCATTAACAAAAATGGAGATCTATCTCTCATGTTTGAACATGAATTGTGCTCTCCATAGGAACAAGAAATCAGCTTCATTCCCAACCTGGTTCTTCAGGCTTGTTTCGAGTCAGGTACCTTTTTTCATCTTTCCCACTTGTCTGCATACATTTTGCTTGGCTTTTTAAAGAGTCAAGATCACTCTATGGGACCATGAACTGTGTAAGCGTCTCGAAAAGAGGATGTATCATTGGTTTAGTTTCTTCTATCCTCACGTTTTTACAGCTCTGATGGAAGACAATCCCTATCTTTGTTATCATACTGTCATTAGTCTAATTTTGCTTTCAAAACCACATCTTTGGAGATCTTGGCTTAGCGTGAGATCAAAGGACAAGTTGCTGTTACATACATCTTGCGCGATGTCTAAAGTAAGTCTCAATGCATTCAGAGACTATCTGAAATCGATCATCTTCGGTCATTCAAACCTGATACCACTTCTTTCGGCTGAAGAGGGGAAGACAGAGAAGTGCTGAAAGCAGTTACGCTCGCTGAGAACCGACCTAAGGGGTTCATGAAAATCTAAATTGAATCGTACCTTGGTGTATATTCCATTGAGTGCATCAAGGCTAAGATCCGAAAGGGATAGTGGAAGAAAATAGGTTTTGTCGGGAATAGTTTCCTTATGGAAAAGTACTTATGAAGACGTGCTAACACGGACGCTTTAACTATATCTACATGCGTTTCAGTCTCTACGTGCTTTTAAGAATACGCTTCTTGGAGGTATCCTTTATCAGCCACCAACAGGCTGACAATCGAATTTTGATAAACATGTACATTTTTGAACATTCGACTGCCCTCTCGCAAATCAATTTAGAATCATCATGAAGAGTGTTTTCTACAGAGTAAGTATAGATTTTAACGTCGATCTGCGCGCATTGGCGATTCAAGTGTTCAGTCAGTACAGGAGCGTTGCGACTGTGCAAAGGAACTTTTGTCATAACGGGATGATAATCTATGCTACATCTTCACCATGTTCCTCTGGGAGAGTTCAGTGCATCGATAAGCATTGTCTCTGTCGGGGGGCTAGACCTGATCAAGCTAGGAATACAGTTCATTCGTTTTTAGCAACCCAACCAAACTCTGAAACGTTGAAGCGGTCGTATATCTGTCAGCATTTCTGAAGAATTCAAATTGACATAGAAGTGCGGGAGAGAAATACCGGGTCCCTTTCGACTACCGCGTAACATACAAAGATCGCCATTATCGATAATGTGTGTACATTTTTGTTGCATTTAGCAAAAGCTCACTTTGAATTTTTCGCTGCTTTTTGGTTTTATAAGCTGATCATCCTAGAATCAAGATCAGCATTTACCTGTGTATATATACTCACATAGTCAAGATTTCTAGGACCCGTCTGCATATCACTGCTCACGTATCTTTCTACGATATCTCCCTCCTGCTTGTACTGTCTGCACAATCAACGAATTCCTTTATCACATCTTCTTGCTTACCCAAAACTAGCGCCCAACATGATGAAAACCTATCATTCTTCCAGTTTCAACACCTTTTACACCGCTCCATCGAGACCTCCATCGATACTAGATTGCGCTCCTCGATATTCTCAAGAAAAACCCTCAAACCATGGAAAATCAATAGCTGAAGACTTTGAAAATTTTAATTTGCTTGGATCTGGTGGATTCTCTGCAGTTTACAGGGCTAAATCAAAGAAAGATCAAAATCACTATGCAATTAAAGTTATCGAGAAACACATTTGTCAACGCAAAATGGTTATGAATGAAATCAATTTACTTGAAGATCTACATCATCCTTCCATCATAGGTTATTCTCACTATTATCAAACAGATTTACAATATCATCTTATTTTCGAACTCGCATCTGGTGGAGATTTTAGAAGCAAAACCCCTTTCTCTGAAAAACAAGCCAAAGTTTATATTAAGAATTTAGCTGAAGCGATCGAATACTTACACCGAAACAATATCATTCATCGAGATCTCAAACTTGAAAACGTTCTTCTCACTTCTGACAATCAAATTAAATTGGCAGACTTTGGACTTGCTACGAAGACTAAGTCTGGATGGGCCAAGGGTAACTGTGGGACTCGGTTTGCACGAGCGCCGGAGGTGATTGAAGGCGGTCCATATACATCTGCCATTGATTGGTGGGGTCTTGGAATTATATTATACGAGATGGTGATGGACAGACAGCCTTTTTATTCACGTATGTCTTTTTCTCGCTCAATCTCTTGTTTATATATCTTCCCTTGTAGTAACTGATATCCTCTTCACATCTTGACAGCCACTCGTGATGGATTAGAATATCAAATTAAATATGTTGAAGTGAAGTTTTCACCAGCAGTTTCTCCCGAGTTCTGTAGATTGGTAAATTCGTTGTTGAAGAAAGATCCTAGGGATCGAGTGAACTGTATAGAAAATTTTTTGGAGCAAGATTTCTTCAGTGATGTGGTTTCTAACTTATCAAAAAGATTTTGATTCACCTTGAATTTTGGTTTGCTGGTTGGCCTCTTTTTTAAGTTCCGGGATTCTTGGTCTCCTGTGTAGATAAAAAGATTAAGACTCCTCTTACATATTGTAATCTTGTAATCATACCCAGTTTATAACGTCTGTGGTTCAATGTAGCTGAAGATTGATATCAAATGAATTTCCGCAAGGAATTGCGCGCATGACTGAGTGTTGAACATGCCTCTCTCACAAAAAAATATTATCTTTGCAGCCCCATATATCACCCCCTGGATTGCTACTTAATGTATCAACACAACATTCAAACCTATCACGAAGCCTCCTCCTGGTTCATGTTTTGTAGACTATATACCAAATCTGACAACTAAAGAGACACATTCAGGAGTGGTTGCAATAATTAGGAAGCTGGACAAACCACTGTTGTAAAAACTTGTTGTATGTTCGGTCATACGATGTCCTACTGTCAAAGTGACCCTTCATGTAGTAGACGGTGCCCCATTGGTAAATCATCTTAGAGATGCGAAAACTCACATTTTGCACCTTTTATTGTTTTGGGAAGTCAACCTGATGAGTTATTAAGTCATACAAAAATCCCTCGGCCTGATGAGATACTTGAATGTTTCAAACATGGCGATATACGTTCGGTACAAGCTTTGAGGGAAGTAAACAACTTTTTGCTTAGGAAATAGACAAATGTTTCACCCAATCATGACACAACATTTGCAAGACACACGAACACTTCTTGACGTACAAAGAAAAACAACAATAACTCAAGTTTTTGAATTCAAGCAAGGAGCTTGGTTCAACTTTTGATTCAAGAAGAAAATTCGATCTATTGATAATCTTGAAATCTTTTACTTTCTTCCTTTCTTTTTCTTAGAAGAACCTGGTGGTTTTGAACTAGGTTTCTGCGTAGAAGTTGAAGCTTTGTTTGTCTTTTTGGATTCGATAGATTTGGAATTTAAATCGTTTGATGGATTTTCATCTGTTGTTGTATCTGGAGTTTGAGAATCAGCTGCTTCTAGAACTCCATGTGAAACTGCTGGTGAATTGTATGGAAGTCTCAATGAGATCAGAGGTAACGGTTTACTGATTCTATCATCTATTGTAGGTGGTGGTAGATTTAATCGTTTTGATTCAAGTGGTCGTAAAAGAGTACCCAGTCGACAAAGGAGTGTATATTCTATTTCGATTTTAAGAGGCGTAGACCAAAGTCATCAATCTAAATCAAGCCCAATTCATATTACATCGAGACTCACTATCTTTGATGGACCTAACCGTCGGTTTCCCTCCTTTCTTGATCAAAACTTTCACTCGACCTGGATTTTGCCAATCCGAAGGATGAGTCTTATCATTCTACTAAAGATACTCAAGATTTGATCAGCTTATTTGCAATAATCGATTTTATATAGTCTCAAGAACACAAGCTGACTTCTAGTTGAGCTGGAAATCCAATTTGACTGCAAACTTGTTGAATATGATGGGCTAATGGCCAACGTAATGAGTATTGTAAGCCGACTCGTCTTCCACCTTTCTTGTATGGTACTTTAGCATCCAAATAGATCGGGTAAATGGTTTCCCAACTGTTTGATTAGATAATAACTCAATACCATCTCTTTCTCTGAGTTTATCAAAAGCTTCAAAGAAAGATACTAACTTCTTCCATCTCGTTCTATCAGGCTCTCTCTTCTCTTGTGGCATCATTCCCATTCCACTACTTCCACCCATCATGCTACTAAACATACTTGCCAAATCTGCCATATTGGGTGGTACGGATCCTGAGGCCATCTGATGTGGTAGAGAGCTTCCAGGTGTGGCAGATGAAGATGATGCATCTGCAAGTGGGAAATCGAAGTCGTCAACATCCTCAGGTGCAATTGGTGCCATCTTTGATCGTTGGTAGTGATGTGAATACGTAGAATCGATTGGCTTGTCTCTTTCCGTCACCACCTCATCAAGTTACTCTCGGCTCCTCTCGGTCATGTGATGGGCGCGGCGCGATCCTGGCTGCTATGGGCACGCCCGGCCACAGACTTGCCTACGCGCATCTTTTTTCCAAATCAGAGTGGGGCGCGCCCCATAGATCATGGAAATGTGTATATTACGGTGGCTGCGGACCGCCAAATGAGTCCAAACTCAAAAACACAAGATACTGTCTCTTTCATAAAGAATGAAAATTGTTTGCAAAGTTACGACCCTTGAGCACCGTGCGTGAGGCGTCTGGAGGCGCATACTGAGTGCCACCAAAACCCACTCTCCCCATGTCCTTACCCAAATCTTCGGGTAGCGTCCAGTTTGTACAGCCAACAAAAAAAATCCCCACCGACCTCAACCCCTTGCCATCCCACCGCCCACTTTCTTTTTGGATTCCTAATTTTTTTCGATACACTTCATCTGACGCGGCCATGGGATTCCAGTCCTACTCCGAGGACATCAAACTCCTAGCCACCCAGATGGCGATCGATAATGTCGACCTCAACATGATCAACGCCTCGCTTCGCACTTCCATATCGGCCACCTCTCTCTGGCGTTGGAAACGCCTCTACCAGGAAACTAACAAGGTCGTCATGGATCCAGCAAATTACAAACCACGAGGCCGGAAACACCATTTATCCGACGTTCACCTCGGCGTACTCAACGAACTTGTCAATGGCCACATATTGATTTATCTCGACAAACTCCAACGCCATCTGGTTCAAATCATCGGGTTTCTGGTCTCTCAAGCCACCATCAGCCGCGAGTTGCACTCGCGTTTAGGTCTATCTCATGTGGTGACTCGGCGCGTCCATCCTGGGCAGTCCATGGAGGACCGCACCGACTATATGGTTTGGGTGGCTAGAATCCCACCCGAATACCTAGTTTTCATTGGTGAGTTAGTATGATATATTGCACTTGGAATTCAGATTGCTAATGTGACTTATTCATCACGGTTTGTAGATGAGTCCGGAGTCGTTGGGCAAGACTCACTTCGAAGGAAGAGCTGGGCTACAAAAGGAACCCAAAGTCAGCGTCAGCAAGACTACACCAACAAAGACCACTGGACGGTCCTTCCAGCCGTATGTGAGGGTGGAATGATAGCTGGGGTGGTAATAGAAGGGCCAGTTGAAAGAGTTCATGTGGAACTCTTCCTCGCTTGTGATTTGGTGAGCTCTGGTTTTTTTTGATATTCTCGACATCCTCTTCTAACTAACATCCCTAACCTTTCATTAGCTTCCAGTAATGAATCCCTACCCTGCACCCAACTCAGTTCTAATCTTGGATAACGTGTGCGTCCATCACGGGGGTATCATTGACGAACTTTGCAGGGAAGCTGGGGTCCTCCTGGTGTACTTACCTGCGTATTCGCCCGATATGAACCCCATCGAAAACTGTTTCCACAGTATGAAGGCGCAGTTACAACGGGAGGAGGCTTGGTATGAACATGAAGACAAGGCTCAATACTTACTATTACTGGGAGCCAAGGTGATGACCCGCACTCCCTTACAACCCCTCATTGCGTATTGTGGCTACGCCACAAAACGCTACTGGGAACGCTTCAACAATGAGGCTCAGGATTAGTATTAGTCTCATTATACGATTCCCTTAACAATTACTTAGATTAACTGCTTGATTCCCTTAAATACATCTATAATTGAAGTGCTCAAATCCCTAGAATATTTAAACCAGTGTTTTCCCTTCATTCCTCTTGATGTCCTTTGTGTGCTTGACCCTGTTGTTTGCGCGCGTGATGAAATGAAATTTAAAAATTCAAAGGTGTGAAATTAAAAACATTAAACCTGGTTGAGAAATGAAATTAAAAAATTCAAAGGTGTGAAATTAAAAACATTAAACCTGTTTGATGTTTGATGACATCAGGCATACTTACATCATCATACTGTCTCAAGATTTTGTATTACAGATATCTTCCTCAGAAGACCACAGTTTAGTCTGTAGGGAATGAGCTACAGAGCATCAAACCAAGTTCATCAAATTGGTATTGTCTTGATGTTTGACTGTAGGTAATGAGCTACAGACTATCCACCAAAGTTCATCAAATATGTATTCTTTTGATGTTTGATTTTTTGGTTTTGAAGGGCAAATAAGAACACCTATGGTGTTCTCTCAGACTCATTTGGGGCAGGGGCAAGGGTTTTTTTTTGTTTCCTAATGAAACCAAGTAGGGATGTATTTCAAGCAAAGTATCCTAGCTAATATCAAAGAAAATTACGTAATGGTGAGGGGGGGAAGGGATTACACAGAAGGAGGTGGGTTACGGAGCGCGCTTTGACGCATTGATTCCAAGTCATCATCAACGGCCCTTTGTCTTTCCATCCGCTTATTTTCGTTCAAGACCTGTAAGACGTAGTATTCGCGCGCGCGGGCGAACATCTCCATGGCCGAATCCCAAAGAATCCCCCAAGAAGCCACCGTTTTGGCATCTAAGACCTCCGGAAATAAAAAGCGACCAAAAGTCTTGATACCGTGATCGGAGTCTTCAATATCGCAAAATCGTAAGTACTGAGCCATAGTCGATTGCCCTTGAATTTGTCATAAAACCTTGTGGTCAACGTTGATCAAGTGGCCTTGCATTTCGGCATAGCTACCGATCTTGAAAGGGAGATCTTCGTCGACCTTTGCGTGTTTGACAGACGCAATTGGAGTGGTTGTGTTGGCCGGAATGTGCGATCGTGGCGGCGGTCGCTTAGGTATGACGTCGATCCAGAAGAAATCGTCCTTATACACCGACATGGGGGGCATTAGCAGGGAGACGCCCGCAGTGCCCTTCGCCTGATAACACCGCCTGATTGTCAGATGGAAGGCCACAGGTGTGCAGTTTTTGGGGTGCTTACCAATTCCTCCGCCCAAAGGACCATGTGCCGGTACGTCAGTTCCATCTTCTGGGTCAGATCGTTCAGGTTGAAAATATGCCAGCCCTTGCCCTTGTCGGTGTGACGGGAGCTGTGTCGTTTTTGAAGCGCGGTTAGAAATTGTTTTTGCGGCGGAATCGGCGCCGCATGGGCGACATCGGAGGCCGTCAGATCCGTCGCACTCTTCAGGGTGTGTTGCGCTCGCAAACGCCCCTGGCTCTTGGTGAGTTCCTTCAGGAACTCACTAATGGCATCAGTATCTTTAATCGTGCTGTTGGAAGTGCCACAAGAGACTTACCGTGCTGGCCGCTTGGGCAGCTTTCGCTGGGTTTTCCATGGTCACCGTAAACCCACAGTTTCCAACCGGATCGTTCGGGAGGGCCGAATAGAAATCCTTGAGCAACTGGTCGCTTGTGATGATGCGGTTGTGATCTTTGGCGTAGTAGTTATGGCATGCGATGAAGGCATGAATCTTTACCTTGTTCGTGGCATCAGCCAGTGCCAAGATCGCTGTGTTACCTTTTGATGGATCGTCGTCGACTTTGCTAGCTAAATCGAACAACAAGGCCTTCAAACCTACCAAGGACCCATGGTCGATATTGAACGTTTGCGTGGTGACCGGAAGCGGAATTGGCTGAAAAACTGGTTTGCTGGTTTTCTTGGGCAGACCCTTAGCGAGATCATGCCCCTTGGGCAGGTACAAGGTGAACCCAACCACCAGGCGTCGGGTGCCAGTCGCCGCCAAACCTATAGGTGGAATGGTAAGTTCACCCTTAGGTCAGTGAGCCATTCTTTGCGGTGAAAAGGGGCAAAGACCCTACTTACTTGGTTTGACCTCGCGTGAAACAACCCGGCGTTTAGGGAAATGGGCACTTAATACCTCAATATTGGAGCTGGCTTCGCGTAAAGTTTTACTGACGCCTATATGTCAAATAGAAGAAAAAAAATGAGTATGCATTCGAAGGAGTAATGAAGGGTTATATACTGGCTTACCTTTTGTGATTGCGATGGGGGGGAGCTGGAATCACATGGCGAGGTAGTTGATTGGCTGATAACCCATGAACCCGGGGTTTCGGGGGTCATGTCGTCGTTTAACTCAGATGCGTCCGCGTCTGGACGTGGCGCCGCGAATTCCCTAAGTTGAATCAAAAGAACCATCAGTAAGGAAGGAGCGAAACAAAAAGATAAGGTCAAATTGACTTACTGAGGCGCGCTGGGGTAAGGCCGCTCCCCAATGGGGGTATCATCAAACGTGAGCTGAGCTAGCGAGTCAGATCTGAACATATTGATGGCTTGATGGCACACAAATGTGTTGAACCGATGGATCGAAGCGATACGGGTGATCGAAGTCGAAGTGAAGTGATATGATGAGATCGACAGGGAAACCAAATACCGGGAAGCTTATTTGGTATTTGGCCCACCCAGCTGATGAGGAAATGATTCGTGAGTCTGCGATGATCAATGTGGACGGAGGTGAGGCGGAAATGGGCTCACTGTATCCAAATTTACAGCCAATATAGGCGGTGTGGGGCGTCACAGTATGCGCCTCCAGGCGCCTCGCGCACGGTGCTCAAGGGTCGTAACTTTGCAAACAATTTTCATTCTTTATGAAAGAGAAAGTACATATGGAACACCATTCAAAAGCCCTGTTGAGCCTATATTAACGCTGAGCCTGTCACCACAGTCCAAAAATGTCTTGAATGATGACTTTTAACAACATCATCACAAGTTTTATGCAGACCATCTTCACAGACAAAATCATTACATTTTTTTACGGGGTTAAACACTGTGGAACTGTGGTTTTTTTGTTGGATACAATTGTTTTTAAAAGAAGTTGGCACAATCCCACCTTTCTACCACATTTCTTGAAAGAAAAATGTGTGTCCGTAGGCTCTTACCTATGATGAGCTCAAAGAAACACTGCGTATATTAAGATTGTATGAAGAACTACATGTTGTGGATCAACTCCAATCTTTGTAGGCTGTCATCAAGCACACATGGAGAGTGATGGTGCGCAAAGGCTTGTTGGCCAAGCAAACGGACTCAGGGTAGGAATTGGCTCAACAGGGCTTTTGAAGGATGTTTCATATGGATTTTTTGTGTTTTTGAGTTTTGACTTATTTGGCACTCCACAGCCACCCTAGTGTATAGTTAAAAACTTACATTACTTAGAAAGATGAAACCCAAGATAATTAGTCTTTGGGAAAAGATCTCAAGGCTTTAAAACCTGGGTTATAAAATTGCTTGAATAAGATATGAACAACCCTACCGGGTGACTAGCAGATCAACAACAATAGAACAAACTGAAGAGAAAAAATGAGAACTAGCAACAAAATAAACAAAATAGAAAAGAAGAAAAAGTGAAAAATAGAAAGTAAGAATAAAAGATGAAAGATAAAAGATAAAACTAAAACAGCAAAAAAAAGTTTTCAAAAAATAACAATAAAAAATAAAATAAAAAAGTTAGAAAAAAGGATAAAGATTAAAAATTTAAAAATTTAAAGAATATAAAAAAATATAAAAGAGATCAAAAAGTAAACACAGAAACTGAACAATTGAAATAATAACCCCTACGCACAACTTGAACTTTTCACAAATACCAGAAACAATGATTCAAGAACAAACAAAGAGAAATGAAAATTTCAATATAAAGGGAAAAAACAGGTGGGTGAGCTACAAAAATATTTGAATGATGATGATAAAATAAGGAAACGGATGTGAATGCTACGGGAATGGGGAATAATATGGATGTGGTAAACAGCTGATGACATCATGGCTGTAAATTGTTATTTGGAATAAAACCCAACCTGTCAGGTAGAAAACAATATAATAAGTCCCAATTGTATCACATTCCCTTCTGTTGATAACAAATTACCAACTACAAATCCTCTGGGCCTGTGCCATAATTTACCTGTTTCACACTATATGTGACCTACTAGCGTCTGTTGGGCTAGTAAATCACTAGGAAACAAATCTGAGATGATAAACTGGGTTTATTATCCGCGTGAGAAGCTTGTTTAAAGTCCTAAACAAGGTTGGTAATGAAGCAGTGTGATCAAATCAGCACTGACTTCGGTTAGTTGACCCTTAAGGAAAGGGTTTTGGATACAAATCCAGGAATCAATGCAAGACCTGAGTCTTCTAGCAGGATTGAAGGTGGAAACTACAGTCTAGTTTTGTGCCCAAGACCACAACACTCTACTTCAGAGTTTGTGACTCAAGGTAAATATCACCTAGTGATATTTAAAGTTCTTTAGACTCTGAACACAGGGGAACTCCTGTGTATTTGAGTTTCTCAAGTTATTGGATTCCCTTAATAACTTGAGAAGTACTGCAAGGATCACCTCCTGGAGAAATTAGGGAAGTCTCCAAAAGACCTTCAACGATTAACAATAGTTTAAATCAAATAGAGAAATACACAATGTCTGATAAAGAGGACAAGGACTCTATCTATCTGATTTAATGAGTGTATTGATAATTTGGTTAAAAGTAATGATGATGATGGATTTTCCTGGTGGGTGGGAGAGCGCTTTATATACACAGAACCCTGAAAATCCCTCATGTACAATCTGTGGTATGATTACATACTTATTTGTAGTATGTAATCATTATTTTGATTATCTTATCTATTAGTGAATTATTTCCCTGTGTAATTCTTGTGTTACTCATGTGACACTGCCTTCGGCAACGTACATGTGACATGTGGGACCCACCAAAAAGTCCCACACATTCTCGGTCCCATGTGTGACCGAGATTTGACATTTGGTAAACCCGAATGTGGCAAAAGTCCCACACTGATTTTTGCCCATATGGGCAAAAATTGGTCCCATTCTTGCATACTCCTAAAAGTCGTATTTTTTTTGGTCGTATGGGACCTCAACCCACCAAGGTGAGTCCTTTGACTTGTAATGTTTTTTTCCTCTTCGATCAAATTTTCATTCTTTAATCTTCACTTTTCATTACTCTGCACACCGACCCCTACTTGACTCCCTTCGATCGACTCACTTTTCTTTCATTCAAATTTGACCTCAAAAAAAAATTATTCATTTCAACTCAATTCATGATCATTTGAATAATCTGAAATTATAAAACTTATACGTTGTTATTAACTCTTCTCTCTTGCAATATCATTTTACATTAATATCAAACTAAATAAATTAAAGTGAGCCTGATTTGAAGCTGAGATACAGAATGATGGTGAGAAAGACAAAGAGGAAGAGGAGAATTGAGTTATTTGTACTCGATTCACTCATAAATGATAACAAAAGATCAAGTCAAAGACTCATTCTTGGAATGAGTTTACCAAATGACTCAAGCCAGGTTTGGTCAGGGTGAGGTAGAGGAGGAATAGGAAGTAAGTCAAATTAAACTATCTAAGCTGAACTACAACTAATCTCAAAACCAGTTTGATTTGAACATCTTATTAGACTTCACTCTAAAGTAACTTCAAGAAAATATGGATTTCAGCCTGTCATGATTTTTCAACTCAACCGTAGATTACCAGGTTATGGAGAAAGAAGAGACAGAGATCCTGATGAGTATTAAAATAATTTGAAAAACTGATCAAGTCGAACTGATTTAAAGACTTTGATTCACCTTTTGCCAAATGGCAAAGTTGCGGTAGACTCGTCAATGATCGTATGATGCAACCATCAACCAGTTTACCGAATGTCTTCTCATAAGGAAGACATTTACATACACACACGGTGAGAAATTTTCTCACCGTGATGCAAAAGTCGCATATGTAACATTATGCGACTTTTGTTACCAAAGGGGGTGTGATGTGCACTTGTGAAAGACTATATCACAAAGTATAATGTCTTACTTTGAATTTACATGTATGTACATATATAGTTACATATGTAAGTATATGTACACCCACTTTGGTAAAAAAAAGTTGCATTAATGGTTCAATGCAACTTTTACATATTGGTGAGAAAATTTCTCACCGATATGTATATGTAATGGATTTTGAAAATATGAATGTTCGAAACATTTGGTAATCAAATAAAATGGCCAATCATGATCATTAAATTATTGATCATGATGGTCAATCATTTGGTAAACAGGTTTTTCATTCATCCCTTCTTTAATCTTTCCAATTTTTGATGTAAATAGAATCAATTCACTTCCACTTCAATCCATGAAACTATGGACTTTCATCAAGCTCTTTGTACTCTCATCTCATTGTATTCTCAAGATCAATCATAGTCTCATGTATTAGTTGTTTAAAAAAATCAATTTTTTGAGATTGAGCTTGAGGTAACAAGAAGAATTCTTTGGTGAGTGATGAGTGAAAAAAAAGAAAAAAATCAAGAAAAGGTTTTTTTTGTTGAAGTACAAAAAAAGACCAAGTCAATAGGTGATTGTCAGCCCTGGGTACATATACATGTACCCAAAGACTAACTTGTAATAATTAAAATACCATTATATATATATGTAAACTCAAGAAGACACTAGTTACATATATATAACATAAGAACAAAGGGGAATATGTAATATGATGTTATTAAAACCTAATTACATATACACACAACCTAATAACCATATGTAGCAACATGTAATATATAAAAAAACATATAAAATCATTAAATACAACTCATAACTCAGTCTCAAGAGTTAATATGCTTATACTACATATCATACTTAACACATATATGTAATTAAGCATTAACAAAAATAATAATAATAAATATTATTATTATAACCCTGAACCAATGTAGTGATATGAACAAATATCATTACAATTAGGTTTAGAGAAGAAGAATATATAAACCCCTCTTCTCTCAACCTTCCAAAGATCCCCAAGCAATTTATTACACACTACTTTTAAGAACTAACCAAAAGTTCAACTGAAGTACAGAATCAATAGTCTTATAATTATAAGACTAGTGATTAACTTCTCTAACTTTAAATCAGTTCCTTGATTAAAAGTAAGTAATACAACCTTCACTCCTCTGGATCCTCTACTTTCCCTAAGTAGAAACACAATCTAGGTTAGTGACCTCAACAACTCAGGCTAGTGACCTTAAGAAGAACTTTAGGTTGGTGACCTTAAGAACAACTCTAAGTTGGTGACTTTAAGAACAACCAGATTGGTGACCTTCATATCACTCTTCAATCAGATAATACAAAGATTGAAGGGAAGTCTTGGATCCAACTTCCATTATTATAATCAACCTTATAAAATAATAATCTCCTTTTAAGGAGTCAACTAACTGAAGTCTGTCTGGGTTTAACCAAACAGACTGATAGTCAGTTTCTCTCTTATTTATTCCTCTTCCTTATTTCATATTGTACATACTACATATATGAAATAAAAAGAATATAAATTAAAATCATTATAATTACCCTTTTCCTAAATTTAGTGAGCTCAGTGTACTCTATGAGAGCACACCACCCTCACAGTGATTGATAAGAGACGAGAGTGAGTGTGTACAAACAGATTCGAGTCTATAGTCGTTTTCAAGAATGTGCACAAATTTTACACAAATGTGTAAAAATTTGTATAACTCTTTTGTCACACTTTTGTTTACCGAATGACAATTTTGGGTTGCATATGCAACCCAAAATCAAGATGTTTTTTTGGTGATGTGTGTCCAGTCGCACACAACACACACCTGTTACCAAAGTGGGTGGTAATTACGAGTTTACTTGACTCTTGAAACTGAGCCATGAGTTGTAAGTATTGTTTATTAATTTTATTATTTTATTATCATATATTTCAGCCCTTTGGTACTAGTAATAGGGCTTGGGGCTGACACTATATGTCCCCAAGGTACCAAATTACACCACATTTATTGACAACAAACCTTCAATAATCACCCATGGCAGTTAACATAACTGACATGCAAAAGCTGAGATTGCTGTGCATGATGATTTTGGTCTCATTGATTCTCCTTTGGATGTTACAATTAGAGAGTACACAATTCAATTCCAGAATTAAATCCAGAATTAGATCCAGAATTCCAGAATCCCAGCCACAAGTTGAATTTGGGAAACGTTAATGATTTCCAATTCAAACAGCCAGTTCCCCACTCTTGCTCCAAACCCTTGTAAACAAGCTCCACCAGTCAAACTGTGATTCAAATAATTTCTTGAATGTCTTGCTACTTGATCAGACTTCTTGAGAGCTGATCTGTGAGTAAGCCAAGGCATTGACACATGAATTGATGAAACCGTTGAAAAAAATGGGAGGGTGGGATTCAAAGGTGAGGATGTTGGGTCTGAAAGCCAGAAGCAAAATTACAGCCAAAAACATGTGGCCGCTGTGGTCAACTGTTTTTATATTCAATCAAAAAATTTATTTTTTTATTTTTCCTCTCACGGTTTTTAAGAAACATCTTTTTACTTTTCATTTCATCATAATCAAGTGATCGCACAGCAGGCTTACAATATTAAGGAAAGAAAAAGAAAAAAGTAAAACTTCAACTTAAATTTAAAAAGAAATCCTGTGAAACAATCACTAAGCAAAATTAAAGAAAGGGAAGAATCAAAATTAAAGAAAAAATAGTTTAATTAGTTTTAAAAGAAAGATGAAGGTTAAAAGAAAATAAACTTACTTTAAAGAAAAGGGAAGTCAATTGAGCGGAGATGGAAATCGAACGGAGTCTTTAAAAGCCATTAAGAAGAACCTACAAAACATCACAAGAACATTAGTGAACCGATTTAAACACAAGATGATAGAACGGTTTAAGATAAGAAATGGAAAAATTGAAATGACTTAACTAAAAAAGAAAGAAATCAACAATTGATTGAAGTAAAAGATTGAGAGAGAAGACTTACAAAGCTGACCAAAGGAACAAATGAAAGAATTAAAAAACAATCAAAGTTTTAATCATAAGATGAAAGAAAAGAGGAACAAACCTTCAAAAACCAATTGATTGGAGGTAAAAGTTTGAACAGTTTGAATCAAACAAACGGAAGAGAACTGATTATTGGTAAACACTTAACCAGCTCAATTAATTGAGCTGTGAAGAAGAATCAGACTTACTTTTTTAAACTATGGTTACTAAGAAGAAGGAATAAATTTATTGAGTCAAAAGTTTAATCTAAAAAGAAAGGAAACAAACCAAGAGTATCAGTAAACAATAAGCACAGGATGTTAGTTGAGCTGTGAACGATCTATGACAGTAATCAAAAGAAAAGGAAAAGAGTGAAAACAACTTACAGAAGAGAATGAAGAAAAATCAATTCATCATAGTCAACAAATGGGTTCCCTAAATGATCACAAGTTTGAAGTGTGAAAGAACAAATTTAAAGATGTGATGATGTTGAAAGATTTGGAAGTAGAGATTGGGTCAGAGGATCAATTGATTGATCAAATTTCCTAAAATAAAAAGTCAGAATATTTTGAAGAAAATAAAACAAACAAGTTTGAGAAGATTAAAAAGGATTAGTAAGATGAGAAGAAGAGAAAAAGATGACAACAGGACACTTACTAATTCGAAATCAAGAATCGATTTGAAAAGAATCAATCAAATCTAAAGTAAAAGTCATAGAGAGAAAAATAAAAATAAAAATTAGTTTTTTTAAAAAACACATATACTGAAGAGAAAGAGATAGTTTAAAAAGAGAAGGATACAGAGAAGAGAATCTTACCTTTGATTTGTAAAAGACTAACTGATAAGTTGCTGAAGAATTGAGTTGAGTGATGAAGATGAGAAGGGACGTGGAGGGAAGGATGAAAACCAAAACTGGTGAAAGAGACGGTAAACAAGAGAAAGCTGTGAAATCTCAAGAAACTCAAAAATCATGAGTTACAGGGGTTTTTTACATTATATACATATGTAAACTTACATTAAAAGTGGTAAACAGCTGGGAATTATGGGTGATGGCAGTATATAAGCATAATACAGCCACTTACATGTTAAAATTATCATTACACATCATTTTACATAATAAACCATACATTACATGATCAACAAACATGACTTACAGGTTGGAATTAGATAAAACACAGCAAAAAGCAATGATTTACAATGATTTGCGCTATGTATAACTGATTCACACAGCAAATGAAACAAGAAGAGAATGTGAAAGTGAAGGAGAAGATGAATGAACATCATTACACACAGCAGTCCACAGCATTAATCATCATTACATATAATTAAATCACAAGTACACAGCAACAACACAGCATGAAGATCATTACAAGTTGAAATACACTAGTAATTAAGGTTGTATATGTGTAATAAAGATAATCAACATTAAATAAGCCAAGCAGGTGGGATTTGTTGGATGTTGGAAGGATTGAGATGAGTAATAAGTGTGAAAAGAAGAGTTGTTGAAAAGGTTTTTGATTTAATTTAATTTTTTTGAAAAACATGTATATAAAGGCCTTCACTTTGTCCCACATTTATATTTCTTTTCTCTCAGCTATGATATAGTGTAGTCATTTTTATCATTATAAATCTACTATACAGTCTTAGTTCACTTAAACTGCCCTTATTTTAATTAATAAGATAATTTATTTTAAAGTCTTATAAGCTACAAGCTTCCTGGAATAACACTATAGCAGTGTTGTGTAATTGTTGCTTTGGATATTTTTCTCTGTTATCAGGAGACTTTAACAACAAAGTACAGGTTGTTGAAGATTCTCAGAAGGGGCAGTCTCAGGCATCTTCTGTAGATTAATTATTTACAGATTATACCCCTTCAAGCACTGTATAGCCTTTGTGGTGCTATAAGTTCCACACCGCATTTCTGGAATTCTGGGAAAAATTCTGGATTTATTTTCAGAATTCAACTTTGTATCCCCTAAATATTTGGTGATATGCTACATGATGATATCAGGAAAGCGGACAGAAATCATGGAGGTAGTGATGATGGCTCTTGGGTTGAGACTGATCTCTGTGGATAGTCAATCTATGACAAAAATCTTTGTTTTTCATACTTCAATATTGCACCTCTTTCACTCTCTTCAGTCCCCAGCCAAAAAACCGGCACACTCAGGTGCCTCTTTCTTCTAACCCTCTGAGTCTGAGGGTGCTTTGTACCTTTGTGGGGAAACTGCAAGTTCAGCCAGATGAGGTGTTAGTAATTCTATGACCCATAGGCTACTGGGCTTAGTGTTGATGTGTGGGTCAACAGGTGTTCAGCTAACACTGGATCCAGTGTCTCTGGGAGGTATGATATGGTCTTACAGATGTTTTTTGAATGTGTGATGGGTTGATGATTGGGGTGTGGAGAGGTTTGCTATTTCTTCTGAACAGGGCTTTGACCAGTTTTGCAACAGGGTTGACCTATTGAGTTTTGTAATGTAAAAGGTCTGGATTCAACTTTGATTTCCTTTGAGTTTACCAATCTTTGTGACTTTAATAGTTTAGATTGGTACTTTTGGCCAAACATTGGTGTCAAATTAAGTCATTAGGATTCAGGGCCAAAACACTGGATCCTGGGTAATTCAAAGAATTTGGGCCAAGAATGTTGTGTTTGGGGTCTGTTTTTGCTAAAGGTCAAAATGAGCTCAGGTCACTATCTGACCAGCTTGGGTCCATCCAAACACTGAACCATTGGTTATTATGAATATACAGACACATCAGATACTATCCAGCTGGTTTTTTTCAAAACATCTTGGATTCAATTCTTGAACCAGTTATCTTCTGGATAGCTGGTGCTTCAGTCAAAAAGGATTCCTTGGCCAGGATTCAAACACCAAATTGGCCTGAAAGCTATGTAGACCAAAAAAATAACCCCATTTTCTGGTTCATTCCAGGGCCAAGGGGGGTCTTGTGGCAACAAAGTGCCCAACAACACATCAGAAATACCTGGCAGATGTCCAACTACAAATGTATTTCTTACCTCCCTGTTTGAATAACAAACTGGCTAAATTATCCGGCCTCCAGATAGCTTCAAGGGCCTGTCCAACCTCCATATCCAACAGATATTTGGCCAAAATTTTCTTCCAGAGCTCATCTCAAGTCAAGGTATGTGTTATGGGGAGGCCCAGGAATCACCCTATATATGTTGATGACAAAAAAGGTGGGGTCTTAGGGGAGGAAATTGTGGGTGATGCACAAATTTATAAGCACGTCAATAATGAGCTTATCAAAGAGGAAGAGTTCAAACAGACAACTGTCAAATCTAGGTGCAGAAACCCACAGGTATATAAGGAAAGTAATAATGTCACTGAGAGAGTTAAAGAAAACAGATTGAGACTTATGACAAAAATATGAAATGTGGTGAGGTACAAAATATCCAATCATGTTGCAAGAGACAACATTTCAAAGACCAACCAGAGCACCATAAGATAAATGAGAAGTATAGAAACAGAAACCATAACAACCGCAACAACACTTCAAACGTCAATACAAAATCAACCAATAGAAATGCACCCAGGAAAACCTGTGCAATTGCATACCCGCATAGGTGCACAGCCAATGATAAGATTGAGATAGTTAAATGTGCTCTGCTATTATGTGCTTATATGTTTCCTTTTCTTACTTCACTAATCTGTAATGGTGTCATAAGCTCAAGTGCTTACAAAGGGTTTCTCACATTAATCATTGTACCTTTTTTCTTCATCAAACTGAAACTCAACCTCAAACTCAAACATATTTACTTTTACAATTGGTGTTCCTAAGATTGTCTATTCTCATTCAACCAGTGTGTTAGCTTTATTATATAAGCTAATAACCTCACCTTCACATGTTGCTCATTAAATTGATAATGGATACCAAAAATCCAAAATCTTGATCCATTTTATTGGAAAACTTGATGACCAAGATGCATAACCAGTCTTGATACATACAAAAAGCTTTCCACCCAAATTATGCGATTGTGTGTGTTTGACTGTACATAGGTGACCCAAAAGGGGATCTTTGGCCACTTTTGACTAAAATGTGATTGATGGGGAAGGGGAGTTATGAGGTACAAGTATTTGCTGTGGTGATAGGATGTTGGTAATGGTTGCTATACAATCTCAATAGTCATACACAACATGCTTGCATCTGTTTGTCTTGACAAGTTGATTGTCCAGTAATATGATGATTTAGCAAAATTGAAATCACAAACCAACAACAGATAAATTTCTGACCAAATGGATAGGTATAAGTCTACATGTTTCAAGAAGTAAATACTACCAGCAATTGACTTCGTTGAATTTTATATCTTCAGACACAGGCTTGACAAAGTGAAATCCAATGCCATACATGCATCTTTATCATCTATGTGTACTTCAACTTTTTCTTTTTTTGAAGGTGAGTAACCAGAAAGGGGATCTTCTGTGTCAAAAATTCAAAGATCAGGTCAACCAGGTCATGTGGGTGACGAGGAAGAAACTATTTGAGATCTCTTTGAAATCTGACCAGAACAAGGGGATATTCCTTGTCACCCACATCTACAGAGGCATTTCTGGGTCCTGGTATGGGACGTTGGGATATGGAATTTTTTCGGGATCTAACCCGAGTCGCAACCTCAAGCGTCGGAATTTACAATCTGTATAGTCGCAGTCCCGGGTCCTGTATTATGTGATACCTGCGAGATGAAGAATTGTCCGGAAGGGCTGCATCTACTTTTTATATCTCGTCATTGTCCTTCTCGCGCCACTTTCATCTTTGAATTCAGATCAATGAAGTTCAAATTTAGCCTGATCCTCAGGTGATGAACAGTGGAGAAAGAAAAAAGGCACCAACAAGCCAAATCTCGCGTTATGAATTGACAAGAATTAACCCTCACTTGCACTGCTTTTGATATATTTTATTCATTTCTGAGTCATCGGAATGCCTTGAGTTATTTTGAAAAATACAATTGTTTTTTAATCTCTGGAGTCCACTCACGGCCGCCCACACGTGATTCTAAATCTACATGCATACAGCGATAGAGACATGACTTAGACGCCTCGATGGCGCTCCAAAGTTTTCCTGTGGCAAGGTTCTTTGCTCCTGACTTCAAAAAGGCACCGAGAGGCCATGAGGGGTTGGCCATAACTTCCCTCACTGAGTCTTTAGTTCCAATAAGCTTTTGTGCAAGCATCTTCTTTGTGTCTCACCCTTGGTATGTGATTTATCTTTGACCATGATTTATCTGACTCTTTCTGCAATGTCATCATTATTCCTCTTGCCTAAATAATTTCTCGATAGATATGATGTGTTTAGTTCAAAGACCTACATTTTGACTCTCGAAAATGCCTTCCGTAGTAGCAGTGTCTTTGTCTGAATATTGTGAGCTTAACATCATCCTTGGCATCTCCTTCCTCGATCACAGGTCCTAGATCGATTCTTCACGACTTTCAACACCAAATCAGCGACTCATTTCGAAGCAAACGCATCAAAGAAAACCTTTGAGAACCTTTGATATGTGTCACCTCACGAAGCTCATGACTTTCGCCGTCTTGGCCCTGCTAGCCCTTGTGGTAGTGTCTATACCGGTGTCTGATGAGGTGATTTATCCACAACGCATAAAGAGTCCTCGATCTTCGAACCAAAGAACTTACTTGATGGAATTGTTGTGTTATAGAAATCAAGGCTTCGCGTTGAACGGTCTGAAGTCGATGACTCCCATTTCGAGAAACGATTGGTCAATGCCCGAACCTGGTGATCGGCCAATGGCTCATCTTTTCTTCAAAGCTGCCGTGCGTGTCTTCTGCAATGGGCTCGGTAAGTGCTTTTCGTGACTGAAGCCATGATTCACTCGGATTCGAACACGGCGACTGACTTTCTCTGAAAAGAAGGACAATCACTACGAATTGGCGATCTTTTGTTTGTTATTCTTGATCTGTCATTATGAATTCCTCCCCCCAGCGAGTCTCTCATCCTGATCATTTAGATTTTGAGCTCTATCCACTTTCGTACGAGTCTGTTCATTATGTTTTGTTTTGTTTTGTTCGTACGAAGTATAAGATCTTCTATTTCTACTCTGTGAAACACGGACACCTTATTTTTGATATCATACATCCATCACTTCTTTCGGCCGTGTTGGTCCAGGTCTATCCTACTACAGAACCTTTTGGATGAATGATCGAGCGGTTTACGCCAGTATTCTTCCATATGGTATAAAAACCTAGAGAGGGCTTCAAGAATATTGAAGCATGAAGGATTGAAGTTGCAGATAAGGTATGTAGACGTAATGTACGGTGATGTGTCATGACAAGGAGTAAATATGGATGCTTAAGGACGTGTCGTGGCCAGAGCGCAGAGAGTTGATCCGAGCACTAGAAACGCCAGAGCCTGTTGAGACCATGAAAAATACAACCCTGTTCAGCAGGTTGAACATCCGTGTCACTCACAACCAATCCGGTATACTTCCAAGTCTTGACCTGGGGAAGAATGAACAGGTGTGATATTCAAAAAATTGAAAAGTGATCCATGAACAGGATAGCCAGTAAATGATCCAAAGTTACATTTCAGTTGATCTTTGGTAACATAGACCATTGAACCCTTGAACCTGATGGAGAACGTTTTTGCAATCTTTTCCCCTCTGTTAGGCAAGATCAGCAATCAACATTCTTACTGAGGTAAGAACAAGATTTGAACCGAGAGTCTCTGGCGATCTCTTTGTTATTCAGCAACCATCCGAGTATCGACTTTTTCAACAGTATAGTGATTCATAACATTTTTCAGGTTACCTTTCGGGCATCTGGAACGCTGCTCAATGATTACCTTGGCCACTGGCCAGTCCTTCAGGACCACTCATGAAGTGTCACCACTGCGTATCAAGTACATGAATACAAACTTTAAACAACCCATATAAACCCTGTTGAATCTGATGATTTGGCTTCAAAGCAAAAAGGTGAGTACATGTTTGGATGAGCTGATCCCAACTACCGGGGAATTGATGTATGGAATGTGGGACACCGGGCTACAAGCCGACCATTTGGGTAGACAAAAATGTGCCTTGCCTTGCGGAATGGTCCGTCTATTGATCTGACACGAGAATAAGATGTTGTCAAGCCAAAACTTTGCTTTTGACAGTCAGCGAGGAACAGCTTTTGCTCACGCAAACTCCTCGATAGATGATTGGGGGCTCAATCGAATTTCTGATGTACAAAACTAATCTTTTTCTGCCATATGCCTTGACGATGAGAAGCTTGACAATGTGATATCATACATTCATACCTCTCAAGATGATCCAAGATTGATCATGGTGGCTCGTATGGGACTGATGAAATGAGACTGTGGTGATAATTGATTCACACGCTCGCGATCGAATCAGGTCAGGCTTCGGGCAAGCGAGTCACGCGATGGGGCATTATTGACTTATCCGACGTATTCTCTCATCAACGCATCTTTTTGAAGCCTAATGATGTACGGAACCAGAGGCCACACGGTCAATCAGCCCTGGGAATTCGAAACGGGATGAACACTTGTCATTCTTGCGCAAAGGGACTAACCTCATGATAAGCTTTTCCCATTGGTCTGTTGAGGGAACCGGTGGGGGCATCAAATCATCTGGATCCAGTACGGAATTAAAGTAAGGGATCACCGCTGCGTGGCCATTAGGGTTTACTTCGGTTTCGACTTGATTGCCCTCATTTGTTTGGTTATCTATCTGTTCATGCTCGATATTTCGAGATTTTTTACTTGCTCCTGCCTCATCCCCACCGTCTTCGATGTTTTTCCGCTTGTCTCGCGTGTCGGGTGTACCATGACTGGTGGGATGAGGGTGCGATACGAGCGGCTTGCCAGTTGTTGTTGGAAAGGGTGGTGCAATGTGATCGGAAGGCAGGTGCAGAACTTCCATTACCTTCTCGAATGAGTCTTGCCAAGCTACATGGGTGGGCGAGAGCATGTGCGAGGGAACAAAAAACGATATTGAGCTACGAACTAAAAAAGACGTGATCATTGAATTCTGACCTTGTTGCTCTTCGGCAGACTCGTATTTTATAAGATCCTGACCGTCGTCGCCAGACTCGTCTAGGTCACCGAAATAACTGGGCCCCTGGTTTTTAAACATGGGGTACACGTCATCGTTCTTCTTGAGACCATCCAGCTCGACTTGATGCTTGGAGGCGCCTTCGAATAATTCCTTCACGCCGGGAAGTTCTTTTGCTCGACCGAAATATTTGTATCCACGTTGGCCTGGAACACTACGACCGGCACCATCAAATGTACTAGAGCCGATCCTTCTATAATTTGCCCCCCCAAGATTGATTATCTGAGTTTCCCAATGGCCTTTTTCACGTAATAGTTTGTTGATCTCATCGTTCAGGTCGCGAACTTCGTAATCTGTCAAACCAGCTGGGATTACCGCAAAAGAGAATCATGATTTCAGCGGTCTGTATCCGATCTACATTGAATAAGGTATACACCACAGACAGACCATCTTGAATCTTGGATACCTTCCTACTAATTTCTCGTAGAATTTCGCCTCGCCATCTTTCACACTGGCGGAGATCCTGGCAGCTACTAGCAAGGCGCGGCCGTCTGTCGGTTTTGGTAGACATCCCCAGCTCGACTGCTTGGGCTTCCCGGAACCGGTAGAGCATAGATTGCGCTTTTTCTTCATTTCGAGCCTATACTTGAACGAACGTCACGATCAGATATCCAAGTGATGTGCTGGACCTGAATTGATTATCATCAGTTGGGGGCTCACCATGGCTGCTCTGGAATACGAGTATTAACAGTCTGAGGAGCTTTGCAAAAAATCCTGAAGATATCGAAGGTTCTTTTTAATTGATGTTCGGTCGATCAGCGCATTCAAGGTGTGCGACTTTACATTCGTGTCAAGCCCCGGGACGTACTCCGAGGCCTGTCAAGCCCCGCCTTCAGAAACCTCGTGTCGAAATCGCGGGGTGTGTATTTTGCGTTCAAAACTTTTGCTGGCAAAAAATGAACGCCTGAAACATCAGTCACACCCCTCACGTGGTGGGCGTGGGTTTTGGATTTTGGGCAGGCCCAGGCGCAGATTTTGAGCTTTTGAAAGGCACACCTATGGTGGGGGCGCTGAGGCGTGCCTCTGAGATGTTAAAATTCCCCAAAAAACCAAAAAACAGTAAAAAAAATGGTCAACAAGATCAAAAATAGAATTTTTTGTATCTCATAATATGCATTCACTTCAGCAGACATCAAGAACCCAGTCCATTGCTTTCCAAATGCAATGCCAGGTTGGTTCCACTTGGCTGAGGCTGACTTTGACAAGGATGATTTGACTTTTGGCATGATATGGAAGGTCTATGGCTGACAGTGATGTGATTTGAAAAATTTGTTGATGCAAACAAGAATTTCTCACCCATAATCACATGGTAAATGGGTGGAATAGACCTAAACCTAGCATGGGCACGCCACCCCCAAAATTGAGCCCAGAAGGCCTGCCCTGGGCCTGCCCAATAGGCCTGCCCCTGGGGCAGGCCAATTGCGCCCCGCCAACCACGTGACACACCCCACAGCTCAGCATGGTCACACTCAGGGATACTTCAAGTCTGCCGATTCTGAAGAAAGGAGACACCCGGGGTCAGCTGGAGAAATTTTATTTGAAACACAACAATCCATATTTCAAGCATCACTGTAAGAAGGTGAGCTATCATAGATCAATTGGTAGACAGACATTGGCTCAAATAACACTGTTGGATTAATTGAACGAACTTCTTAACTAATGTGCTTTAACGACTATATTGTACCCACCATACCACAATCCATTTTAAAATCATCCTCTGATAAATAGACAATTTGTGTTGGTCATGAGGAGAACAACTCCATTTCTTCTGCAAGGGTCACAATAACGAGTGCATGGATGTGATATAGGAAGGATAAGAGTAGCAAGTGATCATAAGATTCAAATGATGTTCAGCAAGATTAGGACAAATAAATTAACAAAGTCATTGAAATTGTGACATTGAGGATTCAGGTAACACATCTCAGCTTGTCAACCACTTGCTAAATCCTCATCAATACAGTAACTTTCATAAAGGATGAAAAACTGACGAAAAACTTTCGGTCTTGAGGACCGTGCGGGAGGCGTGAGTACCCGAATTTGGGCTCATCTGGACAGCCACATCCCGCCCAAATGGGCTGTGTATTCTTCTCTTCAAAGTATTCTTCGTCTCGCTTCACACCAACTCTTCCTCAGTCTTCGTCAGCAAAATATGGGCGATTGGGTCTGGAAATGCGTTTTCGATGCACTGATCGAATCCCAATCCGGTACCCGTTCCACCACATCCGGTTCTCGATCTGCGTCGATCACTTCTAGCGACTCTTGGAACGATTCAGCCTGCTTTCACTCCGCCACCATGAACAAGCTTGATTCTCAAGCTCAAATCGAGCACGATGACACACCGATTGGCCAACGTCCATATCCCACTGCGACTCCGTGAGTTTTTCCTAAAAAAGAAAACCTTTTTTTTTAATTTGGCTCTGTCACTGACGCATTTGTTTCATTGTCGCGTGCACAGCAGGAACCACGGTCCATCCCCCTCACCGCCCTACGCCGATGTCCTACGGGCAACACCATCGCCGCCGTACGCGGATTACCTTCGGCCTTCCAACTCGCCCGCTTTCGCCGCTTCGCCAGAGGCGCAGCCATTTTGGAATGGCCGTTACGTGAGCAGGATATCAAGCGCCGAAGGCACCCGCAGATCTAGCGCGGAGGTCACCCCGGGCCCACCTGGTAAGGCTATCTCCCTAATTCACACATTGATTTTGCGACTAACGGTGGCGATTTATGTTTGGTGAACCGTAGGCCCAGGACATTGGCCACGCGAGGCCAGCTCCGATGTGGAAGTCGTTTCGGCCTATTTTCCGCCGAAATCATCGCAAGATGTCAAACCGGGTAAGGTTTGGGGTCGATTCAATCTCATGCGCGACCTTAACTGATTATGCCGCATGAAGACATCGCCGGCGGCCGAAGCTTCTTGCCTTCCAGAAGCAGCTCTGAGGTCGAAATCATTTTGTCAAACGAAGCGCGAGTGGGCTCTCAAGGGGGCAAAGCCGGTAAGTGCCCGCCTCCGCCCACCTGATCGTATATCAAGCTAATCCACTGCTGCCGCTTCAACCTTGTCTAGTCAAATACGAACCCAAGACTCACGATCTTCAGGTGTCGTACACTTTTTACCTGCCCAAGGGAACTGACTTTTCCAAGGGTCCGCCCAAGAAAAACAGCAAGATCGTGTATCAGAACATCCCGATTCCAACAACCAAGCAAGTATTTTCCATTGAGGACCACTCGTTCCACAACCTGAAGGCCACATTATTCGATTTGGCGAGCGTCGTGGACGACGATGCGTCTAAGGGTAACACCGCGATTTTGAAATTAGCTGATGCAAATAAGTCGGTTCACATCGCCGCCTTTATCGCCCGACATCACTTCTGGGAGAAAGACCACATGCGACCCATCACCGACGACGTCCAACTTAAAAATTTCTATAGCGCTCTGCCCGCTAACCATGCAGGGTTCATTGTCACGATGGACAACCCGGCCAAATCGGCAGTTCAGGCGAGCGTGGTAGGTCTTCTGGAATATTGGCCGCCTTCCTCACCTCCTCCTCAACATGCATACTCACCCATGCCCGATCAATTCTCCAGGAACTCACCAAAAACCAAGGTCGGATGCGAGCGCAGAACGTACTACTCAATAATACCCCAGCGACAGCCTCCGAAGTCGCCCACGCGGCCCCAGTGGATCCTCAAAAAAAAATCCTCAGTGAATTACAAACCAGACACAGTTCGCTTCACACCAATAAGGGCGAGGGGTGGCGCATTTTTAACCGCCGGGATTTAACCTTAAAGATGGAGCTCACTTTCCGTCACCTCCTGCTCTGGGCCGAATGTTTGGTAGGTTTGGCACTTTCCCGTGTAACAGAGGTCGTCACGATAACCTATGCTGACCATCCGATTGGTACCCTAGGCCCTTGGACGTCACCCGGCGGTCACCATGGACGACCCCCCTCTTCACCTGACTGACGATTTCATCTGGGTCGACGTCCTCACCAAACGCCCCGCCGGTCATGGCCATAGTGCTGGTGCTCCCACTGGCAAGCGGGCCAAGGTCAACCCGAACGCGCCCAACGCTAAAGCGAATGTCGACGTCAACCAAAACAGCGTAAACACCGCGGTCACTTACGAAGCAGCCCCCGTTAACAACGAAGCGGCCACCGCTGTTGACGGTAACGTCCACAACGGTGTCGCTCAGGACAACAGCCGTCTCACCTTCAAAATTGGCAGCTACGCCGAAATGCAAGGATATTCGTTCAATATTGATTACCGCACCCTCAAACGTATCCACATCGCCTCCACCTTAGAAGACTATTTTCTGTTTTGCGAGATAGACGAAGCCCACACCAAAAGCGACATCGCCATACTTAGGAGCCGAGGGATTAAAGGATTCCAGCGGTTCTTATTTCCGGAAGCATTGAGCGCCGAACGCATCGCTTCGTGGGGAATTTTGGACGACACCGCCCTGGAACTCATCGCGCGCGCGGGAATATTATGTATATCAAATGGTCCTCGATAATGGGCAAGAAGAACGCCGCAAACAACGAGAGGAAGAGGAACGGTTCATACGAGAATATTCCATGAAGTCAAGACTCAACCTGCGCTAGGCTGTCAAAGTCATCGCGACTCAAGTAAACACCGCGGCGTTCCTGGTATTTCACTCACTCATTTGTTATACACCTCCATTATACGCCTAGCTGTTTCCTTTTTGATTTCAACCTTATCTGCCCTACATTGGGATTTTGTGATTGCGCTATTTGGTCCGTTGAAATGAATCCCCACTCTGAAATGGCTAATGCCTAATGATCCAGTGCAATAAGCACTCTATTTATTTGCCCACACCTTGTCTTCATGATATGACATGAAAATCTATGAGGAGAGACAACTCAAGACTTTCTGCAAAAGTCTTGAGTGCACATTGTGACCATTGCGTTTCAAGTCATCACTTTGACCGGGTTCAAAACACCACAAGTCAAACTCTACCTAGATCTTGAGTTTGTCCTAGGTGGTCAATCCATTTAAGGGTCAAGTCCAGAAAAACCTCGATGTCACATGAGGTTGTTCTGGCTTCTTAGCTTCTGCGCGGTCATCAGGGGTTAGACACCACTGTCTCCCTGTACGTGGATACGGCCAGTTAGATCTAACAGTGAAAGGCAAGGTGGCACTTAGAAAGTCTGGGTTCAATTTTGATGTTGTTCATTTTCTGACCCAGGGAAAACACTAACATCATGGAAGCACACATTTCATGGGAAGGGATCAGAGTGAAAGACAGGGTGTAATTGGGGTGGTCGGCTAACAGTGAAAGGAAAAAAAAGAACTAATCGTAAGAAAATTGATTCATGGTTCTACTCCTAACTCCTTGTTCAAAGTTTTTAGCCTGTAAATTTAAATACTACTCTTGAGCAACCTGATTATACCGCTCCCAATATAGGCGTGTCGTGTACCCACAGAACGCAATGAGGGGTTGTAACAGGCTCCGAGTTATCACCTTTGCCGCCAGTAAAAGGAGGTATTGCTGCTTGTTGTCTTGTTGAAACCAACAATCTTCACGTCGTAATTGAGCCTTCATGCTGTGGAAGGCGTACTCGATCGGGTTCATGTCTGGCGAATATGCTGGCAAGTAAACTAGAAGGACCCCTGCCTCCCTGCATAGCTGGTCAATGATGCCTCCGTGGTGCACTTGGGCGTTGTCCAAAACCAGGACCGAATTGACACCCGGGTAAGGATTCATGACAGGCAGCTAGAACGACGCGGGAGAGACATGGACCACGGTGAATGAGAGAGATCATCCACTAAGTCAGTGAGGTAGCGGGCTTACCAGGTCACGAGCCATGAAAAGTTCGACGTGGACCCTTTCCACGGCCCCCTTGATTACCACGCCAGCAATCATCCCACGCTCGCATACAGCAGGTAGCACAGTCCAATGATCTTGATCTGGATATTGCTTCACTCGGCAGCTTTGAGAGCCTTTCGTGGCCCAACTCTTCCTGCGAAGTGTGTCACGCCCGACCACTCCGGACTCGTCTACAACAATATGTGAAAGGATCAATGACGATATCAACTGAGCGCAAACGTACAAGTGAACAACTTACCGATAAAAACTAGGTACTCGGGTGGAATCCTACCAACCCTCATCATATAATCCGTGCGATCTTCAATTGACTGCGCCGAGTGTACTCCTCGTGTGACAAGATGAGAAAGACCTAAGCGCACATGCAATTCACGGCTGATTGTGGCTAGTGAGACCGAGACACCAGTGATACGGAATAGTCGCCGTTGAAGTTCATCAAGATAGATCTGAGGGGAACCGTGAACTAATTCACTGAGGACTCCGAGGTGGACGTCGGATAAGACTCGTGGTCGGCCACGTTGTTCGTAATCCTGAGGATCACGAACGACTCGGTCGGTTTGTTCGTAAAGTCTTCTCCATCGCCAAAGGGACGTGGCCGAGATCGAGGTTCGTAAAGTGGCATTGATCTCGTCAAGATCAACATTGTCGATCGCCATCTGGGTGGCCAGCAGTTTCATGTCTTTGGTGTACGCTGCGAATCCCATTGGGCCGGTCGATCAATCGTGAGGAATGGTTGGGGAGGGGCTGGAGTGGGGTCCGAGATGGTTTGTTGGTTTTTTTTTCTCAAATTGGATGGCGAAGATTTGAGAGTGCCGTGGCTGTGGACCTGCCAAATGGGGCGGGATGTGGCTGTCCAGATGAGCCCAAATTCGGGTACTCACGCCTCCCGCACGGTCCTCAAGACCAAAAATTTTTCGACAGTTTTTCATCCTTTATGAAAGTTACTGTACCTTGTTTTCATAGTCTCATTGCCTTCTGTACATGACCCCCAATCATCCCTCTCTGGACTACTGTAGCTAAAAGATGAAAAAAACTACTTGTTGGCAGGAGGCAACACTGTTTCACTGTGATGCAATATTTGTGCAATGCACTGTAGCACACCACACCAGCTGTGTTCCGCATGGCAGCTTATTGCAATTGGTCTACCCAATCCCCAGTAGAGGAGCTGATTTGTCCACATAGTTCAGGGGGTCGCAATGCAAATTCAGTGGGGCATTAGGCAAGACAGCCCCACAATGGCCCCAATGGGCCAACTGAGGCTTCTGGGGGAAGAAAAGAATAAAGTGGAACATGGTATGATGTCTCTATTTTATTTTCCTTTTTATTTATACATTTACAGCCATTCCAATATCTCTTGTTGCATCTCTTTCAAAAGAAAATGTTTTTAAGCTCCAACCCTAAGTCTTTTACTGGATAAAACCACAAATTTACAGCATTTCAAGATAGTACAGCCAAATTCAAGGTTTTATTGGGTTAAAACTTGGGTTCTGAGCACACTCTCTTTTTCTTCTCTCAAAAGCAAGCAACAAGAAATATCAAAATGGCTGTAGTACCAAAAATACATACAACCTAATGACATTTTCACTTATTATCAAGAAGCGCATCTGACAATTATTTTCCCCTTGCTATTGTTGTGCAGTAGGCAGCACAGCTGGTCATACTGCAGCCTGCTTCAGTATTCCATATTGGGCCAAAAGTTCTTGCTGAAATGTGCCACAACCCCCCTAGGACTAGCAACACAGCACAGCGGCCCAGTGGTGCAGGAGGATGCTATTACATTTTCTTTGATTAGAAGAAAAAAAGTTAGTTTTTTCCATATGATCTTGATACAACAAAGCCTTGTCAGGGAGGCAAAGGCAGGGTCCAAAGCATGAGCCAAACTCATACATTTCAGCACATATGAGTTTCAAAGATACAAAAATTGGAGTACAGGTGATTGGATACCATTCAAGGAGAACTTCCCATTGCCAAGTGAATGGATTGAACTGTGAGAGGGTCACCAACTACAAAATATATGGAATATCTATTGGCCATCCAATGGACTTTGATCTTTCCGCCTCCACATTTGAATACCAGCCCTACCAGAGTATCTATCTACCGGATAGCTCCTTGGACCTAACCAGCATCCAGATCCAACAGAGCCTCTGTTGCATAGCTGTTGAAAATACAAGGCTGGAGCTTCCCTTGAGGACTGAGGCTTGGGGGCCTTTCTGGGGGTTTTTAGAGTGTGTTTCAAAGGAGATATTCACATTTTGGAGTTATGCAGCCTTTTGTGCTTGTGGCCTTTTTATTTATGCACATGCAAAAAAACAGAAAACAACAAACCTTCTGTACACAAGCACCAGGGTCAGGCGCAAGCCAGGCTGTTGCCCGGTCCCAACCCACCCGCCCGAGCCTGCCCAACCAAATTTCATAGCCTACAGTATGCCCCCAGGGCACCAAAATCCAAACAGATGAGACTCGCAAAATGCCCACAGGATCACCCACCTTTTCTCCGCTGTTAATTTTTCAAGGTATTCAGAGATTCACGTCCTCCAAATTCCTAGCAATTATGCCGGCTCTGTCTGTATGCAGCTGCTGCCTATTCTTTCCAGCTTTTCTAAATGTAGTCATCTAGCCTTTCAACCACTGCTTCAAGTATTGCTCCATCAGACTCAATTTTGAAGGTCGCTTCTGACACTACCACCAGTACACTCATTTTGAGTGTGGACATACTCTGTCACAGAAGAAGTCAGAGGTGTGATTAAAAACATCTGCCAATCCCAACAAGTATTTATCAATGCAGGTTCTCTCACTGGAGACAATCCTGAGAAACATGTGATCTGCAACATACCTCTGGCTATTGACAAGCATGCCAGTAGGAAATCAATGATTTAACCCCTCTCCTGCTACCATCATATTGTAGCACCCATTCAAGCCAATCAACCCACTGCGGCAGCCTTTTGAATTGATGGAGACCCTGTGGAATTTGGTTCTTTCCCTCTTGGATTTATATTTTTCTCATTTTGCCCTATCAATTATGTTATTCATCTTTAGGTCAAGCCCCATTAGATCATCAATATGATCAATCTCATGACATTCACCCTCTTGTCAAGATGGACTGCCATCACAGATTAAATTTTAGACAATTTTTGATTAACTTAAAACAAACTCATTGATCATCTAGCTTCTGTCTTTCAAATCCCCATCATGTTTGATGGATGGACCTCTCCCACCAACCTTGCCATGCTTGGTGTTACCGCTCACTGGATTTCTGACAACTTTGAGCCTGAATTACTGTAGCTTTGAAGCTGATCAATGGACCTCGTAGTGGTGCCCACCTTTCTACCCTTCTCACAAACCTTCTGGATTGTTTTCATCTTTCTGATCACCTTTTCTGTATCACTACTGACAATGCCTTCAACAAGATGATCATGGGGTATTATTTTCAATTTTGATCCCTCACTTCAATGCTTCTCAAAACCTACATGTGTGAATAGCACATCTCATCAATCTAATTGTCAAGGCAGGAATGGTGTAAGGGTTACATGTAGGGTTGTCAGTATGGGATCAGACAGGCGCAACCAACACTAGTCAGCGCACCTAGCTCCACAAAGAACCCCTTCTTCACCAAATACCTTTGGTTGCAGCTAGGTGAGAACATCAATTCTCTTATTTTTACGTCTTTTCTCTCTATCTCGTAACACTTGTAGTACATGATACTGACAAACCGAATACCTTTGGTTGGAGCTAGTGGTTTAAAGGAATTCATAGTTGGGTTATAGATTAACCCTCAGAGCAATTGCTCCCGTGCCAATTGACCCAGTAAAGACTCTCCTCCAAGAGGCTTACAAATGGCAGTCTTTGACTGCAAGGAACCATCACCACCAATCAATGCTCTGGATCCCTTGATACCATAGGTTCAGTCTGCCCTTCTGTTGTTTGTTGAGCCAACCTCAAACTCTGAGGTCAGCAGTGTTCTCACCCAGATCTGAGGCTTCTTTAAGAAGATCAAGCATAGTAATCAGCTCAAAACTTCTCTCAACAATGCTATTGCAATATGTGCCACATAGGAACACAAGGTCAGTCTAGTTCACAAGAGCTCAACTTGCTGATCTTCAACACACTCTTCACTCACTCAGTTTTTTGAGCTTAGAGTTGTGTTGGAGTATTGATACACAGCACTCAAGTTCCTCAAACTCAATCATGATGAATGGACTTTGGTTAAAACCTAGGCCAGTTCTTAGCTCCTCTTACAACTGTGTCAAGGACGATGGAAGGCCACTGATACTCAACTTTTTCTTTGGTGATGCCTGACTTTCATGGAAATCAAGGTGGTGGTGATTGAGGATGATGTATTGCTGAGTGATGAGTTGAGAGAGAGAGATGTACATACGGACACTGCCATTTGTACATCACGTGGTGTGTTTACGTATCTTCGTATGTATGTAGGGATGAAGGTGAGAGAACAGTGTGAAGTTGTGGGTAGAGCGCTGAAATCTTGCAGACAGTGCGAGATGCGCGAGATGGGGGGAAAGCCCATTGATGATGGCTGTATTCACCACATGTACAGCCATTACCAATGCAACAGATGGTACACCAGAGGTGGCAAAGTTGAGGCTTTAGTGATATGTAGTCAATCTAGAACCTGGCAGAGGATCGAGGAAATTGAGTTGAACAGAGCCCCATGATGGGAACTGACCCAGTGGTTCAATCTGTGGCTTGGGATGAAAGTCGGTGATAATTGACGACTGATTTGTCAAGGATTTAGAAGAACAGGGTGTGTTTTAATTTTTCAAGTGAAAGAGAAAACAAGATACATATGAGTACACTTCTCTTTGCCTTTCTTCTCATTTCATTTACTTACAATCTTTTCTTGCAACTTTGAAAGTTAAAGGCTCGAGATAGCAACCTTCCTAAAAGTGTGATTCCATTACGGGGTTTTTTTTTTAATTTTTTCAAATCACTTACCTTTTTCCATCATGAGAACTTCGATCATTTTACAATTCCTACCTACCCTACTACTTGTGATAGTCACCTTTTTCTTACCTCTGACTCATTCCAGGCCATCAGCCTTGGCTTCCACTCTCATTCATTCCGGTCATGAACACCTCAACAAACTCGCTAAGCGAAAATGGACTTTCTTGTCTTATAAACAACCTTTTTCTGGAGACGAAGATGCTACTTTGATGCCACCTTGGTACATCCTGTACAACATGGTCAGCTCATTTCTTTGATCCTCAGTAGTTGCTCAATGCAATAACACAGTTAACACCCAAGTTCTTCGTGAATGATCGTAGATTTACAACAGGAAAAAGACCATTGGGATTGAAGAAACCATCCTATATAATGTTACCGGTACCACAGTTCATTGGGGAAACTATCTTAACATCACAAAAGTCAACAACACGTGAGTTCGTAGAGACACTGTTCCACCGACGTATTGAATACGAACGATCATTCTCTTTTGACTACTCTCACAGGTCCAACGTACCCAAGAGCTATGCTTTCCTTGGAATGACCTCTGATCTGAACCACAAGATCAAAGATTATTCTTCTATTCCAGCATCATACAAGGTGTGTTGAGTCATCAAAGCGAGATACATACTTGAAGTGTGACATTTGTTGATCTCATGGTTCTAGTGGTCTCGTCATAACCGTAAAGCAGGTTTCAAAGGAAACGTTTGCTTTGACTTTGTTGTTTCCAATGGCCCTAACAAACAATCAGATCACGAATTGATGCTCTGGCTCGAATGGGAGGGAGGTCAGGGACCGATCGGTACTGGTCAACCCACTAAGCGAATCAAAAATCTCTACGGTCAAGACTGGACCTTGTACCAGGGAATGAACACAGACATCAACGTTCCGGTTAGGAGTTTAATCCCCGATACCCCATACAAGAATTTCTTTGCGGGTGATATGAAGGATTGGTTGATGAAACTCGTCGAGGCTGGCATCTTCCGAGACGATGCATACCTCTTCACAGCCAATTTAGGGTTCGTGAATGATTGGATTTGACCGTTATGTTACCTTTTTTTTCATCTTTGACCATACCTGATCCCTTCTTTTTTTTTTGTAATTCAGGATGGAAGCCTTTTGGGGAGAATCAGTCTTCTCAGCACGTTCCTCTTTACAACTTTTATGGGATGGGAATCAGCATCAAATTGGTTACATTCCTTCAGGATATCAACCACCTATTCCCGGTAGTGTGGTACCCGGTTACGAAAACACTCGCTAGTCTCAGACAGTTTTCGTTCTTTTTTTTTTCTTTTTAGCTCTAACTTGAGATTCAGCTTTTTTTTTCTTTAGCCGTTAGCTTTATTCACTCATTGTCAGGAACAATGTGAAATTCTGACCTCCTTCACTCTTGATTCTCATTCTTTGGCTACTCAGATTCGAATTTGAATTTGAATACGTTTGTTATTGCATTAGATCTTACAAACGTGATTTCGATATCATATCACTTGTGTTAGTCAAGAATTTCATAGACATTCAGTTTGCGGAACACCGTCGAATTTTTTGATAAAACTCATGACTTATAAAGGTGTGAGAGACGATTGAGAAAAAAAAATCAAAACATACCGGGTTCTTTTCTTTGTGCATATGGAGTCTTCCTTACCTTGTCTTTCTCGGGAAATTCTTGAACGAGGTTCCTTAGAAAATCAGCCCATAGATGTTAAGTGATCGTGAGCTATCTTAGGGTAACCTCTGTGACTATATTAGGAGTGGAGTTAGGGTGGATGGACTGAGCATGCGAGTGAAGTAGCTTCCAAGCTGGAATATTTGAATTATGTAGCCCAATAACCTGAAGACTCCAAGTTTTGGCTTCAATCACATAGGTACATACAATTCATTTCAATCTCTAATTCACTTGTTTATCTTCACAGTATGGATCTTTTCACAATAGATTCACACAAGAGATGATAAAATGTAGAGCATCAAATGATTGATAAACTTCCTTAACCTGTTTCTACACTCATTTACTCTAAGTCTCATGAAATGCAAGATAAGATTCACTCTTAAGTTTTTTTCAAAACCTTTGTAAATATAATCTACTATGACATTTTTCTCAACCAATATTGATACAATGATCAAATTCCAATGATTCATCATGTCTCAAACTATACTACAAGCAGAGAAATTCAAAAATTGAGACATTGACATCATGAATCTTAAAATATAGAAAACTGAACACATCTATCAACCAAGATTTTGGATATGTTCAAGTTCCAAGATGTAGATTTCTGGGTAGTAGTCCTTGATGATCATCAATTCCCATAAATTCAAACTGTACTCACATTCCAATTTACCAAACTTATCTTTTGCTTGATGATGAACTACTCTGCAATTTGGTTGGTGCATGCAAAAGAATCTCAAAGTAAAGAGGTTGTAAAGTGTGATAGATGGAATCTACTTGGTAGTTAGGACACCCAAAAAAATCTTTTTTTGTCAGAACATGAACAAGACAACTATCATATACACTTTAATGAAGAAGAAGAAGTAAGTGGAGTGCGAAACAGAACAACATTAGTTAGAGTTAGCCATTGATCTTTTCCAAATTCCATATCCTAATTATCATCTGTAGTCGTAGATTGATCGGCCTCAGTTGTAAGATCTGGCCTTGATGCCAAATCAGTCAGGCATTGTTGGATACTATCGATCATCTCTTGACGAGCTTCCGTCCGACTGAACTGTGATACCCACAAGATCAAATTAAGTTAGAAGCCTCAAGATTCCTTATCGGTCCACTTTGACTTACTTTACAAAGATACTTTTGAAATTGGCTGTTAGTAGTCCTCGTAGTTTTTCCTCCATCACCAGAATCCTTCGGCGCTGAAGAAATCGATGGGTCGGTGTTGATGACCGTTGAAGCAAACGATAGAAATTTTTCTTGACTAGCTACGTAGCTGAAACCCTTGAAGATTGGGACATTCAATAATACTCTGTGTACTGCATCGGCTCTCATGACTATTTATTCCGTTATTGTCAGGGCATAAGCACAATCCATCAAACATTGATATTCGCACTGTGAGTGGCGCAAGATAGGGGTCTATAACTTACTTAATCGATAACGCGAAGGTTCTGATTTGTTACGAAGTAATCGAAGTCCACCTGATCCACGTTCGTGCCATGTTCCATCTACTTCTAGGGTAAAGACTTTACATCTTACACTCTTGATCAGATTCTCGTTCTCCTCACCCGTGATGACTGCGGAGCCATAGACGAGATATAGTAACAGAGAAGTTTGGTTAGATGCAAGTCGACGGTCATCAAAAACAAAGACAGGCCAAAGACGTTTGAGCTGATGTGGCACCATTAGACTCACGTTCCTTGACTTCAAACCCGGCATGCTTGTCCTCCCAGCCGAGATCAGCAGCAAGGGCTAAATGCGTCTTCTTTTCGGAACGGTGTGCGCCATCTTCACTTAGTCCGCCACTTTGAGAGGGAGTAGGTTGATCAAAGACGGAAGGTGTAGATGATGTCCAATTTGTTTTGCCATTTGTTAGCGGTGAGACACCAAAAGCGGAAGATTGGGAGAAAGCTGAGAATCCAAGTGGGCTAGGATTTGGCCTAGATTGAGCAAACGATGTGATCGCCGATGAAGTTGAGAGAGGGGGGCTTCGAATCCCATCAGAGTCGCCGTTGACTGCGCACACGGAGCTAGCAGCTGAAGAAATTGGCTTGGCATTCAGATGAGGGGCTGAAAGAGAGGGGATCTGTAAGGCTTCGTTGTTATTCAATTTGTCCAGTGCTGCGGGCTTGAGACTAGTAGGTTGCCCACTCGAATAGGCCGCGAAGCCTTCACCACCGTTAACCTCGGGTATCTTTGCCTTCTTGTTCTGAGTCGAATTGCCGGGCTCTAGTCCGGACTGAGAGCTGGCTAAACAGTTGTTCCTTTTACCTTTGAGGAAGAAATCTGAGCCACAGGGGAAATTAGGGGAGGCTGAAGCAAGCGAGTTTGATCCGGTGATGGCGCTAGAGAAAGTTGAATGTAAGGCAGAGGAAGAAGATTTGTGTGTAGTACTGTGTGGAACCGCAAAGGCACGAGCAAGACCAGGATTCGAGGACAGAACAGGTATAGGATCTGAAGTCTGATCAGAGGTGGGAGTATCCGAAGCGGAAAAGATCGAAACATTGGTCTTCGGCGCATGCACCATGAACGGCGATTCAGAATGGTTGTATGAAGCCCAGGAGGCGGGCTGAAGGATGTAAACGTTTATCATCAGTGTCCGACTTTCCTATACATCGTCGTTAGATTTGCAATAAGATAAAATAAAACTCGAACCAAAGCATCAGACTTTGCAGTTGTGGCAGAGATAGAGGTCTCTTTAGCAGGTTGGCCAGGAGCAATGATTAAACTCTCATTCTGCTGGTGAGGAGTTACTTCTAGTCCTTCATGTGCCCTCTCCTGATCGTTCTCCACGCCCATGCCTTCGACTTTCTTTCGAACTGATTTAACCTCAGTGGCTTCCGGAGTGGTCATACGTGATTTGCTGTGGTCATGGTCACTACCGCCATTGGAAGAAGTATGACTGTGAGAGATAGCTTGAGGATGGTTGGTCGTAGGTGGACTGGTCTGTTCCACATCCGAACACTTCGAGAAACGACGTCTGTTGAGTAATTGAAACCACGATAAGGAAAAGAAGACACTGATCCTTTGATGACACGAGAGCAAAGCTCACCCTTTTTTAGCCAATGGTGTGGGAGGATGCCCCACTTGATTGGGTGTCTGTTAGGAAGATCAAGAGAAGAACATGGTCAGTCAAGTACTTCCAGACTACATGGACAATCCAAAAATGAAGAATATTCCGACTTCGATAACGTGCTGGATCATCAAGAGTGATGGTAGAAGAACCACATCATGAAACCGGATGATCGGGGGAGGTTTATGAGAGGTTGATCAAGCAGTGAGAGTGAATCTACCTCGCTTTCTATATCAGAACCCACTTCAAGAGAGACGCTGGGATTTGGTGATCGATGTTCATTGTGAGTCTCGGGCGTTTGACCCAGTTGATTAGTGTCACGGCTTCGCTTAAGGCCATGAGCCTCGGTACCAGCTGTTTGGGTGAAAGGAGTCAGTTAGGAGAAGAAGAAGAAGAAGATTGAGATCCATAGGAAAACTAACCAAGAGGAGTAGATTCAGCATTGCGATGGGGAGATGGAGGTGAGGACATTTCTTGATGGATTGATGGATTGATTGAGTTCTTGTTCTTCTTTCTTGATAGAGTGAATGAAGAATTGATGAACTGATGAGTGGATGATAAGGAAGGAAGGAAGGAAGGAAGCAAGCAAAGAGGTGAATGGGTTGGTAGATCAGTTGACCAATTCTTATTTGTTCTTCACCAAACCCACTCAATTCAAACTCACTTTCAAAGGGTTTTGGACTCTTAAGTACAGACACACCCTACCCATCACTTAACCAACACTCAAACTATCACACTTTAACCAGCTCTTTGTGATCTTCATTTAATTACAACTTAATGACCACAAACAAAGCAGAACCAATGACACTTGGGTTTGTAAAATCAGTGGGGCATCCATGGCAAGGTATAGATGGAAGAAGAAGAAAAGCTCACAATTCATCATGATCAAGATCAAATGATGTGATCAAAGGGTTGACCAAATGAAGATTTTGACAAGAGAGTGCTTCATAGAGACAAGATTAGTCAAATGTGAAAGGATACAAACCCACCATCAATTTCTATCACGAAGAGCCTTGATTGATGAATGACTTCAGCTGATCAAAGAGCAACAAGGCTCACACAAATCTCATCCGTCTCTCCGTGAGAACATCATCTCTATCTTAGAAAACTGGCTCATGGTACATGGTACACGGACTGCATATGACACTACATGGGTCCAACCTTCACCTAATGATCCATATGGACAGAAGTAGTGGAGAACCTAACCTTCAGAATTTGCATACGAAGTGCACATTCTTTAGGACTTGAGCAAGCTTCAGAGTAGTATTTCAGACGGCCTTCATTGAATTTCGTCTTTCTCCTTTTTTGATCTTATTTTGCTTTCGGTCCTGACTTTATCATCATCGGTCACCATTCTTTTTTTTTGAAAAATTCAGCACATGTCATCAGGCTCACCACTTCCTCTGTCTTTACTTAGTAACCCCAAGTGGGTAGAAAATCCATTTAGAGAAGCACAAACATATGCAGTGAGTAAGGCTCTCTCTCTCTCTTTTAAGACCAAACAAAAGTCCATCTTTTTCGTTAATCTCAAACTTGATCTCCGCTTGGTGATCAAGATCTCTGTCGTAAACCCCGAGTTCCCCGATTGGGCCTTGTCGGTCTTGGCCTTTTTTATCATCATGAGAGTTATATTCGTATTTATCTGTGCAGGTATCATCATTATACCCATCTTCAAGGGCTCTACTAGTCGAAAGAGGCATTATTATTTGGTTCAAAGGGTATATCCGGGAGGTAGTGAGTCTCACTCAACTAATTTGATGAAGCTTTGCAATCTTCGAGGTCTTCAGCTGACTCACTTGATCCGGGTGTGTTGATTTTACTAGGGAATGGGATGCCTTACCTAGTCCCAAATAGGTGTATGATCATCGTCGTTTGTGAACTTGTAACCAGTGTGTTGTACATGCTATTGGGTTGCTTAAATTACTCGGTGAGTAAGCATCACAGGTGTGATCACGAGTAGAAGTCACATTTGTCAATTTGCGGCTCACGACAAGAAATGTTTGCGGTATGATCAGTTTTACTCGAATGTCAGAAGCCATCACGGTCCAAGACCGGTCTTAATGATTTGGTATGTTCCTCGTTGATTGTAAAAAAAAAATCTGAAAAATCGGCTTCTCAACTTCATCTTCAACCCCATGGGTTTCTTCCTCAGGTTTGTCATTGCGTAGGTCTCATTCTCTCTCGGGTTTGATTTGCCAAGGTTTGATGGTGTGCTCATCGATGAATGGTTTCCACAACTTCACAACAATCAATATCATGTTCCACCGATGGCATGAACAGGTGGCTTCCGTGAGCATATACTACTGCATTGAGAAATGATAAGGCTTACTTACTTCTCAGGAAACACAGCTCTTATGTCGGTATGGTCATGGCTACATGGGGTCTTTGTTACGCCTGGTGAGAATATGCTTCTTTTATCTTCGCCGTATAGGTTTTTATCGAGTCATTCGAGTTTTCAAAATACCCTTTCTCAAAGATCTTTCTCACATCTTGAACCTGACGGTCATACATACAGTCTTTTTGATGTGGATGGCACCAAGAACAAAAAATACTCTCGGATCTTGACCCCGATTGTCTACAATTCCATTTGGATTACATGGTCACTCTTTGCAATTGGCATAATATCATATTGGGCAGTCCGATCACTGAAAGATACAAACGACCTCCAAAAGAATTTGCACCATATTCTTGCCTTGTTAAGAAAAGCATCCGGCTCTTGGGATCTTCATCACGACTTTGGAAAGGTACCTATCAAAACAATCCTAAATTATATGGTAATTTTGTTTAAGAATTGGAGTCAAATTGACTCCACACTTGTTAGATGGGCAACAGTTTGGGCTTCTTTGGCAGGTGCTTTGGCCTTGGTAAGTCTCATTCTCTTTTTCATTCCCAACACACCACTTCACTCTTTATGATAAGATACGCAATCGTGACTAAACTTAGATGCGCAAAACTTCTGACATCGGTATGTGAGCCAACAGTTTTACATTCTTGTAGTCTGCGTATTGCTCCGAATGCTCAAGCAAGTGTTGCGTATGCGTGACATGGATACAATCACTGGGAATGCCCAATGGACATCTACAATCTTGTGCGAATTAGAAGCAGAGTTTCGTAAGTCTGAGGAAGGAAGGTGATTCGAGAAAAAGACGAATGAACTTAGGCTTTTTCCTGAACTATCTCAAGATTTTTTGTCTAGATGTTCTTTTGTTATAATCTTGAGTATCTTCGCTCAAATTGTTGAGGCCATCGGCCAGATTCTGATCAGTGTTCATCAGGATTCGTACGCCTCTGAAATCTTCTATAGAACCAAATCAGATGACCTGATCTTTGTTCACCAATCCTTCTTCAATTTGACTTCATAGGTTGTATTGCAGAATCACATCCACCATCATCTGTCAGATCCCTGGAGTTTTTATGGTCCCCGCGCTTCTTCTACAATCGGTAATGTCATATCCTCTCACCTCTAACCAATCATGACTAGACTCAGAGTTCAAGGAATTGAAATTGACACCCCTTTTGTATGTGTCAACTTGGTATCTAATATCTCGACAGTGGCGTATATTCACTGAGCGCTCTCCAGATGAATCTGAGTTTTGTCGGGTCCCACTGGATTCAGTCACAAAGGACGTTCCAAAATTGACTTCACTACTCTTAGGTTGGGATACTACCATGTGTTGGACAGGAGAAAAAGGTGAGGAAGAAGCAAGCTTTCCCGGCCTGCGTCCGGTCACTATATCCGAGTCTTCTGCCGGTGGGAAGTGTGAGGATATCTCTTCTGGCTATATTCATATCACCCAGTCAACTGTCGTTACGCGAGATGCTATTTAATTTTTATACACATTTCCCATTCTTCGTCTTGTTTTGTTTGGTCATCCTTATGATACGGTGGTTCTGGTATCTGCAATTTATCATATCTCAAACCTGTGTGTTTATCACCAAAGTTTTCTTCTTACTATATCCACTTTTTGTCATTCCTTCATATTTATTTATACCTTCATTAAATGTGTCATTGTCATTTTTTTCCAATTCTTCATCCTTCAGTTGCGTTCATATTGTCTGTTGTGATACATATGACTGTTTTCTCAAGGGTATTAGGCAATGTGACACGATAGGGTTTCAATATGACTTGGATGTTCTTTCACCTGCGTTTTGAGGATAAGGATTTGTGTGGTAAGGAGTGCCTTGAGAGGACTATGGTAAGTAGATCAGTTGTTCGGGAACAGGTGAAGTTGTAGGTCCGCAAGATGGGATGCACACCATATGTTGCATGTAAAAGCGTTCACTGCCTGATGGAGACCTGATTCAAAGAGAACTGCAACCTCCTGATGGTAGTCATGTATAGCCAAGGTCTCAACAAGGCCAAGACTCTAAATCATTAAGTCTCAAAGAACGATGATCTGTTCACCCACTCAGGTTGATCTTTGAAAAAAAGATATTTCTGGTCAATAAGTTTGCACCTTACAATTTGGATTCAAAATCAGCAGAACTCCCTACCTATCTGAATCAAGAGTTTTATTAGTGGCTTTTCAAAGTAAACTACTTTAACAATATCAATCTATCCTGTTGCTTTCTGAGCTTTTTGACAAGTGAGAAAAGGTGAGAGTCTCAATGTTCTATCTAAGACTTTATTTTTCATATATAGCATAAGTGCCTTCAAGTGACTGCCTTGATGAAAGGGCCAAATAATTCTTTAAATCATAGTTGGGTATGTTTTTATTACCCTTCTCAGCTTTGTTTCCTTATGCAGGAAGTTTTGTGAAACGTATTGTTAGTGTTTGTATCTGTTGATTCTGGTCGCCTTTCAATGTCTCCAGAGTCTAAAGTACCTCTTGGTGCTCTACCACGCCTGGAAACACATATACCCAAGTTGATATCACATTGTTCAAACCGAAGGCCGGCTGAGATCCTCAGGACCAAAGCTCATTGGCAGAAGCTCTCCCAAAGTCTTGATGGTCACCTTTGTCTTCAAATCTTCCGCCGCGCGAAACGAAGCTGATGCCATATAAATCGGCATCTGTTCGAAAGTGAACCGGGTGCAAAAGAGTACCCTTTGAATATGATTTTTACTAGGAGGCATCAAACTTGACAACAGAAGATGAGACTACTCAACTTCCAGTTGACAAAATTCTCGAGCGAATTGGCGACAGACACCACAAGGTGAACAAGGACCGTCTATATCACTAAGCTGATAAAAATTTTAGATATTCATCAGTACGACTTGACTAAAAGGTTCAACGTTTAAGTGTAAATGATTTTCCAGATGGTCAACCATCATATTCTGACGAGGAATAACACTCAACGTGGCGACAGCCAATGCTTTGAATTTGGTTTTCCCTTCGCTCTGGATCCAACAAAACGGCACGAGAAGCAGATGGTAGACAGACATGGCCATACAACAATTAGCTACCGTCATCAATTCAGGTAATTTGACAGAAGTCAAGGACTGGGAAGAGCCTAACAACTGCTTTCGCAAACGCAGTCCGCTCGGCGCATGTTCCAGGAGCTAGTCATGATTCGTAAGGGCCGGTTGAAATGTGTCAGCGCTCAGTGTAAATAGACATCTGAAGGGATCTTGGGAGGTGACTATAGCCCGTTTTTATAGCCCGTTTTATGAGGGAAAGGATTCCAACAATGAACGTGGGCTACAGACATCATCATCCCAAGAATCACCGGCATATATTCACGCCCTTTGCAAAGAAACACTTACTGAAAGCCGCATTCTCAACGTTACATCCTGTGATCACCTCATCGGAGGTGGTCAGTAATGCCGCCCCGACCCGGAATTTAGAGCTGTTTCACCATGACGCAGGAAGACAGATATCAGCACTTCGGCTCATCGCCAGCAAGTCAAGTAGAACAATGAAACCTACTAAGGTGAATACGAAAACTCGCGCGCTATTCGAAGGCGAGGTGGTCAAGATTGCATATACAAGATTCAACGCAAGGCAGGGTAAGCAGGTCAGCTGTTCATTGGCCCTCCGGGAACATTGGCATTCGCACTTCCTGACCCATACTGATAGGCCAGAGACGTCGAACGAACCACTTAATGCACTTCGACAAAGATGGATGATCTGCTCTTCGCTAGCTTGATTGGATGCGTCGCCCATTTCGATCTGAAGTCTTGATCAGAACGTCAAAAGTTTGGTATAAACAAGACGATCTGAACCCCGACCCGAGTAAGGGGCGATGACCGGGTTGGCAGCTTGCCCGATTCAAACTGATTCTATTACGGATTGGCATAGGACAATGAAATCCCACGGCACCCAAAAAGGTCTTGTCTCTGGAGCCGGTGGGAGGTGGGAGATATGAGGGCTGCACAAAATGTACCATATGTTTATCAGAGATATTGGGAAGCTGTTAAACAGATGAGCAGAGGAGCCTCAAAAAATGGCTTTCACTAATTTTATCCTAATCCTATTACAGTTGCAGAATTGAGATGGTTCACTATCCCACTGGCTCAGCCCTGAGCCCAAGATTGAGACTATTGGCTTATGAATGAGAGATAAGATAAATGAACAGAGTGGTGTTATGGATCAAAGGATCAAATCAAAACCCCACCTTAGAGTCCGATTCAGTATAAAATCAAATATTTGATGGTTCTAGGAAAATGAATCTTTCCGTTGGTCAAAAGGATTCTTATCAATAGTGCTGATATACAATCCTGAAGATATGCCCAGCCAAATTTCTGTGTCACAACAAAATTTGTGTACAAAATGAGCTAGCCCTGGCCCTGACTAGCCAATAATGTGCTCAAGGAGTTACTATCAAATTTGTCAACAAGCCTCTCATAAATTCAGACAGATTGATAAATCTCATCAATAGCCTGTCACACCCCACCTTTGTTTGGCATCCTTGTTTATTGTGGACAAGCTAGAATTTGCATCATCAAACTGACTCTCTCTCTCTCTCCAATGTGTGTCAAAGCAAAAGCATAGGAGCATAAGATTATGAAGACTTGATGGATAGAGAGGGATTTCACTCAACAAGAAAGCAGAGCAGTGTTTCAAAGATTTCTGCCCTGAAGTGCTTTTTAAAACTAGACAGAGATAACACCCATTTAAAATTTCAAAAACCAGATCCAGAATGTTTTCGAAGCCTTATTCACCTGTATACCCTTTTCTATACTTTTCACATCAATATGGGCTACGGAGAAACAGTGTCAGGCCAGTTTCCAGCCTGGTGTGGTTCATCAAATGCATTCTTTTTTGGGTCAACTATTGTTGGCCTGCATCAGTTGTCCTGCATGTATGAAGAGTACATCACCTTTCAGAGTGTTGTAAGGTGGTTTTAGGATCACCATCATGAAGAGAGTTTCTTGAACTGTAATCCTTGAAGGTTGGCTTGGCAGAGTCTTATGCTTTCGGGTACTCAAGAGTACGTGAACATTTTCTTGTGTCTCAACTTTGCCCTTTAGCATGTTAACTCACACAGCCAAGATCTGTATCCTGAAATCCAACACCAAATTTAGCTGATTTTAAGCTTGGATGATCATATTGGAGGTACAATCTTTTGGTATGTCATCTAAAACAAAGCTGTTGGTAGTATCTTTACACTTTGCACTTTTGTCCCAATGGATTCATGTCTACCTACCAGTAAATCATTAGCCGTGTTCAAACATGACCCGGTTGCCCAAAGACCCGGTACACCCAGTTGAATTTTGGACTGGGTCTACCGGGAACGTGGTGACCAAAAATGTAAATCTTTTCACTCTCTCATCCTCAACAAGCCACCATGCCTCGTACAAAGAAATCAAAGAAACCCCCTCCTAACTCCACCAATTCACCCGATTCCCGCCAGCATACAGCTATACCCATACCGATCATCAACACTCCCAACGAAGCTCTTCTCAACACGGTATCCAGTAATATCACGGCCGGTTCCGTTTTATCTTCTTTTCAAGGTTCACCCTCTGCTTCCCTCTCTCAAGCCGACTTTATCCGATTGGGGCAGGCTTTGGCGAGGTCAGCAACACCAGCACATTTCATCCCAGCTTCGCCTCAAGGTTTGATTGCTTTCCATCAAGCCCACTTGAATTCCAATTCGGTCACACCAGCTGGATCTCAACCGACCGTAGTCACGCCTAACAACTCGATGACGGAATCTCCGGCTGCAAAAAGAGCACGTGGACGACCGAAGAGAATTGAACCTCAAGAAGAGAAGCCTGTTCAATCATCGTGGTTCATGGAGGGGGAAGATGGCTGTTCCGACATGGACATAGTGGCATTGTGGTGTGCTGACGACGATAACTTCAATCAATGGAAATCTGGCATTCCAAGCAAGATTGCTAACGCTGGAGTATTAAGCGAGTATATGGCCAAGAAAAATCGTCCAGGTCGTCCACCAAGAGAGTGCAACAAAAAGGTATGTATGCATTTGACTCTCTCTCTATTCAGGTGTTGATTACTGATCGTTGTTTTTCTTGATCGTCTTTCTTTTAGATTGCATGGCTTGAAGAGAAGTTCAAGAAGGCTTTTGGAGTAGTGAACTCGACCGGCCAGGGTGTTCTCAACAATGAAGATTATCGGCAGGAGCTGAAGGATATGGATTTGTTATCGGCCACTGTCAACAGTGATGGCAAAGAGGAGTGGATAGGCAAGATTTGTCAAAACTCACAAGCCAGGGGCCGTTACCAAGCACCTAAACATGGGACTCCTTTAGGTACGTGTATGGGTTTTCTCATATACCTTTGCAGATTTTAGTTCTGATACAGTATGTGTTTTTTGTAGAGAAAGCCCTAGCAATATGCCCTTGGTATTGCGTATTGGAGAGTACGATGCTTGAACGATCGAATATCATACCCGAAGCAACTCACGATACCCTTGGAAACACCTCCTTAAACTCAATCAATTCAAATTTAACTTTACAAGATTCCACCAATGATGTTAAAGAAAGTGACGAGGACCATTCTGACACTCAATCGAATCAAAATCCTGTCGTGTCAGATGTGGAGGATGGTGAGGAGAAAATTAAGCTCGATGTTTTGAAAGAAACAAAGATATCAGTCCCACAAAGACATAACAAGAGTGAGTTTCTTTGAATACATATACTGGTCATTTTGTAAACTTGATGTATTCTGGTATTCTTTCCAGGAATGAGACGAGATTCGAGGAACGGCAGTGTACCTCGAGACCCTCTTGGTCTTCAAACCCTCATTACAAATTTTTTACCTTCAAAAGCCGAACGACAAGCGGATGCAAAGGCAGAAAGAAAAAAAGAAAAGAAGCAAGCTCAACTAACTGCCAACATAGCCCTAGCAATCGCCACAATGTCATGCAATCGAAAGGAAGATATCGAGCTGAAAAGATCTCAACTTCGAGGTGATACAGTCACCAAATTTATGGGAATGGGGGACACTTTTGAGGAAGCTTTTAGAAAAGCCTCCTTGATGTATCCCGAGCCTCGACCGACTCCGACTCAAGAATTTGTTCAAGGTAGTACTAAAGACCTTACCGAAAAAGATGAACGAGCTGAATCTGACAGGTCATCGGAACAAGAATCCAATGAAAACAGTTCCGCTGAATCTGTGTATTGAACTATACAATCTCGGTCTCCTTATAGGTATTTAAAAAAAATCTTTTAGAATCAAAGTTATTGCGAATGTCTCTTTTTACAGTATGAAATTTTTTTTAAAAAAATTACAGTATTAAAAATTAAGAAAAAAATGATTCTCCTGATTTGTGTGCGCTATCGATGTTGTTTGGCTCGATTTTTTTTTAAATTTTGATTGATTCCTTGCAATTCATATTATGTTTGTTCAACTGAAAGCATAACAGTGAGGAACACTATGGATTTCATATTGTTATCCAATTGCCTTTATTAAGAGAGGAAAGATATGTCATTCTAACCAAAAAAATTTAAACATAAAGTCAAAAAGAAGGGACCAAGCGATAAAGTCACTTGTGTTTCAAATGTGAAGGTCACTTGTGTTTCAAATCAGAATCCAATTTCATTTCACATGAGATTACAAAACAAGATAATAAAAAAAACCCCCGAGAATCAAACAAAAAAAAGTAAACATAAAGTTTTAAAATAACCGTGTCTGGAAACCTTATGAGGCCATAGGACACATTTTGTCCAAAAGATATTTTGTTATAAAATAAAAAAGCAAAAATTTTTATGACATGGATGCAAGGTATTCCTGAAATAATACCTCACGTCTTTGATCACCTGCCCGCGTGTTGCCCATGGCTGCATAAGCCTCTTCATCGTCAGTTGGAGACAGTTCTCGATGAAGATTCCAATCTTCTGGTAAACCTGAAATCCACTGATCTTCATGAATGATGGTGAAGTTGTGCACCACACAACATGCGGCCAGCCACTTGCTCAGGCGCAGAGCAGATCGTGGACCCCGGATGACCACGCGCGCCTCTTTACAGGACTGAGTCCTACCTTTCCACATGCCGTTGGTGTGTTCGGATACAATTCGAGCCATACTCAAATCGAAGTTAAAGTGTCGATGTGCTCGGTCCAGCGGCCGATTTCTTGGCTTCTTGAAAGCCGGAACAATCCGTTTAGAAGAACTGTAGCCGGAGTCAGCTAGGAGGTATTCGCCTGGACTAAAGTAAGATTCTATGTTTTTGTAAAACTGAATGACAAATTCATCAGTTGTCTGAACCAAACGTAAAAAAGAAAAAAGAAAAGAATTTCAAAAAGTATAAAGACTTACCTCGGTTGATTTGAGGACTCTTTGATCGTGGGCAGTTCCACACCATCCATGATGAGCATACAAGATTCTTCTCCGATGATCGCATATAATCAATGAATTCACCGCGTAAAAAGACTTGCGGCAATAATAGTCCTCGCCGTTCTTCTGAGGTGCGTAAGCTAGAGCTATTAGGGTTCCATCGATGAAACCTACACAATTCTTGAAAAAAGAATTCGATCCGATTTCAGCACTGATCTCTGCTCGTTCTTCAGGTGTTGGCCACTTCACGTATGTCGATTCTAAAGCCACAAGTGCCTCAATACATCGATTTGTATAATTTTCTACACTCCCTTCTGAAGAACAATATCAGTACCCGATCAATCTAAGCCAGAATGTTATGAAACTCACCTGCCATTTTAAATAATTCGGCGATTATTTGACTCTGGCCCCCATTACCAGAAAGGCCAAAGTTCGCCATTGCTACCAAGAGTTGCCATGCGACCGGAGCTTGAGGACAATTCGAGTTGTTATGGAACACCGGATTGTTGGCAATCTTGTGTACAAGGGCCATGAAGGTGTCCTTTGACATCCGAGCCTAGAAGACAGTCGCCACGCTCAAAGAACCCAATCAGTCAACGAACGTAAAACCTCAGTGAGGCGAGAAGAGATCGTTTACATACCACAACGCCCCACCGCCGATCAGATGCATCAAACCATGCATCGAAGCATTCCTGCTTCTTACAACGGTTCAAAAGCGAACGGTGCCTAGGAACCAGGTACCGTTGTAGAACTCCTACGCAGTCTAGCGTAGGCTGAGCCGGAGAGGGGAAGAATCACCACTTGTAAAAGCGGGTGAAACTACGGGTGCTTTTTAAGCTGCCCTCAACCTATTTTAAAATTGATGGGACAATTCTAACACGCTTCCTTTGTTAATTAGAGTTTCCCGAAACCTAGTGAGATCCACGCAGTTGGATGCGCAGTGTTTGGCGGAGTTGAATGATACTACACACAACCTTTCACAAGGTTGTAGTGAAGGTTGTAGTGCGGAGGAATGGGGATTCGAATTTTTATTTTGAAATGTTACAGGTGTAACAATTGATTACAGGTCTGGAGCTGAAATCCAAGACCTGCTTGACCCGGCCCTGGTTTGATTCAAAGGGGAACGGGGTGTTGCTTTTCTTCTGCCTTCTCGTCGCCGATTCACAACCCTGCTCAGCAAAGAATTTTTTTACAACAAATTATCTCTAGTAAGTTTCTTCCTCTCTATCTTCCTTTTATATTACTTCTCCGTTTCTATCTTTAACTAGTACTTTGGTCTCCTCTTTCCTCAATCTTAAGTACTTTTAATCTATTATAAAAACTATTTTCTTCTTCTTCTTCTGACAGTACTAACAAACACTCAATCTTTTTCTTTAACTCACAGATGAAACGCACACACAGACGGACACAAGATCAGACACGGACCCCCCTCCCTCAATCTCCAACAATCCTTCCCTTTTTATATCATTCAATCTCAGCCACCCACAACTCGGCCTCTTTCTTTTCACCTATCTCAATCCAACTCAGATCCCACCATAACCGGATTTCCAACAATTTTCGATTAACTTTTGATTTGATTTGAGGTAAGCACCCTCTTCTTTCTTTAATTTATCTCCTTCCTGTCATTTGCTAATTAATTCTTTGTATCTCAGCCTCCACTTTCCTCAATCCCCACTTCACATCCTTTGGTTCATCTTGACCTTCACTTCATTCCTGGTCTTGGCTTTCTCATGATGTAAGTTTTAGGTAAGTTATGCTTTCCATTTCCCGCCATTCTTCTCAATTGATCTTTCTTATGTATTGTATGGTCTATTCATTCTTAAGGTTATGATGTTTGTTCAGTTCAATCCCGCAGCTCCGATTGATTTTTCTTCCTGTTGATTCAATTTTGGTTTGATTGCTGTGTAGCAGTACCTGATTTTAGATTTCAAGCTCCGATCAACTCAGTCACCTTTCAACTTCAACTTCAACTTCGATTTGCTTCAACATGAAGACCTCCACCCCTTTCCCCATCTTCCAATTCAACCTTAACACCTCAGTCAACCTCCTTCAGTTCTTGACATCAACTAAATTTCGATTTCAGCCTCTTTTCAACTATCACCCTTGAACCCACTGACTCAGAATTTCAATATAATCTCAATAAAACTCTCAATTCAATTTCGATCTCAAGTTATGATCTTGATCTAGGCTTAACTTTGGACCTCAATCCAACTTCCTATCCTGTTTCAATTTTAATTTTGATCTTTGATTGTTTTCTTCAACTACCAGGTAAGTTTCTTTCAATTCTTATCTTCTTCCTTTTACTATCTGTTTTGTTTTGTTTTTACTGATGAATCTATCTTATTTCTTCCTTCTCCACTTCGCTTCTAGGTCCTATTCACCTTGATAGTTTTAGTTCAATCTCTATTTTGATCTCAGCTATCTACAAGTCATTCAAATCCTTATCTTCATTAAGTCTTTGATTTCGATCTTGGACTTCTTTGATTTGGGTATGAACTAAGGTGAGTCTCATCTTCATCTTCTAATCTTTTCTTTACTGTTATCTCTTATAACATTTCGATTTTGGAGCTTGATGAGGTGAATGTTCTTTCTTCTTTCTTCAATTAAATTTCGCTTCTGGACTTTCATTTTGATTTTGAATCCTACTGATACTACATCTTTTTTTTCTATTTTGACTAGGATTACCAAAATCAAAGCTATTGTTTGATTCATTGTTTGATTTCTTGTTCATCTAAGGTCAAGTGATGGGTTCTTGATTTTGATTTTGACATTCATTCTCTTCTTTCACCTTCTAGTAAGTTTCATTTTCTATCTCTGTCCAACTTTCACTTATCTTTTATTCTTCATCATTTCATTTCTGTATATATCCTTTGTTAGAACCAACTTGAAGTGGTATTTGATTTCTTTTGTTAATGTAAACTGATTAATTCCAATTTCATTTTGTTGGTTTGTTAAATCTTGATTTTGTTATGAAGTTGATATTTGAGTTTATTTGTTTGGGGTTATCACTTGTATATTAAAATGAGTTGATGTATTGAAAAAAATGAAATATATATGTCATGTAAAGTTAAAATGAAAAGAAATGAATTGTTTCTAAAACATTTTTGTGCATTAAGAAGTTTTGTGAACTTGAGAGCAATCTGAGAATTGAGCTTGACTTGAGTAAAATCAGTAAGAATTGATAAAGAGTGCCTGCGTTGGGTTTTGATTACCACATCCTCCCCCAACTTCCAAGCTGTCCTCAGCGCTGCGGGAAATTTTCTTGAAATAAAATTTGTACACTTTAACAGAATGCCTAATGACCACCTCCCCCAACTTGAAGAAAAAATTGCCACAAATTGTGAGTCGCCTTCCCCAACTTAAATGAAAAACCACTACTTCATCTTTTTTATCTTACTAATTTTAACTTATATAATCTCCTTCCCATCCTCCGTACTTGATAAATTTTCTCTACACTCTTGCATAATTGTAACCTGTAACCTTTGCGATATTTTGATAACTATTTCTTATTCCCGTATTTTACCAATATAACTAAAACTCTCCAAGTAACCTCTATCTAGGCCTTGACAATAATAATTTCACACTCATTGGATTTCTTTCCAATTCTAACTTGTACTAATTTTCAAGAAATAAATATATCTTTGTATCCTCAAATTTTACCGCTCTAACTAAACTTGATTGATGAGATGTCCGCCCAAGTGCGTACTCTGAGTAAAACTAAAATATTGAGTCTTCAATTTGTAAGGTAAAAAAATCTTCCGCAGTTGTACTCATTAAGTTTGTTGTTTTTTACTATTTTAATTTTGATTTCCATCCACCCACCTTAACACCCCAAAAGAGAAAAAGAAGAACGAAAAAGAAAGAAAGAAACTGCTGTAGTAGTAACCATTATGTGTATGTAATTCATATGTAATTGTGTGTAATTGCTGTTGTTGTTTAATGTACAATGTTCAGCCTATCCCCTAACCCCCTACTACAGACTTGATTTGATGCAATATAATATAAGTTGTTTTAGTTGTTTAATTTGACTTGATTTTTGAATTGTAACACTGCCATTCTAATTTTAACTAACATATCCAACACCCTCATCTACCCATTCCGTCCCCATAAAAGAAAGAAGAAAAAAGAAACATATCCATGACTTTGCGCACTTGATAAAATTTTAATGAGTGAAGTTTTGTATTTGTAAATGATTGTATTTTGAAATTCTTAAAGAAGTGTAATATATATGTAGTAGTAATCCATTTTATTTATTTATTTTGACGTATTGATTTGTAATTAATTTGTCCCACCGCAGTCCCCCTACTACAATTGTTAATGTGTTTTATACTATCCTACCAGCCAACTAATCCTCCATCCTCATCTATCCTGACCCGTCCCCATAGAAGAAAAAGAAAATAGAAGAAAGAAACATATCCAAATTTGATTTGTACTAATTTGATTGTTCATAATGTATTTATTTGTGATTTATTTGTATTTAGCTTGATTTGATGATTTTACTGTATTTGTTTTATTTGTTGCACTTTGTATGTAATTTGATTTGTTTATTTGTCTTTGATTTGTAAATTTGATGTTTGATCGTTCTTGAGTTAATGTACTATATTGTAATTATTTTGTCTATCCATTCTTGCCAACTTTCCACCATCCTCGACTACCCATATCCAACCACTGAAAAAGAAGAGAAAAGAAAATATAAAGGAAATAATAATGAGATTGATTAAGAATAATTTTGATAAAGTGAAAGAAGAGAAATTAAGTGAAATTATATAAAAGACTTTTAGCAGTAATCCATTTTGTTTGTGTTATGTAATTTGATTTTGTTTAATTGTTGATGTATGTAACTAGTACCCTTCCCGTGCCCCCTGCTAAGATTGTTTTAATAGTGTAAAGTATATGAAAGAAAGAAAGAAAATAGAGAAAAGAACGAAGAAACCAAGAGAAAGAAAAGGAGCCCCTTCACGAGGTAATTTTAATTTTTGAAGTAGTATACCAAATTCATTTAACTTATTTGAATATTGAATGTTGATTTTATTGATTGTATGCCCACCCCTACCCTACTACTTTTGTTGATTGTGTGATTTTAATAACTATCCATTCCTGCCAACTTCCTCCACCCTCAACGTCCTATCCCACACCACCATTAAAGATAACAGAGAAAGTGATAACTAAGAAATCCACCATTACATCCCCTCATAACACTAAGTCCAACACTCCATTATAGTGTACAATCCTTCGCCAAAAAAGAAAGAAAGAAACAGAGAAACATAACCACAACATGACCGCAACCAAAGAAAGAAAAAAAACTGAGATGTATATTTTTGTTTATTTAATTAATTATTCAGAATTACCCCCACTACCCAACTCCTCTTCTTGAAAATATTCTTGTCTTGAAACCGCTGAAACTCCCCTTGGAAAGAACCTTTTGATATGTTCCGCCGCAACTCTTCTACTTAATACTGTCCCATCCAACTCCTCTAAGATGTATGAGCCTCCTGGATACTGCTCTTTTACTCTATAAGGTCCATTCCACCTATCTTTAAAAAATTTTCCCCACTGTGTCTCCAAACTTTTATTATAAACCAATACTAAATCTCCTGCCTCCAATGATCCCCGTAACCTGTGTGCATTCTTTTCATCCCAATATATTACCCCATCCGTCCTAGCCCTCATCATCCGCTCATATGCTCTTGTTAACATTTCCTCTCTTTGCTCTAATTGTTCTACCCTAGCCATTAATAACTCTTCCCTGGTAGTAACCTTATCCCAATCTACTCCAAGAAAAGTCCCTGCCTCCACGTCCACTGGTAGGATTGCCTTCTGATTGAAAAGAACTTCATAAGGTGAATATCCAGTTGTCCTCTTTGTTGATATCCGATCTGAGAACAACACCAAAGGCAATTTCTCTGCCCATTTCTTCCCGTCTTCTCCACACATTTTTACCAAAGTATCCTTCAATGGTTGATGTCCACGTTCCACCATTCCTTCACCTTGAGGCCAATAAGGAGTTGACTCCCCCAACTTTGATCCTGACATCCGTACTGCTTCCCTTAACTCTGCCTTGAACTCTGGTCCTCCATCTACCGTAAAACATTTTACCGCCCCATATCTCCATATCCATTCCTTCAAGATAAAGTCCGCCACCACCTTTGCCGTCAAATTTTGTAGTGCCTTAGCTTCTACCCATCCTGAAAGATCATCCCTTGCTACAATTAAGTATCTATATTTACTAGTCTTAATGTGTACTGCATCCAAGCTGACTCTTCCAAACACCGTTGTTTCTCCCGTAGCATGTCCCTTCTCCTTCTGAGTTCTTGGACTTCTCCTTTGACAAGCTTCACACAACATAACCCATTTACGTACATCCTCCTTCATCTCTGGCCACCAAAATCTTATTAAGCATCTTCTATAAGTTTCCTCTACTCCTCTATGCCCCATCTCCTCATGTAATCTCTGCAATACAATCTCCTGTCCATCTTTTCTTGAGACCACCAATCTTCCGCATGGTACTCCTTTCTTCTTCAATCTTCCCCGTTCCACATAAAATGTTGCCACTCTATTCTGAACCCATTGGAAATCTTCATCAGAACAATTGTCAGGTCTCTTGAATGTCTTTAAGAACTGTTCTAAATATAGCCATAACCCTTCTTGAGTCCAAGGTTGGAAGTCTTCTGGATCTTCATCCATTGTTGAGACTGGGAAACCTTCATGAGGTGCAATGTACTTCTGTTCTTCATCAAAGTCTTCTCCTTCTGATGTTGAGTCTTCCCCAACCGGGCGTCGTGAGAGTCCATCTGGCATGCCAAAGCTCTTTCCTGGCTTATGAACAATGTCATAAGAGAATAGTTGAATAAATGCCACCCATCTGGTCATAGGTGCATTTGGTAGAGTTGGTCTATTGATCATTTCTATCAAAGACTTGGCGTCCACCTGCAGTTCGAAGTGTTGTCCCCACAACTTGCTCTGAAATTTCTTCAGGATTCTGGCAACTCCACAAAGCTCCAACTTTGGCTGAGAATATCTTGATTCCACCGGTGAGAATACCAATGATTCGTAGAATACCGGCCTTGCCTTTCCTTGCTTATCTTCCTGCATCAATACCCCTCCTGCTGCAATCTGACTGGAATCCACTGCTAATATAATCTTTCCCGCTCCTTCTCCATATTCTAATCCCTTCAACATAATGTCTTCCCCAATGATTTTCTTCAAAGTATCCAACGACTCCTGACATTCATCTGTCCAGTTCCATTCCACGTCCTTCCGAGTCAACCTCCTCATAGGTGCTGCAATCTTAGAGAAATCTTTGATAAACATTCTAACATAGATACACATTCCTAAGAACCCCAAGACCTCTGTTGTGTTTGTTGGTACCGGCCAATTTTGAATTTTGTTCTTCTTCTTCTTTGATATTGTCCTCCCATCTTTGCAAACTACATGCCCTACTATTTCCAGTGCTGGCACACAAACTGCAAACTTCTTCCCAGACACTGTAAGTCCAGCTTCCTCAATCCTAAACAGTACTCTTTCTAATGTAATTGCATATTCCCAAATGAAACGCCTAATACCAGGATTTTCTTCCAATACCGCATTGTTGTAAGTAGAATCAGGACCTTTGATTCCGCCGTCATCAATGAAGATACCTACGTTCTGTGGAATTTCATCTTGAAGAATCCACATCATCTGAGCTTGATACACTGCTACTGAGTTGGTAGCACCTTGAGGCAACCGAGTGAGCTGAAAGCGTCCCAAGGGTGTTTCGAAAGTTGTTAAAGGTCTTGAGAAATCCGCCAATTCCCTCTCATCATATCCTCCCATAATATCACCTAGTCCATAGCATGCTCTTCCTGCAAAGGATTCCACAAACTCTTCTGGTGCTGGAGGCATTCCTGCATCCTTGATTGTTACTTTGTTTAAGGCTTGTAGATCATGTACCACTCGTAACTTGCCATCTTGTTTCTTGACACAGAATACCGGACTTGAGTAACTTGAAGATGATTGTTCATATAGACCTGTCTTCAAACGTTGGCGGATCAACTCAATGTATTCTGGTTTGATGGCTGCCGGAATTGGAATTGGCTTCTTCTGCCAGGGTTCATGTTCAATTACTGGTATAGCATAAGGGAATCCATAAGAATGCTTCAATACCCCTCTTTCTTCTTCACAGTACGCAATAGCTCCTTCTCTTAATACCACTACATGTAACAGCAACTTCCATTCTTCATCACTCAACCAATCCTCTGGTCCAAAGTTACACATCTTCAGCCGTTCCAATGTTGTCTTCTTTGTTTCTACAAATTCCGGAGGATGCATTGTTAAAGGTGTCTTGTAAGGATCTCTAGACATTGGTGGCCGTTGTAAAGGTGGGTTGAGATGTTGAGGCATAGCCTCATTGACCGGCCGGACCTTCCTTGCTACTGGCTTGTATTTTGCAGCAAAACTTAAGATCTTGCCCTTCCGCCATCTTTCACATACTTCTGCTTGCTGTCTGATGTCAAACCCATTGTTCAAAGCTTGCATAGTTTTCCATTCTCCTTCTTCCAATAATCCTTCCTTGATTCCCCTTTCCAACTCTGATGTACTTCCCCCATAATCCTCCAATTGAACACCACTACTTAAAAAATGAGACTGAGATAAAGAAGATTCAATAAAACTAAAAGATGAAATAAATTCGGAACCATGACATGTATTATCCTCCACTATATTCCCCACGTACTCTTCCTCCCTTGAAACCGTATTTGAAATATAAGAAACTTGAGGAAAAACTTGAGACGGAGACTGAGACTGAAAACTAAAATTACTACTAATACACAACCAAGTCCCCATTTCTCCACTAGTTGGTGATGGACATCCAAGGGTACTTGGATTTGCTATATACTGAATGCCCATTGCTTCACCAACACTCTCTACAAAAAAGACTTGTCTTCTCCTGAGACTTCCTCCACGTAGTCCGGAGTACCCCCCGCATCATCCTCTTGATCTTCCCGTTGCAACCTAGCTAATTGTACTTCTACAACCGTGGTCCGCTTTTCACCTAAGTCCAACTCCCGCTCCCAATCTCCTTCATCCGGTTGACAAATCGTAAACCTTGTCCATATTCCCCTTTCATCTCTTAAGGTTAACCTTTCCCCCACAGATTTTCCAAATTCCATTCCTGCTCTGAAGTCCATAAGGAAGGGACGTCCTAATAAGATCGGACATTTACTTTCTTTGGCTATCCAGAAGTGAGCCAATCCTTGAACCCTAGTTCCAACTACCACTTCTATAGCTTCTCCAATCCCAACTAGCTCCGTCCTTTGACCGCCAATTCCTCTGACTCCCGATCTAATAGACACCAATCCAGTTAATCCTAATTCCTCCGCTACTGACTCTGGAAGAATGTTGATTTGAGAACCTGAATCAACCAAAGCCTTCACTCTTTTCTTCTTCCCTCCAAGCATGATGTCTAAATACCCCAATGGACAAGAATATAAAACGTCCTCTTCCTCATCTTCACTTTCTGAGGTAGATTCATCCTCTTCCAATCCTCCTGCAGCAGCTCTTAAGGGTTTGATAATCCTTGGGATAACCACCCTCCGCTTCGAAACTTGCTTCTTCATGTGCTCCGCCAATGCTGGTGATATAGCACATAATTCTCCAACCTCTGCTTCTATCTTAGTCTTCATAATTTTATCCACCACCTTATCCATTACTCCCTCATATCCCCGTTCCACTGGCCTTTCAAATCTTCCTTTGACACTATCCTTCTTCTCAATTCTTGGTGCTACAACCGTTGGCTTCTTCCTTCCTTTCAATTGAGCCAAGGGGATGTCCTCACTACTATCATCTTCATCCAATTCCATAACTTCATCCTCTGCTTCCTCCACTTCCTTCTGAATTGAAACCTTCTTCTTCTTCGGAGCTTCCACTGGTTCTGCCTTTCCTCTACCCCTCTTGACTTCTACGTCATACACCTTTGTACCTGCACCTGCCATAGCAGCCTTGAAACCTCTACTAGTAATTCCTGGTACTTTCCAGTCTTCTAAGACTCCACAGCTAGCCCGTAACTCCTGAACCTGAGCATCCCCATTAGCATCCTTAGTCAAAATGCCCGTCACAACCGTCTTCTCCGGTACTACTGCTGCTGGTCCAGGTGGAGCTGGAGTTGAGTTGGGAGGAGCTCCTCCTTTTGCCGCAGCAATCTTAGCCTGCTCCACTTGTAAGGAGTGGTCTGCAACTACAGTCCGGATTGGTCGACTACTGTCCCATCTGATTACAGCTCCATTAGATAGAATATAAGTATTATTATGTTCTCTAACATATCCATCATTAATGTCCCGTTGTTTATCTAGGCATCTATTATGACTATGACCTTCCTTGCCACAGTAATAACACATTATGGGTCCATCTCGAAATGGTCTTTCTTGAAACTCCCCACGGGGTGGTCCGTTGTTTGGTGGAGGTCCGTAGGGTCCGTTTGATGGTTGATTATTACCATTGTTTTGTTGGAACTGTCCAGATGAGTTGTTCCATTGAGAGGTTGAGTTATAACCCCCTCTTCCACCTTGGTTCCCTCCATATCCTCCTCTATTACCACCAAACCCTCCTCTTCCTCTATTCATTCCAAAGTTAGAATACTGCCCGCCGTTCTGATTGTTAGTGCCTGGGCCACTGTTGTTGAAGTTCTGACCTCCTCTGAAATAGTTTGAGGAGTTGAACTGTGGTGCCGGACCCCCTCTGTTCTGTGGTGGTGGTCCGAAGTTGTTTTGTTGCCCAGAGTATGAGTTGTTCTGGAAACCGCCATGGACTTGTCTGTTGGGGTTGACGGCAAAAGGTCTATTTATACCTTGTCCACTCCACGAAGCAAACTGTCGAACTAATTCACTGATTGTTGCTTCATCCACATTCTTTCCACCAATTTTCTTATTCAAGCCTTCCAACTTCTGGCCCCTTCTCTCCATATCCCTCTGCACCACTTTCTCTTTAAGTTCCTCATCCTTCTTCATTTCTACTTCCTTCTTTCCTCTTAATTCCTCGAATACCAATTCCACTTCTTCCTGTACTACTATATGAACCGCCTTCTTGAGGACTTTCCATCCTGGCAACCTGTGCCTTCCATCCTTAGTCTTCCTCAAATCTCCATCATCCCGTAGCTTCTCCTTGATCCTCTTCTGTATACTATCAGAAAACGCTCTATAATAATGATTACATATCTCATCCTCTGAATCAATATAGTCATACTTTTTGAGATATACTAGTATACCATCAAACTTATGTCGAAACCCTTCAAATTCCAACTTTGAATCTATACCCCCATTTCTTTCATATTCCAAGGTTAATTCCTTTAAGTCCTCCACAGTGTACTTAGGCGCCTCACGAATTGAAGCATACCTGTCCGTCATTTCTGACTTCAACAATTTCCAATTCCATTCACCTTCCCCCCAACCTTTAAGTTCCTTGATTTCCTCCTTTAGATCCTTTCCATTCACGAAAGCACAAACTTGCTTTGCCATGTCTATACCACCGGCTCCATCAACATCTGCAGCAACCTCAAAGTCCCGAAGAAATTTCTGAACGTCATCCCCACGACTAAATCTTAAATCTGAATCTTGAGGTTCAATTTTTACAACCTTCTTTTTGCTTCTCTTGATTTTCTTCTTCTTCTCCACCTCACTCTCCTCATCCGAACTTGAATCCTCCTTACTACTACTATCTGAACTTGAACTGCTACTACTGTAATACTTCTTCTTTCCTTTCCCTTTGCTTTTCCTCTGAATTCTCTCTTTCTCTTCTTTACGTTGTGACTCCTTCAAAGCTTTCAATACCCTTTCCATATTTTCCGCCTGCGTCCTAGCCTCCTTTAAATACTCCTCTGCATCCTGAATTGAAAGTCCTCCATTCATAACCATTCCTTCCACGTCTTCTATTGAAACCATTTCCTCCATATCCGTTCCATCTACTCCTAAACCTCTTGCTGTAACCCCATCATCCAATTCTTCTCCACTTTCCTCCTTCTCCCTGTACCCCAACTTTTCCGCCATAGCTTCCATTTGACCACCTTGCACATTGTCTCCACTCCTACTTCCTACTACTTTTAACGCTTTATCTGCTGCACTTTGATTTGAACTTGATGCCTGACCAAGGTTATTTTGAGATGACATATTGAGATTTGAGAATTTTCTGAATTTCGAATTGAGGTTTTTTGAGATGTAATGATGATTGATGATTGATGAATTTATTGATTTTGTCGAAACCACAAAGCGGAAGTGCACCCGCAAAGACGCAGAAGTTGTTTCGAATTGCCCGGGCAGAGTCACCAGATGTAGAACTCCTACGCAGTCTAGCGTAGGCTGAGCCGGAGAGGGGAAGAATCACCACTTGTAAAAGCGGGTGAAACTACGGGTGCTTTTTAAGCTGCCCTCAACCTATTTTAAAATTGATGGGACAATTCTAACACGCTTCCTTTGTTAATTAGAGTTTCCCGAAACCTAGTGAGATCCACGCAGTTGGATGCGCAGTGTTTGGCGGAGTTGAATGATACTACACACAACCTTTCACAAGGTTGTAGTGCGGAGGAATGGGGATTCGAATTTTTATTTTGAAATGTTACAGGTGTAACAATTGATTACAGGTCTGGAGCTGAAATCCAAGACCTGCTTGACCCGGCCCTGGTTTGATTCAAAGGGGAACGGGGTGTTGCTTTTCTTCTGCCTTCTCGTCGCCGATTCACAACCCTGCTCAGCAAAGAATTTTTTTACAACAAATTATCTCTAGTAAGTTTCTTCCTCTCTATCTTCCTTTTATATTACTTCTCCGTTTCTATCTTTAACTAGTACTTTGGTCTCCTCTTTCCTCAATCTTAAGTACTTTTAATCTATTATAAAAACTATTTTCTTCTTCTTCTTCTGACAGTACTAACAAACACTCAATCTTTTTCTTTAACTCACAGATGAAACGCACACACAGACGGACACAAGATCAGACACGGACCCCCCTCCCTCAATCTCCAACAATCCTTCCCTTTTTATATCATTCAATCTCAGCCACCCACAACTCGGCCTCTTTCTTTTCACCTATCTCAATCCAACTCAGATCCCACCATAACCGGATTTCCAACAATTTTCGATTAACTTTTGATTTGATTTGAGGTAAGCACCCTCTTCTTTCTTTAATTTATCTCCTTCCTGTCATTTGCTAATTAATTCTTTGTATCTCAGCCTCCACTTTCCTCAATCCCCACTTCACATCCTTTGGTTCATCTTGACCTTCACTTCATTCCTGGTCTTGGCTTTCTCATGATGTAAGTTTTAGGTAAGTTATGCTTTCCATTTCCCGCCATTCTTCTCAATTGATCTTTCTTATGTATTGTATGGTCTATTCATTCTTAAGGTTATGATGTTTGTTCAGTTCAATCCCGCAGCTCCGATTGATTTTTCTTCCTGTTGATTCAATTTTGGTTTGATTGCTGTGTAGCAGTACCTGATTTTAGATTTCAAGCTCCGATCAACTCAGTCACCTTTCAACTTCAACTTCAACTTCGATTTGCTTCAACATGAAGACCTCCACCCCTTTCCCCATCTTCCAATTCAACCTTAACACCTCAGTCAACCTCCTTCAGTTCTTGACATCAACTAAATTTCGATTTCAGCCTCTTTTCAACTATCACCCTTGAACCCACTGACTCAGAATTTCAATATAATCTCAATAAAACTCTCAATTCAATTTCGATCTCAAGTTATGATCTTGATCTAGGCTTAACTTTGGACCTCAATCCAACTTCCTATCCTGTTTCAATTTTAATTTTGATCTTTGATTGTTTTCTTCAACTACCAGGTAAGTTTCTTTCAATTCTTATCTTCTTCCTTTTACTATCTGTTTTGTTTTGTTTTTACTGATGAATCTATCTTATTTCTTCCTTCTCCACTTCGCTTCTAGGTCCTATTCACCTTGATAGTTTTAGTTCAATCTCTATTTTGATCTCAGCTATCTACAAGTCATTCAAATCCTTATCTTCATTAAGTCTTTGATTTCGATCTTGGACTTCTTTGATTTGGGTATGAACTAAGGTGAGTCTCATCTTCATCTTCTAATCTTTTCTTTACTGTTATCTCTTATAACATTTCGATTTTGGAGCTTGATGAGGTGAATGTTCTTTCTTCTTTCTTCAATTAAATTTCGCTTCTGGACTTTCATTTTGATTTTGAATCCTACTGATACTACATCTTTTTTTTCTATTTTGACTAGGATTACCAAAATCAAAGCTATTGTTTGATTCATTGTTTGATTTCTTGTTCATCTAAGGTCAAGTGATGGGTTCTTGATTTTGATTTTGACATTCATTCTCTTCTTTCACCTTCTAGTAAGTTTCATTTTCTATCTCTGTCCAACTTTCACTTATCTTTTATTCTTCATCATTTCATTTCTGTATATATCCTTTGTTAGAACCAACTTGAAGTGGTATTTGATTTCTTTTGTTAATGTAAACTGATTAATTCCAATTTCATTTTGTTGGTTTGTTAAATCTTGATTTTGTTATGAAGTTGATATTTGAGTTTATTTGTTTGGGGTTATCACTTGTATATTAAAATGAGTTGATGTATTGAAAAAAATGAAATATATATGTCATGTAAAGTTAAAATGAAAAGAAATGAATTGTTTCTAAAACATTTTTGTGCATTAAGAAGTTTTGTGAACTTGAGAGCAATCTGAGAATTGAGCTTGACTTGAGTAAAATCAGTAAGAATTGATAAAGAGTGCCTGCGTTGGGTTTTGATTACCACACCGTTTCTTTTGAGCGAGGTCCAATCCAAAGGCCACGATCGCAAGAGTTCCTTCGTCCTCCGTGTAACGACGTTTTTGTGATTTACGGACCGAAGCTGAGTGAGAAATATTGCCTAATAGTAAGTGACAAGCCATCAGAAGGAGGTGGTCTTGTTCACTTGTATCTTCATCTGAGTGGTGCTGATCGAGAATTATCACTGCTGCCAATATCGTAGTTAAATTGGTGGGGTTCTTGCGAGATCGGTGATAAGTGAGGCCCAAAGACACTACTTGAAGTGCAAAGAAACACTTCAAGCAGGCCAAGACGTCGGTACGAAGGGTGGAGTTGGGCATTGGTGGTGGTAGAGTGTTGAGAGGAAGAGTTCGATGGTGGGCGAGGGAGGATCGAGTGGTGGAGTTCAACAGTGGTAACGGGTGTGATATCTGGGTCTTTGAGGTCTGAAACTTGACTTTTCAACCCGGTAGACCCAGTACCGCCAAACATTCAACTGGGTGTACCGGGTCTTTGGGCAACCGGGTCATGTTTGAACACGGCTATTGCTGGTATGAGCATGTGTGGATGGATAAACACCCTACTTAGGCTTAGGGAGATTAACTGTGAGAGGGCCCAATGCAAGTTATGATAGGTACAATCCCCAAGAATCAAGAACTAGCCTGCTGCAATGTGGATGTTGATGAAATGAACAGTGATGGACTCCTGTTTGTTGGTATTGATGATTGAATCTGATATCATGGAACTGATTAGGTGGTGGGTGTTGAGTGAAATGTGCTGTATTGATATGAGAAATGCTCATGGTACTATCAACATTGTAGCTTAAGCTAGCTCTTGATTATGTTTACTAATTAATTTTAGTTTTTTATTTTATTTAAATCGAATTCAAGTCAAACTGATTTCGAGTGACTTCAAGTGAGCAATCGCTTTACTCAGCTTCACTCAGTCAGTTTGTTGTCCATGGAACTTCAGAATGGTCAGTGATCCTTAACGTATCATTATCAATTCATCTTCAATCTGATCACCTTTGTTTCTTTCTTAGACCTTTATTTTTCTAATTCAATCTCTAATCTTCAAATCACTCCTGAAGCTCAGCCATCACTTCGTACTATTCGATCCCTTCCTCAACGTCGCAACAAACGTCCTCGTCTGAATCATATCAAACCTCCTCCACCTCCTCTCGAAGGTTGTAGTCCTACTGAAGCTAGCCGTAGTGAAAGTCCAGTCACACCACCTACCGGACTCCTACAATTCCATAGTCCACGTACCAAAAAAGCCATTGCTACTCTAACTGATTCAGTTGCTGCCCTCAACATTCATCGTTCATCTCGCACACCAATGACTTCTGAAACCGTCCAATTGACAGATCCACTTGATCTTCCTGATCCAAGCGACCACTACTCTTATAGTGTTCCCCGCTTAGACATCGCTTCATGCGTAAAGGACTATCGAAACAACGAAGATGATTTGCTGGAAAACGGAGTGGACGAAGAGGAGGAAGAGGACGTAGAGGATGAACAGGAGGAAGATGAACAGGTAGAGGAAGAACTAGACGAAGCAGATCATAATTTCAGCGGTTACGCTTTCTTGTCCGCTGGTCACTCCAAGCAAACTTCGTCTACAACTCAGTCCACTCTAGCAGATCAAACCAATGCCAACAGAAAGAAACGCAAAGTCCCGAGCACCGTTGTTATACCACTTGCTCATCCAATTCTACAGTACGGTTTAGAGTATGAACTCAGGCCTGCTAATGTCCCTTCACCATACACACCACCTCATACGATGGGACAAACTACTCCGGCCTTTGGCCAACTGTTACGAGCTGCTCAGCTGGAAGGTGAGGGCGGTGAGTATGACGATGCTGAGGAAGAGGAGGACGTTTCTGCATCAACTATGCAAGTAGATTTCACGAACCCAGTCACACTTGCTAAAGGTGATTCATCCGTCTGCATCCCCTCTCATCTGGTCTTCATTCATTCGTATGTCTTCATTATCTCTTGCGGGATGGCCCTATACTTGATGGTCACCAATCTGGATCAGTGCCAATGGCTGTTCCTTCTATTCGAACTTTTGTCAATATACCACTGCCCCCAGTCTTGCAAAAAAAACATCATGCATTGCTATCCTGCTCTTATTTGCTGTGTCCAAGGAACAATATGAACCACTGATGTGCTCCTGTTCATGCGATCCCCTTCTGCAGCTCTTTCTTCGCATCATGTCAAAATGATGAAAAAGCCAATCAGCTCGCCTCGTCATTATGGTCGTCGGCTTCACAAGCTTGCACTTTCACGATTGCTCGAGCGCTCATCTCCAAGCTCGAGCGCCTCGCCCTATTCCGGATCTATTAGCGCTACTCCAGATCAGAGTATCAAAACCCCCAAGAAGACTAAATCCCCAATCTCGACCACCCGAAACAATTCGGCCTCGAAACGCACCCCCAACCGCAAAAGTCCATCGCGCCCTAAACCGAAGGCACCAGTTTCTAAGCTCAAGATGCCTGTGCTACCAAATCTTTATGACCCTTCCCTCCCCCTTGGCATAGTCTACCCACCTACGGCAGACCTTACTCGGCTGAGCAAGTCAAGGTCTAATTCTGATCGCGACCATGTTGATGACAATCACCCTTCCAGCTTCGAAGTCTTTTGTCGTCCTTCCTGCGGTGATCAAAGTCGGCCCCCGAGCTTGACTATCCGAAATCCTACCAATGCAAGTGGAGATGAAGAGGCTGGACACAGTCTGCGTGGGGAGTTTTCATTTCGTTTGGAAATTGCCGAAATCAACAAGAGGCTAGTTGCTTTACATATCGCAATTTCAGACGAGAGGAAAACTAGAGAAGCCCAAATCAAAGAGGCTATGAAGATAGCGATGGAGCAGCAACATGATCTTAGACAGCATATTCGTCGGTCTGATCCAGCGAAGCTCTCATCTGGGAATGGTGGAGGTGATCAGCGTTCAATCACGACAGGAAAAGACTCGATCAAGGGTGAAACAACATCCATGAAGAGTTCTGGTCTTACCTCAAACGATCGTCGTCCAAAGTCTCACATCTCACCGAGGCCAGTTACTTCTAACGTTGACCACGGACCGAGTGGTCCTCCTCCTTCCGAGCCACCTCCACCTCTTCCGTCTGGTCTTCATCCTCACTCATCATCAGCTAATCTTTCATCAACTAATCCTGATGGTCGAAATCCAGAGCCCTCGCCCAAGAAAAATGCGAAAAAAGGAAAGAAGAAGCGGTCTGCTCATGCCAACGCTAACAACATTCATCATCGAGATAATTATGTGCCATCAAGGCTTCCGACAACTCATCAGCAGACTACCACTGTTGCGGGTCAAGGTGTACTGGGTACAGAGTTAGCCACCATGGACCTTCTTGCGAAAGACTACGATCCCACCGGTACTCGATCGTCTCTACATCCATTTATAGACCCTAATTTGAGTGTTTTACGTGAAGGTGACACAGAGACCAGTCCGAGGGCTAACAACGGGAGTCATAGTCAATTAGGTTCATCAGCGATTGCTAAATTTTTTGTTGAACCAGATGAATGGATCTGTGGATTTTGTGAGTATGAGCTTTGGTTTGGAGAAGAGCTTTCGTTAATCAAAGTGATCAAGAATCGAAAGATGATCCTTCGTCGACGGAAAAGAGCCAAAGAAAGAGCTGCAAGAGCTGCAGCTGGAATCAAAAACCCGTCTAACCCTGGTGGTGGTCCTAACACTTCCTCTACCCATAACGGGCTTGGTTCTTCTTCATCTTCTGTTACGGATCATCATCATAAAAGTATAGTTGATCAACCTCATCCAAATAATCCTGCAATTCCACCACCACCACCTCCTCCTCCTACTTCTTCACCTACTAGTCCTTAGAAATTTAGTGTAATTGTTTTGCATTTGATGTGATGACACAGATCATCATTACTTCTGTTGTTTAGTAAAGAAAAAACGTATCCGTCTTGCAGAATCGTTTAAGTGTTTTCTACCCTTCTCCTCTCAATCTCACCCATGTTTTTTTTGTCTTTTGGTTTTTGATCATTCAAGTTAAATGACCATCTTTTCATCATCATCCTTTATAACCTAGAGACCTATATTCGATCATCATGTTCCTTTTTTTTCCGAACTCATGAATCTGAATGTTTTTTTTTTCTTCTTTTTCTTCTTGAAATAGATCTCTAGTAGAATCCAATGGGACGATTTTTTTTTCCAAATCATATCAAAATAAAAATGACATTCATCTTTTTTTTTGATTTTGATTTTTATAAAATCTGATGATTTTTGATTTGAATGAATTTTAAAATCGTATCAAATCTTATGATGATGATTTTTTTTTCTTACTTCAAAAAAAATCAAATCAAAAACAAAAATGGTTCTTTCAATTTTTTCTTTTTACATATATACAATTTCAAAATTCAGTTTTTGTAAAGTTTTCTTAAGTCTTGTTTTGTTTTGTTCTTTTTGTCTTACTGTAGCCTAACTTCTTTTAAGCACATTCTCTTTGCTGTGATTTGCAAGTTTGATTTTTGATTTTGGTCTGAGTGTTTGGTTTGGGGTTTTATGTGAGTTTTTTACAGATCAGATGTGTATCTGATGATAGAAGAGATAAATGAATCTTTGAGAATGAATTCTGGTCAAGAAGATCATGTGAGTAGGTGATCAGAGTGATGTCATCGTAGTCATCAATGGTACAGCACTTTATCAATTGATCCGATTAACATTGGTCATCTTGGTGAACAATCAGCCAAGTGATTGATCTTGGAGTGAAACTGAGAGATTTCTGCTCTTGACCGTTCTGCTTTACTATCAAGTCATCAAGCTTTTATTGAGAGTCAAACTGATTGAGGAAATCATCACATCCCAATCAAACATCTTAAAACCACATTCATCATAAGCTAAAGATGATAGTTGAAATCAATTCAAAAAAATATGGAAAAGAAAGAACCTGTAAGCATAATCACTGATGAATGATATATCATCTAAATCAAACCTATCAACTCTTGAATTTCAGAACAAGTAAAAAAGATCTAACAACCATTGTAAGAAAATCTGTTTTGATTGAAGACCTCACCTGTCCTTCTTAAGAAAATGACATCTTCTTCAAATGCAAAAAAGAAAGTCATCTGAAAGACCAACAAAGGTCAATTAAAATCAGTGTGCATGGTTCAATTTTCTGAAGATGGGTTTTTAAAGGTATAGTAAAGAGCTTATAACCTTTTTTCAGCTCTCTTCATATATATATGATCGTTTATTTTAGTCTAATTTTGCGACTCTCTAGACATCTCCAAGTACCAGCCCAGCGTCGACCGAACCACTCTTCACTAAGTGCCCAAATCACGAAAATCCTGATTTCTATCACAAATCTAGTTTCGAGCAGGTAGAAGAACGTTGGGCTTCGGGACATCGTGCCTCTGAAGTAAGACCTCAGATATCCCCGTGATTAAGGAAATCGTAACACTTTTATGGTACATGCACCTGGTTAGCAAGGTGACTCCGCTATACGGTAGAAGTGGAAAGCTAACACTTCAACTGGATACACTCAGCGAGCTAAGCCAAATGCTCTGAGCTCACTTCGGAAGCGAGATACTGCTTCACATACCATTGTCGCGCAAGATTCAAATTAACAGGGAATCTAACAGCTCCAGAACACGAGCCTGATGAGCTTCGGAAAAACTAACAGATGGCCAAAGCGACGTCAATCCAAGATATAACACACACCAAAAAACTTGGCAACACCTTCTCCCTGAGTCAATATAAACCGTCTCCTTCTGACGAAGAAAGCCGAGATACATTCATCGTGACTGGAGAAGGCGCAGATCCCCCAGAGCCGTTGAGCGTACAGCTAGTCAGTCCATAGATGTTCACCATTCTGATAGTGAGGTGCTAAATTCACATTGATGAACGTAGCCGTCCCTAGCAGAGCACTCTCAGAGAGTTACGCACCTTGATCCAAACTTACCACAAAAGATCGTTTCTTTTAGCGTTGTTGCAGAAGATCAAGCTCGATTCACGGGCAATATAACAGCTCCAGACCACGACCACAGAAGACCTTTGGAAAGTGCTTTAATGGTAGGAACAACACCTATTCAGGATATCACACACAAAAGAATACTTGTTGAAAATATACCATTTGACTCATTCCAAAATCAACAAAACCAATGTCAATTCCATTCAAAAGCCACCCTTTGAAGACTCTTTGGTTTGGTAACACCATTGATTAACACATATACCAGTATAAGAGAATTCGGAATAAACTCGTAGACTCGTCAGGATTTTCAGAAGAGAATGAAGAGAAGATCAAGATGATTAGAATGATTGGTAAAACACAAATGATTGAACTTTTGTTGAGTGATGAGAACCATCAAGTATTCTCATGTTGGAGATTTCTGATCGCCAGATTAAATGAAAGATCATCCGCAATGGAGGAAGAAGGATCTAGTTTGTGATCTGTGCTTTGATTACCTTCTATAATGGATGTTGAAGAAGTGATTCAAGGTATCAGTTATGGAAGATTGACTTCAAAAGAAATAGTCATTCTCATAAGATATATCGTTAGAGTTGGTCAAATTACTTTAGATCAGGAGAGAAAGATCAGAAGTGATTGAGGAGGATTCATCAAGAATCGATCAATTGATGAATTGTCAACATTGGTAGAGTTTCCTTAGAAGGATTTGATTCTGATACTTATCCTCATGGGACTAGTCCACATTTCATCTTCAGTTGCAATCACTCTGAATCATTGGAACACGCTCAGTGAGCCTGATATACATATATCTGTCTCAATGGTTTTTGTGACTGCTGGCTGATCCAAGTTGATATTTTGAAGTTCAATTCAACCTGAAGTCAACTGGTCAAAGTGATAGTGATGATCAAGAGATTGTAGTGATAGATTGGCAAGAAATTCTAGGATGTGATGCTGAATGTGTTCATGAGGAATTTAAAACTTGAAGTGAAGATATCTAGTCTGTTGAAGATCGAGTGTATGTAAAGATATCTTCACATGAACATCGATTGAGCTTGAGCTTGAGCTACAGTTAAATTGGTTAAATTCATGCTTCATTTTGTGAAATTTACTTTAAATTCAACTTTCACTTCATTTCTCAAAAACCAACGAACTTCAGACTCAGACTCCGACTCAGAGGAATCTACCAAATCAACTTATTATTCAAAGATTTCAAGGATCTTAAACGAAACACTCATCAGATAGTCAAAGTCAAATCAAATGGGACAAAGCTCATCTAACTTTTTTGAGTTAGACCGATCAACATTCTCAATTCAATCGATCGATTTTAATCATCAGCATCCATCATCAAAATCAAACTCAACTTTCTTAACCATTTCTAACGATCATCATGAACAACAAATCTCATATCAATCAAATTCAAACTCGACACCCAACCAATCTCAACCCGTCATCACTTTCATACCTGATCCAGATCATCAAGAACAAGAATTAAGATCACAATCAAAACTATTAATCAATTCAGCTTATCAATCTTCTTTACTCAACATACCCATTCAAGAACTTCATTCACTTAATCTCAACTTTCATCTACATCATAATCAGCCTATTCATTCATCTATCGCTTTCATCATCACTGATTCATCTGAATCACTTCATAAACTATTGTCAAAAGATCTCAAATTGCATTCTAATCTTTCAAACAGATCAAATGTGATCTTATTACCTCAATCATCTGATCAAACTGATGCATCGAACTTTACTTTCACTTCATCATCAACTCATCAACAATCAGCATCATCAGCATCATCATCATCATCATCAGATCGGCAACAACATATTTCATTCAATTGGACTTTCTCCCCTCCACCCGATAGTCAACGTACATCTGGTTATCGGAATTGTATGGCTTTTGTTGCATTTGATTCTAGTCTAAATCAATTTAAAATCTTAACTTCTTTATCTATTTTCTTTCAAATCTTACCATCGAACTCAACTTCAATTTCAATCGAATCTACAAACCTCAATTCAACTCTAGCATCTTCATCTTCAATTTTGACTGATTCTATCAATCCATCATCATCTCCATTACTCAATTTACCTATTTCAATTCAAAATCCATCCAATGATTTTCAGACACCTTCACTTACTTTTGCATCAAACGATTTATTATCTACAGGTTCATCACATCATATCAGTCGACTTACCAAATCTAGTACTTCTCCTAATCTCAACTCTTCAGCATTTCCTAGCTCAACTCCTACGGAACCCTTCACACTCCCTACACCAGACCTTGCCTTTGAAGATGGTCCCTTGTTTAGAGCAAAACTCACAGGTCTTGAGAGAAGATCAGCCAATCTGAAAAGAGGACTCAAACATATTATCAAACTTTTGGAAAATTATCATGAAACTTTGACCACCTTGGTAGAATGTGATAGGAAACTAGAAGAGGCATTCGCACAGGTTGGTGTGATTTTTTTTTCTCTCTTTCTGTCTTGATAAGAATCTTACTCATCTCTCTAATGCTCATTTGTAGCTTGATGACATCAGCCCAGCGGCTTATAGACCACTGAAAGAATCTTATTTGCAAAATGCTCGACATCTCTTTTATGGGCTTCATAGTGAACGCCTCGATAAACTACAAACTAACGCTCTACAGCCTCTTCGTAAAATCTTCAACAGACTCAAAGAAGCCGATCATCATAAGAAAGCCTTTGAACATGAGAGTAAATCTTACTATGAGTACATTACCAAATATCTTGCCATTCGAACTGGTTCAGCCGCCGATTCACTTTCAAAGGAAGCCAAAGCTGCTGAGCGATTCGACCAGATGAAAACCAAATTCGCGTTTGCTCGTATAGATTATCACCATACACTCTATGAACTTGCTATCTTTCATGAAACTGAAGTCCTACAGATCCTCACAGATTATCAAGTCAATCAACACGAGCTTTATTGTCTTGGAACTGATCTTGCGCAACGTCTCGCTCCTCTTGGCACTTCTCTTCATCAACTCAAAACGGATCTTGTCGCCAATCGAATTGCGATTGATGCTCAGAAAGACTCCCTTGAATCACATCGACGTTGGTGGGCTACCAAATTAGGTGGCAACTCACAGCAAAACTCAATTCCCGACGTCGGGTCGAACTTATCATACCAATCATTTAATCTGATCGATAGTGCACGTCTTTCGATTGATTGTATGATCTCTCCCCCGGCCAATTCTCGTCCTTCCAATGTATCACAAACTCCAGTTATGAAATCAGCCACATCTTCAAATATCTCCTCTATGGCTCGTCCTTTATCACCTTCATCTCTTTATACGCCTTCTCAACCACGATCTCATGACTTGGCTGAAAGACTTAAAGGATTTGCTCATGCACTCGCTAATATCACCTTCCAGCGCGATTCATCTGGGTCGGGTCATGGTACCATGCATACTGAACCTATCCCTTCCATTGAGGGCAGTTCTACTGCTCAATCTCAGATTAGTACTCAGACGCGACAGCCAAGAACGTCATTGCCAGGATCTCCCTTGACTTCGACTAACCCTTCTGGACTGGGGTCGTCCCTTCGATCTAGTAGTATAGACTTGCCATTGCGCGATAAAATCTCCAATCGGGATCAGCTTGGTATGAGTCATCCATTACCAGGATCGTCAAATCTGGACGTTCCATCTCGTCCACCAGGGAATAAATCATCAATTTCTCTTACACCTTCACCTGAGAACGAAACCACTCAAGATGAACAAATAGAAGAATTAGAAACACTTACACCAAGTCAAGCACGTAAAAAAGAAGGCTTTTTATTTTCATCCACTAAATTACTTTCGCAACATCAACTTGCTTCATCTAATGTGAATTCAACAGATACATCATCATCAAAATCGTGGAAAAAACTTTGGTGTGTCTTAGCAGCAGGACAATTATCGGAATTCTCAAACTGGCAAGAAAAACAACAATTAGAGATCAATAGGCCTGCTATCAATCTAAGATTTGCTACTGTACGTGAAGCTAGGAATCCAGAGCGTAGGTTTTGTTTTGAGGTGATTACGCCTCAGACTAAAAGAACCTATCAAGCCACTATGGATTCTGAGATGAAGGATTGGATTAGAGCTATCAGTGCTTCGATTGAGAGTCTTTTGAATGGGTATGAATCAAATCTTTCTTCCCTTGGAAATTGTGATACCTAATGTGCATTGTTGATTTATATGTCTAGGACGAGTTCAGTACGACATTTTGATTTTTCAAAATTAAAGAATCATTCAATCGAATGTTTAAGAGATTTAATTGAAGAAAGCGGCCAATCAAATCAACAATCGGTACTGACTCGTGATTCAATAGGAAGTGATTTCGACAGGCCTAATCAAAGAATGAATTCGAACGAATTAGTCAGAGTTCAATCATATCAACCCGTAGGATTCGGTAGAGGATTGGCTACTAAATTGATTAGAAAAACATCTAAACTACAATCACATCATCATTCCAATTCGTCTCCGATTTCATCAAGTTCATTACAAAACAACCGATTCACTACTTCATCTAAGAAACCTAAGTCAGGTTCAAATAGTGGAGGGATTAGCAATAGTACAAGTAGATTACAATTAGGTAAGAACGAAACTGGATCTAAATCAATGTCTTGTATGGTAATCAATAGTGAAAGTAATCTAGAAGGAATAAGCCATTCGAACCGAACGAACATAGAACATTCAGATGAAACGATATCAGAAGTGATTAATTCACTTTTCACCTCTACTACTACGACTGACACTAACCCTACGATTGAAGAAGAAGAACGAAACCAATTGAGGATCATCAAGAATGCGGAAAGATTGAATGAATTGAGTCGGTTAGGAGGGAATGAGAAATGTGGAGAGTGTGGAAAGAAACCAGCTAGATGGGCATCTTTTTCGATTGGAATCTTTCTTTGTATACGATGTTCTGGATTACATAGAGGTTTAGGTACTCATCTTTCTAAAGTTAGGAGTTTAGATCTTGATGGTATGTGAATTTCTTGACTTTTTCTCTATTCATCTTTTGTGAAAGGAGTGGGATTTCTTGGAGGGTTCGGAATTGGTTTGAGAGAATTGATGTTTTCTTTTTCGATCTAGATTGGAGTGATGAACAAATTAAGAATATGGAATTGGTTGGAAACGAAAAGGCTAAATTGATTTGGGAAGCTAGATTACCTTCTGGATTCAGAGTAACGGATCAGTTGAGTGACTTCAACTTCAATTCCAAGAAACATACATATCTTTCTAATCAATCTGGTTTCCTGTCAAATCAACTTTCCAAATGAATGGTTTTTGCTCTTGGTTTTCATCTTTTTGAAAAATCAAATAGAAATGTAGGCGAATTTATAAAAGAAAAGTATGGAAATGAAAGATATAAAGTACAACCTAAGATTGAAGAAATCAAAAATGAAACTGATTTAAAAGAAATCATTTCGATTGGAATCGGATCTGGTTCATTTATCTTTGAAGACAAATTCGTTAAAAATTGAACCAAGAGAGAAAAAAAATTAATCATAAATCGAAAAAAATTAAACCAAAAAACATTAATGTAACTTGAATTGATTATACATGTAACTTTTTTTTTCTCCCCCCCCCCCTTTTGCTCTACTTAATTTTATTTATTTTTCTTAATTGGACAAATCTTTATTTTCTTCTGTTTATAGCATAGGGTTTGAAGATGGGTTTTTTTTTCTAACTATACAAGGATTATGATGGAAATTGTATATATATAGATCATTTTTGAGATTTGTTTTCTTTATATATATATATATATAGCCTGTTTGTTTTGTTTTGTCTTAGGGAGTATATAGAGAACAAATTATGATTATTTTTGTCAAAAATTCTGGTTGTAGAAATGTGTTTTTTTTTTCCGGGGGTAGGGGGGTGGGCTTAATGCATGTGTCTTTTTTTTTGAAATTTTTGTTTCATTCTTTTTTCATGTTATGATCATCATCATCATGAACATTTTTATAACTATGAGTTTTCTTTTTGATTTTTTTTTCATTTTTGTTTTTTTCATGAGTGTAAAATTAATTTGAAATGGTTTACATGATATCTTTTTTTTGGGGTGAGGTTAGAGCATCTCCACCGGACCGACTAAATAGTGAAATACAGCTTATTTTGCAAACCCGTGGGAGTAATTCTGAGGCACCGGACCGAGTAAACCGCCTGTATGGTTTGCTCACCGAGTAAAAATCTGACAGGACCTCATAGGAATGCTTGGTCAAATAAGACCGACTATAATCCGAAAAAAGAACACCGCCGGACCTTCCCTCTTGATTGGAGCACCATCCAACCTCTCTCAAACCAATTTGCCTATCAATATCACCACAAAAACAAATCACTGGACCAGATTGGGTGATTGATCATTTCACTTTCATGGTTTTGCAATATCACCAATTTCTCAATTTTTACAATTTGCCGGGAAACTGGTGATACACATCATATTATGTCAAACACACTTTGTACAGGCTCCCAATGGAGTCTTATTTAGTCGGTCCCGGTGGTGTTGCTCTTAGGAGATGAAGATTTTGTGTATTGTTAAGTACATATATAAGATTGAATTCTTGGGTGTTTGTAAAGATAAGAAATTACATAAAATTGATTTGAGAGAAAATGTATAGAGTCAAAGATAGTCAAAGAGAGGAAATGGAATTTGTCAACTTTTGAAGAATGATGGACGACTGTGTGATATGAAGTTTCTTACTCATTTGGCGTTGATTGATGGGCACTTGGAATCATGTTGTACACAATGACTACTAATAGGGCATCTTTTCTTCCAGGTATGTCAAATTACTTTCAATTAATTTGCTCTCTTTATCTCCTTGTTCTCATTCTGATTTGGTTAACTTCCGTTGCGTAATAGTTAATGGTTAATTAATAGACAACCATGAAGAAAGAAGATTCAAAAATGTATTGATCTGAAACTCCCAGTATCAGTCTCAATTAATTTCTGTAGAGTTTTGGGTTTATACTATTGAAAATGGAACCGAGGAATAGATTTTTTTTTTGATGAAGAGACATATAAGGTTTAAAGATTCTAGATAAAGAAAGTTTTATGTACATCCTTTTTTTTTTGATTTATTTCTGACTTTCATCATTTTCCATCTTCTTGTCAGGTCTCTTTAAAGGATTATTATAATTGAGAATTTGTTTTTTTACCTTTTATATGTTGGGTGTATTGGAATCATGGGTCATATTCTTGTGTGAATGAAGATCGGGATAGTCTATGGTCATTAGTCATCCTTTGTGATCACCATCCTTCTCAACCTCATAGCTGACTGTAGGCTATCCTAAAAATAAATCTTAGGTTGTTTTGAATGTCTATTAGTATAGATATGAATGTGAAGGATACTTTAGTCCTTAGTAAAATTCACGGGTGAAAGTGATCTTCTTCATAGACTTTTATGAAAACTTACACTAAGACAATCTTCTGAACAAATTACGCTATTCTTTGAATATTGTTGAGTACACTCTTCACTTAACGTGTTTTGCCAGAATTCTCGAAAACTTTGTGAGAAAACACGATGGACACAATGGTTGACCACCTAACGGGTTAAGAGTTTTCTTCCCAGTACTTCACAGTGAGTCGATAACATTCACACAAACAGATACCCTTCAAGGTTTCCTGTACTCGATATTTTTTGTAGTGACTTGTTGGTGATCATGACGTACCGCGCACTCCGATTTTACGATTTTCATCTCAATGTCCAAGATTTGAGTGGAGAAAAGTGTGAAATTCTATTCTTTACTTTTTCATTTCATGAAATAAGAAATCAAAACATTGTATCTTGTTGAGAGTGGGTATGAGTTTCACCGTATGATCCATTCATCATCCTTTCCCCTCACATGATAGATCTCCATCAAATGTAAAAGGAAATGATGAATGTTAGGAAAGAATGTTCACCACACCATGATTATCAAATGTATACCAATCAACTGTACTGTAGTCTACTATGATTCTTTTTTTTTCTTGTCACCTTCCCTCTCAACTTAAAGGCGGAAGGATTCTTCATGATTCTGATCCCCAAATCCTGACTCATCAGCCATCAAAGCTTAAATCTTATAGTTGGGTTGATTTTTGTTTAATTCTTTAATAAACTGATCCGAAAGCTACGATCTCAAGAAAATAGTTCAAATCAAATTCAAAATGACCATGATACAAAAGATTTTTTTGGAAATTCAAAGAGAAGATGGCTTGTTTTGTTGAAGTTCAGATTACCCAAAATGAACATATAGATATTATTATCTGACACAGACGTGAGTTTTGAATCGACAAGGTATTCATTGACCCTCAGTTTTGAAATTTGATACAATCATGCCACTATCAAAATCAATCATTCAAGCTACTCCAAAGGAAATGCTTTCCATGGATCAGATGTGATGGTAGAAATCGTTTGAAGTATTCTGGTCAAATTTGATAAATCTCAACTCGAACGTGATCTTCAAAAAAAAGTGTTCAAAGCGAATGAGATACGTATGGATCATTCCTGAAAGATGTCGTGTATTATACAATTCTGAGAGGAATGGATGACTATCTTTGAGTTCTGTGATCAGGCTTCGTTTTGTTTTTGTTTCGAAAGATATCCGAGACACAGAGTATGGGTTTCTGGAGAGCTGACTAATCTGCATATCATGTATAGTGACGTCATGTGAGATATGGATATGGTCTGAAGCTTATTTGTGTGTAATTAGTTTAAATGTCTTGACTATTTAAACCTTGGATTGTTTTACAAAATGGTGATGACCTATCCACCTCATGAATGAATACCTTTTCTTCATTATCAATCATTAGAAATCATCTTAGAATCATCAAAACTTTTCGATTCACAAACCAAATCAGAATGAGCCATCATCCTCCATTTGAACAAGTTGAGAATAGTCGACCTGATTATGAAACTAAGACTACGTTTCATGTAAGTCTTTCATCAAAAGATTCTTGATATATATATATCTCAGCAATCTCAAGATTTCTGATGATGATGTTTTTTTTGACTTGGTATATTGGTGTGATTTTTTTTGGGGGGGGAAATAGTACACGAAGACACCAGGACCAAATTGGACACCAGGTAGTGGTCTAAATAATGCGGAATTAAAACATCGTGAATTGTACACAAATCCCTCAAGTTCAAAAACCAAAACTTATATTCCTTATGAAAATATCTCGATCCCTGACACGTATAAATTGATGATCAATTCAATTGTAAGTCTTTCATCTAAGCCATCGAAATCGATATCATCTTTCTTGAAACCAATCCCTCATCAAATTTAAATCTTGTTTTTTCTTTAGGTCCCACGTCCAATTGCACTTTGCTCTACATTAAGTGAAGATGGAGTTCCAAACCTAGCACCATTTTCTTATTTCAATGCTGTGGGCCATAATCCACCAGTGGTCAGTTATTTTAAATGATGAACTTCTTGTAAACTGACAATTCAAACCAAAGTTCAACTGAATCGTTTTTTTTAGATTATGATTTCTTGTACTGATATTCCCAAACAAAAAGATACTTCAGTTAATATCAGACAAACAAAAGAATTTGTTGTCAATATAATTTCTGAACCGTAAGTAAAAAAAAAAAAATCACTTTCGATTCTTCCTTTTATTTAGTCTCAAGAAAATTCGTGTTGATTGGATTAATTGAGATCATTGACTTTCTTTTTTAGATTTATCGAAGCGGCTAATTATACCTCTATAAATTCACCTGAAGGGGTTTCTGAATGGAAACTTTCTGGACTGACACCTATAGATTCTTTGAAAGTTAAACCTCCTCGTTGTCAAGAAGCTTCAGTCAGTATGGAGTGTGAATTAGGTTGGCTTAAATTTGAGTTTATAAACTTCCTGGTTTGATTGCTTACCTGATCTCATTTGTTGTTGTCGATTCAGAGCATATTTATGAAGTCAGTTTGATGATTTCAAATCGCTTTTTCTTGCCATGTACACGTTGATGTGACTGATTTCATATCATTTATCAAAGATGTTTGATCATGACGACCCCAAAAAGCTTTCGCAGACTATGATCCTCGGAAGAATCAAGGTAATGTTTAGTTCCATGGATTTCAAGCTCGACCGACGTGATAAAAAATGATGAGGATAGGAAAGAAAGAATGTAAGACTGACGTGTTGGGTATTGATTGTTTCTTCAGGCCTGGAATATCAAAGAAGATATTCTTGTTGATGGCGGACCATCTATCTCAGTTGAGAAATTGATGCCAATGTCTCGTCTTGGGTAAGTTAAAATTCAGATTTAATTGAAAGTTTGATTCATGGAGTAAATCTTTTCTTGACTTTGTTCAAATGATAATAGTGGAATCAGTTATAGTCGAGTCACCACTGCTTTCGAGTTAACTCGTCCAGTATGGGAAAATGTAAAAGATAATCCTGAGATCAAATCTTTACTTGAAGATAAGAAAAAATGATGGGCAAAAAAGAATTGAATCTTTGTAAGCTTTGAATATCTATCTGAATTGGATTTCATTGTTTTTGAGAAGTTTGGTGAATTGTTATGAGTAATGTTGAGATTTAATCAACACAAGCATCTAGAATGTTGTCACCAGAACGTATTTGTAACCGACTTACCCCGATTGACCTATATGCATTACATATGCTTATCTGTCCTTTACTTGTCTTCTAGTTGATCAATTTCTTTATAATCTTTTACTCTGTCTAAACATGATATAACCCCTATGTTTCTGTCTTAGTTTGTGTCACATTCCACTTAGATCAAGATCTGAGTCATCTTACCTCTCTTGATCACTTCAGCCCCTGTTTTGAGACTTTCATAGATTAGATGAGTGTTCATCTTGCAATCATCAGGTATATAATTTGAACATGGATGTATTGTGGGATGATTTTGTATTAAGGTAAGTATCTTGTTGGAGGTTTTCTGCATAAACATGAAAGAACTTTGTCTCATGCTATCTCTAACAAAACTCTGATCAGTTGTCGAATCTGAGATTCCACAACTCTGTGGAGCTCAGATGATTTGTTTTCGTATCTTACTTATATGTTGTCGAATATTTCATTGCTCACTATAGGTGATAAACAACTCTGTGGAACTCATAATCCAGATGATTTGTTTTCGTATCTTACTTATATGTTGTCGGATAATTTATTGCTCACTATACCGATGTCGAGCTGTGTGGGACATTTGCATTATACTTGATAGCTTGTGAGAACAGAAAAAGTTAAATGAATCAAATTGTACTTTTTCTTCTCTCAGGGACTGGCCCACGATCTGAGACTTGAGTCGGAGTCAAGAGTCTTTATTCTCTCTCGACTCTAGACTCTTGATCTCATCTCAAACTCGAACCCATTCATCTTGATTATCTTGATCCTTCACACTCATTTTCATCTTTGTTTCAATTGTCCTCATCAACCCCAACGGGTCTCCTCAACTCAACCTTTGATCGCATATCAAGATGAACAAGAGAACTTCATTGATTTTTTTGTGCCTCTTTGCGTGTATGTATCTGATTCTCTTCATTGTATGCCGTGAAAAAATCACTCATGCTTCTTTATTTTACAGGTTCCTCCATTGCTGTAGGATCTCACCCAAGGTAAGCTTCTCTTTAGGGTCTCTCTCATCTCTCTCATCTGACCACCTCTTCAACTGTTTTTTTCAGGCATAGCGAGAAATCAACGTTGCACGTTCGATCATTTGAAGAAGTTTTAAGAACATTTCCAAAGAGAGACAAAATCACCGAGAATTTACAGTACAATCGTCCTATTACCAAGCTTAGCACCATTTTGGTCAAAACCATTACCACCTATTGAAAGTGTAGCGATCATCTCAAGGGAATATGAAGGATTTATACCTCATTTAACCAGTTGTCGTGAAGGCTATTCAAAACGAACTTAACTTGGATGATGCTGTGAAGCGTTTAGGAACCGTTCAACAAGGTTTTACTGAGGTTGTGAATAAGTTTGGACCGACTTGTGATGGACCCTGATAAAGCTACTCGGGATGAATTAGTTTGTTGAATTCTTTAACTTTGGAATCTTTAAATCATCCATCCATACTTCTTTTTTGACTTTCTGTGGGTTTTGATAAAATTTATATCCAGATCAAGTTACAGAAGATTTACATTAAAATCTTTTATGAACTTGAACAAATCTTAGATTTGTTTGAAGAAAAATGGTCTGGAAACTTTGTAGAGAAAATCTCAAGTAAGTTTTTTTTTCTCTCTTGACCATTCTTTTTCAATTTAATAAGCTCTTCAAGAATGAATTTAATTTTCGAATGAATTTTTTTTCCCATTTTTTTTTTGAAATGATCATTTTTAAAGATGTGTCTAAAGGTTTTAGTAATTCATTTCAAGTTTTAGTTAGTATGGGTTTAAATTTAAAACTAGATGTGAATTGTATTTTAGATTTCCTTCATATTAAAGCTTTTACTACAGCCAATATTGATATTTTAGGAATCATCTTATTAAGTCGAAAAGTTAATTCTAAATTACATCAAGGTCAACCTTTGAGATTTTAATTTTAATTTGACTTGAATTTGATTCTTTCATTTTTTATGATTTTATAATTACATCTTCTTGAATTAACTTGTGAATTCACTCAAATGTATAGAACTTCTTGAATTGGAGTCATGATTTCTTTGTTTTTCAACTCGTTTTTTTTGCTGGTAAGTACGGACATATAGCTAACTCGAAAGAGATTTTGTTTGTGATTTTTGATGGTATCCAAGTCATTCCCTATATTGATCTGCTTTTCAGTCTGGTATGATGAGTTGAAAATGGAGCGAAACAAGTTCTAGCAATGTGCTTTGAAAGGATTGGTCAGTATCAATAATTATGAGAGTTCACGTCGAACACAAGTAGATCTGGTTCTGTCTTTCTCCCTGAAACAGATCCAGACATTGATGGGTTATGACGTAGAGTGTATCCATAGGTAGTAAGTTTTGATTACTACCTTTGATTGATTGGTTGAGGATATCTTGTCATTGATCATGATCAAAGGCAATCTGTAGTAAAGTATGCCAAGACTGAAGATCCTCACCATCCACAGTGCAAGTCTCATGAGGGTGTAGAGCATGTCACAGCTTGAAAAGATCTGAAGACTCAGAGTGAAGTTTCTCAGTTTGTGATAGTGATGTGACATAGACAGTTGATCGATTGAGGGTGAGTTGACAGATTCCATTCAACTTCATCATCATCATCATCATCATCATCATCAACAACGACTTCAGACTATTAAAAGGCTTCAAACAGACACTATCACATTCTCAAAACAATCAAATAAAACATATCTCCCTCAATCATCATTTGATCTATTAGTCTGGTCTTAACTCATCACCCTTGGCCCTCTCTTGAGCCTAGTCTCATTCAAAATGTCAGAATTAAGACCAATAGCGTTTTGTGAACATGTTCAGGTGCGAATGATCTCACTCTTAGATATATGCTATCATCAATGATCATTAACAAATTGTCTCGATCAACTTGATCAGCTTACAGCCTTGGGTGTCCAACCTGGTGAGTACAGCTTCGATCACTTCATCACCCTGGCGATTTGTAAAGTAGGATACTAACCATAGGCTTCAAAATGGATATGTGATAGCATCCATTGGCTTCAACACCCTTACTATGGAATCTGAGCGATACGTGTGTGTGCGTGAAGAAGTCAATGGTGCTAAACAGTGAGCAGAGATACAGAGAATGATACTTCTGGCTCATCTCACTCACGTCACTTTTGATTTACACAGGGTTATCATCATCGATCTAGCAGATGCCAATAATGTGATTAGAAGACCCATCAGTGCAGAAAGTGCTATTATGCATCCCGTTCAAAAAATCATCGCTCTTAGAGGTATGTGGATCTGTTTTCAATGTGCCCTAACCGCCCGGTCGATCGACTGATCACGGATTGCTTGTCATCGTATCAGCTCAACGTCAGTTGCAAGTCTTCAATATCGAACTGAAGGCAAAGGTCAAATCGCATGTCATGCATGAAGACGTGACCTTCTGGAAATGGATCAACGATACAACTTTGGGTATCGTCACCGAAACCTCTGTGTATCATTGGCCAGCACTCGATGCTACTACTGCTCCAATAAAAGTCTTTGATCGGAACGCAACATTGGCCGGTCATCAGATCATCAATTACCGTGCATCTTCTGACGAAAAATGGCTGGTACTGATCGGAATCAGTGGTAATCCGAGCAATCCAGCTGCATTCAAAGTTAAAGGAAGTATGCAGCTCTATAACAAAGATCGTGGAGTGAGTCAATCGATCGAAGGTCATGCGGCTTGTTTCGCCGATCTTCGATTAGATGGTGCTGCGATGGATAGCAAACTATTTGCTTTTGCTGTCCGAACAGCAGCAGGGGCCAAGGCAAGTCTTTCTTAACTCCTTTACCTCTATCCTGATCAACCTTCGACGATTCTGACTGTCTTTTTCCGGAATTATAGCTGCACATTGTTGAGATTGACCACCAAGCTGGTCAGCCTGTTTTCGCCAAAAAGGCCGTCGATGTCTTCTTCCCTGCCGAGGCTCCGAATGACTTCCCGGTGGCCATGCAGCTCTCAAAACGCCACAAGATACTCTATATGGCCACCAAATACGGATTCCTTCATCTTTACGACCTTGAAACCGCTGCATGTTTGTACATGAACCGAATATCTGGTGAAACTATCTTTGTCACAGCCGAGCATGAGTCTAGTTCGGGTATCGTTGGTGTCAATCGAAAAGGGCAGGTCATCTCGGTCACCGTCGATGAAGAGACCATTGTTCCTTTCATCCTTCAAACTCTCAATAACCCAGAGCTGGCCATCAAGCTAGCATCCAGAGCCGATCTACCCGGAGCCGATGATATCTACATCCAACAGTTCCAACAACTCTTCTCTACTGGGCAGTTCTCAGAAGCGGCCAAAATTGCAGCCAACTCTCCTCGCGGAATTCTCAGAACACCACAAACCATCGATCAGTTCAAAGCGGTACCTGTTCAGCCTGGTCAATTGAGTCCTATTCTTCAATACTTTGGTATCTTACTAGAGAGAGGAAGATTAAACAAGTACGAAAGTTTGGAACTCGCTAGACCAGTATTGGTACAAGGCCGCAAACAACTTCTTGAAAAGTGGCTCAAGGAAGACAAGCTGGATTGTGGAGAGGAGTTGGGTGATATAGTCCGAGCACATGATATGAACCTTGCTCTCAGTGTATATTTAAGAGCTAACGTGCCGAATAAAGTACGTCACTCAAGTCACCGTGGCTGATGATCCTGAAATGCGTCGTCTCACAAACCCGTCTCTTTTCAGGTGTGTGCGTGTTTCGCCGAAACCGGCCAATTCAACAAGATCGTCGTTTACGCCAAAAGAGTCGGATTCCAACCCGATTATGCTTCATTATTACAGCATATTACTCGTCTCAGTCCAGAGCAAGGATCAGAATTTGCTACTTCGCTCATTAATGATGAGACTGGTCCCTTGGTCGATGTGGAACGGGTGGTAGACATCTTCATGGGTCAAAATATGTTACAACCAGCAACCAGCTTTTTGTTGGATGCCTTGAAAGAGAACAAACCTGAACAAGGTCATTTACAAACTAGATTGCTCGAGATGAACCTATTAAACGCACCTCAAGTCGCCGATGCCATACTTGGTAATGAGATGTTCAGCCACTACGATCGTCCCAGCATTGCCAACTTGTGTGAAAAGGCTGGACTATTACAACGGGTAAGATGATTCCCATGACACTTTGTCCGTCAAGTGTTACACTGATACATTTTCTTTTAAAGGCATTGGAGCACTACGAAGATATTGGGGATATCAAACGAGTATTGGTGCACACAAATCTCTTGAACGCAGACTGGCTGGTCAATTACTTTGGCAAATTGACAGTCGATCAGACTGTTGATTGTTTCAACGAGATGTTAAAGGTTAATATTCGACAGAACCTGCAGATCGTGGTACAGGCAGCTACCAAATACTCTGATTTAGTTGGACCGGTCCGCTTGATCGAGATGTTCGAATCCTATAAGACTTTCGAGGGTCTATACTATTATCTCGGCTCCATCGTGAACCTCAGTACCGACCCCGAGGTCCATTTCAAGTATATCCAGGCTGCTACGAGAACTGGTCAGATCCGAGAAGTGGAAAGAATCTGCCGAGAATCAAACTACTACCAACCTGAAAAAGTGAAGAACTTCTTAAAGGAAGCGAAACTCGCCGATCAACTTCCTTTGATCATCGTTTGCGATCGTTATGATTTTGTGCACGATCTGGTGCTGTACCTTTACCAAAACGGTCTTACCAATTTTATCGAAGTTTATGTTCAAAAAGTCAACTCCCAAAGGGCTCCTCAAGTTGTGGGTGGCTTACTAGATGTCGACGCCGACGAAATGATGATTAAAAATTTATTGGCATCAGTCAACGGACCGATTCCTGTCGATGAGCTAGTGGAAGAGGTTGAAAAAAGAAACCGCTTGAAGCTGATTTTACCATGGCTTGAATCTAGAATTGCCATGGGTCAACAAGATGCTGCAATTTACAATGCCATGGCGAAGATCTTGATTGATAGTAACAACAACCCCGAAGCTTTCCTCAAAGAGAACAATATCTATGATCCTTTGGTTGTCGGGAAGTACTGTGAAAAACGGGATCCAACATTAGCGTATATCGCATATGCCAAGGGATTCTGTGACGAGGACTTGATTCGCCTCACTAACGAAAACTCCATGTTCAAGCATCAAGCCCGATACTTGGTCAAACGACGCGAATTAGATTTATGGGCACAAGTTCTTCAACCTGATAACATGTATAAGCGTCAGTTAGTAGATCAAGTGGTCTCTACTGCTGTACCCGATAGCCAAAATCCTGAAGACGTTTCAGTGACTGTTAAGGCATTTTTGGCTGCCGATTTACCTATTGAATTGATCGAACTTCTGGAGAAGATTGTTCTCGAACCCACAGCGTTCAGTGATAATGCAAACCTGAAAAAACTGTTGATTTTGACAGCGATTCGATCTGAGAAAGGAAAAGTCATGACTTACATAGATAAATTGGACGGTTATGATGTGCAAGAGATTGCTGGAATTGCTATTGAAGCCGGTTTACATGAAGAAGCCTTTACCGTCTATCGCAAACACGAAGCACATCTTGATGCGATGAACGTTTTGGTTGAGTATATTGTCAGCATCGATCGAGCCTCACAATACGCCACTAAAGTCGACCAGCCTGTCGTATGGAGTCGATTGGGTAAAGCTCAATTAGACGGTCTACGTATCAAGGATGCCATTGATTCCTACATCAAAGCTGACGATCCAACTAACTACATGGAGGTCATCGAAACCGCCAACCGAGCTGGAAAACACGATGACGTGGTTCGATACCTTCAAATGGCCAGAAAAACACTCCGGGAGCCCAAGATTGATACAGAGCTTTGTGTGGCTTACGCTAAAACAGATCGTCTTCACGATATGGAAGAGTTCCTTGCAATGACTAACGTTGCTGATCAACTCACTGCCGGTGAACAGGTCTTTGAAGCCGGCTTGTATGATGCTGCTCGTCTATTGTTTTCAGCTATCTCCAATTGGGCTAGATTGGCTACGACTTTGATTTACTTAGGCGAAACACAAGCAGCTGTGGATTGTGCCAGAAAAGCAGGCAACACTCAAGTATGGAAACAGGTCAACTCTGCCTGTATTGACAAGAATGAGTTCCGACTCGCTCAAGTTTGTGGTTTGAATCTTATCATTCATGCCGAGGAATTACACGCACTCGTTAAATTATATGAGCAGAGAGGATATTTTGAAGAATTGATTTTGCTTCTTGAAGCTGGTTTGGTAAGAGATGTTTTCGGTTGATTTGATCTTATCAAAGCTTTGAAACTGAAATGACCTATGGTTCTGGTCTCTTTACAGGGTTTGGAACGCGCCCATATGGGAATGTTCACCGAGCTCTCAATTCTTTATGCCAAGTATAAGCCAGCCCGACTGATGGAGCACCTGAAATTATTTTGGTCAAGAATCAATATCCCCAAGGTCATTCGAGCCACTGAACAAGCTCATCTTTGGTCAGAGTTGGTATTCCTCTACGTTCATTATGACGAGTTTGATAATGCAGTACTTGCGATGATGGAGCGATCTGCAGATGCATGGGACCATAGCCAATTCAAAGAGGTCATTGTCAAAGGTTAGATGACCGTTCACTCTTACTAGCGGATTGAGAAGCTAAATCGACCTTTTTTCCGCCCTTCCATTTGTAGTTGCCAACGTTGAGCTGTATTACAAGTCATTATCGTTTTACTTACAAGAACAGCCAACTTTGTTAACTGATTTATTGACAGTGCTGGTCCCACGAATCGATCACACTCGAGTAGTAAAGATGTTCCAAAAGACTGACAATCTGCCGCTGATCAAGCCATACCTCATTGCTGTCCAACATCTGGATCTACCTGCCATCAACGAGGCGTATCACGAGTTGTTAATAGAAGAAGAGGATTACGCCACCCTTCGTGACTCGTTATCGAATCATGAAAACTTTGATCAAGTCAGCTTAGCTAGAAGATTAGAGACACATGAGTTATTAGAATTCCGAAGATTAGCTGCCCTCTTGTATGCCAAGAATCGAAAGTTTGAGGAATCGATTGCACTTAGTAAAGAAGATAAATTATTCAAAGATGCTATGATCACTGCTGCTACATCTGCTTCATCTGAGATTGTAGAAGAATTAGTGGAATATTTTGTGAAGATTGGTAATAAAGAATGTTTTGCTGCTTGTCTTTTCATTTGTTATGATTTTATTCGGGCTGATGTGGTTGAAGATCTTCAATGGCGACAGTAAGTCTTGACTCTCGATCAAAAAAAAACCTGATGATCTGTAGCTGATCATGGAACTGATTATCGATTGTAGTGCTTTGAACGATTATGTGATGCCTTATCGATTACAAAAATCGAGGGATCAGAGTAACCGAATTGAACAACTCGAACGTCAAGTGAAAGAGTTATCGGTCAAGTCAGCCAAAGCGTCAGAAGATGACGGTATGTAGGATTTCCCTCAGAATACCTAGCTTTTCACGTTCTTAGCAGGATACATTTGGTTTGCCTGTAGAATCAAAACCGATCATCGGACCTGGCTTTGGAGGTCGATTGATGTTGACCGCTGGACCATCGAATGGGATGATGGGACCTCAACACACTGGATACGCTGGTCAAGCAACTGGCTCAGGTATGATGGGACCTCAATTCACAGGAATGCCAGGGATGATGGGATTTTAAACGGATGATGAATCGTTCTTGAACTCTCAAGTTAAGATGAAGAGTTGAATGAGTAAAAGAAACCTAACGAACGGAGCGGCAAGTAGATCGATAGTGAATCTGTTTACTTTAACGTAACTACGACGTACGGACACGCTTGGTTCCAATTGACGAGTGAGGCATTTGATAAATTATTTTTTTTTGATCATGATCATGTGTTTCCAAAAGCAAGAAGAAAAAAAAGAAAAAAAAAGTGTGATGCAGTGAATTGGTTTTGGTTTTGTTTTATGATGTGCAATTGGGTTGAAAAAGTGGATTTGATTTTTTTATTAGATTTTTTTTGAAGTTTGTTTGTAATTTGAATTTTGTTTTTTTTTCAATTTCTGATTTTACAGTAGATTGATTTAAAATAAAATAAAAAGAAATTGAAACTCAACTTGATCAGATTTGATGTTTAAAATGAAGAAGATGATGAGTTGAGTTGATTTGATTGAAGTTAATGAGATTAGAAATTGAGAAAGTAAGTAATTCAAGATTGGAGATTGAGATCATTCCTGATGAAGAATTGGTCTTTGTTCTTCAGCATTTGAAGTTAAATAGACTTGGACTTAATTCTATCCAATCTGAGAGTCTAAGTTTAAAAAAGCCCAAAAGCTGACTCATCAAAACTCAATTTAGTTTACCAGACTCTGATCAGTTTGTATCTCATTTTAACCATATCCACTTCAGATTCTCATTAGAACTCTCAATCAATCATCCTTCATTCATTCATTCATTCATAGACGTCAAAATCAAAATGTCTCAACATGAACGTCGTCGAATAGAGGATTCTTTGGAACTCGATCGGATGGATGATGACTTATTTAGGTCTAAGATGGTCAATCATCTTCTCATCACATCATCTTCAACACAGACCATATTGATAGGTTACATTTGAATCAATAGTTATGGAAACCAGCAGCAGGTCGTGGAGCATTTGGTGGAAATATCATTGCTCAAGCTGCACATGCGGCCACTCAAACTGTTGGACCTGAATTCCATCTTCATTCTCTTCATGCAAGTCATTTTTCATAACCTATTGAAGAGTTCCTAAGATCCGATCCACTTATTTATTCGTCATCATTCTGATCTCAAAACGAAAAAAAAACTACAAGCAGTGCTACTTTATTGGGTTTGGAAATGTTGATATACCTAGTGGGATCATTTATCACGTTGATCGATTAAGGAATGGAAAATCATATTCAACAAGATCCGTTCGAGCCATTCAACAATCCAATTGTATCTTTACTCTCTTAGCATCATTTCATAAACCCGAATTAAATCAAATCAAGTTTCAATCTGATTTAAATTTAAGTTTATATCCTAAACCAGAAGAATGTATGTCAATTGAAGAAAAGTTAAGATGGTTTTTAAATGAAAATTCAAAATCCATGAAACCTAAGATACAAGAATACCTTTCGAGAGAGATTGAAGAGAATATGTTAAATGCGATTGAATTTAGAAGTGTGAAAGTTGAAAATGGTAGTATTTCGGGTGATCATGAATCTACGTGAGTACCATAGATCAATCGATAAGAAAAAAGACCTTTGAGTGAAGTTGTGGATGTAACTAATCAGTCTTGTATATAACCCTTAGACATGCATATTGGATTAGATCACGAGTTCCAATTAGACCTGACCCGGCTTACCAAAAGTTGGTATTAGCCTATGCATCTGAGTCAGTCTCACCATAAACTTCGATCTTACTCCCCCGAAGCGCTTTTTTCGACTTGCATACTGGGACACACGTGATAGTCTCATCAGATCATGTCCATGAACTAATAAGCGTATCACTCTAGTTTTCGATTCATTGGTAGCGTAAGCAAAGCCTTGGGACTTAATGCACGTGGATCGAATAGGTTAGCTATGATGGCCTCATTAGATCATTCAATGTTCTTCTACGATCAGTACGTCATTCTCTATCTTCTTTCTTTACATCGATGGGATGAATTCTAAGTCATTGATAATAGTGAAGTAGATGTGAGTCAATGGATGTTATATCATATGGAAGTAGCTGCAGCTAGCTTTGGTAGAGGTTTAGTGATTGGTCGAATTTATAATCGAGAAGGAAAATTATTGGTGGTTTGTGTAAGTTTAAGTTGGATGAGTTTGTTTCCTCATCATCAAATTAAAGAAAGAAAAAAAAACCATTCGGATTTTTTGTCTTCATCATTTTCTGTTGTTTTTTTTTGCTTTTTGGTTAATCATTGATTTTGTGATTTGATTTTTAGACACAAGAAGGAGTAGTTAGAGCTGAAATTCGTGAAAAAGGAAAAGAAAAACTTTAAAAGAAAAAAAAATCGATTTCTTTATATAAAAAAAAACCTCAATTTTATAATTCAATCGAATTCAAATTTGATTTCTATAAGGTTCATTCATCAATCTCTTTGAATTGATTCAAATCTTTTATATATATATGTATTCCTGATGTTTTTTTCATATAGATCTTCTTAAAGATAAAAATAAAAGATCATCAAGACTTGTTTACAGATTTCTTTTTAAAGGTTTGTTAAGTTCATCATGGGAACTTTCTATAGGTTTTAGATTGTCTTGTAAGATATAAGTTAAATTCTTAATGTTCTCAAACTTTTGTAATATGAAGATTTAAAACTAACTTCTTGATACTCATAATGTTTTGTGATGATCTTCTAGAGGGTAGGTAAGGGGGTCCCCAAAGCCCAGGCCTCACCAAGTCTGGCTTTCAGTATAGCACAGCATAGCAAGGCTACCCTCTGCACTATCATTTTTGACCCAAAAAAAAACCTTTGGTCTTACGCTTTTTACTACCAGACAGCCCATCAGTACTGTCAGACTAATTTTTTGTTTCTACACACAATCAACTTTGGTTTGTGTCCAAATTTCTTCTCTACCCTTCTTTACAAGCTTTTTGTTAACTGTTTTCTTTTCTGACCTTTTCTTCAAAACCAAGATCTTTTTTTTCGTTTATAAATCAACCTTTCAGTACAGTTAACAGATAGTACCATGAGCATGACCTTGGTATTTGAGATGAAATGCCAAGATTGTTGTTATTTGTGTCTTATTGATCACATTTTCTAATTTTTTTTGCACCTCTTGTGTCATTGTGTCCTTGGCCAAAAAGGTTTTGCCGTGCACTACCTTTTTCCAAAAACTTGTTCCCACTCCCTGAAAATTTATCTCAGGCTGATGTTAGAGTCTTCATTGGATTGATCAAAGACAAAAGGGACTGAAGAGCCTCACTTAATCAAGTGTCCTTGTGTAAGGGTTTTAAATAGCAAGCAATGCTCACCTTGAGTTAAGTCAGCTCAAGAGCTACGAGCTGAATTGTAATCTTAAGCCCTAGCTTTGAATACCAAAAAGATTACAACTGACTCTATCATAACAGTATTCATTCTACAAACATCTTCAGCTAGATGGGCAGAATGAGAGAAAGGAAAGAATAAACCAAACGTACTACTTACAAAATTTAACTTGACTCAATTGACCGATTATTTGATGAAGAAGTGTGTCTTCAGTTGTTGAAATCTTTGAAAGTCACTCGGTCTTGAGGAATCTCACTAATGGTAAAAAGTAGTGTCTTGCTTAATCCAAATGAGGAATTGTAAGTTTGTCACTTTTAATCAAAAGGTTACAATCAAGATCAATCAAAACAAACTTTTGACAATTGAAGGTAGTGATCAAAAAATCATTTGATCCTACTTTTCATTACAGGTGAATGTGGATGATTGATGTTGGTGCAAATGCTGTTTTTCCAAGGAGACACGATGTGAGACTCTATAAATAGGTAGGTACCACATTTGACAAGTTGTAACAGTCACCCTCTGAAGGGACTTGATCAATTTCAAGGCTAGCATAGAGTAAAGTATTCCATTGAAAGGAAAGTCATCATATGCATAAGTTTATAGATCATGAAACGTTGAGGTCATTATAAGCTGGATAAACCTTATCATGATGAATTATGTGTGGGAAAGATCCTGATGTTGCAACAATCTTGAATGCAGAAATCCTCATCAGAAAAGTGGAAAATTGTGAGAGTAAACAAGGCAAATCGTACATCTGAAGGGAAGCTCATAATTCAAGCTACTATGGAGCACCAATGTGTAAACGAGTGACTCTGAGAAGTTTATTGCAATAAGGTCCATGAGATGAAACACAAGAAGAGCAAGAACAAAGAACAACATCAAAGAGTGTTGAAGATGAGACAAAAGGGATCAATAGAGTAAAAGTAAAAAGCTTCATCACAAGAGTAGGGAATAATCACAAAAAAAAACAAAAAAACATGGATCTGAGACAATATTCTAGGGGCAAGTCAAATTGGATAGACATTTGTAGTTGTGAACCCAAACTTCAGACCTAACTTCAGACCTCAGAGAAGACCACCACCCAAGAGTCCACCAACACCAAGACCAACATTGTGTAGAAGACTTCCAAGACCATTGGTGACTGGTTGAAGGAGCGAGACGAGGGGGTTTATGACCTGGCCAAGGAGTCCAACGTGTCCAAAAAGGAAGGAGGGATTAATACCTCCCAAACCACCAAGACCTCCAGCACCGCCAACAACTCCAGCACCTCCAATGGCTCCAGCACCTCCAATGACTCCAGCACCGCCAATGGCTCCAACACCTCCGAAGCCTCCAGCACCTCCAAGCACGCCAGCACCTCCGATGGCCCCAGCACCAAAGCCACCAACGCCCGCAAAGCCTCCTTGGACACCAGCAATGGCACCGATTCCTCCGACAGCTCCAACATTTCCAAATCCAGCAAATCCTGGAATACCTCCGTTGAAGACCATACCACAGTTTTGGAACAAGCCCATGTTAAATTGTCCGGCGAAGACTTGTTGAATGGGGATATTCATACTCATTCCAATCGCGATGATCCCTTGGAAAAAGATGGATAAACTTTGAAATTGTGCTGATTGAAGAGATCAATTAATTTATCATCCGAATAAGTTATCAAACCCCAATGTTGACTTACTTGCGAAAAGAGCGATTTGACCGGGGAAATTGGGTCCAGATGATTTGGACAAGGCTTTGAACTTGAAGTACGACTTGAGTGATGGTTTGAAGGAACTTAAAATCCGAGTTTTCCATCATCATTATTTTTCAAGTTCACAGTATGATGATCATCGCAAAAAAAACTTACAACAGGTCCCATTGCGGCTGTGCAGAAGGCACCACATCCACTTTGGAAAGGAGCCATCAAAGTGGCCATACTGACAACCATCATGCTGAACTGGGTTTGAACGAGCTGAAAGGCTGCACCCTGCCATAAACCAATAGTACTGGCACAGGCGGTACCAAATGCAGCAAAGTTTGCAATCCCTGCTCCGTTGTTGAAGATCATAGGTTGTTGGAACCCGAGGCCTGGGTTCAAGGGAACTCCAAAAGCACCACAGCCAACGGCACACTGCATCTTCACAGATTTTTGACGAATACTGTAAAGCAGCAATGATGATCAGAACGGATACTCAACTTACCATAAATTTCAAACTTACCCCGCCTCCTGTTCCGAGGGACTACGGGTAGCTAAGCGAGCAACAGTGTCGGCACTCGCCCTAAAAAAAACAAAATCAGCAAGAGGGACCACAAGACAAGAATGCCTTATTGAGCTTACATGTGAGACGAAGCTGAAACAACAGCTGGAAGGAGTGAAAGATGGTGAATCAAAAGTCAATATGGAGAATGTTCAAGTAGACGGAGAGAGCGAGACGCACAAGCAAGCACGAGGCTGGAAATAAGCGTGGATAGATGCATCTTCGATTAGTCTTAAAGAACGTAAGGTAAAGGATTGTAAAACTTCCTAAAAGCAAAATGAGAATTGTTGTTAGAATCATGAGCAGAGTGTAGAGACAATAGAAAAAGAAGATTTACTATAGATCTATGTAGAATTGAGATTTATATACTTGAAAAGAACTTTTAATCAAAACAGAAAATGATGTGGAAAGCTGATGGGAAGAAGGTAAAGTGGAATGAAGCTGGTGAATTTATAGTGAACTTGCTACAGCCAGAAGACCTCATCAAGTCTGCTGCTGAAGCTCCGAGTCTCCTGAAGCACGTACGCAGAGGTTCCAATTTCAAATGAACATCAATTGTTTTATGTATCTACCCTGATTTCATAATTGCAAAGAGCTTGACAAAATTCAAATTGACTCCCAATCGTTGTCAAGCTTTATGAAATGGACACGCAGTACGTCTTTCCTCCAACAATTCCATCTCTGCAATCGGTCAAGCGCTGTTCGACTGTCACAGGAATGCGAATTGAAATCAAAACACGCGAAGTTTTCCTATCGGGGCCAAACTTTTTCGGATGTCAAGACAAAACTCAAGTTGAACTCTGACTGCATGATGGCAGGCTAACATACTAGTTTGGCATCAATTAGGCGAGCCGAGCGGTGAGCTTGCTGTCCACAGAGAAGGACGTTGCAACAAAGAGGACGTCAAAGGCCAAGGGTGACATGGGCACAGGGCAGATGATAAAAACCTTATAATCCGCAAGGGACTGAAGCAAGACATAAAATATCTCAGTGCAAGGATGAAGTATGAACCCTGTGAAGAAGGGTAGGCATGGGTTTTAAAGCGTAAAGATGATTCAATTAAGACTGTCATAGCATAAGGTCTACTGTTTCTCCTCAGCCTGATGTTCAACAGCAATGATGGCAGCCCGTTTTTCCTCAACCCTTGCAGTTCGACGTGCACGAGCGAGCTTGTTCTTGTTTCGGCGAACCTCCATCTGCTCAGCCAATTGTTTCTCACGGGTCTTTTCAGCCTTGGCCTGTGGAGAGTGAGTCATAGCTGTAAGTGAACTGCTGAGAAGGGTCGGAGTGCTTGACTGAGATGAGAAACGTACCTTGTGAATGTAGTCCATAAGCACACGCTTGTTTTTGAAAGTGTTACCTTTTGCTTTCATGTAAAGAGCATGGTACCTAAAATAGTGGAAATTCGTAGGGATCAGCACAAGAATGCGATCACACAGATCAAGCGGGACTCACAAGTGCTTGTCAATTTTGCCGGCCTCACGGTATTTTCGTAATAATCGTCGGAGGACTCGTTGCCGACGCATCCAGAGAATCTTGGTGGGCATACGGGCATCGGCGGTACCTTTTCTTTTACCGGGACCAGTGTGACGACCCTTTGCCTTAGCAGCGTGCATCTCACGGGTCCGAGATCGAGAGTGAAGAACATTTTGACGTTTGACAATCAATCCATCTTTGTGGAGTTTTCGAATCGTTTGACGAGAGTTGGCAGTGGCGATCTCGGCAAGTTGAGTAGGGTCGAAATGAATCTAAGATCATGAAATCATGTTGGATAGGTCCGAAAGTTGGAAAATTGAAAGAAACGTGTCAGAACTATCCAGTCGATGGCGCGAGTGAGACGTTGCAGAATGACCGGAGAAAGAACAACGCATGGAGAGACGGCAAGACCTTGTTCTTTCCAACTCCAAGAACCGATGCGGCAAGCCGCTTTTGAGAGCGAAGGTTAGATGCGGCGGCCATCGAGAATGGAGTCTTGAGCTATTTGCAAGTAGGAAAGGAACGAAGGATCTGGTAAGGTTGTTGAAGTTGAATTGAGAATGTAACAGAGAGAGAGGCTTGAAGGGACAGTATCACTCTTACTCACGGGGTGGAACCAACAGTCAGGGTACGATTTACAGTATCAGGATATCGATCAATCCATCAATCGGTTGAATTGAAGCAAGTTAGGTTTAAATCAATGATAGCCACCGACCGAGACTACTCACAAACAGCTTCCGAGACCTACCTAGGGCTACTCTCACTTGGGCTCACTGGTGAATTCTATCGCTTGCTGAGTTTACTCAACCTGTGAACGTTGGCTGAAACTAACCTCAAGAAGAGAACTTCCCAAATCTATCAAAGGTCATCATACTTTATCAGAACAAGATAAGATGGTCAGTCATTCCTCACTACCTCCCTATTCCTCTCTATCCAACACAGCTCTTCCTGGCTTTCGTTGCCGTTCGGATATCATCCTCAAAACTTCATTCATCAACTTGATCGACCCGCTTGGATGGTACACCGATCAACACCACAGCGCACTTTCGCCACCCATCATCCGCCTACACCGATCTAGCTCTCACTCATAATCCATTCTCGTTGTGGAAGCCGTGAAAACCCAAGGAATTCTCAAATTGACTATCATCGCCGTCCTATTTAATCACAGTCTTTAGTTGTTCCCGAGGCTCACCAACAGTTCCAACACATTCTTCGTCTCCTCAACACCAACGTTGATGGCCGAGTGAGTAGACTTTCCTGAGACTTCCATAGCCTTGATATTCGTCCTGACTCTGTCTTCTCCTAGATCAAAATTATGTTCGCTTTGACCCAGATTCGAGGTGTTGGGCGTCGACTGGCAAACGTGGCCTGCAAAAAGGCTGATGTAGATCTCAACAAGCGGTAGGACCATACCCTTCAAACTCCAGGTCCTCTATCTCACTCACGTTTCAACACTTCTTATAGGGCTGGTGAACTTAACCCTGATGAACTGGAACGGATTGTCACCATCATTCAAAACCCTGCTCAATTCAAGATCCCTAACTGGTTCCTCAACAGACAGCGTGACATTGTTGATGGCAAATCCTTCCAGGTTCTCTCTAACGGTCTCGACAGCAAGATGCGAGAAGATTTGGAAAGGCTCAAAAAGATTCGTGCTCACAGAGGTCTTCGACACTACTGGGGTTTACGAGTCAGAGGTCAACATACGAAGACAACTGGTCGTCGGGGAAAGACCGTGGGTGGTACGTATGTTTCTTTTCTTCAAGTGGAGCGTGTGTTGATTTGGTTGAATTTCAATAGTGTCGAAGAAGCGTGGTTAGAGTGGATATCGAGAATGATGCTAGCAACTTGTATAGTCTTGCTTTGGCTTGGCTGACTAGAGTGAATGGTGAAAGCGTGGATCTAATGATTTTAAAAAATATTGCTCAAGTCATATGCGCCTTTTTACTCAACCTGATTTATGCCCTTCTCTCTGCGCCCTATGTTCGTGTAGTATTTGCTTCAGTCGTCTCATCAACATTTGCCATCCATGGCCAACAGTCAATGCTGTTTAGTTTTACCGAGATACCTTACCTGTCGCATCCCAACAAGCATCTCCCAAATACCTTGCCTCTTGCCTTCGTTGCTAGTGCCTTTCAAGGCCGCATAATCACCACCTGTCACTAGCCAAACAAACCCAGCAAATCGTGATTGCTCTACACATGAATCTTGGCATGTTTGGTCCTGCCTGCCTGCCCATTAGTCACTCAATATGAGCATAGTTGGTCTGACAAGATGAATGGAGATTCCACCACCAAAGCCTCTGCTCTTGCCGCTCATCAGCAACTCCCAAAACTATTGAGTATCCCAACACCCTTTTGGGAATTCCACAGATTGTCTAGAAAATGCTCTCACTGGGGGGAGAATTCTGTCACTTGAGCCGGGTGCGGCATGTGTTACTCAGAGTCACGGAGTGCACCCTTGGCCGCAGTCACGCCGCAGTCACTGCGGATGCGTTAGCACTCCATGACTCTGAGTAACTCGGTGCGCACTCTGGCTCGAGTGACAGAATTCTCCTCCCGGTGTCTGATTGTGATATCTGAGCCCCATGAGATATGGAAGGGCTTGGTGACTGGTATCCCCTGGGGATCTGCAGGCTGAGTCAACTTTATTGTCATGTATGTAGTGGCAAGCAATTTCTCAAAGACCTCGCCACATCTCATCTTCCATCATACCAAAATCAGGGTTTGAGGAGACTTCAAAGAATTCAGAGAAGAATTTAATCAAAATGATTTGAAGGAAGTTAACACTGATGTTAAGCTGATTAATCCAAGAGGCTCAAGTTTTTTTTTGAAAAGTTTTAATAAGTATCAAAGCTCTTTTATCATATTCAAGATTGAGAGGAATGTTGAAGCAAAAAAAATCTCACAGTCTTAAAGGTAGACATCAACAACCCAACAAAGATGATACTGAACCTCATGATTCCAAAGAGATTTTTTTATGAGACATTGAGGAAAAAATGTCTTACTTCATCTATAGTAAGAGAGGAACAGTTTCATCTGGTCTACCAAATCCATTTCAAGGAATTCAGAGGGAAAAGAGTCATGAATGTCAGGCAGATTGTGTGCATAATCAAATTCTGGATTACAATCTGCTGACTGAGAACTTATCAGGGAACCCCTCAAGGCTTCTCTGAACACACAAATCAAGTCTTTCAGACTCTACCATACTTTGGGTATAATCAACTGGCCCATAGATGGTGATTAGAAGTGTACAACATCTTGGCATATTCACACTACAATAACCTGTGATAATCCAATGAGATACGCAATCAAGCTCAAGGAAAGGCCTGAATATAGGTAAGTATCTACAAATTCATTTGTTCTACATTCAAAGATATGAAGTCTACCTTGTGGTGGTGATGGCTTGGATCAAGCTGGCTGCTGTACCAAGTTGCCCGTTGTACCTATTCCGGTCCTTGCGGTCCCGTTTGGCCTGGACGAGACCGGCTCCATCCCCCGAGCTACACATCAAAGGTCCGGGTGATGGAGTGACACAGGAATAAGTTCTGACCTGTTCTGACCCTTTAACTTTGATTGCAACTTAAGATGCTCTGCATTTGAAAATATCGAAATAACACAAGTACCTCAACATTAAATGCGTCCCTCTATCTCTCGTCTGGCCTCATCGGTCACCATCAGTCCAGTTTCAAATACGTCAGTGTCTATATTACCACCATTACTTCTCTATCGACGCCTACTTCGAGCCCACCGAACATCACTTCCACCAGAGATGCGATCTTTAGGTGACCTGTACGTCAAAGACGAATTCAGACGTTGTCGATCAATCGATAATCCGATTCATATCATAGGTTTTCTTGGTCAGTGGAAAATATATTTAGACACTTTGGCATCACAAAGTAATGGAGGAAATTTGGGAGAGAAAGTGGGACGTCAACTTTCAGAAGAAATCTTGGAGAAAGTAAGTTGATATTTTTCTTACCAAGATGATACTTGAATTGAATAGAGACTCATTTCAATGGTTTTTTCCTCTTTTTTTTCTTTAGCTTTCATCAGAGCAAATTGGACAATTGTTTGAGTTGATGAAGGCCACCAAGGAGATTTGGGTTAACCCAGATGAGGAATCATCTCAAAAATAACGGAAACCAGTTCAACCGGTGATAGTGATTCTTTGATATACACCTCAACCATAGTCTTTCTCTCAAATCGTTGGAATCTTTCGTTCAACGTCTTCATCCACATTGTAACAGCGAAATCAAATCCACTGAATGATTCGAAAAACAAACAATGTATCCGCATATTTTGTACCATTATGTCCAAAAAACTCACTTCTCTCATCTTCTATAAAACGTAAACATTCGATCTGTAATGACCAAAGGTATATATACGGTCATCAAACAGCACTTGCCACTTGCCATGCAACAGCTGAGAATTGCAGCATATGTCACCAGCTGGAATGTACGGTGAATACCTGCATGATCTTGGTCCACGTCGGAATTCTCAGCACAATACCCATCGTACTCCTAAATAGCTGTCTGAACATCCCCATACTTGCCGATTATGATTGTAGGCCAAGACTTACATAACATGGCCTTTGGTAAAAATCTGGGGGGAACCTGCCAGGGGGTTTCCTCTCCTAAGACCAAGACCAACAGCCATCCTGGTCCCTTCATGCTCTGGAATCCGAATTGCATTCACAATGGTCAATGACTCCTGTTAGCTCTTGTCAAAGAAGGACATATATCTCAAATTTTCTTCTTGTTCCTCACTCTTACTGATCATCTTTGAAGGGAATTTATTTAGGACTTGCGAGGTCCCAGAACTCTTGGAGAGACAAAAGCATGACGCATGTCACGACGACTCGAGCAGCTACGCGAGCCGAAAAACAGCCAGACGACTCGCCGGCCCCGGATATACTTGAATATCCGCTTGACTTGATCGAGCGGTACATGACCAATTCCATTTTTAGTCTTCAGTCGGACTCTCATTTGATTACACGCGCCTGAAAATATTTAGATTCATATCGAACCAATAAACCCTTTGCATTAACGCGTATTATATCACTTGGATATCTCCTATTAACAAAATGGGTGTGTGAGCTTTTCAAGTTTTTCATATAAGATCCATCAACTCATAAAAACACAACTATTTCACCTAACAGGTATCAAAGGCCTTACAGCCTTGATTAACGATTTGGCTCCTGATGCTATAACTCAATCCGAAATCAAAACGCTGGTGATTCACCGGGTTGAAATCCTTTGGAATCGCAACTCATTTCTCTGACTATATTTGGTCCATGATCTTCTTTGGGTTTAGTTCGGAAGAAAGGTGGCTATCGATGCCAGTATGTCGATTTACCAGGTTCGGTCCTCGTCTGAATAGCTACTTATCACTTCAATCGAGCAATCTGACCTAGGATACGATTTGAACATGTTTTTGATTACCTCAGTTCCTGATTGCCGTTCGGCAACAAGATGGCCAACAGTTGATGAACGAAGCAGGGGAAACGACCTCGTCAGTTAACCAACCCCAATTTACATACATCCTGTCAAACCGGATGTGTCCTCTCAAGAACTACCACTGACTTTCATTAAGGTGTCTAACCCAAGTCACCTGATGGGTTTTTTCTATCGAACGATCCGTATGGCCGAAAATGGAATTAAGCCAGCTTACGTATTCGATGGGAAACCACCTCAGTTGAAATCGGGTGTTCTTGCTAAAAGATTCGAAAAAAGAACTGAAGCGCAAGAAGAGGGCGAAGAAGCTAAGGAGGTTGGAACGACGGAAGACCTCGATAAGCTCACTCGACGAACAGTGAAAGTCACCCGTGAACATAACTGAGGAATGTAGGCGGTTATTAACCTTGATGGGCATTCCTTGGGTAATCTGCTCCGAGTGAAGCAGAAGCTCAATGTGCAGAACTCTGCAAGGGTGGACTGGTTTGCAATAACTAAGAATCTCATAGCGTATGACCTGTGATTGTTGACTGATATAACTGTCACAGGTGTACGGAGCTGGTTCCGAAGATATGGACACTCTGACTTTTGGGACTCCGCTTCTTCTGAGACACTTAACCTTCTCGGAAGCGCGAAAAGTGCCCATCAATACCGTTGACCTGTCCAAAGTGCTGGCAGGATTGGACCTCACGATGGAACGCGTATGTAGCTTTTCTTATGTAGCACGGCTGGTTTGTGTCCCATGTTGATGAGCATGTATATCTTGATAGTTTATCGAGTTTTGTATACTATGTGGCTGCGATTATGTTGATCCACTCAAAGGGAGTGGCAGCCAAGACCGCGTTAAAATTGATCAAGGAACACTGGCTCACTTGGAAGCCGTCGTTGATCATCTGCGGGAGACTGGTAAAAATCCACCACCGGAGGATTGGCCTTGGGCAGAAGCCAAGGAACTCTTTGTTAAACCTGACGTCACTAAGTCTGATGATATCAAATTGGAGTGGAATATGCCCGATGTGGATGGTTTGGTAGAATTTCTGGTAAAGGAAAAAGGATTTGAGTGAGTTGTGCATGAGAATTGTCCATCTCTCTCATAATCGTGTAATATATGGACTAATGAGATTTTTCATATAGCGAGGAGAGGGTGAGGAAAGGCACGAACAAATTAAAGCTTGCAATGACTAAGAAACAACAGGGTCGACTAGATGGATTCTTCAAAGCAGTGCCAAAGCAACCAGGAGGAAACATCCAAAAAGCGAAAAGTAAGATGCGTTTGTAATCGTGTGGATCTTTATGCAAACTTTTCAAATCAACTGACTTGATCTTCATCTTCAGGTTGATGATAAAAAGACTGGAGATAAGAAGAAAGTGACGAAAGAAAAGAAAGCAAAGACTAGCTCTCAGAAATGATACCTAGCATTTTAATTTCAACGCTCGAAGATCAACGACGCTCGTATTGTTTTTTTTGTACCCGAACCTATGTACGTTCGGTAGTAAGATTCCTATGGTGGTTTTCGACTCATCTATCAATTCTAATTCCTGACGGGTTCTGGAATGTCTTGTATTGTATTTATCTCCGATGATCAACATAAGTCAACTTGTTATATATACTTAGGTCGCATTCCTTTCAAGCCTACCGTCAATGGTAACTATCTTATCTTAGCATATGTGGGATAGCAGAAGACGTTTTGAAAAACACACTTGATCTTGACTTCTTTATAAAACATTTACCTTTGTATAACCCTTTGTGGACATATTTCCTTGGTTCACACATTGTATTGGCTTTCCTGTGTCTGGTCAAGAGTGAGTAGTGAACACGTACGAAACTTATGATTGCTTCTTGGTTAAGTGATTTGATGTCAGGGAAGTGTTCAGTGTTTTAAATAAGTTTGGAGTTTATTGCAGGTTGAAACACTTTGGTTGTAAATGAAGTTTTCGGAGCAGTTACGTGATGGTAACGTAATTCACTAAGATATGTGTGCTTTACATACATATGTGTGTATGTATCATGTATCACAGTCTTGAACAGGGCACTTGAGCTTTGACTGATTGAGATTGAGTTTGGTCATCGAAAGGATCAGATCATCAAGTGGTCAAGAGAGTCTGTTGACCTTCAATCTTTCTCTTTGAATACCTACCATCATGGCTGGTATGTTCTTTCTCATTAGTCCCTCTTGACTTCACCTCAATATCCATCAGATTCGACGTGTATCTCTCATCTTTCATCAATCGATCAACATCCTACCTGGTCTCGAACACTGGGTCGTGTTGATTACATACTGGGCTATCAGTCACTTTGCGCTTGTTTTTGATTCAAAGTCCCCAAGGACACAGCCATCCAACGCTCAAAATATCAGATTATTCTGCTTTATCCATATAGCCAATGAGCATGGTGTAGGCTAAGACGTTGAATCGTTTCTTGGCAAACATCTTCTGGGATTCACTACGGCCCGCTTTTTAGGCCGGACAGTGACATATCTGGACATATCTTATAGTTTGATCTTGGACTCACGCCAGATTTGTAATCTTCTGAGATCTGCATGATTGCGTCTCATAGTCACATTTGCTCATTAACTTTCTCGAATTGCATAAAACCGTGTTGGCCGATTCCGGTCTTAGACAAAATTCTACTTGCTGATCTATCTTCGTATCTTTTCATCTCATGTCCACAGCACCTTTGTACACCACTGACTCTGGCCGGCTATGGCATGCCGGTGAGTCGCCATCATCTCTACATCAGGTTCTTGGTTGCAATACTTACAGGGAACCTCTCAAGGTTTGGTGTTGATTTGTGTGGTGGGTCTACCTGCGCGGGGCAAGACACATGTGGCCCGCTCAATTGATCGTTATCTACGATGGCTAGGTGTTAAGAGCCAGGTGTTCTCCCTCGGGGATCATCGCCGTAAATTTTTGGGCGACCCTCATAAACTTCCTCCCGACTATTTCGCCACAGACGGAACCCGGAGTGAGTCGACCGAAAAGTTGAGACAAGAGATCAAGGAAAGTCTGTTACAGGCTGTAGATAACTGGTTTTCAAGTGGTGGACAAGTAGCAATTTATGATGCAAACGTCAGTCTTTAACTCTGAGGAACAATGGCTGTCTGATATCTAGACAGACATACGTTCAACTGATCATTTAATTATATTTAGAATGGTACCAGAGCTGCTCGATCAGAATTGAGGCATCGATTCGAACCAATGGGTGTTCATAGCATGTTTATTGGTAAGTCCACATCCGTGTTTTGGCATGAGAGTCAAAATGTGTGTCCATGACCGCAGATTGAATTGCTTAGTGGGTTGTCCGGGTCTTCTGAGCTAGAAAACGTATGCGATCGAGACGACATAATTGAAAAGAACATCAGAGCTGTCAAGATTTCTTCTCCAGATGTCAGTTCGAAGTATGCCTCATCTCATGGCAAAGATATACTGAACCTTCATGCTCAAAAACTTTCACGAATCATATCCAGTATCAAGGCTGGGATCCAGATGCAGTGCTAGCAGATTATTGGAGCAGAATTCGAGATCATGAGAAAACGTATGAGCCCATTGAGCAGCCAAGCTTTCCCTTTGTGAAAGTGGTCAACATTGGTGAAAAGATAATCGTACGTGATTACGTTAGAAACGAAGCTCTTACAGTCGATGTGATCTGACCAGATCTTGCTATTTTCATCTGTTCTTTTAAAAGGTCAATAAAATATCGGGATATCTGCAGTCTCGAATCGTATTTTATCTTATGCAAATACAGTCAGTCCCAAAAACAACCTTGTTCTAATCATACACATCTTGCTGATTGAGCTGTCTCCGTTGAATGAAATAGCAATCGTTACCGAACCATATGGTTTGCGCGGTCTGGTCCATCCCGTATCGAACACCTTTACAAGGCAGGACTCAGGAGTTATCGCCGCTTGGTGTGGAGTACGCGGATCGGTAAGTCGTCTTTCACGCATACAGCAAGTATCGGTGGCTGAGAGCTGCCTTCTATATAGATTATGCTCGTTCCTACGTCACAAGCGCCGTCAGATGCGTCACGAACTTGAAAATAAGAACAGACTCACTGTTTGGACTAGCACGCGTAGAAGGTGTATACAAACCAGTGGGCCGATGGCAAAAGCTGGATATAAAGTTTTGATGCGATCTCAGATGAATGAGGTATACTTCCATCACCTTACATGCCCAGTCTACGGCGAAATACTGATCCCGTTGATATGTAATTTCAAGATTAACCCGGGTGTGATTGATGGGATGTCAGTTGCTGAAATCAAGCAAAAGTATCCAGAGGAATACGAAAAGTCGTTGAAGGAACCATACGCCCATCGTTACCCGCGAGCCGAGTCATACCACGATTTGTCTGTCCGACTCGAACCCATCATATTTGTGAGCTTCATCTCCATCACCAGTTTGAGCTTTATCTTACTGCTTCCTGACCAATTTTTCAACGGTGTATGATGAGCAGGAAGTTGAACGAGATCGTTCAGACCTTTTCATCATTGGTCATGCCAGCGTGATACGATGTTTGTTTGCGTATCTCAAAGGCTTACCGCGTCAGTTTCTCCTTCCGTTCTATTGGTAGTGGAGAATTGAAATCATCAAGCAACGTTGGAACTCATGTTGAACCATCTGAAATGTTCAGCTCAGGATATTCCATTGATTAAGGTTCGGCGGGGACAACTCATTGAAGTGACACCTACAGCCTATGGTGTTGAAGCTCGAACCCACACGTTCTGGACTCCAGCGGACAACCCAATATTGTACAAATTTGTTAGCGGTGAGTCAAACTTTTGTTTCAATCAATCTGATTACCTTGAGCTTAGTAGCGATTACTGATCATTCCTCCGCGTCATCACTTGATGTGAACCTTAGATGAAGATGCATTTCATCATGCACCAGAGTCAGAGCAAAAAGCGGATGAATTGAACAAGGCCATCGCCCCACTTGCCATTTAACTACTTCCTTTTGTGAGAAAGATGAGGCTCTTTCTCTGAAGCCCAATGCTTACTCTGTGATTTGATGATCGATTGTTCAATGTGAGGCGGAGTACAAGAACCGCATGATTTGAATCAATCACGTTTCTAATTTCAGCATTATACAATCATAAACGAAGTTGTGTGACGCGTTTTTTCTACTGAGTTGCGTGTATTTTGTCCTATGATCTTAAGCAACATGCAACAGTCTGTAGAGTTGTATCACTTTAGAGTTTTCTTTGCAATTTTTGAGTGATGTGTTTTATATGCTTACACTTTTGCTCAGGTACCTATTGTTCATGTTCCACAAACTTTGGGGATACTTATTTGACAGTTTATTCGATGCCTGTGCTGTTAATGACTTAGCCTGCTGAGCTCATTGAGCTTAACAGGACATGTGACATGTATTTCACAGGAAACAAGAGACTATTTTACTGCAGGGCAAGACTGATTGCATTTAATGCGGTTAATGAGTCCAAATACAGAAACAATACAGAAACAATACATTTTCAATCAATTTCCGCTCTAATTGCAATCATTTTTCTCATGGAAAAATAGTTTGTCTTGCGCTATGTTTGTGAGGGATTTATAATCCAAGTTTCACTTTGTGTGCACAGAGTAGTTGAGCTTTGATGAAAATCCATTGTAGGTCTAAACTCTCCTGAGCAAAGAGTATCAGAGAACTACATGTCTTCATTAACTTTCAAACTGAACCTAATTTGATTCAACAAAGAATTGTGATGATTGTATGGGTGGAGATGATACAAGATGAGAAAAAAAAAAGATGAAAAAAAAAGTGAATGAATAGTTTGAATGGTAAAAGGTGGGTTGAGATCAACTCTAAGTTCTGTTTACACTTGAAAGGACTCAAAACCAAGTTGAAGTAAATGAATAAATTTAGATATGATGATGAGACTGATGAGTATTATGGAAATTGAGTTATCAAATGAGAATGATTGAAAACAATTGGTAAGATAGATGATTTGCTGAGGAGTAGGTCATTTTATTCCACAATAACTTTACAACAATATATAGATATATAGAGATTGTATGATTGTGATCATTGAATCATGTGAGAACATCCAAAACAGCGAGTTTGATTTCATTAGAACAAGTAACTGTATGTGGACTATAGAGCCTCAATAGGTACAGCATCATTGTGAAACACCATATGAATCTTGTTTTTTTGTGATGAAAGGTGTCTGAAGGAGTATTGTAAAAAGAAGTGAGCATAAGCAGAATGGGAATAGAGATATTGAAGGTGTTTCTTAGAATCAAATGTCTTAGATGTTCATCTCTTTATGGAATTTGAAACAGTTTGAGACATGAGAGTGAAGGTGTTTTTGAGGGTCTGAACTTAAATATGAAGATGATGAAAGGGTTTAGGGAAAAGTGAAATTATGAGAGTATTTGAAAACTCATTTTTTCATCAAGTGAAGCTCAAAAGACCATGTTTCCTAAATCTTCAAGGTATTTGGTCATCTTTTACATGCAAAATGATGTTGTGGGATAGATTTTTGAGGGTTTGAGTGTAAATATGACGAGGGTGATATAGGAAGGTTACATATAAGACTGGGCCTGAAATTGGATTTTGTCACCAGTTGGTTTTCTGATAATGTGTTGTGCACAAGTTTACCACAACTCGTCCAATCTTGGGTTTATACACCAAGTTGCAAATAAAATCATCCCAACAACCCTGTCTTCATTTTGCAAAGCTGCCAGAGAAATCCAAACTGGGGGTCAAGGATTGCTCCAAGCAGCTGTAATTTGTTTCTGTACAGCTGCTTGAAGCAAACAGATTGAGTATATGAGGTGGACTTGAACCAGTTGAGATTTGTCAAGCCGGCCAAGAGCTCATCCAGCGCTGAATGATAATGGATTTGATGTCTCCCAGTCAGATTACCTAAATCAAATTAATCAAAGACTCAGACTGAGTGCCAGTGTTAAAATTCTAGAGGCGTTGGATTTTTGATACATTTTTCTGAGTGCCTGCTGAGCTGACCACTACGTACTAGTTATGATACCAAATGTCTACGTTGTCGGATCCCGGATTATATCTTCTTTGGAATAATCAACTTTTTGTCACGTGTTTTTTTGCGATCCGTCGTGTATTTTCTCATGTGATTTGAAGCAACATGCAAAAGTTGGTACAAAACTGTAATACTTTCAACTGCTTTGTGGGAATTTGCCCCAGCTTGATTGGCAATCTACCACTTTGGCGCAAGTTTGTCTGAAGCATTTAAAGGTGATGCCTTACAAAGAAGTGTGATCCGAATCGCGATCTGCCCATGGAAGTTAACCTTATTCATGGTTGACCATAACGCCTGGTTAAAACTGCACATGTATATATAGCTGGCCTGAAGGCATCCTACTGTTGTCTACGGCACAATTCTTCATAGGGCATTGCTGTATTATTGTAAGGTCAATGATCGTTGGGGGGGATTTCACATCTATGATGAGGACAAGCGTGGAACAGGTTTGTTTCGGTGATAATGTATTGAAGGATGAATATGGTGCTCCACGAGGTGATCAAAAGTACAGTTTGAAAGATAAACAGAAATCGAAAGAACGCCCGAAAGCGTGAAAGAATGGTTTACAAGAGAGAAACGAAATTGACACTATTGTTGCGTGTGTTTCATGAATTGTCAATATTGCTACGATGACACGTTTCGAATGCGAAATTTATGAGAATAGTCTATACAGTGAATGATTCACTGAAGAGTTTGACTTGGTAAACCGAGCTCAGCAGGAGTGAATTCACGTGCTGGTGGTGAAAGATGAGTGATAGCTGTGTCAAAGACGCTAAATAATCCGTCAACAGGCAGATATCTGGAAAAGTAAACACGATAGGCCAATTACTTGTTTAGTTTCAAATTTCTTTTGGCTTCAGCGATTTGCGTATAGACTCACTGTGCTAGAGCTGAAATAGGCGCGGTTGTGAGACCTTGTTGTGGGGTAGGTATACCCATGACGTTGACAATCACTATTGGCGAAAAAAGAAAAGTGAATGCAAATTAGATGGGCGCAAGAATAGTGTCAGATAGTTAAAAAGAACTGACCGGCCAGAAATGTTACAGAGACGAAGATAGAGCTGTGCATATTGAGTTATGAAGGCGGTGATGATATACTATGTTCTTGAGGGGAGAATGGGAGGTGCAGTCGGTGGCACGTTGATAATTGTGAACAGTGTCATTTTATATCTCATTTCTTAGCATCACTGGAGGCTGTGGTAAATGTTTGTGAGTGGAGGACATGATGTGGATGGCTTGAACCAATCGAGTTGAAAGCCGGTCAAGAGCCAGTCCAAGCGAATTGAATCCTTCCAGTCAGATCACAATGTCATTTGAATGATTGATCACAAATAGGACTGCATTTGTCTGCATTCAAAAATAATCAATGCCCACGACCGAGCCCCACCCTAGGGTTAAAAGTCTGGAGGGAGGTGGAGGCTGTCATCTCCATCGGTTGAGATGTAGGCACAGCATATCATGAAGCTAAGCAACCCACATGTGGGCAATTATCAAGCACCGCTCTAGATGGGACATGTATTACAGGTAGTCACACTCTTTACATCAACCTATCAAATGTCACCATACTCCATCTCTGAGAATACAAAAAAAGAAAAACACCATGAAAGCCAATAGCAATGGAGAAGTAGAAACAAGTCCAAGTCCCATATTAACACAAACCGATCACATTAGCAACAAAAAAATGCCATTCTTATCAAAGAAAATACACTTAACTGGTTTCGTGCTTTTTCGATTCCTGGATCTTCCTCACAGCCTTATTCAAATCATCTTGCACAATGTAGTCCCGATCGTCCCGAATAGCAAACATACCTGCTTCTGTGCAAACGTTCCTCAAATCGGCTCCGTTGAAGCCTTCAGCCAATTTAACAATGGCTTCGTAGTCTACACAAAACCACACAATGTTATTGAAAAGTTGAACAAAATGCAAACATAGCTGTCATGTATACTGACCTATCTCGCCGTGCTTCTGGATGGGTAATGCGTGGATCTTCAAAATCTCCATCCTTGCAACTTCGTTAGGAAGCGGGATTTCTATCTTTCGATCAAGTCTTCCGGGTCTCATCAAAGCAGGATCCTGTGAAATGATCAAAAAAAGTCATTACATCTGTTCCAGTAACGTGTATTGGGTCATGACGCACGAGGGTGTCCGGTCGATTTGTTGCCCTGCACATCTCATTGTCAGACTAGCTACATAAAACAACCACGACATCTGTGTCAATGAACGATGACTCACATAATGATCTTGGTCTTGCCTAGATAATCGAACCCGTCCATCTGATTCAGTAACTGATACAAAACTGAAGGGTTAGTATATGTTGAGACTACACAAGCTCTATAAGACAAACCTCCATCAATGTCCTCTGAATTTCCCTGTCCGCACTAGTACCTTCACTGAACCGCCTTCCCCCGATGGCATCAATTTCATCCATGAAGATGATACAAGGCTCGTGCTCCTTGGCATAACCGAACATCTGGATCAATGTAATTAAGCCATTAGATCATTTCGAGCCATCCGAGGTCCTATGATTTGAAGATGATATTACACACCTCACGGATCAGTCGGGCTGATTCACCAATATACTTATCGACAATAGCTGAGCTGACGACCTTTAGGAAATTTGTTGAAAGAGTATTTGCGACAGCCTTGGCCAATAGTGTCTTTCCGGTTCCAGGGGGACCATATAACAACACACCCTTAGGTGGTTTGATTCCGACCCTCAGAAAGAGTTCAGGATTCATCAAGGGCAATTCAATCACTTCTCGGAGCTCTCGAATCTGATCTGATAGTCCACCGATCCCAGCAAATGAAGCCGTACCCGGATCTTCTGTTGACATGTTGTATACCATTGGGTCCACTTCACGGGGTAAGATCCGCATGATGGTCAATGTAGTCATATCCAGTGATACTCGTACGCCGTTCTTTAGTTTGTCCTTCGGTACAGCAGCTCTACATCCTACTACATATCTCGGACCACTTGAAGCCTTGACAATGACTGAGATCTCCGGAGACAAAACTTGTGAGCTCGAGGTGAGACCAATTTAGATAAGATATGAAATTCTCACATCTTTCCTCGTCTAAAGCTTTAAGTACCTCTCCGATTATTTGACCAACAGATTGTAGTGCTTTGATATCTTCCTCTGATCGATCATACTCCTTTTCCAAGGAACGAAGTGAGAATCGAAGACGCTTAAGAGTCTCAGCGCTTGTCTCGTGATCTTTCAATTTCTAATCAAAAGACAGAAACAGATTAGAAACTCGATCATGATGACTTTGAATCTGAGATGAGATTGATACCGTACCTTGCGATACGCCTCTAGCGCGACATTGCGTCGCTGATCTTCTTCGGAAGACATTTAGGATAGATTGAAAAATCAAGCAGAATATGATTTGATGATAGTTGATGAAGTTATATTATCTTGATGTTTCTTGATTGATAGTTTTGTTGCTGTTGACCGTTGACCGTTCGTAATGATGTGTTGTTGAGTAACTTCGAAAGGATGATGACGTTTGCTTTGTGTAGCATGTAAATTCGAATACCACCGGATGTCAATAACCTGTTACATGTGTACTTTCGATCACAATGACGAATCCGCAGCGGCGAAGCAAATTAAACAGATCTTTCTCCGGCACAATTTATGGGACCTTGTTGAGTTTGCTCCTGTTTGCTCGCAACTCACAACTCTTCGGAGTCTAATGGTATGTGTTCCGTCTTATCAGATGCATATTCCTTGACTTGAAAACCTATAGCAACTCTGACAATCAATGTATGCATAAAGCCCTTTCACTGTTAATGAAATATACAGCTGGAACTGAAAATTTCCATTGAGAGAATATGTCAGACTGGCAAGCAATGTTCAAGTGCATTGATTGTGTGGTCAATGAAAAAAATATTTGGGGAGTCCTGAATTGAAAAATCCTCAACAAAATTGAATCTAAAAAGGTGTCAAACAAAAGCGAGGCTTCATGATAAACAAAACTTTCTTATGGATGAATGACATTTTGGATCCAGAACAGGAGTTTTCTTCAGTACTAGGACTGAGAGCAAAGGATATTGTAATCAAACATCGAAGGATATCGGTTCAGTGAAGTTTCCTTCTAATCCTTTATTTCCTTTCAGTTGCGCGGACCATTTGATACTCAACAAACAACCTGAATTTTCAAATACCCAATAAAATTTCTCCACAAGACCGTTAATTTTGCACAATTTCATGAAGCGTAAAAAATCGTCAATATAAGGAGAGAACAATCTAAGTCCTTCTACATGATATGTTACAAGATGAAAAGGTCGAAAAGAAACCCAAGTGTACAGTTCAGACAAAAACAAAGATTACTTGTTCAACATCTCTTGGAGCCAAATTGATACAAAGGTAAAAAGGTGAAGGAGAGAGATATCTTTGAAAGGATTATTATCACTACATGACGTTGTATATATTTACATTGAAACTCTTTATGCCCTAAATTTATTTTGAATTCACACTGCTAAATGATGAAAGTTGGATAAACGATGGTACTCTAATCGCTTGTCCCGAGAATTGATCTACAGGAACTGATTCTTCCAATTCGAGGGAACCTGTGGGGTTTATCGCCATGAAACTGCGTCCATCCCCTTCAATTGCGTCCCTCGCTGACTGTGTGATATGTCTTTCACGAGGAGCCAATGTTCCAGACTGTTTATCACGAAGAAGGATGGTCACATTGGCTATACCTACCTGGCGTTCATATGTTGACCCTTTAGAGTCTGAGTATGTGAAATTTTGCTCTGTTTGACCAAATCCACCACTAACTCTTCCTGCAGAGCCAAATTGTAGATTTCCTTTCGATGTCTGGTTACTCTTAATCTGAGTAGAAAATCCACCAAACTTTGGCGGCTTTATGGAACGGCTATAGCCTTGACGAAGAATCCCAAACAATCCTTCCTTTTTGGTCTCAAGTGATAGAGCTAGAGGGTAGCTGAATTCTTCGGAAAAGCTTATCTTGGAATTAACTGTTGACTTTGAAAGACCAGCAGAACCCTGATTGACTTGCTGCTCATGCGGTAAAAATTTATCACAACCGTGAATGGAAAGGATTTCAGGATGATTGTTCAAGGTAAACCCTAGTGAGCTGATACGCACCTGACTTCTCCCATTTGGGCCCCACAATTGTGTGTTTTTGTAAGACAAATATTGACTGAAGGTGACTTCTTTCTTTCCAGATCCAGTGATCAAAGTACTAGAGATTGAAAGTTTTCTTTGTGCTCGCACTACCGTACGAATACCCTCTTTACAAATTTCTCCGCCAGTTGAGACCTTCGGTTTGTTTACGTAATTTTCCATCTTTCCAGTAGTACGTACTCCAGATGGATCTTTGATTATTGCAATGTTTCCACTGAGTTGAAAATTGTCATTGATTGTGCGATTAACGCCTTGACCTTCGACGGATAGTGTGAAATTATGGGATTTTCCATCGGTTAGCGTTGGGATGAAGGGTGTTATGTCTATCATATAAGTCGGCTGGTCAAATGCACCATAAGCGGCTATGGGTCTGCATGGACGTGAACGATTAATTTGAAGTCAAAATCTGAACGCGTTTCCTTGGATTAGTATGATCTTACCTCCACCAAGTCAAGATAATTCCACCAGTAAAGAGCACCGGATAAGGATTTGCAACCCCCGCCAGCGTATCGTCACTGTGCGATGATTGACGGAAAACAAGGGTAATGAGTGTCACCTCTCCACCATCAGGAAAACAAACTCTCAATAACGCACATCCACAGTTGCAATTCTCTATATGGTCCCTTGGCGTTCAGGACACTGGCATTGGTAGAATTCGATGTTATGTCTGGGACTGCTTCGTCCAGTACATTTGTATACTGACAATATCACATGGTATTAGAATCTTGAACACACTTTGCTGTAGGAATATAACTCCATCTTACCCAAAACTATAGGGTAGCAGATGTTTCGTGGTTGGAAGAGAAGTGATCAGGATTAATATCATCATGTGTATCTACATCACCGAATTATTATATATAGAGTGTGTAGGTTACCTCTTCTTTTGCCGAACCACTAGCATAGATCTCCACAAACGCAGATACCGTGCTCTGTACTCGTGAGATTTACCGTGCATGAAAAATGTAAGGGAGATGTGCAAAGAGTAGTTTCTGTGTCAGTTGGACTTCACAAACAATCTGTCTTAGCAGCACAGACGCACCTTTGGGATCGTCATGGCCGAGACTGCCGGATTTTCTGTGAACCTGTTCCCACCAGCCTTCGAGATTGGAAGAATCAAATCCGCAGAAGGAGGCGCTAGGAAGTCATCTGTAGGCCGGTAATATGTCGCGGAAAGAGTCACTGCAAACGATCCATCGATTCCGATCGACAAGTCGATAATGTTGGAGAGCTCCATAACCAAATCAGCTTCGGAAGAAAGGAGTGGCATGTATTTAGTGATGTCTTTCAGTCTGCGTATAAGGAGCAAATTAGTCAATTATCCCAGAAGCCATCCAAAAGAAGTGATATCATTGAAGGAGTACTCTTACACAGTCCATATTATACCTCCTGGGGTTGGTTCCGCAGTGGAACTCCTCATAACTTAGCGCCAAAATGAATCCCAAAAATCATCTCAAGTCAATATCACCAGCCTGTAATAATGAAATCGCGAAAAAGGTCTAGGATAATACTGACTCTCTACGTCATTGAGGAAGATGCTCTGTATAGGAAAATAATGTGTAACAATCAATAAATATACGATGGAAAGAGGAAGAATTGAGCTTCACTAACGCTCAGACGATCATATTGGTTTCCTCGAGAAGCTACACGAGTAGAGAATTGTGAAGATTTCCAAAGATATCAGAATAGCAAGTTGGCCAGTTGAAACAGTACGATAGTTTGGAAAATGAGCGCATAGCCTAAGTAGAATGATTATGTAGCGAGGTTTGATTTCAAACTTACTGGTCGTCAAATTTAGAATCACTGATGCCCAACTACCAGGAGCTCCGCAATTCATAGGTGGAGAATAATTTGCCTTGACTGGTGTGCCATAGCTGTTTTTAAACGTCTTTTACAAAAAAAGCATGAAGCCCCAGAACATAAGATATCTTTCTCGCTCATGAACCTACAGAGCTTAATCTCACATATTCTAGAAGGGTGACCTCGCAATACTTTCCGCCGATAGGTATGACAGGTGGCTGTAAACAGAACATATTGCGGTAGGTGAAAGCAAAGTCCAGACCATTCAGTTGGAGTTTTCTAGTATCATCTTCAAAAAAAGTAGAAAACAACCTCTGTACCTGCTGCACTTGGAAATTCACCAGTGGTGATTCCAAATTTTCACTTTCACTGGATGAATTATCCTGCCTTTTCAGAATTGTGGCAGATGAAGGCTGGAATGATCGTGTAGAAGGTGTTGAAGATTGTCCAAGTAATGTTGAATTTTCCTGGCATAAATTTGAACGTAGAAAGAATATACAACATGGCCAAAAGCCAAAGAAGCTTCGTAGCCGCATCGCAAATCGAGAGCTTGAAAAGGGTGGAAAAATCAACTTGTCTATATCTGGCTTCAGGGTAACCAATCGTACTTATATATGTTCGTGCAATTGATGTTCGATCAAACATGTTTTTTTAATTTTATCAATCCATCTTCCTCCGTAACTGATCGTCAAAATTGACTACAAAGGCCAAGACGACTCATTTAGCTCAATATGGCGGTAGCATGACTGTCTGAATGACAGTAACTTCGGCGAAAAGTAACCCCTTTACTGTAAATAGCTATTTAATTGAGCTCCAGCTTCGGGCTCCAGAGTGACCTGGGATTAAAACTCCGAGGAAGGTTGGCGAACAGGATTTGAGGTTGAATTGGAAGCAGATCCAGGAAATGTTTATATTTCGACCAAAAAGATTGCTTAGTGATCGAACTGTCTTGGTAGGCAAGCAGCCGACCAACTTGACGTTCTTCACTGTCACCTTGATTTCGACAGACAGAAAGCTCTGTTCAGTCCCCACAAATGGAAATGTTGATAATGTGGTGTCTGCGCATGGCTCATAGAAGCACGTCTTCACTCATCACGAGGAATCTCACAACTTCAAAATGCGGCCCTCAGAATGCAAGCTGGTTTGGGTACGAAAGACTTTGAACGTGGGGCCTTTTCTAATGTGTACAATAAAAATAACTGTGGACCTTTGAAACATAATGAATTCCGATTTTGATTTAAAGTGATGAGTCATGACTGCTTCATCAAACTCAGACTGACAGTGTTGATCAAAGTTGTCTTGAAGCGTCGAGGTTTTGAAAGTGTCACATAGATGTTCACTCTGTATTACTGTAAATTGTGAAAAGTCAGATGTTGATAATTCAAAATTGTGATTCTCTTGTGAAAGTCACATATATGATAATCAGCTTTACATATCCGGATGATGAATTTGACTGATTTGACATCATCGACATTTCAACATTATCAACATTCATTATTATCGTTCCAATATCTTACTTGTCGAGCTTCTCAGTTCACATTAAGAACTATCACCTCTTCAAGCATCGTATCAGATATCTGAATTCAGAATAGGCCCATGCTCACCATTCAAGGGCTATGATGGACAACCAGTCTGTGGTCGAAAGACAGGTGCCGGAGTCTCAAAGAGGAGATTTGATAGTCTCTAATCGGGCGAGGGGATCAGGACGCGGAAGGGGTAGAGGAAGAGGTCAAGGATTTCCGAATTCGCGAAGCCGGCCTCGGGCTTATAACAGAGGCAACCATTTTTCTGCACGCGGCAGGGTGGCTTCCGATCCATCAGCAAGCGCTCCGTCTCAGTCTACAAACACAAGGCATCAAAACCTAGCCCGTGCTGGTCGTGCTCGAGGCGTGAACCATAGATTTACCACTGGACACCCCCCCAATCCTCCAACAGCTGCTTCAGCTGATCAGCCGCTTGCTTCAAACGAGCCCGAAACATCTCGACTTCTCACTCTGGGTCGAGGCGCAATACAAAATAACAATGCTCGACGTCAAGGCTTTCGCACTCAATTGACTGAGACGGGTCCCTCAGGTTCTGATGGTCCAAATGTTCGGGAAGATGCTTGTGTGCACAACTCCAAGAACCAGCTCACTGGAAGCACTTCACTCTCTTCTCAAGATCTTTCTTTGTCGGCCAGACTTACGCTTGAATTATCGACTTCGGTCTATGAATGCCTGATTTGTTTTTCTACGGTCTCCCGTTTTCAACCCATCTATCACTGCAAAAACTGTTTCGCTATCTTTCACCTTCGCTGTTCTTCCGAATGGGCATCTCGCTCTGTTATGGATACTTCCAACAAGGCTCAAATTCTTCGAGATAGAGACGGAATCGCTTGCTCCGAGGAAACTGCGCGTGGATGTTGGAGATGTCCAGGCTGCCAACACCGTCACATTGGCCAAGAAAGTGTACCGACGACTTATAAATGCTGGTGTGGCAAGGTCGAACATCCCAAGCGCGGTCATCGTAAGCAAGAAGGAGATGGGCGTCCAAAAGCATCTATACCACATGGATGTGGTATGAGCTGCGGCAAATTAATCGCCGAAGGTTGCACTCATCCTTGTGCTCTGGAATGTCATCCCGGCTCGTGTCCACCCTGTCCCGCGGTGATTAAAACTGCCTGTTATTGCCTCAAGACCTTGCGCACCATTCGTTGTAGTCAACTTCATCCGATTCAAAGTCATTTAAATCCAATCAACGAGAGCTTATTGTCGTGTGAACAGATCTGTAATCGACCATTGTCCTGTGGACTGCATTTCTGCACTCAAACTTGTCATCCGGGTGACTGTGGTGATTGTCAAGTTACAAGGAGTAAAACGTGCTATTGTGGTAGAGTCGTAAAGACGGAAGAACAGTGCTCAGCCTTAATCATGTCAGGAAATTCACTCGAAAATCCTCGGACAGCCTGCCATTCATCCGAAGGATTGGAATGGCTCGGCGAATTTAGTTGCAAAACGCCATGTCCGTGGAAATTCGAATGCGATCTTCATTCATGCCCTTCCGTCTGTCATCCTCACTCGCCTTCAAACCCTGTCACCTGTCCATTTTCCCCATCCGTTTTGAAAACTTGTCCTTGTGGAGCCACTCCTTTACCAACACGTACGACCTGCGACGCTCCGATCACTACTTGTGAAAACCCCTGTCGAAAACTCCTTCCGGCCTGTGGCCACGCTTGTCAGAAATTGTGTCACACCGGACCTTGCACTGGACCCTGTAAAGAATTGATTACCACCGTCTGCCGTTGCGGCAAAGATTCTATTATTCGACCTTGTTATGAAGTGGAAACTCTGCGTGAAACAGCAATAGAAGCTAGTACACAAGAAGAAAACTCTACATATGATCCGATATCAGTTGGTGAAGAAGCTGTAGAATTTCAGTGTGAAAGGATATGCAGAGTCCTAAGACATTGCGGAAAACACATCTGCAATCGAACTTGTTGCCCGTTAGCTTTTCTCGAAGGCGTGATAAAGACCGGTAAAAATAAAAAGACACAATCGAGACATCAAGCTGAAGAAGAAGATCCTCAGGGCTTACATCAGTGTAACTTGATCTGTAATCGAACCTTGAATTGTGGTTTACATACATGTCAACTTCGCGATCACAAAGGACCCTGTCCAACTTGTCTGCAAGCGAATTTCAATGAAGTTGCTTGTCACTGTGGGCGAGTCTCTTTCGTTAGCTTTTTCTTGGCGATATTGTTTTAATCTGACGAAAAAACTTCGTGTAAATTTTCAGATCTACTGTGATCCAACCTCCGGTTCCATGCGGTACGATCATGAATTGCAGTCAGCCCTGTAGACGCGGTTCACTCCCTTGTGGCCACCCTATAGCCCCACATCAGTGCCACGAAGCACCAGAGTGCCCGCCGTGCCCCTTCTTGGCCAATAAGCCTTGTCAATGTGACAAAAAGAGCCTGATTCGTAATGTGCGTTGTTCCCAACGCAGGGTGACTTGTGGTCAGATCTGTGGCAAGTCAGTCAACTTTCTTCAATTAAACTTGGCTATCTTATCTTCTCACTCAACATGATTTGATCGAAACCTAGTTTATTGAGTTGTGGAGCTCATCGGTGTTATAAATTGTGCCATCCCGTGGGGGAGTGTGAAACTTGTGATCAGCCTTGTGGCAAACCTCGACCATATTGGTAAATCTTGTGCCATCCTTAACCTTTGAATTCTACTGACATCTTTTCTACGTCGCTATCACATCATCTTCTTCGACTTGAAGTGGACATGGCTGTCAGATCAAGTGTCATGCTCCATCGGTCTGCTCGAGTGAAAAAGCTTGTGAATCAATAATTGGTGTTCGATGTCAATGTGGACATATAGCGCAGAAGGTGACATGTTCGAGTAGTGACCTTCGCCCTGAAGGTAACCGAGACCGATTGTTAAGATGTAACAACGATTGCGCGATCTATCAACGCAATTTGGCTCTTGCGAGCGCGTTTGCAAGTGAGGAGCAAACTTCAACAGTAGTTAAGGTAGGAATTGAATGGAGTGATGAACTACTCCAGTTTTGCCAACAAAATCTTGTGTTTGTGAAATCAATCGAAAGCCTTCTTGAAGAATTCCTCACCTCACAACCACCCAAGATCTCATATCTATTTCAACCTCAGAATCATGTTAAACGTAGGTTCACGTGCGAGTTGGCCGAAGTGTATGGTCTTTCATGTCAATGTCTTGATGAAGGTCAGTCTCGTGAATTTATCTTGGTGTCTCTTATTTAGAGACTGACACATTTGTGTATATAGAACCTAGGCGGAGTGTCATGGTCAATCGAAAGCCAAATTCGAAAGTACCACAACCTCTTCTATCTCAGGCCTTCGAGTCTGCTCGGTTGACACCACAGACCGCTTCAGTCTCTGTGCCGACGTTGAAGACTGACTTACAGTCTCTGTCAAGTGCAGAAGACCGAGCAGAAAAGATGAACGCAATTCTGCTACAAGGTGTTTTTGGACACGACGAAAGCTCGTTGCGAAGTCTGGTCCGAACCGCAATTGGTATGGATGAATTTCAATTGACATGGGTGAAAGATGAAGACGTAGTTTTGAAGATCAATAAGACAGCACAACCTTTGAGTCGAAGTGGTGATTGGTTGAGGAGCGGTAAAAAGAACTTGCGTTTGAGTGTCATCTTTGATAGCTTGACGGGTTTACTCGATGAAGCTTCATTCTGTGCGGGTATCTTCCCTGTAAAAGTTGATGACGCCGGTCGAGTTCTGGAAAGGACAGTCTTGGTAGAAAAATCTACTCCTAGTCCGGAGCCACCAAGAAACCGATGGAACACGATTTCATCCAATCCCATCAGTATTTCGAATTCATTTGGTGCACTTAGTTTGCAACAAAAACAGGCAAGCGATTCTCAGAGCGCAAAGCAAAAACTTATGGCCGGTGGGATTATGGGAGGGGGATTCAATCGACGTGAGTGGTTGTTTTTTCAAAGTTCTTGTTAATGGTATTCCTGACAATTTCACTTGTGTTCAGCGCCTACTGCCGTAATGGCACCCATTGCATCTACTTCCCGGCGAGGAAGACAAGAGGTAGAAGAAGTAGCGGACGACTGGGAAGATGCACTTCCTTAATGAGAATCAAATACCAAATAGACCTCATGTCATTAGTGGAATCATTTAGTGGACATTGAGAATTTTCCTCAGTTTGTTATTTATAGATGTTTCAAGAACCCATAAGCACGCGCACATGAACCTATGATTCTCGAATATGTATATGATACAACTCGATAAACCGTGCAAACTTAAGCATTTTACTTGAGTTCAAAGAATTCCTCATTACAATGTGGCTATGTAATTCAATTTGTCTTCCAATGGATGTATAAGAGCATCTTCATATCAAGTTTCCTAAAAGCATTCATCCAAGGGTCAGATATCAGCCAGTGCGACGCCTCTCTTCCCCAACACTCACTGGAGCGCAGCATCTTCAAGTATCACCCTGAGGCTCTTGTGTCACCTGAGGTAATAAGATCATAATTGAATCACATCTGTGAGATTGCGATCGTGAATTATTTCATTCGGTCCGTTCTCCACACAATCGCCATATTGGAGGTTCTTATCCTCTGCTCCCGACAAATCCCGAAACTATGACGGGACCTACAACACAGTCCTGCGGAGTATCAGGGGCGTGATCATAAAATTGCACAACTGTGGATCAGGATGGCGATCGGATGAAACGATCTTGATAAGCCGTTATCTATACAGATTTTCACGCAGTCAACATTTCCTCACCGATAAGGAGCAATATAGATCACATTGAGATAAGTCATCACGGCTTATCACGGGCGATCGTTGCTCATCGTGTTGAGAGTGTTGATACATATCTAAAGTCAATGGGTTGAGCTTCGGCCGCTTCTTACATTCTGGATTCAAACATTCAAATATGGTGCGCAACTGAGCGAGCTTTCCAGCCAGTTGAAGTTGAAGTTACCTCTTAGTTTGCACACTCTACCCTTGATAAAGCATGAGTCTATCGCACATGGATCACACCTCGGTTTCTTAAGGTCTGTGTCAGATTCATGACGATGAGTCGGGAACCCGGGATGAGCACCTTGTGAAACTACAGAATCTGAGAGCACATGTCTTCATACAAGGCTAGAAGCGTGTATCATTTTGTGCGCAGGATAGGTACAATCAAAATGAGACGTGGGCGTTTGTCCAGAAATTCCATATATATATATATATGTAGTTCGGCACAATCAACTTGTACTCTTGATCTTGGCTCTTCCTAGCAAAAAATATTGATCACAATTCTTATCAAGCCATTTCTGTCAGATAGACGCCTCGCACAACTATATCCATCACATCTTGCCTTCATCAAATATGCTCTTCCAATTCCATCACATCCTTATATTGGTCATCGCGGCAGAAGGTATGTTTTTGCCCCACCATGGAGAAGATGATCCACGTACTGCCCTCAGTTTCACTGCACTTCTGGAGGGAGACAAAGCAGGTGAGGCACTTGATCTAATATTCGAGAGAATTTCATACTTCAGATAACTTACTCGATAGACTTCAATCTTGATGGTCAAGACCATGTGAATTGGAAATCTGAAGAATCTTTCATCAAGAAACCCGAACAAGAACGTAGAAAATCTTCTCCGAGGGAAGAAGTTTTGAATGGAGAAGAGATCGTAACTCGAAGTGAATAAAGATTTATACTATTCTTCTTATCCCAGAGATCCTTATCTTTTCTTTATATGAAAATCTTTGTCAATTGTCCATACCCACTCTGCTCAAGCCTTGTGACTTCAATTTCAATCACTTCAGTAAATCTTGTTTGTGATTTGATATCTTGAGACTGATTCTTCGTACTTTTTTTGTTTGTAGAGGAAGTGCAAAAAAGTGACTCCAAAAGTGATCTTCTCAAAGAAACTCCGCACATCACCTTGGAGAATACACCTGAAAGCACCAGAAGAAGAACCACAACTAACATCAATGATGACTCTTCTCAATCGGAAAAAGATCACGAATCTTCTGGGATAGAAGCTTCTTCTTCACACGGAACAAGTGTTGGTGATCATGCAGGGCTCTTTGAGAATGGAAATGGTGAAGATCATGAGAAATCTCAAAAAGATATAAGTTTGGGTGTGTGTGTGTTTCTTTGGATGAAGAGGAACTTGTTCCTGAACCCACTTGGCCTTCTTTGATTGGCCGCACAATGTCATTGACCTTTATCTGATATGCAAAAAATGGCCGTCTTTTGAATTCAGAAGACCTACAGGAACCTTGGTTCTACGAACACGACTTAATGGGTGCTGATGCAATGAGAGCTGAATCTACTTTGATGGATATTGATCTATCGAAGGTAAGTAGAGATAATTCAAAACTGTCAGATCAGTTGGCTTCGAATTGGTCCTCTTGCTCAACCTAGATCCATTGTTCGATATGATGTTTGTTGCAGGATTCAGATCCAAATTCGCTGATTGCTACTTGGTCAAGTTGGGATACAAGCTACAATCATCATCAAGGTGTGTTTTGTCACCTTTAACATTCCCGAATTAGCATATCATTCTCACTCTTACATCAAACTTGATTAGATCGTCTCAAACAAAGCGCTGGTGAGTAAGGAATGGTGAATTGACTAGAATGATATCTGAAATCCATTCACAAATCTCGACTGAAATGTAGATCCGGGAGACAATCTGATGGTACATAGGCCCTCAGCATCACCATCTCAAAGTCAAGAGAATCCCACAGAAATCTATGCGCATGAAACACCCGTAGATACTTCAAGCTCACTGCATCAGACTCCCGAAGTCAATGTTCTTGGACACAAACGCCCTTTCTTGAATGAAGATCCGGAAGAAGAGATGCATGAAGCAAAACGTCTGAAGATGTTTGATTTTAACTCATTTCCATTTGATTTGACGGTGAGGGTGGCTTGATTGAACTTTCAATCTTCAGATCTTCATCTTCAAGAAGTCATACTAACTTTGATTCCCCCCCCAAAAAACAAAAACAAAAAAACACTTTTTATGAAATGAAACATGAAGAATTCACCAAGTCAAGGAATCTCATCACTCGGAATCATTAGAGGGATGGATCATTCTAACCAAGGTTCATTTGACCAGATCTTCTGATCTTCATTTCACCCAAAATCCTTACAAATCGTGCTACTTAACCTTGTAGGAAGTCAAGAACACGTTTCCAAAACCTTTACCGATCCTTCGTATATTCAAAGCAACTCAGGTAAATATAGTTCTACAACTATCTACAGCCAATGAACAAAAAGAAATGGATTTGATTCTTTCGTGTGCGATACTGAGGCATTTGATTGATCAACTTCTAAACTTCTTGATAATCTTTTTCATGATTAGGAAATATTGAATTTCCACACACTCATCAAGAAAACTCATTCCATGGGGATCACAATGGAGCTTTAATTGATCGATACCATTGGCAAGTAAGTAGGATTCAAATTATAGAAAAAACCCAAAATCAGTTTTCCACAAGGCTTCTTCACTTTATCAAAGCTGACCAATCGGTTCATATCTTAGCAACAGACCGATAGTCCTATCCACCGGGTAGGCGGTACACCAAACGTTGAAGGTCAGGTTTTGATTTTCGCATGTGATCCGACTTGAGATATTCATATTCAAAATATCTTGTGAGAATTTCAGGAAATCAAAACCCACGTTGGAAGGTCCCAATAGGCTCATTGGGTTCAGATGTAGACCCTTCTACTGAAGCTCTTTTGAGAGCTACAGTATCACCTTCAATAATCGTTCCATCCAAATTTACCAAAAAGATCACCGATGTGAGTTTTTTTTCTCTTGCTTTTCTTTCAAATTTGTTACCAAGATCAGAAAATTCAATCAAATCAAATCTTGGCTCATATTGAAAACTTAAGCATAATCTTCACAATGGATTCATTCAACATTTCACACCTCAAGATCAAGTTCAAATGAGTCCAATAAGTAAGTTGGCTATCACTTCAATTTGAAGTTCAATCATCATTTACTGATATTAATCTCATATCATTAGTTAAACCTCCTGGGATTCCAAAGCCTCCAAAGTCTTTGAATCCCTCAAGTACAGGTAAAGTGGCTTGTTTTCTACATATGAATCATGGATCAGCTCTGATGAATGAGGATATACTGATATCATCAACATCTCTCATCTACAATGAAATGCTCAGGTTCAATCTCAGGATTAAACTTATCTAAAGTCAATCAAAAAGCTTTAGATATCTCAACTTTAAATGAATCTTTTTCTAAATACTTGTTACATGTTCTTCATCAAATTCCAAACATGGGTTTTGATTTGAATTTAATCAAGGATTGTATACTTCCTCATTCATTAATGGTGATCAAATCAAATTTAGATACAACACGTAAAAGGAAAACATTAATCATCTTGAGTCAAGTGACCATGTATTTGTTACACCTTTCACCTAGAAACAAATTACCATCAGGTTCGAAAGGTAATCTCAAGTCAGGAATTTATGATGATGTATTACAATGGGTTAACAAAATCTTACTACACCCTGATCTTGATCAATCTGAGATTCCGATCATGATTGGAGTTGAGATGAGAGGAAAAAGAATCAATCCAATCTTACAAAGTTCCTTATCAGAATATCTAAAGGATTCTACCATTAATTTTGAAACGATGAAGAACAAGGAGATGGAATACACTCATCTGTTTGGAGCTGCATTGGTGGATGAATGGTTGATTGGGTACTATACTGATGTTTGGAGAAAGTTAACGAAAGTGACAAGATATGAATTCAACCCTGAAAAGATGTTATATAGAGGTCTTTTGAAGAGTAGTTCAGTGGAAGATGAGTTTGAACAAAAGATACCACTTGATCAAATGAAACTTAAACTTGGACTTACGATTCGAATTTGTGAATTGATAGGAGAAGATAGTATATCAAAAGAAATCGAATCACTTACGAATTTATTAATTCAAATGAACCTTTCATCCAAACTTCTTGAGAATAAGAGAATCATCAAACTTTTTCTTACCTATCAATCACAACTTCTTCAAAGCTCAAAAGAAAATTTAAATTCAAAGATCTTTAAACACCTTTCGATTGAGAAACTAATGAAAGAGTTTATACTAAATGTAGAAGATTTGATCTTGAATGAAGATCATCCATCCTTTATCTCAACTTGGTTAAAAGAAAGTTTAAGTAAATTCTTATTAACTCAAGAAGATGATCATCAAATCCTTCATTTTGATCAACACCTCAAACTTTTATCATTTTCAATCTTAACTCATTTCTTTAAACAAATCTCCGAATTAACGGTACAAGATCCTATCTTAAAATCTAAATTTCAAAAAACTTTAGGAAAGTTCGCATCAGAATAAGATTTTTTCGAATTTTACAATCAAATCTCCCCCATTCACCATTCTCTTTGCATTCAATCCCTTTCATCTGAACCTTTACTCTATCTTTTATCTCTAATTCCTAAAAAAAAGTTTTGATTTTTACTGATTGATTGATACCATCTTTTGTTTGATTTATTCCTCTAAAATCTCTTTTGATTCACATTTGTATGATTTGGATTTCCTTTTTCTTTTTTTTAGATTAACTTTCATTTTGATTTCTTCCTAAAATCTTATATGTTTTAAACAAACAAACAAACAAATCAATCTTCTTCTTAATCTTACCAAAACCCTTACACGTCTAATGATCTCTCTCCTTCTCCTCTTCTTCAATCTCTTTTTTCTTGTAAACTACTTGGTTTTTCTTTTTTTTTTCTTTTGAAATAAATCAAGTTCATCTTATTGAGTAAATCAAACTTAATTTTTCTTTGCATAATTCATTCTTCAGGGGAAGTTTTGTTAATGATTGAATTTCTTCAAATCATGGTAAAAGTTCTTAATTCAAACCTACAATTTTTTCAAACTGAGGATTTATAGAAATTCTTTCATATATAAATCTTAAATCTTGAAACCAGAGAACGACTGATGGCAGTTGATTAATTTTAAATATTCCAACAAGGTTCAAAATAAAATGATGATTAAATGAGAAAAGAGAGCAGAAAATTCATCCAGCTCAATTATAATGAATTCTCATTTTGTGTTCTCTCTTTTAGATCAATCTTAATTTAATTTTTTCTTACTCCATTTGTTCAACTTTCTTCAAAATTCCAAAAATCCCAATATTTACAAAAAAGGAACAATTCAACAAAAAAAGATACAAATGAATGAATCAATCAATTTTTTCCTTTCTTTTTTCGTCAATTTGATTATATTTTTTTATACATTCAGTTTTAAATCAAAAAACTTTTGATTTTCTTTCCCACCTCTTAATGCAAGTACTAAATGTAAAACTGAACCACCTTCGATATTTGATTCTTTAACTGTTTTTGAATCTACTCTATAAAAATTCCAAAGATTAGGAGAAAAAAAAAGAAGAAGAAAAAGTGAGTTAAATGAAATTCAATCGAAAAAAAAAATCAATTTAAGAAGAAGAAGAAGTGAAAAGATTCATTCATTCATTGGTTTTTTTTGAATTTTTTGATTTTGATGTTTGATAGCTCAATTCACTCACAATTGTTTACCACTAAAGATCAAACGTTGTTGACTAGTAGGGATTCCTTCCTTTTCTTCTACTCTCTCTTTCACTTTCTCTATCTGAATCCAAAAAAAAACACCCCCGTCGTCGTCGTTCACGATTTCGATTTCAGAATTGAATAGATTGATGATCGAGAATCTAAGAGAGAGAGAGAGAGAAAGATTAAATTCAACCTCAACTTACCAGATCATCTGCTTCGATATCCAATTCGATCTAAACGTTCTCTAACAGGTTTACATCAGTGATTGAAAATAGTAAAGGAATTCAAAGAAAGGAAAAGAAAAGAAGAAAAGAGGGATTGAGAGGCTGAGAGATGGACTGACCTCTTTACCTGTTAGAGTCTAAGATGTTAGATTGATGATTCGGATTAGCTGATGATGGTGATGATGATGATAAATTGAATGAAGTTGAAGTCTGACCTTAACTTTGATTTGCATTTTGATGTTGATGTTGATGATGGGTTGAGTTGGAACTGATGGTTGAAGTTGAAGTTGAAGTTAGCTGAGTGTGGTGTCAGTTAAACTGATGGAATGCGATCGGCTGGTTTAAAGTTGTATGTAAATTACACTTCATCCATCAAACTTTAAGCTTCTATCCTTCAAATTCAACATTTCCTCAAACACTCTTCATTCATTCATCAACTTCTTCATTCTATCAGGACCCTGGAGAGCCCCCCTACATACCCTCCTTACAAAAAACCCCCAAATTGTTGGTCTTCCACCTACACGGTTTTGGCCGGTTTTCTTTTGAAAAAGAATTGGATTCCTACCTGTTGAGTAAGGATCATGTTCTTTTTTGTTGGAAAAAGAATCAAAAAAATTCCTTTCATTTTAATAATAAACACTAATGTTTATGTTTTGTTTCAAAGCAATTTAAACATCTCAATTTTTTTTTGTTGGGAAAATTTGTTGGGAAAAACTTGATAATTTTTTTGGAATTTGGTAGATGAAAAAAACAATCAAAGAGCCAAAGTGAGAGGATCAAATCAAATCTCTAGATAAGGTGAAGAGGATTTGATCACAAACCACCCCCTTTGGTAATGTGTGCGTGTGTTGTGTGCAACTGACTGTGCAACACCAAAAAGACACATTTATTTTTGGTGGCATCCTTGACCTAAAGATGTCATTTGGTAAATAAAAATGCAACCAAAGAGTTAGACATGTTTTCAAACATATGTTCAAAAATTGGTGCACATTCTTGAAAACGACTAAAAAGTCAAATATCTTTGTAACTATGTGAGTGTGAGTTGATATCTTTCTTTCTCTTTCCACTTCACTGGTTTTTTAAAATCTTTTCTTTTCCTGACTTTTTCTTCTCCAATCAACAACAAACTTGAATCCTCATCACCTTAATCTTACACTTGTTTTTCTTTCTTCCAATTCCTCTGCCCCTCAATCTCATCATCAATTTGTTTTGAACTCAAACTTTTGATTTTGATTTGATTGATTGTGTTCAGAACGTTCATGAAAAACAATATCAAAGATTTCAGTAGGCCTTATCTGCTTGGAAGAGTTTAAGATTATAAGCTAAAGCTAATGTGGACGGGAAAAGAAGTTCAGGATGAAAAAGGTAGAAAGAGATGAAGTTCATTTAACTCTGATCAAGTCAATGATCTTGTTTACCAAATCTCAAAAAGTCAGTCATCATTGGGATCATTAATCTAGAAATTTACATCAAAATTTGACTCCTGAACACTTTACCAAATGGTTCCCAAAAAATCCAAAGAGTTGTATGTTTTTACCTATATACACACACACCCAGCAAGAAAATTTCTCACCAATATGTAAAAATTGCATAAAAACATTATTGTGACTTTTTTTTTGCCCAAAGGGGGTGAACAGTGATAAAAGTTTAAAGATTACGATTTGAGAGTACTTTATTTTGTTCAAGCTTGAGTATGTTCAAAATCAAGTTGATCAAGAACTGCTTGAATGTACTTTTCCTGGCTCATAGCTTCCAAAATAGCGCAATCAGCTTGAGGAATCCACACAGGGTTAGCCTTGGGTTCAGTGATATTAATTGATGAGGTATGGGGAAACACATAGTGAATTTCTGATATATCAAGATGGGAAAATAAGAGATGATTTGGATGATTTTCTTCAAAACCATAGATTGCCTTCATACATGTAAAGCTGGGTAGACACATATGAGAGCTTAGACCAATTGGATGATTAGTGGTGTAGGTAATGTGATCTCATTGCTTCCGTATGTTGAGGATAGGGTGAGATCTTGGAGTGCGCTGTCTTGGCCTTATTCCTAAATTGAGTATAAGGATGATATACAGCTATTCTCAGAATTCGTGTCCTGTTTGATTTTTTTTTCTCATGTTTTCCCCCCAAATACAGGTGACGCGCAGCGCAGCAACGCTGTAATTATCTGGGTCCGATGATATACAGTCCGGTCCATGGACCGGATTGGTTTACCAGGGTTCCATCACCGATTTGAACGATCCAAACAAATTTGATTCCCCCAATCTCACCTCCGTCTCACCTCACCTTCTTATTCATCTCAACTCAACCAGATTCAAGATCACAATAGACAACTTAACCTAGCAATCAAATCATCATGAACCACGAGTTGGCCAAACGCAAACACACGTTAAAGGGACGGCCTCCTCCACGTCAAGAACCTCTTCGTCAAGAACGTCCAGCAAGAACCTCCAAAAAGAACGCAAACTTTGTCAAAAGCCCATCCTATTTCACTATCCTCACTTGCAGTATGGTTAACAGAAAATCCGATGTTGTGCCTCTGTTCGTCTGTTTCCATTTTTTTTCTTTTGATTCTTTTTGATTCCAAACTGATTTCGATTGATTTCTTTCTTTTCGGTTATCCAAACAGGTCTTCCCCCAAAGGTCAGGTTGACCTCATGAGCCGTGCGATCGAAACTCGCAGCTATAAACAAGCCCTCATGGGGCAAAGAGCTACGTGAGTTAAATTGATTAATGATTGGTTTTCACCCACCCGCTGATGATTTGATTGTCATCTCCTTGGGATTAGGTCGTGTGCTCCAGCCTCCGCCCCCCTCTTTGGTTTAGGATCGACTGTTACCCCCACCCTGCCCCAATCTTTCACTGGAAATTCCCCGCTCACCTCCCCTTTCAAGGCTCCTTCTAGAGCAGCCTCATTGTTCTTGACCCCCTCAATGAACAATTATGTGATCGATCGACCTGCGGGCACCGCCACCTCTCAATCGAGCTCAGCATCGTCTTTGGCCCCTTCAAAAAATCCACATATCAATCCCTTGATATTTGGAAGTCCTGGAATTACGAATATCCGAAATTTAGGCTCGCCGTCCACAGTTTGCACCAGCACCAGCACCTGTCATTCTTCGGCTCGCCAACCCACTAAGTTCACTAGCCCTTCTAAAAAGAGACCATCGGCGGTCATCGATTTGGATTCCGATCAGGATCAAGAACATGACCATCGTAAGCTAGTTTTATTTTCTTAGACGGGTCTACCTTGAGTCGGGCTAATGTTATGTATGTCATCCTTATGTTAGGCATCGATAATCGCATGGGGGTTGATGACGGTCAATCTACCACTGGCGACACCTGCGATCCGTCTGCGGCTCGCACGTTTCAAGTCACCTTCAATTTCTGGCAACTTCAAGTCCCACCTCCGGACGCTACAAATGCTAAGCGACATAAGAAGACTCCAGGTGGCATTCGACCGAGCAAGCTGAAGTCGGTGGTAAAAAAATATGAAAATTATAACCCAAAGGTACCTACTCCTTTGACTTTTGATAATCCGGGTAGTCTCTCTTTCGCAGCATTCAAAACCAAGCTCTTCCAAGCTTGCGACCAAAAGCTTCCCTGGGTTGCGGAATCTCTTAGCACGGCGTGGTTGGCGAAAGCGGTCAATATCCAGGGCTATATCAATGGCTCTCGTAAGCACAAGGCCAAAAAGATGCTCATCAACGACTTGGAATCCTTAACGGAATTCATGGACGCCACTCAACTGGTTCCAGCTTCAACACCGATGGGATTCAAGATCCACCACGACAATCCGAAGATCACCGCCAACGCCTCACGATTCATGGAAACTTTGCGCCAGGGTCGTGGGTCAGGTGGCGGTAACAACCACCTCTCATCCAATGATACGGACGATGATCCTCGGTCTGAGGACACAGCGGGTGTAAGTGATTTTCCTGACTCATTCCTTTCGATCTGACTGACACATGATCATCTCTCAGTCAGACATATTAAGCCCAGGCGAACGCAAACTGTGTCTACTAATGGATCGATTCTCCAAAGACTTTAAGAGGGGAGAAAATGTCACGTCGGTGGTCAATCCTCAAGATCCTTCACAGTGTATGTTACTCAACACGGCCCGCATTCGCACTTGGGCGAACGATTGGGTAAGTACATCATCTGTCTCCTTCTCTCAAGGCCGCTGATTCTCACTGACCGCTCTGTCATAGGCTGATCAGGTTCCTGGGGTTGATGAAGTCAATCCACCTACCAAACGGCCGGATTTTCGCTGGATTCCTGTAAACGACTACGAAAAGGAAAAAAACTTACTGCTTGGATTGGGGCCGGCAAATCCATCTGATACCGCTTCCAGTCAGGGAGCGGTAGTTCACCATAACTATTACGCTCCACCTTTCCCCCCCCGGTTTTCCCACTGCTCAACCTCATTTCCCAGCCGGTTACTCCCAAGCTCATCCATTCCCTTACCCTGGATTTCTTCCGGCACTACCTGCTGCAACTAGCAGCGTGATTCCACCGCCCTACCCCCACCCGATTTCAACCGCCTTAGCCACCAAAACTCAACGATTATCGCCTCCTCCTTCAATGCCATCGTTCGAAGATTTTCTGATCTTCGCTGGAATCAAGCCCGAAATGACGAAGACTCGCCAAATCCTCATTGATCAGGGAATTGATCAATTCAGTAGGTTATTAGACTGCGACACTTACAACTTTGAAAATTTCAGAAGCATGGGCATACCTTTTGCTCACGCTGATGACATTACCAAGGCTGTTCCGGCATTTACGACCCACCTTAAAAATCGCGCTTCCCTCAATGGCTCTTTGTCACCTTAGGTATTCGCGCCTCCATCACTTGACCCTTGTTTGCTAGGTGAAAAAAAATGTGCTAGATGAAAAACAATCCACCCAGATGAATGTTGAATTCAATAGTTAAAATTTTTATGGTTATTGTATGGTGGTTTTATGGTTATTGTATGGTGGTCAGATGGTAGTTTGAAGGTTTTTCTGTAGTTGCAATCACATTGACCATGAGGTCATTTGCCAACCCTCCAATAAATTGTACCCGCCTCAATTTTTCCCTCTATAGTGAGTGGTCTTCCAATAAAGACCTGACGTGAGATTTTCTTTATGTCAGAAAAAATTTCCGGTGGGTCATATGAAAATTAAAAAGTCGGTCATGTCAAAGACCACATGTGCGACTTTCTTGATCTCACATTTTTTTTTCTTCATCTCAGAAAAAAAAACTTGTGGGTCATATGAAAAAAAGTGTCATGTCAAAAGACCATTTTGGGCCATTAACCCTAGCTCACAAAAAACAAAGGTGGGTCTTATGAAAAAAAAAAATCATGTCAAAAGACCAAATGTACGATTTTCATTTTCTCACCCAAAAAATTTTGGTCAAAAGACCAAATGTACGATTTTCATTTTCTCACCAAAAAAATTTGTTCTTTAGCGCACAAAGAACAAATTTTTCTTCTGCTTCATAAGGAAATAAAAAATTTGGTCTTCTCAGAAGACCAAATGTGCAATTTCCTTTATCTCACAAAACCAAGTGTCTGTAACAGCTTGGTGCTTCTGGGTAATGTTTATGAGTGAAAGTCGTTCAAGGCCATAATTTCATTTCAACAATAGCCAAAAAAAATAGGAAAAGAAAATCCTACACTACACATACAAAGGAGAAGGAATATTTGGAACTGAGGCAAGATTGAATTCACCAACCAGACTTTGGAAAGACAAAAAAAATTGAAGCAAAGAGAATGAATTTGGAATCAAATTCCTTTACTTTCTTACATCCAGTATCCACATACAGCGTATAACTTGTGCATCAGTGCACCCAAAAATAAATCCCAGGTGGCATCCATGATGCAGTTGATCTTCTCGTCCGGAGCCGAATGGATGAGCGCTTGGGAACGCCGGAAGTAGGATTTCAGAACACTGAACGCCTTCTCAATGGGGTTGAGATCGGGCGAATATGGTGGGAGGTACAAAAGTCAAACACCTCTTTCGGCCGCAAGCTCGGCAATGCGACGCCCATGGTGAATGCGTGCATTGTCCATCACCAGGACCGAATTCGCTTGGGGGTAGGGATTCATAACAGGGAACTAGGGAAGGAAACACGTCAGTAAGCACGATTTGACAAAGTATGGAAATGATAAGAACTGACCAAGCAATGTTTGAGGAATCCCTCAAAATCCTTGCGGAGGTAGCTTCCCTCTTGACAGTCCACGGCCAAAAGCCCGCCTCAAAAGATAGCCGGGAGGAGGGAAAATCGTTTCCCTCCTCGACTCCAAGGGATTCGGGTGGTTCGTTGGCCTTGTCTGGCCCGGCCATACTGCCGCCCGAGGTAACGTTCCTGGAGCGAACATTCATCTGGTAGAATTAGACAAAAGATGGTCAGTCACTGAATTTGTCAAATCAACACAATAGATAACATAACAACAAGAGAAAAAGATTAATATAGAGATAGAGTAACTGACCTAAAAATACAAGCATGTTGGGATTCAAAGCACCAACTGCATGTAAAAATCGGGCTCGTTTGGCCGGACTCTGATTGGGGTGAACCGTCCGCGCTTTTTTGAGAGTGAGGTGGAGACAATCCTTGAGATCTCTTGCGACCGTTTGTAAACCAACCCAGGTCCCCGTGCGGCGATAGATGGCGTAGCGATACTCGTCCAAATAGAGAGCTGGATTACCTTCGAGTAGCTCAACCATGAAGTCACGGTCCTCATCGGTGAGAACCGTGTTTCTTCCAAGGCGCTGATATTCACCAACGTTCTGAATGACCGACTGAGTTCGTCGATATAAGGCATTCCATCTCGAGATGGTGCGGTAACTGACAGGTGACTTCAACAAGCGCCATACTTGTTCGAAGGATTTGCCGTCGCGGAGGTACTGCACAGCTAGAACCTTGATGCCAACGTCGTATTTGCCAGGTCGGTGTCGCATGTCTAGAAGTGGAACGAAGTAAGTCAGCACTGGGGACGGAATAAGATAAGATTGGGAAGTGAGGAAGGATGAAGTGATGAGAGGACAAACCAAGGGAAAAGTTTGTAGAAGAAGTGAGTCGATGATGAATATGATCGAGAGGGGCAATTGGGGGTGAGGGTACATATAGGTGCCCCAATCGAGCCTCGGGGTCAACCCAATCTACGGTCTGTACAGCGTTGCTGCGCTGCGCGTCACCTGTATTTGGGGGGAAAACATGAGAAAAAAAAACCGAACAGGACACGAATTCTGAGAATAGCTGTATCTTTTTTCTTCAATCTGAGGCATCTTCCTACATGTTGATCAAGGCTCATTTTGGCCAAAAAGTCCAAATTCCTATGCCAAATGAGGGGGCTATGTAGGGGCTCTCCAGGGTTTTATTCTATCTACTCACAGAACTTCATTCATCCTTTGATCATTTTCATTCATTGAAGCTCATCAATGCTGAGTGAGAAGTGAGTTTGAATTGGTAGATTGGTTGGGATATAAGAATACTTGGAACATTTGATTACAAGATATCCTTCTATCGAGTCAATCTCATTTTTCAAAATTTCAATTTTCAGACTGCAAACTTCAAACTTCAGACTTCAGACTCACTTCAAACTTTTATTTCGATGCACGTTCAATTCAAAATAATCCAAATCATTTCATCATTCTCACTTTTCTTCAAAGACTTCATCATCACCACCATTCAAATTTATTAAATATCAAACAAACAACCAAACAACAATGGGAGCAAATGAATCAAGAAATCAAGAACCAAAATCAAAATCATCAAATTCAAATCAACATGAACATGAAGATTTATACGAAAGTAAAGTATTCAAAATCAATTCAATATCTCTCAAAATATTTTATAATTCTCCCCCCCCCAAAGAAATCTTCAATCGAAAATTGAAAATTCTTTTTTTTTTGCTTTTTTTATCTTTTATTCTCAGTTTTACAAATCTCAGTTGAATCTACTTCAGAAGAAATCAAAAAAGCGTTTAGAAGACAAGCTTTAATTCATCATCCAGATAAGAATCATGATAATATCGAATTAGCTACTCAACGATTTGCAAAGATTCAACAAGCTTATGAGGTAAGATCTTCAATCACCTCATTACTTTCTAAACTGATGATCAATCTCATGATCAACTTCATTGACTTGATTTCAATTTATTTTTTATTTAAAAAAGGTTTTGAGTGATGAAGATGAAAGAGCATTTTACGATCGGCATCGAGAAGATCTTTTGAATGGAGTTAATGATGGTCAGTTCATTAAATCGAATTCATTTCTCAAACTAATCAACCCAATTCAATCTATTCACCATCACACTTTTGTCTTCGTTTATAATCTTCAATTTACATTCAAGATCTCCAAAATTTCGATCCAACTCATTTCAACTTTAGTAAACCTACCACATCACGTTCATCAAACCCAGGACTTTCAACCAAACATATCCTAAAATTCTTTGATTCATCTCTTTGGAATGGAAAGTTTGATGATTCGGAAACTTCTTTCTTTTCAATCTATCGTTCACTCTTCAATCAAATCTCATCTGAAGAAATGATGGCAAGACATGATTCGACGATCATCTATCCTTCCTTTGGTCATTCGACATCGAATTATGATCATGATCTTCCTAATGGTGAAAGAGCTTTGAAATATTTTTATTCGATTTGGACTAATTTTGCTACTCAAAAAAGTTTTGAATGGATCGAACCACATCATACTTCTTCACAAGCTGATCGTCGATACAAAAGATTAGTAGAAAAAGAAAATCAACGGATAAGAGAGACAAGTAGAAGAGAATATAATGAAACGATTCGGAGTTTAGTTCATTTTATCAAAAAACGTGATCCTAGATTCGCTCAGAGTACAGCAAGTAATCCGGAAAAATGGCGTGCTCAAGAAATTCAAAGAATCAAACGTGAATTAAGAGAAGTAGCCGAGAAGAGGGCAAGAGAGAGGGAAGAAGAAGCTAAACAATTCAAAGAACAAGAATGGCAGATCCAACAAGGATCTTCCACCGAACTCTCTTCAGATCCGAATCTTCATCCCTCACCAGAAACTAACCAAACTGATGATGATTCAGAAGATGAAGAAGATGAAGATCAGGAGGATGAATCAAGAGTGAATGATTGGTATTGCGCTGCCTGTGGTAAAGGTTTCAATAGTCAAGGTGCTTGGGATAATCATGAACGAAGTAAAAAACACAAACTGAACTGTTCACGGTGAGTATGTCCTTCTACTCTCACATCCGATCTTGGACTCTGATCAGTCGAAAAGTACACTTAGATTACGGAAACAACTCTTAAAGGAAGAAACTGAGTTTGTGACATCTAAACCTGCTTCGCCTACCTCACCATCATCCCCCTCCTTATCAGAAACTTTGCGTGTAGAGTTGAACGAGAAACTTACGTTGGATGAGACCGACAAGTCATTGCCAAGCAAGGACACGTCAAAGGATACCTCTCCAGTTGCACAACACAGCGAACCTGAGGGTACGAAATCGAGACCACAAACGCCTGACGAGCCTGTCTCCCGATGCTCACAGCCACACGATCACCCACGAACGCCATCACTGAGTGATGAAGATACCCAGACAGGAATTGATCAAACTGATCTACAAAATAGACCTGAGGCCGCCATCAGTGGCGAAGAATCGGAGATGGTGGGTATAGCACGACGAAAAGGCAAGAAAGCTAGACGTGCGTTTGCTAGGAAGATGATGGTTGAGGAGCCTCTGTTGGAAGGTGTAGTAGATGATCAAGGTTTCATCTCAATCATCGGTGAGGATTCGACTTCAAAACCTTCAACTCAGGCAGATCACTCTGAGATCAAACCAGAGATGAGTAAACGTGAGAGACGAAGAGCAAAGGAAGCAGTCAAGAAACAGAACGCAAGTCATCCTGAACACGGTCCAAACTCACAGGTTCGTTACTTGATCATTCTTGATGGATCTCATGAATTCCTTTTTTTCCCCAATGGGTAATGAAGGAAACTCTTTGAACTCCAATTCTTTCTTTCAGAGCTGTCATCATTGTCAAATGAGTTTTGCGTCTAAAACCAAACTCTTTGACCATCTTCATCAAACTGGACACGCTACAGTCTCAAAGAAGAGTGATCAATCAGCTAATGTGCGGAATAGCAAGATAAACTCTAAACGTAGAAAAGAGTGAGGTCTTTGATGATCTTCATTGTGGGCTATAGATTGTATAGATTGACACTTAGATTTCAATTATCTCGTTTAGAAAAGTATAAGGATGATTTGAAGTTTTGTATTGTACGATCAGGAAAGGAGGAGTGGAGAGATGGCAAATGAGTCACAAATTTGAGGATGGTGATTGGTGAGGATGATGAATGTGGGTTTGAATCGACCGATTTGATGACCGATTTGATTTTCAAACAGTTGCTTATGATGGCTGTTCACTCATCTCAAGAAGAGAACATACGGAATGAGTAGGATCAGCGAACCTTCTCTGATCACGGGATGTGAGCCCGATTCGAATGATTCTTCATCATCACCATCTCATCTCGAGCATTGAAGACCCTGAGCATCAGCATCAGCATCAGAGCCTAGAAGTTCTCCTCGTCAAAGGATCACTATACCTACTTGCTATCAAGACAATTAACTCTTCCTACTTGATCTTTCATTATGATCACATTGTCATAGTTAATATCTTATGATGCTGAGCTTCCTTTTCATTTGCTATTGTGACATCATCATATTTTGTATCCTTCTCAATCTATTGTTGCCTACCTTGGGTTTACTTGATAGATACAATATATAAGACCGAATCTTGTTCTCATCAATTGTTCTCTTTTCTCCATTCACTCTTATATTTTGTTTCATACCTCTAGGTACTTTTTACTTTCATCACACTCGTGATTCTTACTGAGAACCATCTCGTGTTTCTTCAAGCTTTTACGCTTATACTTGCTTGATCATTACCCATGATTTGAGCAGAGTTTAGGGCCAGGGCCGGGTCATAGCCCTACTCACCGCTCTCTGATGAATTCCCCGATGCTCTCAAATTACGTAGATAGAGTGCTATTTCATTCAATCAAGATCACAACGATGACATCACTTTGATCACCAATTGTGATCTTCTTGACCATATCATCATCTTACATTTCAAATCATTCTTTATTCTTGAGAATATCTTCTTCCCTCGATAATGATAATCATATTTACAAAATCACTCTACGCGATTATCTGATTTGAAATTTGACTACAATCTACCAAATCTCCCAATCCTGAGACTCAAGCTGCAGGTGTGTAAATGATTTTTCTGTTTGATTTCTGAACTCCGTCAGTTTTTACGGAAAAACTCTTCTTTCTCCCATTATCAATCTCATGGTGGAAACCTGATGTGCTGATCTTCAGGTATAGGCTGATGGACCATACCACGAATCCTGAAAGAAGAGGTATCGACCGCGTGTGACTGTTAGACGCGTTCAAAAACACTCTCCAGTCTCTGCGGATCTGAACGCGCTGAGGCGAGGCGAAAAAGCTGTGCAAGGCACACTATTGAGAAACCACTCTAAGGATTGCCAAGAAGTCTTCTTTTGACCGGTGCCTCTTTTCCTATCCTGCATTCCGGCTCAAGTGTCCGATCTTGATGCCATGTCAATGCTTCGGGTTTGACTTCTTCTCTTGATGTCTTTCTGTCTTTATCATTTGGAAATCCGGCAGCTTGACCGGTCCAATGGCGTGATCAATCTTCAACTGGAGCATATGACAAGATAAGAACGAATTGCTTCCATGACTCTCAAGAAAATTTGTAAAAATCCCATGGCTTCAATTCTGTCGCCACTCACCAGAGGTCTGTCACAATCCCTTCTGATCACGCTGGTTCGGATAAGACCGCATGTGACATCGCAAGAAGAGATCAAACTCTCAGGAAAAGAACTTTGGTTAACGTCGCATCATGACCCGCAGTATGACCACAGATTTTGTTGTACAGTAGATTTCAAAACCCTTGAAATCGAGAATTTTTAAAAATGGAGAGGTGGACCGTGCGCCACCTGTGAAAGGTGTCAAATTTACCTGCCAGATCGACTAATACATTGTATTGATAAACTTGTTTAACCCCCTTTCTCTTATTCCTTGGTGGGTTAGTGGTCAGATGGCGTGATCTGCGGCGATGGTAGTGGCACTCTCGTGTTCGACTCGTGTAACTGGCTTAAATGTTACTTTTTTTGTCTACTGATAGAGCCACCACAAACATCTCCACACAAAAACAATAGCCAAACTAGTTTTTTGTTTTGTTTCATGATAACGAACGATTTGAAAAAGGAAAAACTTGTAAAAAAAAATAATGTCAAAAGAGACCATCAGTGTGGCTCGAACCCAAAAATATAGGAGATTCTGGTGATGTTCAATCACACGTGAGGGGCCCCCAACCAAGTGCACCACATAACTCTGGGAACTTGGAAGCTTATGCTGATTATCATATCACTCTTGTATGCATATCCGGCACCTTTCACAGGTCCCGCACGGACCACCTCTTGATTTTAAAAATCTCTCGATTTCAAGGGTTTTGAAATCTACTGTACATACGTAGCTCAACTTGTCCACATTGAATTTCACGGTCGGAGTCTCCCAGAGGCAAGCGTATCATGTGTCTTACGAATTTTAGCTTTATGCAAGATGAAAGACTGACTTCATGCTTCCTTAACAAACAGATAAGTAATTCCAAACCTGAAATTGCCCGTGCAGTCAGATTTACAGTTTAGCTCCAATCCGGCGTGGAGTTGGGGAACGTTGGTAGGTAGGAAGACTTGCGGAAAGTTTGGTTTGGTGTACTGAGTATCTTGGGGTGCAAACTGAGACAATCAAAAGAGAGCTGCCTGAGATCATGAGATGTTGTTCGATTCGACTTTCCCTTCTTAAAGAAGAAAGAAACAGGGTGATTTGACGTTTCTCATCAGACATTTTGAAAAACATAAGACCAAGCTTTGAGATGTGTAACAATCGGAATTGGTCTGCGATCTACAAAAAATAGTACTCAATCTCCGCACTGGTTAGGTGAGAGTATGTAGCAAAAGATAAGAATTTTGTCTGAAGTGTCTTATGAAGAAAACATCAAAATCGACTGATCAGACGCGATTTATTTGTTAGATTGTATGTGAACTCATGATGGTATGGGGGTGGTCTTTGATAGATTAAAGATTGATGAAAACTTGCAAACTTTATTCTCTCTTCAAGCCTGCCTAGATACTTACCACCCTCGACTTTCAAGGTGATCAATCTTAAGCTGCTGTATCTGATCACAGTCGGACTGAAGAGTTTGACTTACGAAGGGGGCTGTAATGATTTTGTCGCAGTCACACAAAGAGTTCTCCGGATGATGTTCTATTCATCGCATACATCTCACTTGCTGCGTGGCAATTTTTTGACTTTCTTGAGCTTTCTCCTCAAAACCTTATTGGGACGCCAATGTACATCAAGACATATGCCGCTATCCCTGCAAGTAAACACGTTGATCAACAAATGTATATCATGAGCACATCACATAGCGAGCCCAACGTTGCTCGTCAACAGACTCAAACGTGCAAGCTCTTTTTCAACATAACAGCAAATCAAAGTAGTACATCTCATAATGGAAGCGTACTGAAACTCGCATTGCGATTCGGGCATGGGTGATCATGATTGCATCAATTCGATATCATCCCAGAGGTGATGAAAAGAAATATCGAGATTAAAGCCTTCTTGAGCTCTATCATCTCTCATGTGAAGAACATGCTGACTTGTATCGCTCATGATCACACTCGGGTTTCTCTGAGCTTGATAGTGGAAGTCAAGTTAGGATAACATCATCTTGGATCACATGTCCATTGCTTCGGTCTGACCGGCTCGGCAAAGATAAGAAAGCTATGTATTGTACACTACGTCATCGATAGACTCCAGCGTTTGTAATTAATTCCTTACTTCTTCCGTTTCTCGAGACCATTCGAGTGTGATTCTGTTTGGATTCGATTCGATGATGGTGAAAGAGATGATCAGGAAACAAATCCTTTGGTGACGTAAACGGTCTCGTGTTTGAGATTCCTTATCTGATTTGATTGGCTTTTGATCTGTTTTTTTTTCTCTCGAGGTTTTATGTATACATCATTTATCTTCTTTCCTGTCCGTTTCGATTCTCAAAAAAAAACGCATCTCTACTTTCCCTGAGGTTAGTTAACCTTTGAAGAAAGAAAGAAAAAAAAACACATCACCACCACCACCACCACCACCACCAAGTGCATTCGTCTTTTTTTGTACAAGATCAGATTTCATAAAGCTTGGCATCCATTCTTGCCATTTCAACTCCCTCGAGCTTTACCTTAAAAGTTCACCACTCCTCTCACGTACTTCAAGCTCAGATCTTGTTAAAAGTTGTATCTGATCTCTTTTCGAAGTGAGTATGAGCGTGTCATCGAATGAGAGAGTAGAGAGTTGATGAGATTGGGTTTTTTTGAAGGAAGCTTTTTAATTCATCATCAAGCTTGTTAGATTTCTTGTTGATCTACATCGTAAAGTGATTTGAAGTTCCATCAACTCATTCTTCATTCTTGATTCTTCATTCTTGATTCGTGATTTACCCTTTCTTATCTTTTCAATTCTCTGGTCAACAGCTCATTCACAAGAGGATTGATCAGTCAGTCCAATCACGATTCTCTCAAGTTTCCTTCCTTACCTTTCTCATCCTCTTTACCTAATCTTCTTTCTTTCTTTCTCTTTCTCTTCTTTCTTTCTCTTTCTCTTCTTTCTTTCTCTTCTTCTTCATCATCATCATCAGTTCACTCTCTTGGTTCTGGAGCCTAATAAGCTACAGCGTTTCGAATTAATTCATCCACTCTGGTTAGTGATCATCAAACTTTTTGATTCAGATCTCACTTCCATCTCATTCTACACACATAACCAATTCAAACTCTTCAAGCATTCACCCTCTTCGCCTATCGGTTTCAATCTCATCTCCCCAGTCAAAGCTTGTTAGTCTTTACATTTAAAAACAAATCTTCTCTCTCGTCGGATGAATAATCTCATCTTTCAATTCAACTGACCTCATCATCCAGACTCAATATTATTATAATCATAATCATCATTTATTCAATTGAAATTGGATATCCAAAGAGGGATTCTTATCAACTTGAATCATATCTTTGCTTTAGGATACAAGTCTCTCTTACCTTGATTATCCTTGTTCATCACGCATACTTCCATCACTTCCCCAAAGAACATCTTATCTCAAACTCAAATCATCACAATTCAATCATCATACCATTATCTCCTGACAAAATCCATTTCCACTCTATCACAAGTGTGATCACATGCTTTCTGTTCAAGTAACCTCTAAGTTGACTCAAGCTACGGATTGACATCAACTTCAGATCATCTTCTATCTCTACATTTCTCATTTCTGCTCAGATCTCCTTATCCCAATCACAACACTTTTTATTTCTCTTTTGCCTACAATGTCAGACTATAGACTAATTATTTCCCTTCTCTTTGCTTTATTAAATTCATCGTGGTCTTGTGACCCATCCAAGTTAGTTCTTCGAACAAAGCATCATGATTTCTTCAGCACAGCATCCAAAAATTTCCTCCTCAAGACCCTTGACGCCTGAAGAAGAATTAACCATTAGGGTTCAAACTTCGATTATTGATTTACGCAATTCCTCTTGCTCTTCATCCTCTTCAGCTTCAACATCTGATTCTTCAGTACCTTCTGAAGTTTCCTCTGATTCACTTCTACAAGATATTGTCACTAAGCTTTCATCCACTCAAACTATCACCCCTGGTCCCCTTCCCCAAGATCACCTTTACAATTACCAAAAATCTATCCCTACTGGTGCGCTTTCTTTCCTTTACATTGCATACATCCTCTCACAAATCAAGCCTATTACCAAGAAATGCTATCTGCTTATATCCATTCATTCTAAGCCGCACTACCAAAGAAGGCACTGCAATCCTAACACCATCTCTCTCAGCTCACGAATAAATCTTCCTGAGTGAATTCTGAGACGTGTGACTGACATGCGTTTTTGATTTATCTTTTTGTGATCCCGGATCAGTGCTGTTATGTAAGAGTTTCAATACACAATCAATCCTTCTGTCCCAAACTCCCGATTGCGATTTAAGTAAAAGATATGAGACTTGTGTCTAAAATTACTTTTCTACGATCGACGTCCCTCCACCCAATTGGAAATTTACTGATCCTCCACATAACGTCCATTCACAGATGATCATCTGGGACTCGAGCTGTACGACCAGATCACTGCGACTCATGATTACTATGTCAGTCATAGCATATTGCGTCGCTTATCGAGATCTCTGAGCAACAGCCATGCTGATGTTATACCTGTGTCTACGTGTCTTCTAGCCTTATGACACCGAATTAGAAATCTTCAAACGACATGGGCCCGAGATTGTGAGTATCAGGACCTCTTCATTTCCCACTTTGACCGTCTATCGAAGGTATTAGTTTTATGAACCGGACGGTTTGATCGGGTCAAATGATGTCACAAGGCGCTATATCTTCCCACCGCAAATATGAAGACCCTAGTCATCCGCTGTCAACATTTGACTCAATAGTGGCTGGAGCTATGGTCTGAAAGCCGACAATACCCTGTTTACTCTCAATGTGCCGTATTCTCCTAACAATGTATTGTGTTTTTGAAATCATGAGAGCTTAGGCTCGCAGACTATGTGGACTAACAGAAGCTGAAATCGTTAGTGATCTTGACATTGGTTAAGCTATATCATTCCCTTCGAAGACTTACACATGTGCTTTGCTTACAGGCATCCGAAGGCTATTCGGGCATCGATGACAATCAAAGGTAATCCGTGTCTTGCAAAAAGAAGTCATCATCGAAAATACTCTAGGACAACGCTTTTAACCTCGGCTGACGATGGTATGATTTTACCTATGTAGCGTTGCGGTGGACTCGTTTGCTACATCCTTTGGGAGTGGTGTCTCAATGTCAATTGTTGAATTGGGCGCCGGGTTGGTCTCTCAAAATTATCACTCCTTTCTGATATTTCTGGGACTTGCAGATAGCGACTGAATCTGTTTCAATCCTTATATAGCTCATTGAAGAAAACTACGCATCTCTTGCGAAATGTAGCAAATCTATTGCGGCCTGGCTCTGAGCATGGTCACGGAGCTTTCTTATCACAGGCTGAATATTATGCTGTAAGTTAGCTTCTATTCCAACAAGCTCCATACAATATACAGCCATCACGTCCTCATCAGAAGATGGGATGGACAACTGACAACGCTTTCTCGCATCGGATAACAAAAGCTTGACCTTGAATATAGCCAACTAGTTTCAACTCTCTCAGCTGTAGAGCTCCAAGAAGATAGCGGAGCTGGGCCTCTCGTGGGGGAAGAGGTCCAGACAAGAGGAATATGTGGAACATATACTCAAGGTCTGGAATGGCTCACTGACTCATTATCGACATCTTCTTCCAGCAACTTCGACTCTGGAATGCCTTTATCCCGGACCGAAGAATCGCTGGGTGGAAATCAAGATGATCGAAGAGCGATTCTCTGGCTGGGGTCCTCTATTGGAAACCTTTCGCCTCGAGAAGCTCTCGAGTTTCTAAGAAATGAACTCCGGCCAGCTTTACACCATCAGACTCGAGTTCTGATTGGGATCGATAACTGTAAGATTCCAGAGAAAGTTGAAAAAGCTTACAATGACTCAGAAGGTGTAACACGCCAATTCATCCTCAATGGTATCACTGTCCTTGCTCGAATGCTAGGACTCGAGGAGAATATCTTGAGGTCAGAGCAATTCGAATATGTCTCACGCTATAACGTGGGTATGAGTCGAAATGAGGTCAGTGGGTACCATTTTCGATTGTCTATTCCGGCTTCTGACCACTGGATATGTAGGCCTACCTTCGCGCTCGCGAAGCCATAAACATCACCATCCCAGCCCTAGCAACACAAGTTGAAGATCCCAAGAAAGATTTAGTGATCCACATAGAATCCGGAGAGCTGATATTGATCGAAAAATCGTACAAGTTTACCGACGAGGAGGTCCATCAACTTTTCCACTCCGCTGGATTACGAGTCATCCAGACTTGGTCTGATCAATCCCATTTGAATGTGGCTTCAAGATCCACTAGTGGTCCTACTCACACACTTTACTTGATTGAACGCGCTGGATTCTCATTCGACGACTTGGCTTTTCTGAAGGTTGAGCCTTTTGAAAAAGAAGAAAGGACGAATAAGGCCATCCGCAGAATGATGATTGATCCCGAATTGTCTAGATGTGAAACATTTTTCAGAGCTTTGAATTCGGTGACGATGGAGAATATACGAGGTCTAAAGTTTTGGGATCAATTCCAACGGCGGTCTAAGGCTATGGATCCAAAAGGTAACTCCCTTCTTCATGCGCGTGAAACTTTCGGCGTGATCGCTACAAAACACATTTCTTCATGTAAACTCAACAATGTGGCATACATATCACGAATAACAAATGATGATATTGATACCTGCTTCCTCGTTCTGCGCGTTTGCTTAGCTCTCCACCCCAGTTCTTTGTCAGAACAGCCTGAATTTCCACGCCTGTTCGATGCGCAAAAACATCAAGGAAATATGCCATCAATGCACGAGTGGGATGAACTTTGGTCAGCTTGGGATTTGGTGACGATGGGTATCATTCCTCAAAATCTGTTACACACCAAGCCGATCGACTTGAGACATATCTGTTTATGTGGGTGATAAAGACTTGAGTCTGAGAGAGCAAATCTCATCTTTTCTCTCATAATCATTGTATATCCACTCTCAACAATCGAGGTCCTTCACTGACTTCTTTCTGTCTTGTCATAGTCTATCTCGGACATATACCCGTGTTTTCTGACATCCACCTCAGTCGATATTTTAATGAGCCGTATAGCGAGCCCAAGGAATTCTCGGAAATTTTCGAACGAGGCATCGATCCCGACATGGAAGACCCCAGTATCTGCAACGCGCATTCAAAGGTACCAGAACATCAAGATGAATGGCCCAGTTTATCAGAGATCCTTGATTTTAAGGATTCTTTACGAGCTAGGATTTCAAACGTGTACAAATCTATTGAGGACCAGTCGGTGGTCTTGAAGCGGTCCTTGGCGAGAGTTCTTTGGATGGTAAGTGTAAAGTCCCTTTGATGAAGCTTGACCTCCAATCCCCATGACATTGCGCGAGTGTAGACGGACAAGCTTCAAATCGGTTGTAGGGGGTAAAATTTTGGAGAAATGAATCGTTACTGAGTTTGATCGTTTTCAAAATGGAATGATGGGAGCAGATATATGAGCATGAGGCCATGCATCTCGAAACACTCCTGTACATGCTCGTTCAGATGCCTTCCCTCAACATTCTGCCGACGTTCAGTCCACCGGATTGGAGGTCGCTTTCACGTCAATGGGAACTAGAATCTGAGACCGAGTCAACGGGCAAAGAAGAATTGATCGAATATTCTGAAGCAACCACGTTGTTGGTGGGGCATGATGACCTAGATCGGGATGATGAAAATCTGGATTTCTGCGAGGATCATCAGTTCGGATGGGATAACGAACATCCAGCTCGGTCCGAGGTGGTTGGTCCTTTCAAACTTTCCCCCAAGCCCATTTCCAACCTAGACTATTTAGCCTACGTGCTCGAGGATTTGCCTCATGGCTTGGGACTCGATGAAAAAGTTGTACCAGCATCTTGGAATTACACTTTTAACTCCGATTCGAAGAGCTCCCAGGATGATATCCAAATCCGTACAGTCTACGGCTTAGTGCCATTTTCAGTCGGAAAACATTGGCCAGTGCAGGCATCGGGACGTCAGTTAGCAGCCTATGCACGTCGTTGTGGTGGTCGGCTGCCAACGGCCAATGAACTCAGAGTTTATCTCAGAGACAATCCTCCATGCGGGCCGCACAGTCCAGTTGGCTTTCGACATTGGCATCCGATCCCAGCACGATCGGCAAGAAGAGAAGCAGATGGGGTCTCGAGAGGTGGGATGAATGGAGGTGTTTGGGAATGGACAGAGACTGTCTTCACTCGGCATGATGATTTTCAATCTAGCTCACTCTACCCCGGTTACTCGGGTGACTTTTTCGATGGCGCACATTGGGTCCTGCTCGGTGGGAGTTGGGCAACGATACCAAAAATTGCTCAGAGAAGTAGCTTTGTGTGAGTTTCTTTCACGCATTACCTCCCTCCTAAATTTCTCGACTTTCTTGGCTTAACGTTCCACGATTGTTTTCGGTGTTTTCGATGGAATTAGAAATTGGTATCAAGCAAACGTCAGTTCATTCAGTTTCGTATCTTACCTTCTTCGTCTTATCCTAGTGACTAGTCGTGTCGATTATCGATGTACTGAACCGAGCTTTACCGTTTCGACGATTGCTCTAGTATCCTTACGTTTTTGCGGGAGCTCGAGTGGCATTTGATTATTGATTCCCAAAATATTTTACCTAATCAACTTTGATTGGATTAGCACATTCATCAAAGTTCTAATGATCTGTTCTTTCTTTTGCAAGCACTTAGTTCGTAGCTTTCTGAAAGAATTAATTCCCTCCTTTTGGTTTGGATCCTTCTTTTGGTTTCACTACCTTGATGAATATGATGTTACGAAGATTTTCCTGATGTGATCTGTTGGGTGCAATATATTGATGAGATCTTTGGTGAATGAAATACACGAAGAATTCTATGTTCACAATCTTTTTTTCTCGCCCCTAGAATCATTGACATTGAACGTGATCACATCGGGTGAGGAGTAGGTAGCCTTACAGAGAGTGGCGAGAAGAGTTACTGACATGTCAGCTTCATAGTCTCACTTGACCCGTGAAGCCCTCTCTCTCTCTCTCTGACTGGTTCAAGGTAAGTGAACAAGAAAGATCGTTTCAAGTTCGGGACCCAATCCCAAAACATATGTATGTATGTAGAATAGGAAGCTAATGATGAATGACGATCGATGTAGGATGTGTGTTTGATCATACAACTATAACAGGAAGAGGAGCCAGACATGAAAAGAAGGTAGTAAGCTACTCATCAAATCCCCTCAAACTTAAAGAACACAGCATTCCCACCAATCTCTAGCCTAAGCACACCCAGCCCAATTCTCAGAGGTAGCCAGCCGTGCAGTACCTCAAGACGACATCGTCCCTATAACCACCATATCGAGATCCGCCTAAAGGAAGGAGTATGTTAGCTTGAGGAAAATGTCAGATAGTGATGATCACCTACAGTAAGAAGACCTCAATAGATCAAGTCTGATGCGCTCTTCTTCTGTGATCATCCGATCAAGCAGTGCACGTTCCTGTACAAACAGATCAGAGGTTTCCCCAATTCACTTCGATCTCGCCTAGAGGTTTACGTGGCGACGAGGGGTTGGATGCCCTAGTTGCGAGTCTCGAGAAGCAATTCACTGGCTAAAACAAGCGTCAAAAGTCATGGCCTTCGCTCACTGTGGAGTACTCATTCCAAATTATATCAGAGATCTTCTACTGGCTAGATTACAATTGTTTCTACATTGATGGTATGTACATGTTTGTCATCAGGAAAGGATTATAGTGGACTTAATCATATCGAGCACGTTTAGAGCTCCGTGCAGGTAGTCCATCATGTCCTGTAGTACCAGGCCGGCTAGCTGTATGCAGAGCACTAAGAGGATTGTATGTACTCTTTGCCGCACCAAGTAAGCCTGCTCCTCCACCACTGGGGGCAGCCGGACCGGCCACCGACATTTTGGGATCCGAGTCATCAGGTGTGACTCGTCGAACGGGATAGATGACTCCGTGTTGACCATCAAAGCAATTGAGACTCGGAAGTGGAGGAAAGCTCAAGCTGAAATATTTGTGAGTGAGCGAATCTTTGGCGGTGATTCGACTGGATGGGTCATATCGGAGTAATTGGCAGAGTAGATCATAACCTTCGTTTTGAGCTGCAGGTGAAGACCGAAATGAGGTTGTTCTGGCATTGTACCATTGTCGAAGTGAGTTGGTAGTCCTGATTGAAAAAAAAAATCAAGTGTCGATGTTGTGTATCAAAGGTCAACGTGAGGATCAGAGTGTAAAGTATTGACAATTTATCTTACTTTTCAAACCGAGCGAGATGTGGATATTCTTGTAAATGCACAATGGAGGGCCAATCGTCTTCTGTATTGAAGAGCCGCCAAGATGAGAAAAAATCAGTGATCGTGCACACGGGAAGATTCTGAAGGAATTGAACGAAACTGGTAGCTAGGCCAAGGATATCGAAAATTTTATGGAGTTGATCTCGTTGAAACGGAACTCCACTTCCACCTTTCTTTGAATGTGGTTCAGGCTTGGCTTCTTCACCCTTGAACATCGGACGAAGATAGAGCAGTTCACCCATGATACATCCGACTGACCAGATATCGACTGATGGAGTATAATGACGAGCGCCAAGTAAAAGATCGGGTGATCGGTACCATATTGTCACAACCACTTTGTCGGACGAGTAGAGCGATTGTAGAGGTGAGTGATAGCTACGCGCAAGACCTAAATCACCTGGATACAAGAGTTCACCTCGCTCTTAGTCAGAAAGAGACCTCATGAAAATGCGTGGCTGCTTCAAGTACCGATTTTCACCACTCCGCGATCAGTCACTAGGATATTAGCGGGTTTCAAGTCGCGGTGCACGATCCAATTTGCGTGTAAGTAATTGACGCCATTGAGGAGCTGCCAAAGAAGAGATTTAAGAGTACTTTCAGGTATATTACTACGCGATTGAGAGTGGTGGTGAATGATTTGCTAGGGAATTTCAAGTTATGAATCAACTGATTGTCACACAGTATGAAAGAGACGGGAAAAAAATCGGAGGTAGAGCAGACATACGAGAAAGTCATGCTCACAATACTCGAAGACGAGGTAGATTGATTTGTCTTGTAGCATGACCTGTTTCAGGGAAGCTACATTTTCATGCTGGATCTCACGGTTAAGCTTAGGATAGGATTGAGGAGAACGATTAGGTGAATATGGGAAGGTGTAAGATAGAGGAGTGAATTTGGTACAGACCATGATCTCACGGCAAGCACTCTGGCTAATACCAGTATAGTTTACCTCACCCTCTCGATCTAGGTCACACAGGATCAGCCATCAATCCAAAAAGATCAGTATCGAAAGACCGACCTGGTTTAAATTTCTTAATCGCTACTAGATCTCCACGCGCCTCTTTAGAACTCTGTGAATCGGCGAGTGTTCTGGGCTGTCCTTTATATACCTTTCCGTAAGTACCAGATGAGATGAAACCGAGTATAGCATACTGCTCTTGGATTGTAACTCGTTCACGATCACGTCGAGCGCGGTAAAGACGCATACATTGCAACGAACTGGTACCTAAGTTGATGACATGGCAAGGTGAGAAACAAGGATGAGGTTCGAGTTCGATTGAAAGAGATTTAGGAGACCACATACTTGAGATCATCTCTTTCCTCGGCCTTCTCCTAGGTGATCTTGATTCAGTAATCACAAGAACGAGTGGCTGGATTGGTTTGAAGGTGATTCCCAGAAACGTCACCAAACCCAAATACGGGGTTCTTGTTGATGAGGGTTTTTGTGTTATCTGTCAATTCAAAAAGAGTTGATGTTTCTTGATCGAAGTATTTGAAGTGCTTCGAAGTTCGATGGCCACTGAAGAAAGGTTTCATTGAATTGCGGGTGAATGTGATGGTCTGCGATGGTCGAATGTCTCAAATTACCATCTGTTATGAACCCGGCCCCGTGCCTTCATACTGTAATCAAGATGTCAGCAATCAATATCCCTTTGAAGGATTCTACACCACAAGGACACCCGGATGTTGCTTGGACATCCGATCATTTTGCAGGAGAAGTGGTTGTCCTGAGGACAACTACTGCAAAGCATCCTCGCGGGCCTCCAAACTCAGACATCCGAGCAAGGTCGGACAAGGTTGGACACCGTCACCACATCCACAAGATGCTGTACAGATGTCCAATGCCCTTGGACGCTAAGACCGTGTCCTGATCTTGGGTGCCCGTCCGATTGTTGGATCTCGGACAATCCGGATACCCTTTGGCTCAAAGGTGTCTTTGTGGTGTAGAGTGGATCTGATGCAAAGAGGAAAGAGACATCAGACTAAAATGCACAGTTAGCCTCAGAATCCTCTGCATCTTGATCACTTCCAAAACTGAATCATGTGGCTCAAGTGAAAGTCAACTCTTATTCTGGATGCCTCAATAAACATTCCATATGAGCCCTAGATTCTTTCACTTTTCTTGAGATGATACCTTAGGAAATATTCACTGCCTTAAAAGTTGTGTGAAAGGTCACTAGCACATTTGATGCATTTGATAGAGGTCCTGGGTTCAGTGCACATTCATCTGAAAGGCCAACCCCAAATTGATAAGCAACTAAGCACTCATGGCTACTCCATTGGGACTGAATGAAAACCTGGAGTTTGTTTTGAGATGACTAAACATCCTGGTTGAGTTGAAAAAAGGCTCCCAACACCATCAATGGCTGTCATGAAATTTCCTTTTTGGGAGAGACGTAGCCTATTGGCAATACAAGATACCTAACTTTACCCTCATCAGTACATTGAAATTGGTTTATGGAAGGCAAGCCATTCAATCTTACCATCTGCACACATTCCAGGTACAGTTACATTTAAATCATATCCAAAAGGAATTTTGTTGATACAACAACCAACTCTCAAGTGTGTGTTGTACCATTACAAAAATCCATAGGACCACACTCTGGTATAGATTTGTGTGTGGTGGGATTGAGCTTATTGTTGGATTTGTGGCAGAGCTCTATAGTTGCTGGAAGTCCTTTGATATTGGCTGTTGTGATTGTAACTATTACAGATGTCTTGAGGACATGCATCAAAGCCTGATTTTTGCACATTGGGTTTGCAAGAGGGGTAGACACAATAGAGTGGTCATGACAACTTGGGTATGCTTTGAAACTTCAAGATACAATGTTTCTACTTGATGAGAATGACTGATAAAGTTCAAAACGGCCTTGTTATACAACAAGGTCTTCACATTTGAATGTGTTCTTGAAAATGTGGATGATTCTCTTATGATGTGTATAACACAAGCTTTGGCCAAGTTCAACTGAATAATCCTGCCATATGAATGCTGCACCACCTATAGAAACAACAACAGACAAAAATTGAAGCATGAACACTTTTTTGTTTCTGTCTGCTCATCTCTTTTTAGAGGGTGTGGGGAAATGAATCACATTAGTTACTCAAAGGCTATTGGTCCACTTGCTGCAAGCATAGAGTATCATATTGATACAATAAACATATCATCTTGGAATCATTCTTCTTGCCTCAGCCTATTAAACTCTTTTTCTACCAAAGCCCAATTATCTATGCCTGTTTACTTAAATCAGATCCATAGTCCAATGTCAGTTTGATAGCTCAAAAGGAAGCAAGTACTTCACTTGAACCCTTCTTGTAATTCTCAGCTCTTACATTCTTCCTGAAGAAGCAACCTCAACTGTAATTTAGAGAAACCCTTTTGCTCAATTGATCTTGTTCTTTGTCAGCTCTAAGTACTAAACCATGGTACGAATGAGGGATGTATACTAATAAGAACATTAAAAATAATAAATACAACTCAACACTCAGTCTCAAGAGTCAAGTTACATATGAATTTGCATATCTGAAATGTGCATAGATAAAATAAAAGAGTGTGTACATGCACCACTTTCATATAACCAAAAACTACATATAATTCACAGCTATAACACATACATAACAGCTGAAATATACTTATGAAGCAATAGTAACAGTATTTCTGTGATAAACCTCATCTTGAAACCACAATCTGAACATACCTGTAGTGTGAAGGAATTCCAAGGTTCAGACTATAAAACCCTTCAAGGTCCAATCAGTTGTGAAGATCATCACATTATCATACAACAACTTTACAAATAGCTTTATTCATTTTCTTAGAACCTTTAAACTTTGCTTATCATAAATACAAGCTTCAAAGGCCTGATTGTAAGAACTTTGGAACTTCTACTTTGTCTTGTGTTGCTCACATTGTGTGTGCAAATTTATCTTAGCTCTTCATTAGACTCCATAATCAGTAGAAATTGTAATATCCATTTGTGGAATTACACCTCAGGAATTAGTCCTTGAGTATTGCTCTCTTTCTTTTGACAGGAGGTAGGCTTTGAGAAATCTTTTTGGGGTGAGATAGTTTGATTTGACAGTTGCTAAAATGCGCTGAATTGCTACCAAAGGGACCGATGACAATCCTGAGGCCTTGGAATGCATAGCATCTTACTGAGATTGAGGCATTTAATGATTTCTCAACGAATATTCAAAAGTTATGACAAAAAGTTACAAGGATGATTTGACATAGATGAGACGGACAATAATTTGTGAAGAGTTTTGGACAAAGAATGAAAAGATCTTGGTTTTATCTTGAAAACAAAAGACTCATTGCCCGCACATCAAATTTGACCTTTCAAAAACTGATATTGTTTGCTCACAGTTGTCAGAGGCACTTTCAAAATATCTGAATAGACAGATGTGATGGAATTAAGTACAGTTATCTCCAGTTAAAATGCTCACGGTGGTTGATTGAGAGGAAGTGGTACTTTTTGAGGTGGTGAAAAAGTCTCCATGCCAAACTCAAAGTTGGGGCCTCCTGCTCGACCACCAGGCCCGGCGGTTTAGTCCTAAGTCCCAGTACAGATACCCAAGCTCGCAAGGAAGAGTGTCTGACTGGGCACTTAGTTAAGTTAGAATATCAGTAGAGCTGATGAAGTTTGGAGAATCTCAGTTTTGTTACTGCAAAGATTTTTGTAAAATTGATATGCTGGACTCAAAGTAAATATTCGACTTCAACAAATTGATTCTCACTTCTACAGTGGGTAAACCCGGCTTTGTGTTCTGACCTGCGCCGCAAAATCAAAATTTCACCTTTTGGGTCAAAGACAGGGCACTCCATTCGAATGTTGGGGACTGGCACCCAGACCAGTGAAAAGATGATATTCAGACAAATCTGGGAATATGGTCCTGGAGTCGAGAAATATGTTTTTGTTTTTTTGGGGTCCCAGATTTTTGGACCTAGGCCTTAAGTACCTAGCTAAGTACTTGAGTAGGTACTTAGCTAGGTACTTAGCTTATCAACAGGCACATAACTAGGTGCTTAGGCCTATGCTAGGGGGTAGCCAAGCACTATGGGCTGATACTCCAGTACTGAAGGCTGAGCTTTGTGCTCAGCATATCTCGTGTTGGGTATTGTGATGAACAAGAGTTGAGATTTGTAAATAAAGCAGAAGTGTACATAGAGATGATCAAGTGATGCAATGTGACAAGTACTTCTTGACAACATTCACAGCATCAGGACCTACATAGCCTTGCCTGTTCAAGAGACAGCTCTAAGTGAAAGATGAAAAGCTGAGAAAGAGAACAAGAGACCACTTACTCATATGCAGACCACTGATGGTTGATCTTGCGGAGACACTTCCAAATTCTACGTGGTAAATGACCTTCAAATCTCCTTTTTTGTGGCAAAACAATACAAAATTTTACACCTTAGCACCACCCATAAACCTGACTTGCCCACCAAAAAAAGTGAAAAAAAATTAGGAAAATTTCTCAAAAATTTCAGACCTGAACCTCTATGCGGGGTGGGCTTGGAACACGGACTCTGGTTTACCCACTATACACACCTTACCACCAATTTGCAAAGTTGCAGCAGTTCAGTCAAAAGTGATTTGGTTCCTAGTAACACGTTCTTTTGAAGTATAAGTGGTATGTGTACATAACTTATGTTGAGTTGCTGTCTGATGATCCTGATAGCGCATCAAATTAGAACACGTCATAAGTCTTTCATGAAACCGGTACCGATCCGAGGCAGACATGATCCAAGACCGGATAGTTTCGATCGGATAGTGAAGGGATGAAGATTGAGGTTGATTTGATTTGGTTAGTTCTCCGGCGATCACCGATCAGAGCATCACAAACCACAACAACAAACTCAAAGCATGACCCATCCTCGACTCAATCAAATCATATCCAACACTATAACAAGAAGACAACCTACTTCTTCTTCTTCTACTACTACCACTAAATCACTTTCACCTTTAGTCTTCAGGGTACGTTCTCTTCAGCCATACGAGCAGAGTCCATCTTGCTTACCTCATTTCCTCATCTCACTTATTCCTGTACCAAAGCGTCTACGCCATGATCTTGTGAAAAACCCCAATACCGGTCATCTCGTTCAATCTGCAGGTCCACCAGGTCGACATGCAAATGCAGGTCAAACAGTCACAGTCTTTGGTGCTACTGGATTTCTAGGACGATACCTTGTTCATAAACTAGCCAAACGTGGTACACAAGTTATAGTACCTTATAGAGATGAAGATTCAAAACGACATTTAAGGGTGATGGGAGATTTAGGACAAATCGTTCCACTCGAATTTGATCTATCAAATCAAACATTGATTGATGATTGTTTAAAACATTCAAATGTAGTTTATAATTTGATCGGAAGAGAACATGAAACCAAGAATTATAAATTTGAAGATGTGTTTGTAAAGGGTGCAGGAAGATTGGCTGAACGTTCAAGATCCCTTGGAGTCGATCGATTTATTCATCTTTCTCATCTCAATGCTTCACATGATTCGATTTCTAAATTTTATCGTACAAAAGCTTTAGGTGAAGAACTTGTGAAAGAAACTTTTCCTGGTGCGACGATTGTGAGACCGAGTACACTGTTTGGACCTGAGGATCGATTCTTGAATAAGATGGTGACTAAACCTTTTACTTTTAAAGTTAATGGTCTTGACACTCGAGTCCGACCTGTTCATGTGCGTTCTTCTTCAAGCTTTCTACAACCCTCAAATCTTTGCTTCCCTGAAATACTGAAGCGAACTAACCTTTCTCTTCAACTGTGCTGATGGGCGAAATGAATCAAATTGACAGGTTCTAGATGTCGCAGAGGCATTAGAGATGATGAGCCGAGCACCTTCGACAATTGGTCAAACTTTTGAATTCACCGGACCTCGTACATACACATACGAAGAACTCTTTGGAGTCTTAGAAGCGTTGACTCTTAAACCCCTTACACCTTCCATCGGATTTCCATATTGGCTATTTAAATTATTAGCTAAGATTGTAGATCGAGCGGTTTGGTGGCCAACATTGAGTGAGGATGAGATCGTCAGAAGGACGATTGATGATCGTGAAGGCCTTTCACCGGGTGCGCTTGGGTTTGAACATTTTGGGATTCAACCTGATCTCATTGAACATGCTGCGATTACTTATTTGAGATACTATCGATCATCGTACGTTGTCTTCTTATTCACACTTCTATCAAGAATTCTGTTACTGATTCAGAGTCTATTGCGCGTGGGCGTGTTTGATGCCTTTTTCAACTCTTATAGCTCTAACTTTGATTTACCCATTCAACAAGGTGGAATGAAGTTAAAACAAGGAAATTACAATGCGATGCAATAATCGATTTTAAGATCTTTCATTTCAAGAAAAAAACTTCTCCTTCTCTTTACTTTTTCTTATACATTTGAAAGGTTTTTTTACAAGATTGTCTGGTATTCAATCAAAGATGCAATGATCAAATTTAGATTGTTTTTTTAGTATATGTTGATTGCTTATCATCCTGAATCTTGAATTCTTCATCTGGTAGGTTGGACCAGGGAAATTGGGTTTCTGTCATGATTGGACCTTGAAGGTTGTCCTTCATTCCTGGCTTATTCCAGATATTCATACTGGTTTAAACTCATTGAGCAATGATATGTGACAAGAAAAAGATGTGGTAAAAGTGGATCTCATGAAGAAATAGATTATAACCTTCTTGCTGTGTCATTTATCACTAAGATCCTTCAACAACCAGATTGGTAGGCTTCATGATCTGCTTACTTAAAGGAGTTGAAGCAATTGGTACTATAGAATGTAAAGTTTCAATGGGAGATGATCTTTCTAGAGCTTTCAAAATATGTAGAGAGATCAATGAATAGCAGACAACTTAAGGTTGAATCTAATCTTTCAGTTCTCAATCAATACTACATCATCTTAACCACAATCATGATCTGATTGCAGAAAAAGCCTCCATTTCTATCTGATTAGGATATTCCTTTTGCTAGAATAGTTAAGTAGATAAACAGTTAACAAATCTTTCATTTTGCTCATGAGTTCAAATCAAGCTCAAGAGAATATTTTTGGTTTTTGAGTCAGAGGAAAGCAAAACACAGTCAAACTTATGACAAATTTTAAACTTCTTATCATCATTTCATTGATTATTTTTTGCATTTCAAAGGTAAGTTCTTAAAAACCCTTTTTTTGTCTAATTCAACCTAAACAATCTAAAAACACATGAAAGAAAAAAAATAACCAAAACCAAAAAGAAGAATCGGGTTAAATCGAATCTAGGTCGGATCTGAAGTTGAAAATCAGTCAAAAAAAACGAATCAAAGGCTTCTATATATATACAAACTGATAGATATCTATGAAAGTAAAATGGTAGCCCGAGATACAATAAAACCTTTGGCTGTTTTTCATTTTGTACTTTTTTTCATTGCCCTGGTATGTATGACAGTCAAGCTTAACAGACGGATTCTTCGATGAGATTCATGACTTGAGTCCAACAAGCAAACCATATTGACCATTCTCAGAATCAAATGAAATCTTTTTGGAAGAATTCTCTCAATAAAGCCATCTTCGAAATCCATCAATGCCTTTCATCATTCTCCTCCTCAAACCTAAAATATTCATGACTCTCATCCAAATTATCTGACCAAACATTCGCAAGACCAGGATGAGAACCGAATCGAGATTTAGCAATATTACCTACATCTTCATCATCTTCTTCTTCATCATCATCCATCATCCCAGTTTCGTTTACTAAAGGTTGATAAAGACTTGCTAATTCACGTTTGTGTTGGTATTGTTTATGAAGAGCTCTAGCGAGATGATATCCTACTAAACAACCTGATTCATTAGCCAACAAATCTCCCCACTTTAAATCATTCCCAAAAACCAAATCCATCAACAAAAAAAAAGACAAGAAGAATGAGTTAAGTAAAAACTTGAAATCATTGAACTGAACATCAGAAGGAAGAAAACAAAACGCTTACGGAAAAGATTTTGAAAGGTAAAACGATTTGAATTAATTCAGAACCCAATCCACCCAATAAGAAACAAATTAAAATAGTTAAGATCGTATTAAAATGTTTCCAATACCAAATCAATTGAAAAGATTGATCTACATCTAAAATCGAATAAAATAAAGAGGTGACCAGAGTAACTAAAACTCATCGAAAAAAAAATCAAAACTCATGAAGGATCAGGATTGAAAAGAAAAAAGAAAATCAAATCAATAACTTAAAAGATCATTTGACTTACATGAGAAGAAATGAAAAAGCTAAATGAAGCAAAAAAAACACAGAGAAGACCTGAATGATAAGTTCAAAAGGATTTTGAACTGAGTGATATGAAATCTAGATTTAATTAAAATGATAACATACTTTTTTAGGTATCAAAACCCAAGCATTCAAAGCTGGATTAAATCCAATGAGAGCTAAGATGATGATCATCAAGAGTGTAAGAAGTAAGAAGACCTAAGAATCAAAGAAAGAAAATCAAATCAAATATATCAGTTTTTTGGAGTGATGAATGATTTGGAAAAAAAACTCACTGGACGAATTCTGATAGGTAATCTGTTTTCTTGAGAAAGTGAGATTGAGTTTTGAGTAGTAGAGAAGAAGTTTAAAAGTTTAGAGATCGGATAAGATTTCATGATCAATTGATAAGGTTTTCTACGATTGATTTGTTTGAGTGATAACATTTTTGAGCAATAGCTGAGCTTCAGTTGGTGTTCTGTTGATGATGATGATGATGAAAAGTCAATGTCAATGTCAATGTTATGGATGGTTGAATGTATGCGTTGGAGTACTATTGGTTGAAAGTCAAGACCCCACAGGGAGATGATCATGTGACATCACCATGAAACTTTTAGACTGAGTCTTAAACTCTTAAGTTCAACTTGACTTACACATCAAATCCATCTCAGTTTCAATGACTCACTCAAACAATCCCTTCATCTATCTCTATCTCTATGGGGATATCAGTCTTGATCTACTAAGATATCAATATCCAGATTTGCTGGATACGGCCAAGCTTATACTCAAAGTCATTCCCAAGTTGGTTCATTTCCATGACACATGTCTTCAAATTTTACCCTGAAATCGGTCAAGATTGTGTAAGATTACCCATGTAGAACAAAAATAGAGACTAGCTATGATATATCTATATATAGCCAGTGATGTGTGACAGGACCAAACTATGGTTTAGGATAAGCAATTGTTGAAATTTCTTAGGACTAAAACCTCACAGACAATTGATATTTGGAAATCAGTGACTTGATGACAATCAAAAATTATAAATGAATCATGAATCAAATGAAATAAATAATTGGCAAGAAGCATGAGGATTTAAAAAGAAAGTTTCTTCTGACTAAAACAAACTGAAGTTTGAATTGCAGGCAAGAAGGGGTCTCTGTTTATCCTACAAGGCTTAGGGAGAGAAACAAGAGATGATTGAGAAAGAAGAAACTGGATGAGAATATGATCCATTCTCATAGCTGAACTGACATGACAGCTTTTGGTGATCCTTCTTTGTCTCACTCAATCTTGCCTATGGACTCCTTGCTTGAGGCACACTTGTCTGTTTGACAAGTGGTTCTTTGATGACAGTGTGAGCTGTCCAATCTGACCTCACATATCACTGTCAGGTCTTTTTGTTTAGTGAGCTAAGCCTACTCTTTCTTTGACTTTGTCTTACATGGCTCAGCACTTCTTCTTAGTGGTTGTGGCCTGATTCTAAGTGGACCGGTTTAGCCTGAGTTTCAGTTTGGGTTAATATCATCCCTTGTCCTGGCCCCAGCGCCTGATAGTGTAAGATCCCACACTGGCCATCTGGCATGAAGAGATTCTGTGGATTGAAGACTCATTGTCTACAATCAGCTCTGTGAAAAGCAATGGTCATTTGTTTGGACCCAAAAACAATTGGTTTTGACCAAGTATCTGTTTTGTCAGATCTTTGTAAAAAGCAATAGAAATCAAATTGCACTCAAACTACTGGTGATGACAAAGAAATATTTTATAGTGAGTGGTTACAAATCAGCTTTGGAAAGAAAAATTTGTGAGGGTTTGCTGCTTGGCAGATTTGACATAGACTACACGGCAATGTCTCACAGATGCCCTAATGGCCCTTTTGTACCCTCTCACTACATCACTATCATCATAGGTCAAATATTCAATTGTGATCTCAGAAGCTTTGAGAAATGATTCATGAGTTGGTCAAGGTGGACAAGGGAAGGTGCTTTTGAAGGCAGATGAAGAGTTTCTTGATAAGGCTGGAGATATGGTTGACAAGGCTCTTGTCCTTGAGAAAATAAAAAATAGCAGCAATATCTCTGATACTGCTAAGACATTCAGGAATGATGAGGTGAAGATGTTAGAGCTCTGGATTTATAAGTATGCGCACAAGGTTTTTGTGGATCCATCTGCAGCTGAATCTTGTGAATATCTCTCTTTAAACACTTCTAAAGCATCCAATATGGCAGTAATCTTAGACTATGTATTGCTTAACACGCAGGTACAAAGAAGGAAGCTTGAGACAATCCTTCCGTCAATTCTTCCAACAAGCCAAAGTCAAATCCTTCAAGACCAAAGCAACCAAAGTCTACTTGGAAAAATGCCACTCTAGCTCAGTCTATACTAATGTTAGACTGGCATAACAAAAATGGTTGAATTCAGATCAAGACCATGAGACATTTTGAGAATAAATTTCCTGGTGTTGCTGTAACACAACCACTGGTCTTGAGCTGGGTACATAATGAATCAAAGTTAAGATTTAGTTACAAGTCAGGCGTAGGGCTCAACATCAAGAGGAGCAATGAGACTGAACATTCACAAGTAACGGAAGCGATACAGACTTGAGTTTGACAGGCTGACATTGCTGGACTTCCACTGACCAGAGATGTGATACGAGCAAAGTGGTGCCACTTTGCAACACTTTTCAAAGTGCCTCAATCCAAATGGCTTAAGTTGAGTGAAGGCTGGCTGACAAAGTTTGAAATATGCAATGGCCTTAAACAAAGAGTCAGACATGGCAAGGCTGGCTCAGCTACTCCTGATGCAATCATTGCAGAACAAAGACAAATCCAGGATCTCACCAATGCCTACCATCCTAGAGAAATTTATAACATGGATAAGACAGGGTTCTTCTATATGTGAGAAGATTTCTACTGTAATGTACTCTTGAGTTTTGCTAATGAGCCTTGATTTTTCAACACAAACTGTAGAATGCCACCGGGCCAAGCTCTGTCTAAAGAAAAACAATTGGGTGTTAAAGGTGATAAGCAACACTGCTTGAACTTTGAACTCACTTGTAATGCAGACAGAACAGATAAGCTCAAACCATTCATCATTGGAAAAGCAAAGCAACCAGCCTTCTTCAACAAAAAGTCTGACAAATCTCTTGGTAACCACTACCGGAGCAATGTAAACTCAGAATAGATTACAGATTGGGACATCAAGCTATTGGCAGAAGGCCATTCTATATCACTCTCAGTTGACAATTTTTCTTGTGAGAGAAACCTTCCAAGTACAAACTTACCAGTATTTTCCTCAAGTTCTTTTCTCCAAACCTTACATCACATGTTCAACCACTTGACACTGGCATAATTTCATGATGGAGATGTCAATATGGATCTGAATACATTGGTTATGTCATCAATTGCTATGAGAATAAAGTCCCCATTGTAACAATCTTCAAAATCAATCAGATTGAAATTCTTGGCATGATGTAACTCAAGATACAATTGCAAACTGTTACAAGAAGTCAGGCATCATTTCCCCTTGAAGTTCCAATAGATCTTTGCTGGAGGATCCAAACTCAGCCAATGCAAATATCAACATGCAGCCTTTAGTTGATGATCCTGCTCATCAGGATCTGGAGCAAGACCTTTGAGAATTAGTTTGCTTACAGATTGTTCACAAAATAAACCTGATGTCTATCAGCAAGCTCTTAAGTCCTCAAGGTGAGCATGGAAGCGGCCTTGAGACCTGGACACCTGGGAATATCGTCCAATCAATTCAAGAACATGACATTAATGTAGGTCTCTCTCAACCTGAGCATACTGAAGTTGCAGTACCTCCACACCCATCATATTACAACCTACTGAAATCAAATTGGCATACCTCAAGCATGAAGAATGCAAGGAAGCCAGGGCTTGTGAGAAGGCCATTTGCCAAGTGTTGCAAAGGTTCAGTGCAGCGCGCTCAAAGGTAATGACTCAGTAAAATCTAAAACATTATCTCTCATCCAAGCCTTGTGTTCTACTTTGCTTTGAAATAAAAATGGATTTTTAAAAGAAATCTCTCCCAACCCATATTGTGCCCTCACAATAGAGTTTATTGGCTATCAGAGAGATCTCAGTAAGACTTACTCCATGAAAGCCCATACTTCTTGGAGTCAATGAGTTGGTATGGGTTTTTGGAGAGACAACTATATAGATTGCACATTGGTCACACATGATGTTTTTTCACAAAAATCAATTATTTCCCTTCAATTTAACCCAAATCAATCATCTTGATTCAAATCAACCCAAATCAATTGTTTCTGTTTGATTTAACAACCCAAATTGATTCTCTCCCCAATTCATTGTCCAATCAAACCTCATCAGATTCAATCTTTAGTTTGTAATCAAAACAAGCAATCTGATCCAATCAAACTTCAAACTATCAATCTCAATCTCTTCAAGGTGATCATACTTATTGAGATTCAGATTCATCCATTTAAATCATGATAATGATCTGAGATTGAACTTCATTCTTTCTTCCATGATAGTCAGATACCAGTACACGCAGAAATCTCACAGGTCAATTTGATAGTGGATGAAATTGGATCTTGCATGTTCATTCTTCACTATGTGAATGTAGCACTACTTGAACTCGTGAATGTCATTCCTATAACAAATTGATTTAGGATCATGATGATCTACAGTCACTGCTGAGGTTGAACTGTACTTGTCCTCCCCAAGACTGGTTTGGCTTCAAGCACCAGAATCTTGTGGGTAGGGTTTGACACAGACCTTATGCAAGCCTAGTCATCATTATCCAAGTGTGGGATGGATGCTCAAAGTGGGTTGCTGTAAGGGTGTTTGATGTGGTAATTAGAAGTGTTGATGGTTCAGCCCATTGAGTGTTTAGTTCTTTCTTTGAACTCTCAATTGCAAAAGAATGCATTTGAATTCATGTGGTGACATGGTGAAACTTACCGTATGGCATGATATACAAGATGAATCACAACAGGACACAATTTTTGAGAAGCAAGAATCCATATTGATGTGTGTTGGTATGAGTCATGTCAGACATGGATTGACTCAGAGACAAATTTGGTTTACACATGACATGAAAAAATATCATGTTGAACCAATGTGCTGTTTATATGTTGGTATGACTTCAAACATGTTCCATAGTTATCAACCTTTTCCATGGCTTTCCTGCAACATTGAAAAACTGTGGATATGAGAAAAATAAAAATAAAGAAAATCAACCATCACATTTATTTTTTGAAATAGCTGTACATTCCTTTATTTCTCCTTTCTCTCACATCACACTGCACCAGGATCTCAATGTTTTTAATCCAGAATCAGTTGTTACAGAGATACGCTTTACATTAGTTCAATTTTGCTCACATTCTTAGTTGGCATAGTGTGTTTTTATACCTCAGGGTCAGGCATTGCCTTTAAATACATTTGATTGAAAAAAATCCGGGGCATCCCTGCCACAGTCAACTGTGATATAACCCATACCTCTTATAACACATACTCTGGTCTAACGCATACCTTTTTTGGCGCATAATTTTCACTCTCTAGCCCAGAAGCCCCATGTGATAACAGATACTCTATCAAAACCCATATCTGGTCTGCGTTTCAATCTCAGTAATATCTTTACAACCTCTAAGGCTTGAGATGTCTTGGACCAAATCCACATCCAGCTCCATTCCCTTCATTCCCTAAACCTAGTAAATTAAGGAGTTCATCCTTCAAATGGTACAGAAGTGATCAAGCTAAGATTCAGTTTCAAACTCAAGTAGTATATCCAACTAAAACTTTTCTTCTCTTTCAAATCGGCCACAACATAGTTAAGGTGTTTTTCGGATTAAAAGAAGTTCAAGTTTTGAAATTGTGATGAGAAAGTAAGGACCCATGAATGATGAATTTAAGGTTCTGAAGGGATAAACAGTGAAATTTGAAAAAAAACCGAGAAAGATCAAGTGTTACAAAAAGACGTTGAAATCAGATCGATTGACAATTATTATAAGATATTCAATCGAAAGATCAAGTGTCAAATGATCAAATTGAATAAAGAACCATTCACAAAGAAAATCAAACAATCGATTAGTAAAAAGTATGAGATAGAACTCAGATTTGATTGATTTTTTTTCAAAAAAAAACTTACCAAGTGAAGCTGGAAACTTTCCATTCTCACGTTGTTCATCCCAACGAGAGATCCAATTATCTAAAAAGGAAAAATCCCAAACCCAAAATCAATTTCTCATTCTTTTTTTTCTTCTAATCACTTTCTTTAAGTCAAGAATCAAATTGGGTTAACAAAAAGATAGGTGTACTTACTAGGACATAAAGAATGAAATGCACGAAAGAATTGTTTACATGGTGCAAAGTCTTCTCCACGAGCATTCACACATTTATAATAATCAACCTAAAAAAAAATGAGATTCAAATAAATTAAATTAAGTGAAGTGATTTTTGAGATAGATTGGAATAAGGAAACCAAATCAATTCTTTTCGTACGTATGATTGCCAGCAATATTTGGTTTGCTATTGGAAAAAATCCATAAAAAAGAGTTTCAAATCAATCGCTTTATAAACAAACTGATAAGATACTCAATTAATTCATCACTTACGTTACAATTCGGGAAACGAGCATCAAATCCAGCAGTCTATTAATATGAAAAGTTAGATTTAAGAAGAAGAAGAAGATGATGATGATGATTGAAGCAGAGAGAAAGAGAGTTCACTTGTAACACAAAGGTTTGTTGACCAGTCTCCTAAAGAAAGTCAACCCGATTGATTCGATTAGTGAAATCGTTTATGATAGAGTGGAAAGATAAGATAAGAATGTGATCGATTACATTACTTCCTTCGGATGAAGACATTTTGATGAATGTGTATAATAAGATGGATTGAAAGGTGATGTTGAGGGTGGTGAACTTGATTGAGATTGGTTCGAGTGAAGTAAAGTGATGAACCAGTTCTTCAATACAGTCCTTGAGATTGACTACATCAAAATGTCACACGGCGAAACCCGGGATAAATCTCAATATAAGCATTCAAACATCAACAACATCCTGTGACAGTAGAGTCAATCCAATTTGAGTCATTTTTGCGAAACTTCAAAAACTTCAATCAGATCAATCATCAATCATTCTACTCTGATTCAGAACATGTTGAAGGGAGAACCGCTTTGAAGATTGATGAGTGTATCAAATGTGTACATATACAATTCAAATCCAATCTTAATCTATGCATTCACAATCCAAAAGAGAGAAAAAAAGAGCTCATATCACTCTCCAACTTGATTTGAACCATGATATTCATCAAGAACATTTCATTCAATTTTTCTCTCCATTTTTTAAAAAATAAAAAACATTATTACAATACACATCATATCACTAATTTCTATATAGTATAAGAATATTAATTTTCCATTCAAGAACAAAGAAAAAACACCTCGATTGCAAAAAAAAATAACATCTCAATTCACTTTCATAATAAAAAAAAACTTTAACATCAAACCAATTCACAAATTCACAAATCAAATTTAAACGATTTCTTCAAGTTTCAGTCATCAGATTAGACTGACTAAAACTTTTCACAGCCATCAAAACTTGTTCAACTCCATTCTTTTTCTTCTCTTCTTCTTCTTCATTCATTTCATTTCTTGTGTTAGTCTGGCTCGTTGTACTCGTTGATAAAACAAATGGTTTAGTTTTTTTAGATAAAACACTCTGTTTAAAATTTTGTACTAATCTAATCTGTTCATGATTTCCTTGATTCGTTTCATTTCTAATCATCGTCTTCACTGAGTTTATGGATTTATCTATTGCAGTCATCAAATCAGGTGAAAGGTCTGTTACGATCTCTCTTTTTAATCGTGACCATGAATGTGATGAGAATGTATTCAAATTAGTAGATGATTCATTCTCTTTTGTTCCAGTTCGAGTGGTACTTGTAGGTGATTGAGCTGGATGAGATGGATGGTGTAACCAGAGTGCTAGTTGTGTAGCGGCTAATAAAAGAGATGATTCCAAGACTGTTTCAGCGATGGCTCGAATCCCAGTATCATTCTCTAGATCGCTTGATGAACCTGAAATGGTCCTCAATGTCGTCGGATTAGATGCATTAGCTGATGATCTATACACTTCTAAGCCCGTCTCTGCTAACTCGAGAAGCGTTCCAATAGTAGCAGGTTCACCTGCGACGATACTTCTGGTCTACAGATACAACAAAGCCACGATAAGCAATTAAAGAAAAGCGCAAATAAGATCATCAAAACACTTACTGGATTGAGAACTGTGAGCTCAAGCGGCCAATCTGCAATATCTCTCGTAAGAACATGAATGGCTCGAGTATGGGAAATGAGAATATGTAAGATGTTTTTGGAGATTTGAAGCATATGTAACAAAGCCTCTTGAAGATGTACATCCAGTTTCTGAGAACTGTTGGACATCATCACTCCTTGAGAATTCACATCACGCGTGAGGGTGGAGCTTATCAAGAGTTCATTTCGACTGACATCGTTTTCAAGCCATTTAGAAGTTGAGTTTGGATGACTGAGACAATGAGCTAAGGTCTGTAAACTGGTCATCATCGCTAAGCAGAAATTTTCAGGAAGACTTAAGAATGGATGTCCGATTGGTTTGGTACAGATCACTGATAAAAGACTTGTGACTAATTCCATTTCTTCAATTACTGCCAGACTCAAGTTCACCCCATGATCACGTTGATTTGGATTAGAAGTTGATATTGAAGAGAGAGCGACCATGAGCTGAGGGGAGTATAGTTTCGCAAATGAAGCGATTTCGTCCACCATGAAAAGCTCACTATGACATAAAGTATTAGCTAGGGAGCAGACAAGAGCCAGTACTGAGCACCATAGGGTATGGACAGGGTTACGCTCATTGGGGCGTAGAGGTGAGACGGGCTCAATCAGACCAAGTGAAGCTTTCGGTGTCAAAGAGCTACCTAGTAATGCCGCTATCAAGCCCTCTGACGCCAGATACTCCGCTAATCGATCATCTAGTGACATTCCCATGAACAGTCGAATCACTTCTGCTACCAACTTAGGTTCTTGTTCGTCGTAATTGACCCTCTGATTGAGCAGATTGAAAGCAGGTTGACAAAAGTCATGAATCCGATGAGCCCAATGTGTTGTAGCTGGACGAACAGGAGAAGCAAGAAGTTCGGTGACGATCGAAACGATCAACTTCAATTCTTCATCATAAACGATTCCAGAGGAAAGGTTTGCAAGAATTAAAACGGTTTCAAGAATTGTAAGACTGGATCTTAGGAGATTTTCGATTGTGTTCACCAGCAGGTATCGTTCTTCGTCGCTCAACTTCAATGGATAAACACTCCTACATCTCCGCAATACTACGTAGACAAGTTTGAGAACATCGATTTGCCAAATCGCTTTCGTCCTTCGTTTGAGAGTTTCAACCACCGGAAAACACTCTGAGGAAAGCAGGTTTTTGAGAGGTTCAAGCAGCTGGAGAGTTGTTTTGGTTGTTTTAGAGTTATCAGGTAAAGCTTGAATCAATACCAAGAGTATTGAGAGTCGGACGGAATGAATATTGACCATAAATTCACCTTGGCGACTTTCACTCGCGATTCTATGTGACAAAGCTAGGATGGATTGAGAAAGCGGTTCGATCAGTTTGTCGGACAAGCTGGTTTGTCGAAGTGCCACCTCCAATAAACCTTGCCAGGCTTGAGTTACTTCCAATTGAGCATCAACTACAGACAAATTCCAATTGATGGCTACGATATTTTTCAAAACCTCATCAACAATCTTTGCTGATGCTCCACTCCCTTCGATTTTATAGCTCATCATCTCATAGTCATACACAAAACTCCTTCCGTAATTATGCACGTTTTCGTGAGGTAAGATTGATTGGATCCTTCGATAGGATTCCAAGTCAAGGTTTGGGGATCGATGACAGATTTCTCTCAGTGCTTCGGATTGTAATTCAGGATCGGCCATACTCTCGATCGTTGAGATGATAAGTTCTTTCATACTATCATCGGATTTTTGCATTTCCTGAATCAATGCATCTTGAATTGGATGTGTAGCGGCTTGACCCTTGGAGTTAGATGCTTCAAGTTGAAGCAGCACAGTCAAGATCCTAGTGGAATACGCTCGACAGATCAGCTCGTCACAGTGATGCTTTACTTGCAGTTCTTCCACCATACCAAATATATGCGAATCGGGATTGGGATCGAAAGGTGCGAGGCGACTGTCCTTGAGATCGACTAATATTGGCGGAGTGATGATCAGGCTCGTAGAAATACTGATTATTCGATCTGTAAACTCCTTATTCTTAGCTGTATCAATCAAGGTCGTTTCGAACTCGTTGACGCGCCCATGAACTGTATCCAAGAAAGACAAGACGCTCAACCCCAAAGAGAGATTGACAGCTTCATCATCTTGAAAACACTTCACAAAGGCCTCGATTGCGACTTGCAGTGCACTTTCAGGTGCGTTTGAAGATTTTCCAGCAGGGATAAGGCGAGATGGATCGGAGTCACCCCAACCTGGCAATGACAGCTGTCCAGTGATCAAGATGGCCGCGAGCGAAGGTTGAGTGTCGACGATCACAGCCAAGAGATCCCATAGAGTTGATTGTAATTCAAGGCTTTCTTGCTCGTGACCCATTGCGCCTTCACGAGCCAAACTGATGAGAAATTCGCTCATGTCCACTGGATCTCCAAAGCTAGCGCTGATCGACGGCCAATCTGAAGACCAGTCTTTTGAAAGTTTACAGAGTAAAGAAAGGACTTCGCATGCAGTTTTGGCTATGCAGTCGTTGGGTCCATCCAAGCACCAGTATGCAATGTAAGGCAGTGCGCTTCTCAGGTGAGCATTTTTCGAAGCGTCACCAGGCGTACTTTTCCGAATTGACTGGGTCAAAAGCAATCTTTCAAGCATTCCAGCTTGATCGGAAAGGAGATGATGTGGCCTCAATGCCAATATGTTTTTGGCCAACGCCAGTGTTGAAAAAATTGATTCTACCAGAGCGTCATACTCTACAATACGGTGCGTGCGCTGCAAGACGTCTAAGACTTCGGCATCGGTTGTGATCAGCACGATCATGGGATTGAGAGTGATCGCCACAGGGGATGTAACGAAAGCTTCAGAAAAGAAGCTGATCATCTCGCGTGCAACCAGGTCAGTTTTCAGGTCGGGTATATTGAGGTGTGTTTTCAAAGCGTGAGATGCGATGGCATTAAATATCCGGCAACATTTAGTGGCAAACCGAAATTTAACATCCAAGTCTATATACTTCCAGTTCTGGAAACCGGGCCAAATTTCATCGCGTATCCAGACAAGAGCTCTGAGGAGAACTTCGGTTTTGATCTCAGCGAATGCCGGATTGGTAGCTAAGCCTGAATTTGTTGCCTCGAAGATGAGCATATGGGCTGTATCCAGTGCTGAAAGGGTAATTCCATAACGTCCAGAAAGGCGCTCGAAGTTCAATATTGGGGTTGATGATTCTACTTGATTCCAAGCCGTCTTTTTAGAAAGAGCCGGGAAAAGTACGCTTGAACCTCGAATCAACGTCCAGATCGCACCGGGAAAGATAGGCAAAAGGGCGGATACCAATCTCATAGCGGCTTCAGTCGTTTCAGTTTGTAAAGTCTGAGTAACTGAGTGAATAGAACTTTCAATGATATTAAAAACCGCCTGGATGAAGACCAAATGTGACCCGTTGCTGACGATTCGACGAATCAAGTCTGAGCCTGCTTCGGGTTTACTTTCAAGAAGTGCAGTTAAGATTTGTAAGATTTCGACAATGATACTCGTGTTCACCTTATCTTCTGCCCAATCTGGATTGGCTGATTGGGTTGGCCTGAAAACATCATCGTCTGATATTTCTGTATCGTCTGGTGGATGATATCCTGAATAGTAAAGTACAAGGTCACCCCAATACTGCCATGCAGACCATGAATATTGCCAACAGATGACAACAGGGTTCTGCTCAGCGCTGCTGACAATCTTGCCCAAAGTATCCCTCGGTATATGAACACTAGGAGATATTTTGATCTCTCGCGTCGCTCTGACCCAGCCGTCGCTTTGTGACATGAGATGATTTGCAACATCCGACGAGTACTCTGGTGGGGTAGTAGGCTCATACGTGAGAGGGAGTAAACTTGATTGGGAGTTTGGAATTGCCTCAGTCAAGGTGCTGAGTTGATCGACGTATTGTACCAGTGATTGTACACAAAATCGCTGTTCGTCCGTCGCGTTCAGCTGACGTGTTTCACTGAAGCCGCTGACTGAACGACATATCTTGGTGAACAAGCTGACATTGATTGGAAAACGTGAGCGAGCAGATTCAAGAAACTCGGCTTCTCCAGTTGCTAGAGGAAGGTCATTTTCGCTGATGTCGCCAAGCTCTCCTCGTACTGCTTTCCAAAACTCACTAGCTATTGCGTGCTGAGTGTCTAGTCGGAAGAGTAACCCAAAAGCATTGATGATGCCTTCGAACTGCTGAGAACTGAAATACATCAACCGGAAGAAGAGCGGCATGGCTGAGAACAAAACGCGGATGGTGACGAGGTAGCCCAAAGCATTGTTGTCTGGTGCGCCGAAGCGCTTGTGATGACCAGAGGAGTATACCGAAGAAATCAATTGACTCAGGTTGTGAAAGAGTTCACATTCAGCCGATAGGATGTGGCGTCCCCAACGCTGATAGAGTGGCAGACTTTCCTCCGATTGTTCCATCTCTTCATCACCCTCTTGATCTTGGGTATCGTTCGCACGCCGCAAGGGAAGGATTAACTCGGCAAATCCAGTATGCGAGGGGGGTATGCCATTTTCCAGATAGACCACAGTCATCTTGTGTAAGACAAAAGTCCAGGCTAGAGCGATCGGTGCCACCTTGAAAGGGTGATGTTGAAGTAGTTCCATCTGAAGGTCGTGAACATCCTTCAAGCGCCCTGGGTTGAACAGATTGGTACTATCCAAAGCTTCTGACGGCAGACTGAAGTCATGAGAGCTGACATCCTCGATGTGCGAAACTTGAAGGGTGATCAAAGTCAAGAGATTTGCTATGTCCACACCGATTGCTGAAGCTTCGTCGTCAAAGAATGCGAAGCTTTCTTGATTCTGACCCCAAGTTGTAATCTTAAGCGCTGAGAGGGCTGAGACATAGTGGCTGCCGTGTGCTTTGATTCGACCGTAGAAAAGCAAGAAGACTACTTCCAGAACTAGCTTTTGTTCTCTTATGAGCTGCCAAACAAAGATGTCAAGATTACGATTCGCTAGGCAAACGAGTTAAGAGACATACCTGCTTTGCCCAAAAAGTAGCTTGACGAGGTGAAGCTCTCACGCTCTCGGGAAGTACACTTTTTGTGCGTTTGATGAAGTTGGTCAACATGATGGAAGGGGTATCGGGGGTGATTATCGAGTTCAAGAAATCTAAACAGATCTCAAAGATGGGTGACGATTCATTGTCCTCTATTCAAGCCAAGTGCATCAGTGCGTTTAGTCAAAGAGCTTAAAAATTTGGGGCTGGAAGCTTACCGATATGTAGCATTGACGCAATGGCCACCAAAACACTTTGGCGCTCTTCAAAGTAAAATGACGCGAGGGCCCCTAGAGTCTCCTCATCGAGGGTTTCCTCGTCATTACTTTCGGAAAGATTTCGGGGTAGTTTTTGACTGGATTGGTCAGGCTTCGTAGTATAAGAGATCCGCCGATGGTTCAGAAATTGTAACCAGATCACCAACGACTCGACCTCGCATAAATTGAAAGTCTCGCTGATCTTGAATACATTGGCCTTTCTTTTTTCAGACACAACGATGACTTCTCCATCGGGCAATGCGACTTTTCCTGATGACACTTTAGCACGTGATTCAGATGAAGTAGACGGAAATGCATCGTAACATGTTCGTAGTTTTTTTCGATGTAATTCTAACAATTGTTGAACAAAAGTGGAAGAGGATGGACTTGAACCGCTACATCCTGCCAGCACGCGATTGATGAGACGTATTGGACTATGAGTAATGTTGAAGAATTGGATTCAAATTTGATTTCAGTTCCGGCTCCATCCTCGCGTTGATAGTCAAATGTTATGAATGATGAGAATCGAAAGGGGTTGTAAACAAACTTTGAGATCAATGCTAATTGTCGGACTTCAGACACCATTGTCCTGATCGCCCAAATGTTGAGGAGAAAAGGCTGAGAATGGCACAAGGGTCAGTTTAATATCATAGGAAGAAAAGTAAAGAACCAACCTAGAGACTGAGTTTGATGATCGATGAGAAGTGAAGTGGTTTGATATGGTAAACTTGAATTCTCGCGATCGAAAAAGTGGAAATTTAAAGAGTTGAATGGTGCAGCTGCGAGCGGCGCACTATCTACTTAGAAGGCGGGCCAGGCATACCTTACCAATAGCTTGCACACAACTCAGGGACGCGTTCGACGTGCCTCTTTGCAACACATCACAGAAAAAAGTGTTGAGATGGATATTTCCAGCAAGTTCAATGCCATTTTTGCATGCACATTAGAATTCTTGCAATCTCATCAACTTTTATGGAATATAACCTCCACCTACATCTCTCAATAATTCTTACAAGCCACACGATCTTACGAATTTATTTTGATACTCATAGAATTACTCTGTCAAAATTCCTCAAGTTCTTTGATTTTCCCTCGGGTGGCATTATGCTATCGAAGACTGCTCGACCACAAGATCGCTTGTTTTTATCGATATGCAAAGACAATTCTTATCTTCATCGAGTGAAATGCCTCCTAGACTTGTGAGCTTTGAGATCACTCAAGTCAAAAGAATGAATTTCAAAACAATCTTATGCTAACAAGACAAACGCAGACGCCTTAGGATATGCCTCGTGTTCCTCTTTTCAATGGTCAACGTTCAACAAATTCCCATTGTGTCAACTCAACTTACGCAATGATATCTCATAGTAACACGCAATGCTTAATCAACATTTCGGGATTCATGAAGTACAGCTTCACTTGCTTATTACGAACCCGAGTGAGTGAGTATTCGAACAAGTGTCGCAATTGCGGCGGGTTAGAAGATGATCTCGCTATTACAGAATCGGCCACAATCTCAAAGCATAAGATTGCAAGGATGCAAAATGAGATTTTCTGTGTAGATAAACGGACGATCGACATAGATTGGATGTCGCTGAACGCTTATAGATCGAGCAGAGGGCTTCGATCACTCTCGCCAACCTTTCAAAATCGACAAATTTTCATTATGAACTGTTTAGGTTGGTCATAATTCTTGAATAAGTGGCTGCTGCTGCTGATACATTCTGAAAGATCGACATCATATCGAGTAAATGCGTTTATAACCGCACGATGTTGATAAAACACCTGCCCTTAGAGTAAACTATTAACTCTGCCACCGTGGAAAGCTTTCCATGCTCAAAACTCGCTGATCAAACTGTGGACCGTGCCCTCGGCCTTGCCTTTTGATGTGTAATATTTAAGCTGTTTAGTGAATCTTAGGTCATCCAACGTGAACATCCGTTAAATATTTGTTGATCTTCTTCGTTAGTCCGACTTTATTGTTGACCAAAACGAAACTCAACCTCGCATTTCAAGACATGCTTCCTCCAGCTGTGGCAAGATTGACCCCTGCATTTTCATTCGGATCTATCAGTAGCGTATGTTCCTTGTTGATCAATGGCATCGGCACAGCTTGCGTCGTTCGTGAAAATGTTCTGATGGTTTATCTGGAATTTTCATCATAGGGATTTCTATTGGGTATCGTATTGCAGCAATGTCATGTAAGGAAACGGTCACCTAATTTCTGCTTACACCTTGCTTTGGGTATTTCACTTGACAGAGATGGCTTGGCTGTTTTTTGGGTTGGGTGATAACAGACTTACTTTGTTAGATTCAAAGACGATCGGAAGTCTTATAGATATTTGGTATTTTTCTTGATGATGATGAACGTCATCCATATGGCAGTATGTCAAGTGACAAGGTAAGATACTGACGAATTCCGTTATAAGCTTCACTGATTCAGTGTGATTTTGAATGTCTAGCTCGTTTATGGGCTTCAGGGGCTACGGTAAAACTCCTGGTTGGATAATTTCACACTGGTTACCCCCATTCTACATCTTGACTTGCAGCATTTCGGCTTGGTGAGTGGCTTAACCACACGACCTTCTCTTGTGACTGAATAAAACTTATCAGAGCGTCCTTTCATGGGTCACAATCACAGCATTACGCAACTCTTTCACGCTCATAGGTAGGTCTTTCTTTGCAATAACCAAGAGCGGGTGTTTCAGTCACTAATCATGCATAGAATCGATCGCGCTTTAGACTTTACCTTTTGAGCTGCGGGAATCGATTGACGTCTCTCTTGGTCGCTTTCGGGTCTTTGTTTCAACTGACTGGGTCCATTGTAAGTATTCTTCAATCACCCATGCGTGTCTTCCACCAGGCCACTTTTCCTCCGCGGAGCCAGGGTATTGATATCTATCTCTTCGATCATTAGGTAATGTGCTATGGTACCACAGAAACCCGAGATACAAGTCTTCGTATTTCAAAGATCAGCGCCTCATGTTGGCTTGGAGGGGCAGCGGTAACAGATTTATTGATTATGACTACTATGGTGTGGTTACAGTTGAAACAGCAAGATACGATCAATAAAAAGGAAAACAGGTAAGTAAAGCTCGATGAAAATAACTTGCGGGTAAGAGTTGTCATTAATGATTCCATGACTATCCTGCTTTGCCGTAGCTTCAAGAAATCGGTCACTCTAACGATAGGAAACAATTCCCTCACTGCAGCTTTCTGTATGATGAACCTACTGTCATTTCTATTAGATTAGTACGCGTGCGATCATACTTTACCTTTGTTTAGATTTCCTCGTCTGATCAAATGCCTCAATCGCAGTGAAAACTCATATATCTCAGCAAACCTTTGTCTTGTAAGACTATACTCATCTTCGCTGGTGAGTCCTTTTGGATGATAAAAATAAAATTTCAACGGCTAATCGATGGTAAGAATTTATCAATCGATATCAGATATGTTTGTTAAACTCCCGGCCAAAGGTACACACCAAAATCAGAAAAGCCGCGTTGCTCTCCGACCTTCTAGACGCAGCTCGCGCTGCAGAAGAAGAGCGGGACCTAGAAAACCTAGCGGAACATGGAAATGACGTTAGTAAAGGTTCAATCATGTACCAGACACCAGCTTGAATGACGTCAATTTCATTCTGGACGTTCATCCTATGGTCAAATCACTCTCAGAGTCCGATTACAGACAATCGAGGCATTCTGGTCGTCACCACCGCAAGTCTGAGCTTAAGAACTGGCCAACCTGTGCCCACCAACTTACAAGTATTGTCACAACCATCCCCAGATTTGGTTGACTATCTGGGAAATACTTTCAGTATATGGCGAGCTGATAAACAAAACGGTTTTACCGTTGATATTGTTGGTGGCATTCGTTAGGTAGGCTAAAGATTCGAGCATATCAGAGCTTATACAGCTTGAGATTTTGACCTGGCTGATATGTCATTTGCTCTTTTGAATCACCCGCAGACTTTATTTCCTAACATATATTTCAACACAACTACATAGCGTATTGTTTCAAAATCTTCAGGTATCCAAGTGACTCAATATTGCTACTTTCATCATACCCTTACTACGTATCATGTCATTGTGTTCGGCCTCATTGTGATACCTCTTATCTTTGGGTTAAGAGAAACTATGAACCAAAAAACGCAAAAATGAAATCACCTTTTCTCGTGGGCGTACACCTAAATGTGAGGGAGTTAGGGACTTTTTCAAGCTCAGCGGCATACGCCGGGGCCCAGCAGCATTATCAATAAAGTTGACTTTTGGAGATGGATTACGTGGAATAACATTTGGCCAAGAAATGACGCGCGAGATAGCACTGAGCGCTGGAAATTGAAATTCCACCGCGGTGGAATTCAACCTGAGTGTTTTACATACACAACAACAAAAAGGAAACTCCGTTACCAAGTTTTTCACAATCGTATTTCATTGAACGAGATCAAGACGGAGTAACAAAATGTATGCATCTCCCACTTAAATATGATTTGGCTGATTTCATACCTCAGTATCTATGTACTACATCTTTTTTAAAATATGGGTGCCATAATCGATGAAGGAGAACCTCAAATGATGATGTGGGTGATACATACTGATGTCACAGAGGATGTGGCAAAAAGCAACTCGGCTTATGGCTACATGTTTTAATCCTACTTCGATGTTTCTCCAAATGTGGTAAGACGTCTTTTTCAGAAAAAAAGCCTCTTGGGTATTCTGGTGCATATATCACGGCAAAATAATCTTGTGCGGGAGAATTTAGTGTAGCATACTTGAAGTGTAACAAACACCACCCAAATCTAAGATACTAATTGCTTCTGTTTCTTTGTAAAACTCGACCATTAATTTTTGATAGATAGACGAGGCATCAGTTCCAGGCTCAGGTGGCGACGGTCCTTGTGGTAACGCTAGGTTGGCCCTGATGGCCTGAGTTTGCAGAAACGAGAAGACACATTTATCTGATAGGAGAATACATGTGGGTGGCCACACTCGGCGCTGAGCAGTTCCACTGGAACGCTACCCTACTCTGGCTTTGCAGAGAAAGTGATAACAGCTAAACCAAAACAAAACCCATATCTGACATGCGGGTGGCGCGCGGCAAAATCAAAATTAAAAAACAGAAAGATATCTTGTTAGAAAATACGATAAACACTTTGAGCGAAGAATTTGTCAATAGGATCGGTTTAACTTAAGACTTGTGAGAGGGATGACAAAATGTCGACGTGAACAACAGCTTCCTGGTTTGTTGGTTCGTTAGGAGCTTGCCAGGAACGCTAATGCTGTTGTACATCTTTTTGGGATTGTTTGCACTGTGGACCTGCCTAGATGTCCTTGAGCCTTTCTCAGATCCCATTCTGCTGATATGTAGTGTGCATCAACTACAAAGGCCAAAAGACTTGTTATCAGATGTAAATTATGATTCTGGAAAGCGCATGGTTGTTGAAATACGCAAAACTGATGGTTCACCTCTTCTATATTCGATTTCAGTTTCTCATGACTACTCCACGAAGCGTGAAAAGTCTGGGGCAATTCACCATAAATTTGATTGATATCACCCTGATCTTAATCTCACTCTGAGGATTACAATCACAAAGGCACGAAGGAGGTTTGGAAAGCTCGCCAATGTCCTTTCCGGGACTACATCTACCACAAGAAATTTCTCGTGCCACCCTCAAAGAAATAACATGTTTTAGAATTGGGGGGTCTGTAGCGTTTTCACTGTCAAACCTTGGTATAAAGGTGACATATATGCCCTGAAAGGCCATGTCATCAAAAAGAATGCTTTGACCGAACACCCGTAATTCAATAACTCCCTGTTGTAACTTGTCCAAAGTCTAAAGCAGAGAGTTGAGTGATTAGCAACAACCCACGAGGATAGTGGTCGAATTTCTCAGTGGAGAGCTTAGATTAAAGAACCTTGAGACTGCAGTTAATATGATAGGTCAACTGTGTGAGCGGCCGAGACAGCCAATGGAGGCAGACGGGCCAAGTTTTTAAGGCAGCAGTGCCAATCCAAAATTCCCTTGCTCACCCACAACGTAAGATCAATGAAAGTGAAATGCTAATCTAGCCGTAGAATCTCCAGTCTGTTACGTATATGCCTTAACCTCTGGCGAAATATACGTGTTACTGCAGATGGATCAAAGAGCGCCAGAGAACATACCTGATAGATTGAATCGTACACGTAAGGTCAAGAAGTGGTGAGGCAGCACTGTTTATGTATCAACCAAGGATGTAGTGAACCATTTTGACTGTTATCCTTTATTCTTGTCTGGTAATCTTCAAGTCAAGTATTCAAATTTTGTAGAGCTAAATATCATCCTTGCAGCATTCCCTACCCTCCTGGAGTCCTTCCTCATTTAAGCAATCTTATCACACTCATGGGTGATGTCGACGTAGGTCTATGAGGTTAGAACAGGGTAGAACGTGTGTGATGCAGACTCAATCCAAGCTTCATCATGAGAATGAGGCGATGCTACGTAAGTCTACGTCGTGATCCCAGTATCATCGATCAAGCTCTATCAAGCTTTATCGCCAAGAAGTGTAGGTAGGCTAGATTCCTACGTGAGAAATTGACTTTTTTGCGACTTTTTGAACTGTAGTTTCACTACATAGATTGTGGAGAACATCGGAACAGAGTTCAGCCAGGTTCAGGTAATACCTACCCCGGATTCCACTATAAAAACCCATCAGGATTCCTCGCTTTCACTGCCTTCCTCCTGCTCACTACCTATCATTCAACACCCTTACCAACGATATAACGTTTACCAATCTCTCTGTCACGCCGAACCTCATCGCAGGTCCGATCTTGTTTACAATATATCTACTCATCGATCGCAAGCTCGACTGATACACAGGACCACGAAACAGCTCTTCAAATCGATCATTCTTACCTTTACAAACTTCGGTCAGTGATACACTTTTGGGTTTCATCGAGCTTTTTGGCCACTCGTCCCCTGTTTGAAGGCTTCTCAATCCTGTGGCCCAGTGGTCGGGGCTGCAATATCCAACGCACTGAATGTCCACGACATGTCTGGTGCTTTTTGTACCATCGGGCAGCCTTGCAACCAGTCAACTAGACTTGAGGAGTATAGCCTCCGATGTTGGCAGGGGGCTTCGGTTCGAGGATCGCTAGATGATGGTGATGACGCCTGGCCTTATAGCTTCAAGTTTGCTCTTTGGAGCTATTGATTGCGGGCTCAGCTGTGATATGGGCACTTCTACCCGCAAGTCCGACTCCGACCGTCGCGCCTTAAGGATGGCGTCTCACCTCCCCGAGCAATCATCGCTCACATTCCAAGTTCTCAATGCTTGTCTGACTCTTCAGCTTGATATTTGGCTCGCGTTGGGGCAAGCTTCGCCTGATAAACATGCGATCGCCAAACTCTAATATCAGGGCAGTGCATTCACCCGCTCTTCGACAAAGTGTGTTTACCAAAAACCCCCTGTCTTGGGCAGTTTGCATGGTACCATGACATCTGGGCATTTGAGTCTAAACAACAATCCACAGAAGGTTTTGAGCTCAAGATGCTTCAAAGAAGAAGCTCCACAGATGATGGATGAGAAAGGGTTCATTCCGAATCCCTATCCACGTTCCTAATATCGCGTGTATCACGTATAAACCTACCATGAGGCGACTCTTGGCATCCCTTCAGACGCCTTTTAGACCTCTTACGAGTCTGATACTCATTGTCACTGTTCATCATGGCTTGTCAATCTCGCATCAACTTTTGGAAGATAGTCTAGTTCCCCACCAAATCCCATTTTGAGCTTTCCTGCACAACTTATAAATATTTTGTCGCATCTCTATCTCGCTGTGTCGCCTTCCTAACCTTACTATTCCTGGTCTATCCCCGTTTGGGCTCCTGAAGCAGACTATCTTTATCTCCTCTAGCCATTCTCTTCCTTTGCCTTGATCTTCTGTGTATGTTTTGAGCTGTATATCACTAGAAAATCATCCCATATAACTGACACTTTGATCTTTATCAATTTCCTCACCCCTCATACCGAATACATAACCTCCCTTTGCAATCCCGGCGATACTCTTTCTTTACCTATTCAAATTCTCAATCGTCGTCCCATCGAATCCAAACCCGATCTTCCTGAACCTGCCATGCCTCATACCGAACCGGTCGATGCAATTGCCACTCAGACCATGGCCGCAAGTCATTCCGCCTTCTCTTTGGACACCCCAGTGTTAGTCCTTTCGTCGACTAATCTTTTCCACTATCTGACTCACTGATCTTTTCTTATCTTATATCAGCCCCTCCGTGCCCGGCACGCCAGGAGGGACGATGGGGCACCACACTCCCAATGTTCAATCTATCCGACGTCATACTGCTGGTCATCGTGGCCCACTTCAAAAGATCTTGGTTGCAAACCGAGGTGTAAGTCCATACTCTTCATTGTTCTCTTGTAATAATCACCTCACTCGGTAATATACAAGCTGATCGGAGGTTCATGATCGCAGGAAATCGCAATCCGTGTGTTCAGAACGGCTCACGAACTTGCCATGCACACTGTTGCTATCTATTCGCACGAAGACCGAATGAGCGCTCATCGCCACAAGGTCAATACCCTCTTGTCACAATGACAGTGAAGATTTACGACTGATTGCTGGTCATCTTTCTCTATCAGGCTGATGAAGCTTACATGGTGGGAAAAGGTCTTACTCCGGTTGGTGCTTACCTTTCTCAAGATGACATTATCAAATTAGCTCTCGAGCATGGTGTAGACATGATTCATCCTGGGTGAATACCTCTTTTGGCTTGTTCTTCATACGTCTTTGATCGGCATCTGACTGTTTTACTTGAATGCAGATACGGGTTCTTGGCTGAAAATGCCCAATTTGCTAAGAAAGTGGAAGACGCTGGAATGGCTTTCATCGGTCCTCAACCTGAGGTAATCGATGGTTTGGGTGACAAAGTGAAGGCTAGAACTCTTGGTGATTACAATCCACTTTTTCTGTATGACCATGAGATATTGACGGATGATCTCTTTGAACTGTCCCACCTTACCTGATCAGCCATCAAATGCGGTGTTCCAGTCGTGCCTGGAACTGAAGGCGCGATCGCTAGTTATGACTTGGCCGATGCCTTCATCAAAGAGCATGGATTTCCCGTCATCATCAAGGCGGCAATGGGAGGCGGAGGAAGAGGTATGAGAGTAGTCCGAGCAGCAGAAGACTTCAAAGAATCTTTCGAACGAGCCGTTTCAGAGGCGAAATCAGCTTTCGGTGACGGAACAGTCTTTATTGAGCGTTTCTTAGACAAACCTCGTCATATTGAAGTCCAACTCTTGGGAGACAGCGCTGGAAATGTCATTCATCTCTTTGAGCGTGACTGCTCTGTTCAACGTCGCCATCAAAAGGTCGTCGAACTCGCTCCTGCTTCCGAGCTGACCGACGAAGTTCGTTCGAAGATCTTGGAAGACGCAAAGAAATTGGCATCAGCTGTCAACTACCGTAATGCAGGCACTGCCGAGTTCTTGGTCGATCAACAGGGACGTCATCACTTTATCGAAATCAACCCTCGTATCCAAGTAGAGCATACTATCACCGAGGAAATCACTGGAGTCGACATTGTTGCTGCTCAAATTCAAATCGCTGCCGGTGCCACGCTTGCTGATCTAGGTCTCACCCAAGAAGCAATCACCAAGCGCGGGTACGCAATTCAATGTCGTGTGACCACTGAAGACCCAGCCGCGGGTTTCCAACCAGACACTGGGAAGATTGAAGTTTACCGATCAGCCGGTGGTAATGGTGTCCGACTTGATGCTTCCTCTGGGTTCGCTGGGGCTCAAATCACTCCTCATTATGATAGTTTATTGACCAAGGTCACCGTTCGAGGCGCTACTTTTGAGATTGCTCGTAGGAAGATGTTGAGAGCTTTGGTCGAGTTTCGAATCCGAGGAGTGAAGACCAACATTCCTTTCTTGTTCAGGGTCTTGTCTCATGAGACTTTCGTAGCTTGCCAAACCTGGACCACTGTGAGTTGTTGAATGATTCCTATCTCATTTGATTGTTCCTTGCATAATGTACTGAGTTGTTTCTCTCATCCTTTCAGTTCATTGATGACACCCCAGCGTTATTCCACTTGATCAGCAGTCAAAACCGAGCTCAAAAACTTCTTGGCTATCTTGGTGACTTGGTTGTCAACGGAAGTAGCATCAAGGGTCAACAAGGTGAACCTGGTCTGAAAGACGAGATTGTCATCCCACCATTCGCCCATCGAACCGATCCCGAGAAGCCTCTAGATGTGACTCGACCAAGTGACCTTGGCTGGCGAGCAATTCTCAAGACTCAAGGACCTGCTGCATTCGCCAAAGCAGTTCGTGATTACAAAGGCTGTTTGATCATGGATACTACTTGGAGAGACGCGCATCAATCACTTTTAGCTACTCGTTTACGAACCATCGATATACTGAACATTGCTCGTGAGACTAGTCATGCTTTGGCTAATGCTTATTCACTTGAATGTTGGGGAGGAGCTACATTTGATGTCGCAATGCGATTCTTATATGAAGATCCATGGGAAAGATTAAGAAAGATACGTAAATTAGTACCCAATATCCCACTTCAAGCTTTGATTAGAGGAGCGAATGCAGTAGGTTACACTTCTTACCCAGATAATGCGATTTATGAATTTTCAAAGAAAGCCGTTGAGAATGGATTAGATATCTTCCGAGTGTTTGATTCGTTGAACTACCTTGACAATATGAAACTTGGTATTGATGCTGCTAAGAAAGCTGGTGGAGTAGTCGAAGCCACGATTTGTTATACTGGAGATGTAGCCGATCCAAAGAAGACGAAATATACTTTAGATTATTACATGAAATTCGCTGCTGAATTAGTTGCTGAAGGTATTCACGTGCTTGCTATCAAAGATATGGCTGGTTTGTTGACCCCTCGGGCGGCCAAGATGTAAGTACGCTTTGTCTAGATGGACGATGGTTTCAGAAGACTGACGTGATTTAATTCTTTTACAGCTTGATCGGCAGTTTACGTCAAAAATATCCAGAGATCCCAATTCACGTCCATTCTCACGACACAGCTGGTATCTCACTTGCGACCATGTTACAATGTGCCGAGTCAGGCGCTGATGTAGTTGATTGTGCAATTGATAGTATGTCAGGTATGACATCTCAATGTGCCATGGGTGCTTTATGCGCTGCTTTGGAACAAAATGGGCTTGGAACTGGAATTCGATATGATGATATCCAAGCTTTGAATGTTGGTCTCATTCTTATAGTCCAGTCATTCGAATATCCTTACTGACGATAGAAATACTTTTTGATAGCTTTACTGGTCTCAATGCCGAATGCTTTACAAGTGTTTCGATGCTAACGTCAAGGCTAGTGACTCGGGTGTCTATGAGTTGAGTACCTTGATCTCAGTCAAACCCATCTTCTGAGAAACTTACGATGTTTGCTTAATTCTGAATGTAGACATGAGATGCCAGGTGGTCAATACACTAACCTGATGTTCCAAAGTCAACAACTTGGTCTTGGTACACAATGGTCGGCTGTGAAGAAAGCTTATGTACGCACTTTTACTTCAAATTATCTCCTCACTTTACTAACTTTGAGTCTGAGCCGTCTTGTGCTTTCTAGATCGATGCCAATCTATTATGTGGCGATATAGTGAAAGTGACACCATCTTCAAAAGTAGTCGGAGACTTTGCACAATTCTTAGTATCTAACAAACTCACCAAAGCCGATGTAGAAGCAAGAGCGGATAAACTCGATTTCCCAAATTCAGTAGTCGAATTCTTTCAAGGTTATCTTGGACAACCGGTTGGTGGATTTCCAGAACCATTACGTAGTAAGATCATTCGTGATAAACCCAGAATCGAAGGTCGTCCTGGGATGAGTATGTCACCATATAATTTTGATAAAACGAGGAAAGATTTACAAGAAAAATTCGGAAAGAGTATTACCTCTACGGTTAGTCCTTTTGCTCAATCTTCTGTTTGTTTCTTCAGATAACTTATTTATTTTCGGTTAAATTGGTATGATAATTCATAGGATGTTCTATCATACTGCATGTACCCTAAAGTATACGAAGAATTTAAAGACTTTTTGACCAAGTATGGTGACTTGTCAATCTTACCCAGTACGTATTCTTTCAGAAGAAAATCTTCCTAAAGTACATTTGAGCTAACGTGATACATGACGCAAACAGCCAGATATTTCCTCGCGAAACCTGAAGTTGGTGAGGAGATGCACATCTCGATCGAACAAGGAAAGACTCTTATTGTCAAATTATTGGCTTCGGGACCAGTGAAGTTGGTACCTCTTGGGTTTTGATTTTGAACAGGATCATCACTAACCAACTGTTTACTAAACTCGTCTTGACAGTCCCGAGACAGGAGTAAGGGAAGTCTTCTTTGAATTGAATGGAGAGACTCGAGCTGTACAAGTCGAAGATCGCAACGCAGCAGTCGAAGTAAGCCTTCACCATCTCTCTCATTCATCTGACCTCTGACAAAACTAACGATGGTATTTGAATTCTCAGACGGCTCATCGAGAAAAGGCCACATCAGACCCAGGTTCCGTAGGATCACCAATGGCAGGAGTAGTAGTAGAGATCCGAGTTCAAGAAGGTCATGAAGTCAAAGCTGGTGACCCGATCTGTATCATGTCAGCCATGAAGATGGAACAGAATGTCACCGCTCCAGTGGGTGGTAAGGTTTCTAGAGTTGCTGTCGGACCAGGTGATAGTCTTGGATCAGGTGATTTGATTGTAGAGGTAGGTTGATGTCTTTCTAGAGAAATGACTTTCTGATGATGCTCTGTGTCTGGTTGGCTTACTGATCAGCTTCTCTTGCTCTCTTTGCTATCTCCTTCCTTGATTGGAATCCAAGATCAAACACAGTTAGATAAAATATAGAAGAAAGTTCTTTTTTGAAAATCTAGAATATGAATCAATTGAATGAGATGAATTTAAATGAAATGTGTGTACGATCAAAATTTTGAATGGGAAAAGAAAGATTGAAAAGAAAAAAGAAAGAAGTGATGTTCTACAATTTGTGAAATGTAAAATGTGTTGTTTTTCTTTAAAGTTGTTACAATGAGAATACGAATTGAAATCTTGATGATCAAAGTTTTTAAATGATGAAATCCATAAAACAATAAATAGTCTTTGGTTGCTCTTCTTTTATATTCCCTTGATGGAGACACGGACCATAAGATGAGATGAGATGACATTTTTGCGTGAGGAGGTCAGGTGTTTCAATGTGTATATATACTAAATTCTTGGGAATCAATGCCATCCTGCTGGCTTAGATCAATGGTAGATCGTCTCCCTCCTACAGGTTGTGCGAGGAGAAGGTTGCGGGTTCGAGTCCCGTGGTTAGTGTTTTTTTCTACAGGTTCTTCAGCCATACGAACTTGATTGGACTTGTTTTGCATGTTCGGATGGGATGTTTTTGATTTTGATGAAGAGAAGAAAGAGAAGTATGTTGAAGATTGAGATGAGATCAAGCTTGGTTGAATTCCCAATCAAGCTTGGAATTAAGTCTTGAATCCGATTAGTTAAATTGAGTTTAAGGCCGATTGTGGAATTATTGAATATACAGTAGGATGCACAATGGTTGAAAAAATATCCCTGATCAGAGCCCGCATGTGGTCCGCCACATCTCCAGCCACTTCTGGTGCCTATGGTCACCAAATACCCACACCTTCCGAATCAGTCCAGCCCAAACGGAACCGACCACCCTATTCACCTCGATGCTCGACACCGGAACCTTCCTCCCACTCTTATCCCCCCTTTCCCTATCTGAAAACCCCTCCGATTCGCCGATGGGATTCCAAGTTTACTCGGAGGATATCAAACTCCTCGCCGTACAAATGGCGCTTGATCATGTTGATCTCGACATGATCAACGCGACTCTACGCACGGCCATCTCAGCGACATCACTTTGGCGATGGAGAAAACTATACGATCGTACGAACCAGGTCATTCGCAATCCTGCGGATTACCGCACCCGTGGCCGACCTCATAGGTTATCGGACGTTCATCTTGGGGTACTTAACGAGTTGGTTTCCGGTTCGCCTTCGATCTACCTCGACGAATTGCAAAAGACCCTGGAACGGATCATTGGGATCCCCATTTCTCAATCGACCATCGGCCGAGAGTTGCGCAACCGCTTAGGTCTCTCCCACCTGATTACTCGAGGCGTCCATGCAGCGCAATCGCTCGCCGATCGAACCGCTTATATGGTCAAGGTGGGTCGAATCCCACCTGAGTATTTTGTTTTTATTGGTAAGATGTTTTGTCTTTCAATTTGTTCGATTTTCTGATACTTATACTAACTGACTTGTATTGGACAGATGAGTCCGGTGTGGTAGGGCGCGATTCGCTGCGAAAAAAAAGCTGGGCGAAGAAAGGGACTCGAACCGTTCGCCAGAAGCGCTATACGAACAAAGACCACTGGACCATCTTGCCAGCGGTCTGTGAGCGAGGTATGATTGCGGGGAGTGTCATCAAAGGGCCTGTAGAACGAGTTCACGTGGAACTGTTCCTGGCCCGCGAATTGGTAAGTTTTTTTAATTTTCAAGTCTATACCAATCTCAAAACATCGATTGGGATGCTGATGTGATTGATTGCTCGCCAGCTGCCCCGAATGAACCCTTATCCTGCGGTCAACTCGGTGTTGGTTTTGGATAACGCGCGAATCCACCATGGCGGCCAGATCAAACAGATGTGCAAGGATGCCGGAGTCCTACTGGTCTATTTACCAGCGTACTCCCCAGACATGAATCCGATAGAAAATGCTTTCCACAGCATGAAGGCGGCATTGCGCCGAGAACAGCAATGGTATAATGTCCCCGACAAGGGGGAATATGTACTCTTAACGGCCGCAAAGGTGATGACGCGAAGGCTTCTACAGCCACTTATTGCATGTAGTGGGTATGCAACTAAAGGGTATTGGGAGGAATTTAATAATCGAGAGGATGAATGAGGGGAATTTTTTCGGATATAGTAAAGGTTTTTCAAAATCTTTTTCCTATCTAGTTTCTTTTTCCTCAATATGTAAAGCAATTTCAATTGCCTTTAAAGCATGTAATGCAATTTTGATTAGCCATTGGTGCTTGGACATCCATCAACCACAAGGCCTTCTAGCACGGGCCCGGTGAGAAATTGAGATTATTGTTGAGGGCTTCAACAATAATCTCTTCTATTCTAAGTCCCATAATTTTTAAGAATGGGTCCCACACTCTATCATGAAAAATTTATATAGTGTTGGTCTTTGGAAAAAAAATGACAGTTGTCCAAAGACCAACACTAACTATATCATTAAGCTGAAGTCCAAGAAAAAAAATTGTCAACAAAAAAATTTGACTTTAAAAAATTTGACTTTACAAAAATTTTGTTTGACTTTACAAAAATTTTGTTGTTAACAATAGTTTAGCAACGGAATTCCAACATATTTCCACATGAGAAGATGTTTGGAAAACATCTTCTCATTTCTCAGTACTCGCATTCAATGCTCTAATTCCACATGAGAAGATGTTTGGAAAACATCATCTCATTTCTCAGTACTCTCAATCAAACCTCTCACTCACTCTAATCAAAGCTCTCAATTTTGTTTGGGTAGTCAAACCAGATACTACTCATTGGTATTTGCCTGTGGACTTATGGGTTATGTTCGGGCCAAAAACATAACATCGTATATATTTCATCAGGCCAGTGGGGAGATCATTTGCAGCAACCGTACATGAGTGTGTAAAGACCACAACATAGACTCCGGAAGAAAAATTTACTCAAACCTATTTTAGAGTATCCACGTCGCTGTTGGATAGATATGCCTCATATGAAGCTGCGCGGGCCGCTCTGCGAGCGGCCATCTCTTCATACTTCGCCACTTGATAGACGTAATACTCGCGAGCTCGGGTTATAAGTTCCATCGCGATGCCGTACGGAACGTTCCAAGTCGCAATGGTTTGGGCGTTTAGAACTGAGGGGAAAAGGAATCGATGAAATCCAGTGATACTTTGATTGACAAAAATTTTTAATAGATCGGGGATTTTGTTGTCGTCGATGCCGCAGAAGTTCATGTATTGTTGCAAGGTTGATTGATATTCAATCCGCCGTAACATTTTGTAATCTATTTGGACAGCTGAGCCTTGCATTTCTGCATAGGTCCCAAGCCCAAACGCTGGAGGTTGCTCTTCAGTTTTGTTACATTTCGCCGCAGATGGAGGGGTTGTACTAGCTAGATTGCGCTTGACCAAGGACGGCGGGTTGACAGGAACCCACACAAATTCCTTTAACTTGAGAGGCGGGTCATCCAAAGTAACGTCCTTGGTACCTTTGACCTGTCTCATGGAAACCCGTCAGCAAACTTTGAATAACAAACTTGAACCGGTTGGTCAGACCAACCGGTTCAAGTTATTTGGAAATCGCATGACCAAAGAAAGCTTCCGACTTACCAGCTCTTGAGCCCAAAGAATCATATGATGAAATGTCAATTCCATTTTCATCGAAAGGTCCTTTTGGTTGAATATTTGCCACCCTTCACCTTTGTTGTTCTTCAAAGAGCCATGATGCTCTTGTAAGCTCATGAGGTACTTGGATTGTGCGTCCACCGGGGTCGCATGCGCTAGATCGGCCGCGGTCGTATTGACGTTGTTTAGGGAGTTTTGCGCTCGTAATCGAGCTTGATTTTTGGTGAGTTCCTGTAATCGAACACACCAAAGAACAGTCAGGACAAACGGCCAACGTATGATGAGACCGATACACAACTCACCTCATTGGCCTCTTGAGCACTCTTCGCGGGGTTGTCCATGATGACCAGAAACCCGGCATTTTTGCCAGGGGTCGCACGGATCGCTTGAAAGAAGGCCGTCACTTCGTCATCGGTAGTTAAGGTTCGTTCGCGATTTTTGGCGAACTTGTCATGTTGAGTGATGTAAGCATAGATCTTGACGGTGTTCATCGCATCGGCCGTTCGCAAGATGGCGGTGTTACCTTGGGTTGGATCGTGATCGATCTTGCTAGACAAAGCGAAGAGGCGGTCTTTCAATTGGGCCATCGTGTGTAATTTGGTATTGAACAAGATCTTCGTCGCCGGGATAGGGATCGCCACATACACCGGCTTGCCGTTCTTCTTAGGAGGACCTTTGGTGATGTCGGTCCCTTTGAGCAGATAAAAGGTGTAAGCCACACTTTGCTCTATGATCGATTTGAGATTTGATTCCCAAAATCCAGGCAACATAGAATCAAGGCATCATTAGTAAGTTTAAGGTCCAGATTGATCATTAAATCATCTTGTCAAACGTCTTACCAGGTTTACGATCACCCGATCCGTGAGGAGTGATCTTTGCCGAAAGAATTTTGATGTCGGAACTGGCCGCCGGACTTCCAGGACTTGGTTTCCTCGACGTATGGAGGCCTTGCGGGGTGATCGAAGGGCTAATATAAGTGGGACGAATCGCGCCGTGGTAGATCGGGTTGTCCTCTTTGTCAGCCGTCATCAAAGATGGTAATGGCATGAAGGAGCCTCCGCCTCTGCGGCCATCGGACGGAGTCAATTGCTCCAAGGTCGGGTGAGACCCGTGTTCACTACGATCACCGGAAGGAAGAAGTTAGTGAAATTGACTAACTGAAAACGATCGAAGAAAATAAAGAAACAATGAAAAAAATAAGACAAAAACTTACCTGTGGACACTGGGGTAAGGTCTTTCACCAAATGGGGAGCCATTCGATTGGCTTTGGCCTTGTGAGTTGGTTGGCGGCATCTTTTGAGAAGTTCCAGAACACGGATAAAGTTGGAGTAAAGCGTGGAAGGGGAAGGCCGTCCAAAGGAGGGTGTCAACGGTCAGATCGGTGGTGCAATGCGTGATCGAAGGCCAATCGACGACACCGGGGTCGATCCATGCCGAAAGAGGCCGCTTTGTGGTTAAGATGAAACCCGGCATCGTACTGGGAAGGTGTGATGGATTGGGATGAGAAAAAAAATTCGAGTTTCCTTCTAGTGGGATTGGTAACTGAGGAAGTGGACAGTATTGGCGACTGGTGGCAGTATGTGGCGATGAAAAGACGCCTCCGTGCGCCACCATGCGCCTACATTCGCCTGATGCACGGACCACATGCGGGCTCTGATCAGGGATATTTTTTCAACCATTGTGCATCCTACTGTATGCACGCACGATAAATTTTACAACCGATCGAAGTTTGAAAACCATTACAAGCCAAAATCGAATTGAAAACGACACGAAAGCAATAAAATCGATTTGATCATCAAGAAAGAAAGATAATCAAGCTTGAAGGAAAAAAGAAATGAAAAGAGAAGAAAAGGAGATCAATGAGGATGAAAATGAACCGACATCAAAACTGATCAAAACGAGACACGAAAAGAAATCAATTAAGAGTTTAATTGATTTTAGTGAATTACAAGTTAGGTTTTTTTTTAATAGAATCCAAATCAAACTTGATCCCCAAAAACAAAACCTTTGATCAGAGAATTAAAGGTTTATGTTTTTTTTTCTGTTTAGGAGATTATGGAACATGAACATGAGATTAAAGAAAAGATTAGAGAATCTGTTAGAGTGATCGAACGAGAAAATAAAAAGATGAATGGGATCTTAAATGAAGTTCATGGTTCTACTTTAGATCAGAGTTAAGTTTCTCATTCATCTCATTCTTCAATTTCTCAATCACAAAAAAAAAGAAAGGATTTTCATGAAATTTTTGACTTTTTGGTTTGAATTTCGGTTTGATAGATACTGAAATTTTAGAAAGAGTCAATGAATGTTTACCTAGTTTGATTGAAAAATTAAAAACTTTATCAAGACTCATTCCGAATGGAGAATACTGTAAGTTCTCATCCAAATCATCCAATCTTGAATTCCCTAACAAACATTAATTTGTTTTCGTTTTCTTTGATTTGGATTACAAACCAAAAAGGGAAGTATCATGAACACTTTAGTAGAGTGATCCAACAAATCACCTTGACGATGATTTATAAAGAATGGTTAAAGCATAATTTAACTAGTCATGGAACCTTTAATCATTCGAATACTCAAACCAAGATCCCACCGGAAAGTTTACTGAAGAAAGAAGACATCATCACACTCTTAAATCGTAAGATTCTTCTCCTCTTTCTCCCAGAAACTGATCAGATTAAGTTGAGTTTTTGATTTGGGGGTGATGGTGGTGGTGGTAGTTGAGAGTCCATTGACGATCACCAGTGAAGAATATTTACATGGATTGATTAGTTTGATTAATGAGTTAACTAGATTATCGATCAATGTGATCAGTTTAGGTTTGTTTCAAGTTCCGATTGGGATTTGTGAGTTTGTGAAAGAGTTAGGGAATGGGTTCTCAATGTTGAATTTGAAGAATGATTCATTGAGGAAACGATTTGATTCGATAAAGGTAGGTGATTGAAGTTTGTTTGTTTGTTTGTGGATGTTCAGTTTAAAGATACAAGACTGATGAAGGTGTTTCTTTGGTTGGTATGTATTCTTTAGTATGATTTGAAAAGATTAGAAGAAGGTAAGGGTTGAATTGATGAGATGATGATGAGAACTGAGACTGATGAGGATTGGTTTGTGGGATGTGATTAGTTGTATATGATCTTACACTCAGAGGTTTATATCCAATTCAAACTAAAGCAAGTTGAGATGTAGAATAGAATGCTGGATTGTAAGATTAGTCTATTGATAGCTTGAGGGTGATTGAGCCTTGAGTTGAGTTGAGAAGAGAGAGAATGAGAATGAGAGGGAAAGGAATTCGTTGGATGTGATGAAGAGTTATGTAGATAGAAATGGACTTAAGGCTATCCCACCTAGTTTAAGGTTAAGTCTGATGGTTGAAAAGGTAGTTTTAAATAAATGGTTTTTAGATTTTGTCCATAAGCTGATTTTGGATTTGGTTGACTTTTTAACAAAATCTTGAAATGAAGATTCTAATTTTCTAATTTCCTACTTTCTACTTTCTACTTTCTACTTTCTGGTCTTTAGTTTTCTTATTCCAAACCAACCAATTAACTTAAGACTTCAAATTAACTTAATCAGATACAGATCAAAATCAAAAACTACAGTAAGATTCAAATTATCACTTTCGATTAAGTTTAATTCTGATTTTGATGATTGATGATTGATGATTGATGATGATGACGGATAAAACTTCGATTGGTATGATAGGTATCCCAACAGATACATCATAGTCACAGTGGAGTGATACTTGAGTAGAAAGTGATCTTGGGTCTTCAAGAATTAAAATGAATCATAATCAGACAACAAGAACAGATAAAGTTAGATCGAACGCATACTCTGATATATTCGGTAGAAATCCAGATCGAAAGAATACAATCTCAAAAACAACCACAACCACATCCACATCACCATCCACAGGAGTCGGTATCAGATCAAGAGAACATCCATTGATTGGTCATGGTCTAGGATTAAGAACATCACAAGAACCATCAACATCTTATCAATATCAAGAAGTACAACCACTACCACCACCACCATCACAACATTATCATCCACATCAATTTCATCACCATCCAAGTCAACAATCGCTACCACCACCACCACCACCACAAGGTCAATCTCAACATTATTATCATCATCTATCACCACCTTCCTTAGATCGAGCTCAATCTTTAACTTCAAATCATTCATCCATCCATCGCCCTTACAATTCATCTTATCAAACTCATCCTCATCCTCAGACTTATCCTAATCCAACTCAACTTCAAACTCATCATCAATTCCAATCTCAAGTTTCACCTCAAGAGCTTCAACGACAACTTCATCTTAATCATCAGCAATATCCTTTGAATCATCATCATCCTCATCAAGCTCATTCACCTCATCCTCAAACTTCGCCTCTAAGTCAAATACCATCTCATATGCTCAACTTGGATTTCACAAATTCAAATCAATCTCAATCATCTCATCAAACTCATCTCAATCACTCACCTATCAACACTCCTCTCGGCGTGATTCGGGAAGGTCCTTTTCATACATTTGATCAACACAGTCCAATCTTAGGTCAGTCATCTCATCTCCTTCATCAAGCTAACTCAGATTCGTTTCTTTTCTCTTTCTTCCTATTCACTTGACTTTCTCTTCTCAGACCGATCAAATCAACCTTCATCGTCATCCACTGGATCAGATCGAAATTCAACTTACAATACTCCATCACCATCTCATCAATCTCAATCATTCTATCATCCGGACCCCAACTTGATTCGTTCCACTTCCACTTCAACCTCATCACATCATCATCCATCGCAACATCCTTATGCTTATGCTTCACATCCCTTCTCTAGGAGTTCAACTAACATTCAACCTAGAAAATCTTCTGAATCTGTCAGAGTCATGCCTACCCAACCTAAACCTACCACAACTGGTTACGATCGATCATTTTCACTGACTAGTCGACCTACCACTTCAGCCTCAATCTTACCCCATCATCAACCAAACTCATCCAAACAAGGATTACCACACCAAAGATCTTCAGTCGTCATTCCTTCTTCTTCCACACATCAACCTTCAACTTCAATCTCACGTGGCAAATCTCCTATCGTTTACCCTGCTTTACTGAGTAAAGTAGCAGAAGCCTTCAAATCTCGAACGGTCCTATCAGAACGTACAAAAGATGGTTTAACTTATACGGCTTGTTTTGATGGTCGAGCTGCAGTTGATAAAATTGCTTATATCATCAAAACCACTGATCGTAATCTGGCTCTTTTGTTAGGTAGAGCATTAGACGCTCAAAAGTTCTTTCATGATGTGACTTATGATCATCGATTGAGGGATAGTCCTAATGAATTATATCAGTTTAGAGCAAGATTAGGTTCACCGTTTACTAGCTTAGAAGATGTTTTAGACGGAAAACCTACATCAGCTGTGGAAAAAAATCAACATCAAGAAGGTGAAGAGGATTTTGAAGATGAAGAAGAGATGAGATTACCCTCAGGAGTCTTTACACTTTTGACAGATTGTTATTCACCTACTTGTACAAGAGATCGATTATGTTATTCGATTGCATGTCCGAGAAGATTAGAACAACAAGCTAGATTGAACCTGAAACCTAAACCTGGATTATTGAAACGAACTTTATCAACGGAATCTCTGATTGACCTCAAAGAACCTGGTACACTTTGGATTCATTCTGTACCACAAGAGGTGATTGATTCGGTGGATGATACAGAAAAGAAACGTCAAGAGGCTATCAATGAATGTATTTATACTGAGAGAGATTTCGTTCGGGATCTCGAATATCTTCGTGATGTGCGTTTGGTTTATTCTGTTTTGTTTCATGTTTTCATTTTATCAACGTAGAAAAGAAGACAAATTACTGATTACGATTCATCATGTTTATCAGAGTTGGATCAAACCATTACAAACAAGTTCAATTATACCAGAACAGAGACGACAAGATTTTGTAACACAAGTCTTTTGGAACGTCTTAGATGTTCTAGCAGTAAATTCAAGATTATCGGAATTATTAACCAAACGACAGAAATCATCACATGTGATTAAATCGATTGGAGATCTTTATCTTGAACTTGTACCTCACTTTGGACCATTTGTACAATATGGATCTCATCAACTGTATGGGAAATATGAATTTGAAAAGGAAAAGATCTCGAATCCAGCTTTTGGAAAATTTGTTGATGTTTGTTTGTTTGATGGGTTTTTCATCGTGTTTTGTTGATGACAATCGGTTCCAGATTCATGCTAACTTTTTTTTTGAATGTCTTGACGAGATGGATTTTTAGGAAACTGAAAGATTACCTGAATCTAGAAAGTTAGAATTGAATGCGTATCTTACGAAACCTACGACTAGATTAGCACGATATCCATTGTTATTAGAAGTGGTTTTGAAGTATACTCCAGAGGATAATTCAGATAAGACGGATTTACCAAAGGTGATCAAATTGATACGTGAACTTTTAACAAAGGTTAACATTGAATCTGGTAAATCTGAGAATCGATTCAATCTGGCTCAACTTGATCAACAATTGGTGTTTAGACAAGGAGAAGCTGTTGTAAGTTTTAGTTCTTTCAAATTCTACTTGATCTCTTTGAACATCTTGATGATTTTGGATGGTTCTCTAGGATCTCAGGCTACGGGAAGAAGGTAGGGAATTGATCTTTAAAGGTCAATTGAAAAAAAGAGGTGGTGGTGGGAGTGATAGTGCTGAATTACAAGTTTATCTATTTGATCATGCGCTACTGATGGTCAAACAAAAATATTCTCACAAGACTGAACAATTGAAAGTGTATCGTAAACCGATCCCACTTGAATTATTAACGATCACCGGTTTAGTTAATCAACAACCGCCGAGCCATCAAGATTCTAATCAAAGCACAAGTCTCACGAAAAAATCATTAATGAATCGAGCGAGTGTGACCGGAGGAGGAGGAAGTAAAAGTTCGAATCATTCATCTATTAGTAATGTGATGGCTGTAAAAGATAAGGCTGGATATCCTATCACAATTAATCATTTAGGTAGAAAAGGATATTCGATTGTCCTTTGGGCTCCTAGTTTTCAATCTAGATCTAAATGGTTAGAAAAGATTGAAGCTAGACAGATCGAATTGAGGAATCGGAGTACGGTTTTTGAAATGGTGGCTCTTAACGAAGGATTCTTTGTTGGGAATAATAAAGTTACTTGTGCAGCTTCTTTTGGTAAGTTGAACCTTTACTCTTGATTCTTAGAACCCAAAAGCAATGTCGAGGTCAAATGTTTGATGATCTCCTTTTCGGGATTTTGATTTCTTGGTTTAGAAAATGGGAATCGATATGTGTTTGGAACTGATAATGGAGTTTATCTATCATCAATACCAAATCAACCGAATATTTCAGAAGACGGAATGATGAAACCTATCCGAGTGATCCAAATCATGAATGTAACCCAAGTAGAAGTGATTGAACCTGAAAGGATTTTGATCATCTTGGCAGATAAAGCGATGATGTCATTTTGGTTAGACTCATTAGATCCAAATGACTCGATTGGAATTGGAAAACGAACGCGAAAGATTTCATCCAATGCATCGTTTTTTAAAGTAGGTGAATGTTTAGGTAAGAAATTGATCTGTGTGGTCAAATCTGGAACGGTTTCAAGTACGATCAAAACTTTGGAAATCCTTAGAGGGTTTGGACCCGGTGCTCATTCTAATGGAAATGGGATTGGAGTGAGTGGACTCGGATTAGGTTTAGGGTATGGTAAAGGAGTGGGCAAAAGTGGGTTGAGGAAGATTGTGGGTGGGAATAGTAATGATGCTTTGAAGGTTTATAAGGTCTGTTCTGTTTCACTTTTCTTGGTCAGAGTTATGTCTTGGTGTGTACATTGGATTGACAAAAAGAGTCTATGTGACTTGTTCTTTTGGTATACAATAGGAATTTTATATTCCAACTGAATCCAGTTCGGTACACTTTTTAAAATCAAAATTATGTGTTGGATGTAATAAAGGGTTCGAGATTGTCGATTTAGAAAGTTTAGATACACAAGCTTTACTTGATCCAGCAGATTCATGTTTAGAATTTGTGTTAAGTAAAAGTGGTAATATTGGAGGAAGTGGTGGAGGTGGAGGTGGGAATGGTGGAGGTGGGAATGGAGTGGGAATGGGTGGTGGTGGAAGTGGGAATGTGAAACCTTTGGGGATCTTTAGGGTTGAAGGTGGGGGAGGTGAATTTTTGTTGTGTTATGAAGATTTTGGGTTTTATGTGAGTGATTGGATTACATAGCTGATTGATTTAAAAAACCAAGGCTGACTGATCTTAATCTTTTGATTGATTGGGGTTTTGAAATGAATGAATTTATTGATTGTAAAGGTGAATAAGAATGGATGGAGAGCGAGGAATAATTGGATAGTCTATTGGGAAGGACATCCAGTTGCATTTGGTAAGTTTTTTGAAAAACAACTCAACAAATTATCAGGAAAGAGAATTGATGATTTGAGATGATTTTTTTTGGTTTGATTGAATCGGTTAGCTATTCATTATCCGTTTGTTTTAGCATTTGAACCTAGTTTTGTTGAAGTGAGACATTTAGAAAGTGGCGCTTTATTACAAATCATTCCAGGACCTAATATTAGGTTTGTTTGGTTTATTTAATTTATTCTTGACCATGATCTTCTTGAATGTTGATGTTGATGTTGATGATTTGATATTTGAATCTTGTTGGTCAGACATTTATTCTCAGATAAGAATCAAATTGTTTTTGCTGCTGAAGGAAGGATTTTAGATTTAAGAGTTTGTCAATCTTATTGGAGATCTACTTCTTATCATCATCAACAACAACAACAACATTCACATTCACATTCACAATATCATCATCATCATCCTCCGCAGCATTAGGGATTTACTTTTTTTCTTTTGGGATTTCTTTGACCTCTTTTTAAACTTTTTCTTTAGAACCCAATGTGCATTTCTCTTTTGTTTCCCTTTTTTTTTGATCGAAGGTTGATTGACTTTTTTTTTATATTTAGTTGATCATTTTTCTCAATTCTTTATTTTTTTATTATTAGAAATTCAGATGAGGTTTTTTTTGTTGAAATGAAGAAGAAGAAGAAGAAGAAGAAGAAAAGGAAGAATGAAAAAAAAGGGGAAAAAAAAACTAAAAAAGAAAAAAAAAACAGAAAAGGTGTATGTGTGGTATGTATGTATTGTATTTAGTTCTGAAAGGGGGTTTTCAATTTTTTCATTTTTAACTTTTACTCTGATTGATTTTTTTCTTTTCTTTTTGGTTGTTGTATTGTGTTTTTTCTTCTTTTTTTTTCTTGTTTTTTTTTATATATATTATTTTTTTTTTATTTTGAAAAAAGAAAATTAGTTTTTTATAGATTATTGAAAAGGTACATGTGATATATATATATATATATATATATTCATTCATTCATTTGGGAAGGGGTTTTTTTGAAAGATTGGTTTGATTGGTTTAAAAGGTTTGATTTGAGACAGTGAAGGTTAATTTGGAAAAAGAGAGAGATTGTGGTTTAATTAGATGTCTTTAAAGAACATGATCTGATGAAATTTGAATTTGAATTGAATTTTTCAATTTTTGAAGTTTTGAATTCATTTCAAGTACTTCTTTTTTTCTCGAATGAAAACAAAACAAAAAACTTTGGTATAGTGAGAAGTTGAGAAAAAAAAGTTTATAAAAGATTTGATTGAGGGTTTAGAGAAAAAAGATTGACGATGTAACTTATGTAGGGGGTATAGTTGATCTAAAGTTGAGTGAAATCAGATTGATCAGATTGAAATTTGATTTGATGTGTCTAATCTACATAATACTTTATTTAAATTTTGATTCCAATGTGAATGTTGATGGCACCTGAGCTAAGATTTCCAAAAAAAAATTCTTATTGAATTCTCAAGAGACTCAATAATCGGTTTTAAGATTTGTTTTTTTTTTGGTTTTTTGTTTCTTAAGAAGAAGATCAATTTACAAAAGTTTCTCATTTGGTTGGATACATATATTAAGTCATCATCAATTTTAAAAGTGGGTGTGTGTTTTACAATATCAGGAAAAGATTTCCAAAACAAATAGGTTCAGTAGGGAATTTGTAATTATGAATAGGTCAGATTTTCAACTCTCATCATAAGGCTAATTAAGTGAAAGAGAATTGATCAAAAGAGATATGAACAGATCGGTGACATACATCATCTTTGTTTTTCAAAGGTGTTTTTCATTCAAAAAGGCCTCAAAAAAATATGTATGTACATGGGATGATAAGTTCGAACGTATCAATTTGGGTAAAGAATCATGATTGAGTATTGAATCTATTTAGGTTATAAGTATTAGAGTAAGGTTTTCAATTTTTGTTAACTCTCATCAAATCTTGTGAAACTTTTGAAGGCTTTTCTTAATCTACTAGATAGAGAAAATTCATTCTTGCATTATTCAGTCTTAGAGGGATTTTTTTTTGACAAAAAGTTTTGTATGATTCTTATCAATCGAATGAAAAGATTGATCTTTATTTTTGATGACACATACTGATGCTTTAAATCCTCAAGCAAGGTTTTATTAGAGTATAGGAAAAAGACGTTCTACTCGTGATTCACTCCAATCTCCTACTGAACTTACTTCACTATCTGATCGACCATCACATGATTCCTGTTCTGGCTCATCGACTTCTGAGAACGGTTCATTGCTACCGAAAGTATTGTCTTCTGGTTGGATCGAAAGATTCTCATTGAAACTTACTGTGGGTATGGCCTTCTCGAGCTCAGACATCGCTATCAAATCCAGTAGGTTTTGTTTAAATGATTCGGGACTCAGAGGCTGATTTCATGAATAGCAGAGCAAACTGGCCTGGGAAACAAAGCCTGGTCTTTGACTTAGGTTGAGATTGGCTTATCTACATTTTGATTTCTTTCTGTAGCGTGATCTTCTTGGAGGAAGGAGAAACGGATTTGAGGAACAGCAAAGATTGAAGATGGATTTGTTCATGAATTCGGTCTGGGATGACATCGAATGTTCTATTATTCGGAAGGCCCGTTAAAGTGTGCAGACTACATGCGAAGTACAGATGCTCACCCACACCTCCTGATGTGGTTCCAAGCGTTTGGTGCCCAGCAAAACAATTTATTCGAGTCATCATAGCAGGACTATTGTCAGCGCTCCAGAAGCTTCGTGGGCCAAATGTCAGGTTTAAGTCAGTTTTAAATTCTAGTGTGAGCTTCTTGGCCAATCATTCACCCTCGATCGATGGCAATTTACAAAGCAAAGACAACGGTGTTCAAGATATCCAACAGTCTTACTGATTGGTAACTGATGTCTTGACGGTTTCTTAATTCAAGTGATAAATTGTTATTAATCAAAGCTCATCGTCAGTCGACCAGAAGATCAATCCCAACCCTTCAGGCCTGTCTTCTCTTCGTCCCCTCATTTTTCGAATGTTGAGTGTGACGTGCATGAGTGGTTGGAATCAGGGATTCCCTTCTGCTCTTGGCGGTTCTACTTGAGACAAGCGCTGCCTTCACAGCTCGAGTCTGAGACCACAAGAAAACTAACTGGTGCTGTTATTGTATATTGTGCCAAATCAAATTGTTTTTTTGCTTAAGAAGCTGGGTTCTACTCTATCGCAGTTTGATACTTGATCCCATTGGCTTTTTTTGAAGTTTTCATTAGATAATCAAGATAGCATCCTAGTCCATTCGCTTTACCTCACTACACTACTACGTATCCTTTCGTTCAAGTTGTTGTTGTATAATTTATCATGATGACTCAATTCAGCACTTTATCGATTATTATTTCATTCATTGTATGCATCTTCTCTTTGGTCCCTTCGGTAGTTTCACTTGCTGGGAGGACAGGTACGTCGTATCAAAGTTTTGATCCCTTGGATTTGATATCCTTTGGGACTCTCAACGGCGCTCGTGACTTTCTTTTTTGATGATTGATCTTTCTTATTAATGATATGAAGAGAAACAATCCCGAGATGTGGTAGACTACTACTACCATGATCATCAACATTCGGCGAGACGTTGTTTGTACCTCTCTCTGATTCACCCCTCACGCACAAAACCATCAGCTCATAGTGGAACTTTTTTGATTCTGCTACTGGACCAGCTGTCCAGGTGCCTTCCTCCACGACCGCCGTCAACGGGGCTGGCGGGACTCTGACTGGTGTCATTGCTGCCAATGGGACTGATGCAGCCGCTGCCAACGGAACTGATGCAGTGGCTGTCAATGGGACCAATGCAGCCGCCCTTAACGGGACCGCCGGAATTGATGCCGCCATCACCAATGCGACCGCGGGGAATGTGACAGGAGCCAACGTCACCGCAGCCACAGCGCAGGACGCGAATCAAACGGTCACCTACCATGCCGCAGATGCTAGTGCCGGCCTTAACGACATCGTGACTCAACTCAATGCGACCAACCAGCTTCTATCGGGAGCGAAGATCGGTTAGCTCAAAGAACTGTCGCGATTTCATATATCCGAGGTATTTACATCACATTGACTTTTTTTCTCTGAAATCTATAGTGATCGTCGATGCTCGACAGACTCAGGTGGTAATCATTATCGATAACAGTACGCTCTTGATGTTCTAAACATTCTACCAGATTTCCACTCACCACACTTGGTCGTCTTTCTCAATTACTCAATCCAGATCGTAACCAGAACAGGAACAAGAACAAAAACCGAAACAATCGTAAGAACAAAGGACAAAACGGGAACAATCATCGCAATAAGATGGGTCTCAAAAAATCCTTCAAGAATGGGAAGAGTAGGGGTAGACTCTCGAATTAAAAAAAGTGCCATCAAGACTAGGCACGGGGCAATTAAGATTTCCAGTTCTGCATCTTCTGGTATCCTTAAAATTCATTTTCGTTCGTGATTTGTTTGGACTGGTTTTCATCATTGATTTTCCTACTCGGGTTGAGCCTAGTTAGATGGTAATTTGGTTCATATTTGTTCTTTTGTCTTACCGAGTGATACGACACTTTTAAGATTGAGTCTTTCTTTATATAATGTAGTCTCTACGTTGCTCCTTTCATGCTCTTCAATGTACCTCTACAACCCTCACATCACTTATCTAGTCCGCTTTTGTAATCTAACCGACATTCATAGTGATAACTTGTAGCGAGTGTCCTAGCCGGAGGTATACGTCTTTCAGAGTCACTCAGTAGAAGGGAAACTCGCTGAGCACTCGAGTGGCGGGTTAATGACGGCTTAATCGTGTTTATCGTCTTATACATAGATTACCAATGTTTCTGCCCAGTTCTATGAAGATCAACTCCATCATTTTTACCAACATTGCTTGGAAGTTTCGTTTGAGAAGCAAAGCTGAAAGATGTTGTCTCGGATCAGTCCTTCGGGTATGATCGTGCGCAGGGCCTCAATCCGAGGACTGGATGGACCAGGGCCCGGATATAGTCCACAAGCGGAATATGTTGGAGCCCGATGAGCTCTTCTGTTAAGCTTCGAGCTCAGCTTGTGATGTACTGGCATCATAAGATTTTATGTAGTCTGATGAGCACGAGGAATGCCAAAAGTAAACCAGTCTTTGGGGGAAATGACCAGGAGATAGAAAGCATTGGGTTTTGCTCTGACATGACGTATAAAACAGTCGTGATGTCCTCCCCATTGATGACTCGTAAGGAATGATGGTTCGTTGTTCGTATAGTTATGAGGGCATAGTGTCAACGACATCTTTGGATTTCAACCGTCGCGATTTTGTCCAAGGGTGGCACTTCTGCATACCAAAATTGAGCGTCAGATCCAAAAGTGGCAGTGAATGATGCGATTTCAGAGTGCTGGTACGTCCATGCGGTTAGCTGCCTTGTTTGCTAGAACGATCGCGTGGTGTGGTTTGGAAGCTTCAAGCCGTTCCAAACGCGATCACAACCTTCACTACAGAGAGCCTGGTGTGACTCGAGCACACTATTATCAGATTCAGGACAGGGGCATTTCTCTACCGATGAGCTTCATCACTTTCAAATGAGAGGAGGAATCCACTTGCCAAGACGAGTGAATGTGCATCACAAACGTGCTGCTGAGTTTAAATAAAACCAGGGGGCGCACATACCTCGCTTTTCATTCATTGGGCACTCTCTCCGATCACTCAAAACACACCACGCCCTTTTTCTCCCTGTTTGTGTTTCGATACTGACCGCAATGCAGCATTCCTGAAGCCTTTCGTGTCCCCTTGCCTGCTCTCCTTACGCGGTTTCAGCATTCTTCAGCTTTTACTCTCTTGGGTCTTCTTGAGATTTGTGAAAACGCCCACTTGAGCTGAGTAGAATCATCTATCAATCCAGTGGTATACTTCCTCTCGTAAATCTCTCCACCATTGCATATCAATATTCTTGCGCGCGATCAACTTGACCAACTTTCAATTCACATCCGATATTACCCCACATCCCTATATACCGACCAAATCAGCACTCTATCACACTCAACCTCATCCAGCCCAAAAAAACACACTCTCTAGCTTGATAAATTCTCGTCTCTATTAGCAAGACATTCAATCCAGCTGTTACATTCAAGCACGAAGTTTTTCTTATCGTCATCATCCTCAGTGACCGCGTCATGGCAGCTAGCGAACCGGCATCTCCTCCCAGGCAACGTAAGACCGAGCCTGTGAGGTCTACTGATCAAGAACCCCGCACTCGTCCTCCCAAAGGCCGAAACTCGGGCGCTCGCGATGAAAAAGAAGATCCCAAGAAGATTGGACCTTGGAAGATTGGAAGAATCATTGGGAAAGGCTCGTCTGGAAGGGTGAAGATTGCTAAGCACAGCGTTACTGGGCAGTATGCGGCTGTTAAGATTGTCCCGAAGCACATGTTGCTCAGTTCCCGAATGAGTGTGAACGAAGCAGGAGCGAAAGCTGACAAGATGCTCCTGGGAATTGAGCGAGAGATTGTGATAATGAAACTGATTGAGCATCCCAACGTCATGCGCCTCTATGATGTTTGGGAGACAGGAAGTGAATTGTCAGTTGTTTTATCCTTGAAGCTTTGTTCACAAATGGGTAGAACTAAGGGTTTGATTTCAAACATCTTACGCGTATCTTTCCTTATCCCTTTTGATGTAGATACCTTATCATGGAATTTGTCGAGGGCGGTGAGCTCTTTGACTACTTGGTCAGTCGAGGCAAGCTTCATGAAGACGAAGCTCTTCATTACTTTCAGCAAATCATTTGCGGTGTTGACTACTGTCACCGATTCAACATATGTCATCGAGACCTGAAGCCAGAGAATTTGGTGAGCAGCCATCATCTGACATGGACGCGTCAAAAAATTGCACATTTCTGATCATAGAACTCTCGGAGGCCATTTTATTCAGCTTCTAGATAATGAGCGTAATATCAAGATCGCAGACTTTGGGATGGCCGCGCTCGAAGCTTCAGATAAATTACTCGAAACTTCATGCGGTTCTCCACACTACGCTTCGCCTGAGATTGTATCGGGCTTGACGTATCACGGTTCATCATCCGATATTTGGTCTTGTGGTGTGATCTTATTCGCGCTTCTCATAGGCAGATTGCCTTTTGATGATGAAAACGTCGGCGCCTTACTCAACAAAGTACGCGTGGGGAAGTTCTACATGCCCCCTGAACTCAGCCGTGACGCCCAATCCTTGATACGTGGTATGCTCACGGTGGACCCCGAGAAAAGGATGACTGTAAGGTTACAAAGCCTGACAATATACGATTGAAACACCGTGTCTGATTGTACCTGCTCCATACTTGCCGTCGTTTGAAATACAGATGGACGAGATCAAATCCCATCCATGGTTCACCCGGCTCGCTCCTCGACCTCAACCTGCTTATATCGCCCCTCCAACTCCTGATCAGATCACTAAAGCAGTCGGTACCGCCAACGAGCTGGACTATGATATTGTCTCCAATCTACAGACTTTGTGGTTTGGCGCTAGCGAAGAATCAATCGTCAAAGCTTTGATTTCAGACGAGTTGAGTAACTGCCTCGATATCTCATTTCTCTGATTTCGATACTGAAACTTATCAATCATCAACGTATTTACCAGAAAATGCTGGGAAAAAGTGTTCTACTTCCTCTTGGCAAAATATCTACAAAGACATCTCGAAAACTTCAATGATGAGGAGTCCCCCAATCCGACCATCAAGGAGAAGCCTTCCAAGCCGAAGACTAAACGTCCACCCCGTGAACACGTTGTGAAGACCGGCGCCGTTAGAAGTAGATCTCGTCAGTCAATTGTTAGTCTGACCCGGCGAGCCGCACATCAGGGGAGCACTGCTACAAGTCCGAAGGGGGGTGTTTCCGGAAGCCCTAGACACGTGGTCACTCGTCCCGCCCCAGCAGCACCTAAAGTGACACCTCGAATCATTGAAGAAGAGGCTGAGAGTTCCCCCAGTGGATTGGAGACTCCTCGCAAACCTCATCAAGCTCAGGATGCTACCAGCCATTCATCGGCTCCAAGATCACCAAGACCCCTTCCTCAACCTCCTCAAAAGTCTTCCCAAAGTACTGCAGACGTAGAAGCTACATATCTTGCCAAAACTACCACTCCTGCTCGAGGAAGCGTTCATCCAAGGGTAGGCGCAGTACCTCAAATTCTCCTTCAGGAAGCTACTCCATCTCCAGCTCCGAGAGTGCGTACATCAATCATCAAAAGAACAGAAGCTGCCGAATCCAGCTCTACTACCCCTCCATCACCATCACCCAAAACGCCTAGATCACCCACCCCATCAATTAAAATACCTCAGACGGGCGATGCGGCAATGCAAAGATTCTTTCATGATATTGTTGATCAGCTTCAGACCATGTCTATGCGCTCGCCTAACTTACATGAAGGAGCTTTGGGTGGCTCTGCTCCGAATTCTCCCTACGCTGAGAGTCCAAGATCTGAACAGAGTGACAATCAATTTGAAGACGCTTATGAAGACGAGGAAGAAGATGACGAGGGTAATGATCAAGGTAGAAGCAACTTTTCTGGTTCATACAGCGCAAACTCTCAGCGAAATTCAGATGGAACTGCTTCCTCTGAATTTGTGTTTGTTGCGGAGCCATCGATTGTGCCGACTGTCTCTGGTAAAAAGTCGAAACCTAAACCTCTGTCAATACTTCGACCCTCCAGAAACTCGAATTCTCGGGCCCAAACTAGATCATTAGCGAAGCAGCAGGTAAAAGCCCAATTACTTTCTCACAAGAGCTCCCAGGAGATAGGTTATAGCGATCATTCTTCTACACGGAGGGTTTCCTCACAAGGATCCGGTGGTCGGGTTGCTGGTACAAGTGATAAGGAAAACTCGCGTACATCTATGCCTGGCGATGGTTCAATAGGCTCTTGGGCAAATAAAGGGAAAGGCAGAGAAATGCCCGATCTAGCGATCCAGTCGCCTCCTGTGGATATGCCCGGCGCCTTTGAAACCACGAATCAAAATTCGAGAAAGAGCAGGAAGTCCTTCCGAAAAGGCAAAGGTAAATGACCCTCCATTCAATCTAACCCCCCAATATTTCCGCTATGATCACTTCTTGATGCATGTCCCAAAAATAATACTGAAAATGCCAATCGGTCCTAGACTCTCTGTCACCTGGTCCTCCGTCGCCTCTTTCCCCTGCCTCTTCAGTCTTCACCGAAGACGGTAACCCATCCAGTCCCAGGGTATCGTGGTTTGCCAACCTGTTTTCTTGGAAACCTGTGGTAAGTCTCAGATTGATCTTTTACAAATGACAATCATAGCTCAAAATATCTGATACATTTGCTATACCTGATGATAGACGTATCAATTGATGTCAGTTGATAATTGTACGGCCACGCGTGTTGAAGCGAGAAGGGTCTTAGAACAGTTAAGCTGTGTGATCGCCGTCGAAAATGCTGACGGCGCTGCGGTACTGAAATGTAGATATGAAGATCGTGAGTAAACTTCATTTACATCGTAAATAAAACTTGTAATCTTATACCTCGAAAAACCTCTGCGTTTTCCCAGGATCAGGGGGAACCGCTCGCTCTTCGGTGAAATTCAAAGTCGATTTCGTTTCCCAACGTTCCAGTGGGAGTGGCACTTCTCCTGGCATTGTCTCTCCAAAGGTTGACGCCCATATCAGAAATGGCTATGATACAGCTATGACACTTTCACTCGAAAAAGGAAATGCAGCGACATTTAAACTTGTTTGTAACGGACTTCGAAGGTTATGGGAGTAAGTTATCACACTCTACCACTGAAACTTGTGATACTCGAGTGTTCATGATTGATTTATCTTTATTTTAGGTTGGATATCCCCAAGACCCAGCCGGTTGGTCTAGGCGTCCACTTGATTCCTACCCCTATTCATTCTTCTGTTGTTTGATTCAAAAAGGGCACCCTACGTGTTATTTCTGGTCGAGGAGTTGAGCGCATATTGTAAAAATCAATCAAACATGTCTTGAAATAGAGCTGGAGATAAGTGTGAAGACATCATAATCAAACCGAATTTCTTTTCTACTAGTATCCTTAACTTCTCCAACATTGAAACTTTCACTGATCCGGGTGGTGATCCTTGTTTCTGTTTATTATCTCGCTGATTCATACCAATCTCGTCTGTTATGATTCAATTTTGTACATTTCTCTCAATTTCTCTCTTATCTACCTTTATGTATCGTAACATTAATATGGGAACCCAAAAACATCGATCTAATTTTTATCCTTTGATCTTTACCAATAATTTGGGCTTGCTCCTTGACCCTGATTTGCTGTGACATCCTCCTTGACTCAAGCCAATTAGGTAGACCTGAATTTCCTTCCAGCACGTCCTATGGTCTGATTAAGAATATCTCCCAAATGAGCGTATCAAAACGTTCAGCGGACAAACATGCAACTACAATGAGCCAAATGGTTGATCTAATGAGTATTAATCCATACGATGCTATCCATTTCAAGACACCTTGTTGGCCAAGGGAGGCTTAACCCCGCGCATGTATAACGTCGATTGTCCCTTTGTTTGAATATGTCATCAATTACATCATGACGTTTTGTACAGATATCATTTCTTTTGATGGCTCGACTCATATTTTACCCTAGGGATCACGAAGCAATCCGACTAAAAAACAAGATGAACCTCCAGGAACCTCCTCCTTGTTTGTTTTTTCTTCATCCATTCGATCATGTCCTTTGCCTCATCAGGGTCACATGCTCTCGTGCATACATACGTGTCTTGCTTTGCTGCTGTTTTCTGTCAACCTGATACAAGTCACTAAAACTTTAAATTACAAATTAGATATTGGGAAGTTTGAAGATTTGGGACGACAATTTCTGTATCAGGAACTGTGCATCTGGGAAGGAAGACGGTGCCTTTGATTGTTCAACATGGACGAGTTTCTGGGGATGGCTCTCAGGTCAGGATGCCACCCAGAAACTGAAATTGATCCAGGAAATGCTCCAACATGTCTCAATTCAAAACTGGCTGTCACGTGGCGACGTCGAGTTGGGTGTGATCAACCTACCGTTTGTGGGAGATCTCACATCGCCCGGCTAGCTCAGTTGGTAGAGCATTCGACTCTTAGGAGTTTCCAGCTGCGATCGAATTGTCGTGGGTTCGAGCCCCACGTTGGGCGCGCTTTTTATTGCAGGCTTGACCCCTTGACAATTCCTTGTGCAATGTTTTTTTTTGTCTGTTTTCAACTGGAGATTCTGTTTTAGATTTGGTTTCTTTTGGGTTCTTTTCTAGCTATGATCAAATATCTGTTATTGATACTTTTTATGTCCCTGGAATAATTCCTTATCCTAATTATATATTGTTTATTCCTGATTCATATTTACTATGTATGTTGTTTATATTGGTATCTTTATTTTTCCTCATAAAAGTAATTGTTGTCTTTTGTCCTTTTTGAATTTGCTTGAAGACCTACAGAATGTAAGGATCCCCATCAAATTTTGGTCCAGATGTGCCTCCAGTAAGCCCTAACCCAAAGCAAGTGTGGCTGTTACAGGAATTTCAATCATCATTAAACTGAACCAAGACCCTTTCTCTGTGCAAGATGTTGAGCAAGGGACTTATGACTAATTGTATGGTCTTGGCATGAGTACTCAAAGCCTTCTTTTTTGCCACTTCTTGTTCTCCTCACTGATCACCCCAGAACATAAAGAATGGTTGAAGAATTCCTCTTCAAAAAGCTTATGAAATCAAGATAAAATACATGATCACATAGGAAGAGCCCCTTTTGAAGTAAAAATAATTCTGACATAGGCAAAAATAACAAAATTTTGCAATGAATTCATAAGAGCATCCACTATTGTTGCTGTAAATGGCTTTGGTACTGTAAATTTTACAGTACTGAAGCCAAAAATCCCCAATCGTGTCAAAAACACGATTCGGTACCTGCAGTTTTGGTAAAAATTCTGCAGAGGTCCTGCAAATTTGCAGGACCTCTGCAGAATCGGTATCTACCAAATTTGCTCGGGCTACCAAACAAACGGGACACCACACACCACCACAACTCATCTCGAACTTCCATTTCTTTTGTTTTTCAATCCTTCCATCCATTTCCCACGTTCAAATTATAATTTTCAAGATCACATCAATAAAATCCAAGATTAATTCATCTTATCAAAGAAAAAAAACCCCTATATCAAAATTTGGTTGGTCCTTTGAACTTTGCAGATTTTTTACAGATGGCACAATTGTGGGACAGACTCTATTCTGTACAGTACATACCGTACAGAAGAGTTTTTACCTCAACAATAGTGGATTTTGAGAGTTTGGTACGTACCAACTCTGTACTTTACAGACCGTTACAGTAAATTTGCAGAAAATTTACTGTAACAATAGCGGATGCTCTAAGTGAAACACAAAAAGCAGACAAATTGTCAAAAAAATGAACAGTTCCAGGAGCTCCAGCAAATGCAGAATCACTTTTTATATAAGAAAGAAGATACTGAATAAATATACCACAAATCAATGACTTACAAGAGCTTTGAAGGATAATCTCCCTTGAGTCAGATGGTTTTCTAGAATCTGGACCTGTAAGTTCACCTAGATGGTGCACACCACCAAATTATACCCTAAGAATAACTCAAAACAACCTGTTGTTGGGAGAGAATCAAGCTGAGAAACATCAAATTGAAGCTGAGAAATAGTCAGAGGACTTTGCTTGATTATCCCTTGATCCAAACTTTCATAGTATTCTTGATAATTGAAACACTTGATTTGCAAACAACATTAGGAAATTTGAATTTGACTGTATACACTATAGTGATCAAATAGATTTGGACCAAATGAGGAAAAATCTTGAGGCTAGAATAAGATATGTGATCTCATAAAGTCTCTGCATCCCAAACATATATACAGTCAAGCTGAACACAAAACCTATGAACACTTTGAAAGCCGCAATCATATATTTGAGTTGTTGAAATTCATAGTGGAGGTGATTTTCTTTTGATAGAACCTTGAGTTGAGCAACTTTATAATCAAACAAACAACCCTTCATGGTTGAAAATGTCATGGTAAAGACAAATTCTTCAAATGTTGGAGATTAATCTCAACCCCTCCTGCAGAAAAAACCAGGTCAACTTCAAGTTTTTTGATAGACCAAGGATAGTACTGGTTCCTGACAGCACCCACAAGTATCCAATACAAGAGATCAGCACAAGAATTATTAAGCCCAAACATATGAGCTACCTTACACTTAACAAAATCAACAATCCTTTGAATAATATATCTAAATGAAGATCAAACTAATTGGTTAGGACAATTAAAATTGGATACATGAAAACATTCTTATTATCAGTATGAATTTCAATTATTTTTGATCCTTCATTGATACCAAGATCAACAACCAACATGACCCTAAAAAACCCAGCCCAAAAGATATACCAAAAAGGAAGAGGAAATTGGAAATAATATGCTGATCTTCTCCTAGGTTCTCAAACCCTTGTCCCTGAAGGGTGTGCATCAACAAAAGGTGAGTCAACAAAAACAACTGAATCTGTTTGATGACTCAATCAGATCAAAGATTTCAGGGCTAAGACCCTGTTGCTAGAATCAAAGTACCTGAGCAACAACCAAGCAGCGTCTTGATGTTATCTATTCAGATGAACCAGGAGAAAGCAATCTGAGTTTCCACCTGTATTTTATTCCAGAATCTGCAAATTAAAAAACCCTAAAGGGATTGAATTAAACCTTCATGAAATCCAACCTTGCATTGAATGCCAATCTTGAAGCATATGTTGAGGAACCAAGAAAAAGTGTTCCATAGCCTCAATCATTAAAAGCTTTTTGTCAGCCTCCAAATGATTACTCATCTTTTTTAAAATGGACCATATGACTGATCATTCCCAAAGCCAAATCATGCACTTGCTCCTTTCAAGCCCAAGGAATGCCTCAAATTTTGAGACCCATAGGCAATTTCGCTTGAGGTCCCGTAATTCTGTGTTCTTTAAATGTAATCCAATCCTTTGTATCCACTGCTGACCACACATCATCCATCATGTTGTTCATGTTTCTTATGTGATAACTGTCCTTCATGCGTCCACAAAACTAAGGCCCCGCTTGGTAGGGTTCATTTTACCACAGAAAATGTAGTATTGAAAGAAAAAAGCAGTATCCCAATACCATGTTCAGCACTTTTTTGCCCATAGTATCATACCAAATTATGTAGTTCAATCTCAAGTAAAACAATTCTTGAAAATAATGAAATTGTCAAAGTTGGACTTGTCCATCTCAAAAGTCCAGCCCTACCACACCTAACCACTACCACCCAACATTAGACCACCACCTTGAGCCAACAAAATGGTATGTGTTGAATTCAAACTGGTTTCAAAAAAGACAAAAAAATTGGTTAAATTAAACAAGATCAATCCATTAATCAAATTATACAAGTTATCCAAGTAATCAGGCAGAAGAAGCTTCTTTGTCAAACACAATTTCAGTAGGATATGCCTAGAAGAATTGTATCAAAAGGAAGAAATCAAACTAATGAAACTCAAAATGTAAAAAGGATTTCAAACAAATCAAACCTCCAAGAGAAATGAAGAAACTGATGATGACTTTTGGTCACTTCTAATCTCTTTCAACTCTAGGCATCTCTTCATGCCAAATTTGATGCATTAAGTTCATTACTACCCAATCATCAAAATCGTCAACCAAAAACCAATTTCAATCAGATCACACTTTATGTAACAGTTGAACCTTGTTTAATGTGTTTGTCAGCTTTACAACAAATTGGACCTAAAAAAGTATTTTGCAAAACAGACTGGGCTGCCATCAAACACCTTCTGACAATACGCTGATCCAGTGAGTGCTGAAGTTTGGCAAGGGGTTTTGGGACAAAGGCTACAGGCCAGTATGGTAGGATATTATGTAGTATTGGCAAGCATACTACATCAAAAAATCATACTGCTGTATGAATAATTGCTATCAAGCAGGGCCTAAAGAAAAAATCCAAACCAGATGTGAGGTGAGGCCAAAGAACCAAATGTAAGGTTTTGGTCCACTTTAAATCTTGTCTTGATACAAAGGGTTTGACATGGTTGATATTGGGGATGAAGTGGGATCATCCTAAAAGCACCTTTAACATCAGATCTAACAATGGGGATCTTTCCAAATCTTCTTTTCAATTCCAACAAAAATGGTACCTAAGATATCAACACATCATAGGAAACTTTAATCTTATCTTTATCTATTATATTATCTGGCAATGGTTTTTTGACACTCATATCACAAAAAAGTCTCATCTTTTTCAAATCCCTCTTTGACAGCCTCAGTAGAGGAATCACCTTCATCCCAGACAAACAAGTAAAAAACTCTTCCAAATACTGTTGTTTATTGATTTATTCTTTACACTGTTCCTCCAAAAGATCTTGATTAACAAAACAGCCTTGGTGGTTGGGAGTTTCCACAATTTTGGAAGAGGGAACAGATGAATGAGGCCAAGACCCCTGTCTAGGACCTTTGATTGCCAAATGAACAAATAGTTGATTATAATGGGTACACCAGAAGCTCTCTGTTTTATCACCATTAAATAGAGTTTAAATTCTAAATAAATTTGGATACTACAATCAAATTCAAAAAGGTTGAAATTGAGAATTTTTAAAAATCAAGAGGTGGACCGTGTGCCACCTGTGAAAGGTGTTAGATATGCATACAAGAATGCTATTGTAATTACCATAAACTCCGATTCTCCCAAAGTTATGTGGCGCACTTGGTTGTGGGCCCCTCATGTATCATCAAACACGCCTAGAGGCTTGTTTCTTCTTGAGTTTGAGCCGCACTGACTGTCTCTTTTGACATCAATTTCTTTTTCAAGTTTTTCCTTTTTCAATTTGTCGGTTATCATGAAATAAAACAAAGAAAAGGTTTGGCTATTGTTGTTGTTTGCATATGTTTGTGGCCGCTCTATCAGTAGACCAAAAAAAATGGCAAACAAACACGTTGCACGAGTCAAACACAAGAGTGCCAGCAACATCACACCAGCCGTCACACCATCTGACCACTACCCCACCAAGTAATAAGAGGTTGGGAGTTAAACAAGTCATCAGATACAGTGTATTAGTTGATCTGGCAGGTAAGTTTGACACCTTTCACAGGTGGCACACGGTCCACCTCTCAATTTTTAAAAGCTCTCAATTTCAACCTTTTTGAATTTGACTGTACTTTAACAAAAAATCATCATCAGTGTCTTCTTCCAACAAAGGGTTGTCCAGAAAAGGCACAGCAACCTGACTTGTTTCATTGTTGCAGAAGAACTGGGAGGTTCTAAACCAGCCCATTGGTAACCACAAAGATAGCACTCCAAAGTATATGCTTCAAGCATGTTTGCATTTGTGATCTTGTGCACAACTTTTGGTAAGTTTTAAATCAATTGAAGAATTAGAAATAATCCCTGTTTGATCACATCAAAACTGTCTTCTTCTGTCCAGAAAAAATAAACAGAAAAACCAACACATAATTGAATGCACCTACAATCAGACCCTCCTTCACATTCTCTATTGTTGAATCAAAATTGTGCCTCCACTCTAGTACCTCTGATATCCTGAATTTCAAATACCCCTTTATGATGATAAGGGGAGTAAAACTTATTTGGGTTTTGAAGCTTTGGACCTGAACTACTTGGCTGAAAATTTCTTTTCTGACAAGAGACATTCTGAATGGAAGGACAAGAAGAGACTGTAAAGAAATCATCAGAACACAGCCTGATACTAATTCAAATACCAGAACACAAAACACTAACTCAAAGCAATGGCACTGAAACAATGCTCAGAGTAAGCACTTCCAAAAAACTACATTTTAAGAACATCACAATCTTTGTGATCCAAATCTGCAAAAAAAATATGTTTTCTGTTTGCCACTTGAGTGCAATTCACCATAATTGCAGATCTACCACATTTCCAAATTTGAGAGACATATTTTGAGGCCTCCGGTCCTTTCTTACCAGCTGCTGCATATGATGTATCACTTTTCTTTGTAACAAGACATTCCCCTATAATCCTTTGTAGAGCAATGAACCTTCCCAATAATTAATCTTCAGAAAGGACATGTGAAAAATCTGCTGGTCTTTGACCGTCATCAAACCATTTGACAGCTGTGGATATGCCAGAATCTGTCCTTTAACAACCTCTGCAAACAACCATGCTCCCGGTGTAAACTCAGAAGTAATGTGTGATGTATGCTTTCTCTTTGTGATGAAAGCAAATTTCTTCCAAGTTTTTTCTGATTCAGAAGATGAGTCTGAAGATGAAGTAGAATTGTGATCATTGTTCCTACGTTTCCTACGTTTCCTACGCTCTTTATCTTCCATTTTTCTTTGGTCTCCCAATGAAACCGCAAACTTCTCTTGGTTTTCCAAGTTTTGCTTTGATAACAAAGCAATTTTCTCTTCATTTGTGAGTGCTTGAACTGAATCACTCCTACAAGTCTCTCCTCCAGTAGGGTCCCGAGGGGAAGGAGGAAACGACAAGTCCGAGGGATAATTAGGATTGTCAGAAGGGAAAAAACATATAATGAATCAATCATCATCTGATCCAAGAGTTGAATTTGGAGGAGAAATCTGATTTCCACTATTTGCATCTCTATCTGAAATGACCAGCTTGATCCCAAAGTTAGACCAATGTCTGTACCAATCCCTTGATGAAATGGAATAATGAACGCAAACAAACTCCTAATAGGGAGCATGGAACCATTTTCCAAACCATCTACAGCTTTATAGGATTATCCAAGATCAAGCAATTTTGAAGCTGTAGTCGCGGCAGCCTGGATAATAGTTTCATCGCTAGGTACTCTTCGTTTATCTTCAGAAAAATAAAATGGCTATTCAGAAATATTTCTTAAAATGAAGTATAACGATGAGTAATTCGAAAGGTAATGAGAATGATTGATCGGTGGTAAAGAGAAATCAAATTTAGAAGTGGTAAACGGGATGACTTCAGATAATTTAAATATCCAAGCCGTCATTCAAATCAATTCCAAACGGCATCTTGAAAAGAGTGTAATCACCGACCGGTTAGGGACATCGGGTCTTGATTCTTGACCCGGTGTTGGAGACAGAGCAATTGTCTTGAATATCGGACCCGCCACCCGAGATGGAAGCTACCATGTTCAAGGTATGTTGTAGGAAATTTCTTTCGTGATCATAGAAGTCCAACAAATTTCACGGATACTTGAACGCATTGCTTTCAATCATGTTGATCGCTTTGATCGGTTCGCGGTATGCTGGTAAAGATACAATTGCTCAACATTTAGTCACTCAACACGCTTTCAAGAGAGTTCGAATCACCACTTCAAGATGTAACGAGACTGATTCAAAGGAGGCGAGATTGGATGAGTTACGATTTGACGATCAAGATGGTTTTCTAGATTATTCAACTAAACATTGGTCTCAGGATTTGGTTACAACAGAGCTTGAATCAAAAATCGACATTGAAAAATTTCTCAAGCGGCCTTTCTTCGTTTTAGTCAATATCGAAGCACCAACACGGTTAAGATGGGAAAGATTTGATCAAAACCGATCAATACAAACGAAGCTTCCGTAAGCAGCCTTTTGATATAAATTAACAATCAGATCCGACTAGAACTAATGAAAGTCTTTTGCTTTGCCCAGAACAGGTGTGCCATCTAATCTCCAGGAATTTGTTTTACAAGATGAAGCTTTCGAGTACGGCACAAGGCGAGACGGTGAAGATGATTCAGTTGAAGATATAGGCATGGGTATCACGCGTCTAGGTATTCCGATCAATGTCTCACAAAACCATCCTCCCGATCATAGCTCAAATATGAAACTCAATCTATCTAACGAGGAGACCATGAGAACACCATTGAAATCAATTATCCCATTCGCAAGCTATACAATCCTCAATAATTCATCTTTGAATGATCTTTTAATTTCAATAGATCAAACTCATCTTCAAAAACTTCGAAATGGCCTCAGACCGGATTGGGATCAATATTTCATGACTTTGGCTAATTTGGCTAGTTTGCGAAGTAATTGTATGAAACGTAGAGTAGGAGCTGTCTTGATTACCAAGAGAGACAAAAGGGTACTCAGTACTGGTTACAATGGTACACCAAGAGGAATGAGTTAAGCCTTGAGAGCTCACTTAGAAATCGATGAATTGACTGCTTTGCTGATTGTCAGATTCTCTTTTGAAATTAGCAAATTGCAATGAGGGCGGGTGTGCGAGATGTAATGGAACTTTGGGATCACCTGACCCTCAATCATCTATAAATTCTGATATGAAAGCTGGATCCGCCGCTGAAGTGGTTTCAAAGTGTGGGATGGACCTCAACGAATGTCTTTGTTTACATGCAGAAGAGAACGCATTACTAGAGGCCGGTAGAGATAGGATGGGTGCAGGCGAAGGAAGTACGCTGTATTGTAACACGTAAGTTTTCAATATGTCATGATCCATTCCCATGTATGATAGCTTTTCTGGGTCGCAACTTGGGTAATTACAAAGCGTATGCAAGACTGCTAACTCGAAGGATATTTTTTAATGATAAAACACACAGATGTCCTTGCCTGCGATGTAGTGTGAAGATTGTACAATGTGGAGTCAGAGAAGTTGTTTATTCATTTAGTTATAGCATGGATATTGGTACAGCTGCTGTTTTTGCTGAAGCAGGCGTTCAATTACGTCAAATCTCTTTACCGTGATTCGATTGATGGAGTGAAGGAAGACATGATATTTTTGATCGGATTGGTTACATTCAGCTGAGATGATAATCTGAAGGGGCATTTGACGTCATTATGCTCGTCATACGAATTGCTCTGATCAAGACATGCTTCCTGGCTGCAAATTTTCTTTGCATTTGAACCGCAGAGTTCATATATCTCATATGGCATCTTTTCAACAACGATCAATAAGTATCTCGCTCTTTATTCATCTTTTGACGCAGATTTCTTCTAGTTTCCGCTGTAATGATATACCAATTCATCATACGGTGTAGTACGGCTTTCAATGGAGGACTTGTTGTCTCAAACACAACAAAGTATCATTTGGGCGGACTTGAGATGTGATATGCGCTGCATGACTTTCAATTTTGTCAGTCCATGTGAATAGAGTAGGTGTCCTGCTGAAGGTATCAAGAAAAACAGAGCGAGACAACTGTTCGAGGATTGGTTTTCAAATTGGCCCACTTTCATAATGACTAGAATGAGCCATTTAAAGTTTCTTAAATCGTATGAAATTTGATGAGATCAGGAGAATTTAATTTGAGTTTCAAGACAGATAAGTTTGAAGTCATCATCATATGTGCTCCTTAGTGTTGATTGCCTTCACTTCATTATTCTGATCACAATCTAAGTTCACGTTCAGTTTGTAGAATTCATCAAAAGTTAAATCACCACCCAGCCAGATCACTTTAACTTCTTTCTTTCTCTCACCTCTTTTTTCTTCATGATGATCATACATATATATATATAGTCTTCATACTTCTTCACATCATTATTTCATCATCAAGAGATGTATGATTTTAATCAAATTTGAAAAAAGGTCAGAATTGATTTTCATTAGATTAATTTTGAATTATCTCCTTTCTTTTTTTTTCAAATCTAAAGTTAATCTTTAGGAAAAGGAAAAAAAGACTTTGTGAAATCAAAAAATTGAGATTTTTTTCATTCTTGTATTTTCCTTCTTGTTTTTCTTTTGTTTTGTTTTTTTTCTTCTTTTTTCACTCTTCTTCAAAAATTCAAAAATTTAAATCATGTACAAACTATGTAACCTAGAATTCAAACTCTTAATATATATATACCTATAATTTTTCTTTCCAAAACTCTTTTTTATTTTTTTTATTTTTTTATTTTTTTATTTATTTTTTTTACTTGTTTTTTTTTACTTTACTTTGGATACAAACAAATTTTTTTTTAACAAATTCAAAAGAAAAATTCTTTCAAAAAAAATCACACACACAATCAAACCAAAAAAACACACACATATATATATATATATATATACATATACACATCAAAAAAAAAATTCAATCCAAAAAAAAAAAGAAACAGGATAATCAAACAAAGAGTTTCATCAAACATAAGTCAATTCATCATCTTTATATTTATATTTATATTTATATATATATATATACAGATACAGAAAACCCCCATCCCCCCTCAAAAAAAACCTTAATCAATTTTCTCATTTTTAAATTCAATCATTCAGGGAAAAAAAAACTAAAACTACTTCTTCTTCTTTTAAAAATTTCTTCTCTTCTTCACAATTTCTTACCCAAAAAAAAAACCAACCAACCAACCAACCAACCAACCAACCACCCATACCTAAACTTCATTCAATCAATTCCTCTTGTATAATTTAATAAGATAATCAATAATTTTGAAAAAAAAACACAAAGAAACAGAATCCAATTCAAAATCCATAGATTCAATTCATTTCATTCCACCCTTTTCTAATTCCTTTTCTAATTCCTTTTCTTCATTCTTCATTCACTTCATTTCACTTCACTTCACTTCACTTACCCACCAACCAATCCATCAAATCCATTCCCATTCCCTCATTTCAATCCTTCTCCTCCTCATTTGCCTCTCTTATACCTATTCCCTTCACCTTCGACCTTACTCTCAAACTGTGATCGGATCGAATCAAAGGAAGGTGAAGCTTTCTTATGACTCTCCGTTCCTGCTGTGGTTGTTGTTGTGGTTGTTGTTGTTGTTCCGGTTCCTCCAGCACCAGTAAGAGAAGTAGTAATACTCATCGGTCGATGACTTCCACCTCCCACACTTCCTTTCATCACCCCTCTACTTCGGTTTAAAGAAGTCCGAGGTGAGGATTTACCTCCAGAACCCCATCTCGAAACTAAGGTTTGTTTACTTAACGGAACATCTTCTTGATCTAATCCCATCAATCCAACCTGAGTAGGTGAAACAAATTCATCCTCTTCTAATTCGGATGAACTCGGTACCTCAAACGGTCGGTCTTGTTCATCTGATGGTGGTACAAACGGTTGATCTCGATCTTCTTCTTCTTCTACTTCTTTCGGTATCGTAAATCCCGAATCTCTTTCTTCTGTATTCTCATGAGGTGAAGGTATTAATCCTTCTTCCTCAATTTCTCGTGGTGATAGAAACGGTTCATCTCGATCTGATGCTCCTTGTTCATCAAAAGTCTCAGGCTGGTGCAGCCCCATCGGTTCGATCGAATCACCTACTAAAGTTTTTTGCTCTGCTGCTCCTTTACTCGGCTTCATCCCTTCGCTCGGAATGAGTTCCTTTTTTGGCTTTGGAGAATGAGGAAGGGATTCCTTCTTTTCCATTTCGTTCGGTAAACTAGCCAGTGTCATTCCATCACTCTTTGAAATCCTCCTACGATGAGTTTCCAATCTATGAAAAAAAAAACAATCAAAACTCATCAGGAAATCCCATAAGAAACTTAAACCGTCTTTCTCCTCCAAAGACTGAAACCGGCTTACATTTCTTGAGCTTTAGAATCAGTTAAAGATCCTTCGATCCCTAACCCACTCCTACTCATCCTCATATCAATCGGTCTCGTATGTTTTCGTTTAGGTACACTTCTTTCAGGTTTTTCAATCAATTCACTTCTGATTGAGATCGCTTTGGGTAAGATTCGATCATAATGATTAATCAAATCGATCAGAAATAATGATTGAAATCGATCACTTAATGTCACTGCCGTTTCAACTTTAGGTCTTATCAAACCTTAAATTTTCATCGGATCCCATCAGGAAAAAAAACCAGATACCTTAGTTTGCTTGGAAAAGAGATCAAGAGTCAAGGAGAGTTTGACTTACATCTAGAAAGAGAAAGACCGAGTTTGGTTAAGAAGACTTCATTTGATTCATCAGTTTGAGTGGACTTGATCAATGAAGACAAATGTGAGATCAATTGATCAAGAACCATGAGATGAGGTTTGGGTAATTTGCTCAATAAAGAAACCATCACATCTATCCTAGCATCCAACGAAGGACTTTCGAATCCAGATAATTGTGGATAAATCGCTTTAATATCATCGTACTTTGAATAATGGACTGGTGGTGGATTTAATTCTAATAACCAGAGCTTTTGTATTGAAATCATAAAGTTAAAAGTCAATTCAACTTTCAATGAATTTCAACAGACTCACTTTGATGGTGGATGCAATCAAGGGTGCATCTAATTTGGAAATTCTTTCATCCGAGAGTGGTGATTGGTTTGGATTATCTAAAGCTTCTCTAAGACTATGAACGGCTCTAAGAGGGACTTCATAAATCCAAGTCTTTCGACGTTCTACGAACCCAAAAAAATTTGTGTCAAAGTGGATCCACAAGAACTGAATCGAAGCTCCACATGAACTGATCACTTACCACTATGAGATTCAATCTTTTGACATTTCTCTTCAAGGTTCTTTAACAAACGAGAAAAGATGGGAGGTACATGAACTGATTGATCATCTTGAGAAAGATACCATCTTCCTAAATCGATCCCAAAGTTAACTTGATACGCTGATCCTCTACAACTATGAAACAAAACCGGTGATGGTCTAAACGGTCCAGTACGATATCTTTCCACTAAAGCTGCTACATCTGATTCAGGTACAAAACTTTCATTCAATATATCCGATTCTTCGGCTGTTTGTTTCATCCTTGGGATCAGCGTAGCTAAGGCTGCATTGAAACCCATGATCACCGCTTTAGCTGCTCGAAGTCGATTTAATTCACATCTTTGTAAGTATGCTCCATGTTCAGAGATCGCTTGTTCAAGAATAAGTCGAGTATGATCATGTCGAGCCACAAGTGACGCATACGCTTTCTCAGCACTATCAGCTTCACGTCTGAGCCTTTCTTCTCTAGACTCATCAGCTGATTCGATCGAGATAGGTGGATTAGCCACGCCCACACTTGCGCTCAACTCATTGATGCCTTTGGCAGCTTGTGAAACGGCAGTTTGCAAGTATTTTGCAAATGCACCCCCCTTCGGTCCTCCGGTTTCGTTTTGATGGTTATTCGAAGATGAAAGTGCAGGTGAGAGGAGCGCAGATTGAAGATGACCAAGTGTCAAGGATGCTTTTTTGGAGTGACCAGGTGATGAAGGATTTGAATGATTAGAAGCTGGCTTGAGTGATCTTCGGTCAACCAAGGTGTTCGTTACATCTTCTAACTCGGGTTCAGGAGCGATTTGATGAAGTGTAAAAGCTTCAGGTTTCCATAAATAATAAGCATCATGGGTCGGCATAAACTTATTTCCGATCTCCCCAATCAATCGAAGGACAGCTAATTCTTCTGAAAGTGCTTTACAAAACTCAACGGCTCTCTTGGAGGATGATAATTCGTTGACGTTGGTCTTGAAGAAGATCACCAAATCTTCACCTGAATGTGCACCAGGATACACACCCAAGACTGGGATCTTCACATCTTGTTTATAGATTGTCTTTTGTGCTTGTTCAAATAATCGACTCCATTCCAATGGAGATCTGATCACACCGGCAATGTCCAAGAGTGGTCCGTCGGAGGGTGATGAGGAGTGGAGGTGCGATGGAGGTGATGAAGAAGGTTTGTTCTTGGCAGAAGGTTCGATCGATGAGTGATCATCGGCTTTGCCCTTACCTTTGAGCTCAGCAGAATGAGGTGGACTGCTTTCGCTCGGTGATTCATGAGTCTGATTTTCCTCTGGGTTGAGTTGAGATTGAGAGATGGGTTTGGATTCTAAAGCGCTCTCGATCATACGATCTGATTCATCTTTAGATTGAGCTTCGACACTTTCAGCTCGGAATCCAACCCGACCGCCACCGATTCGCATCTTTTGAGACACCGCTCTTCCTAAACCGATGGCTTGCTCTCCTACTTTCTTTCCAATCTGAGCATATCCTTCACCGGGTAATAAACCAGATTGACCGATCAAAGTTTCATCATCATGATCTGAACGATCACCTGATTCACTTCGATCGTCCTTCTTAAAACTTCTTTCTGAACTCATCTCTCTACGAGTGGCAGGTGAGAGTCTAGAGTTCTCTTCTGCTTCATCCGCTTCTCGACTCTTTTCTTCATATCGTTCCTTTAACTTGATGATCTCTCTTGATTGTCTTTCCCATTGGTTTAAGATCGTTTCTACTTGATTAAAACTAGCCTTCACTCTTGCTTCATGTTCGATGGACCATGATTCGAAAGGACCGATGACAAGTCGATCGAGTTGATGTGAGAGTTTCGAATGAGCATCTGATAGATCGATCTGACTTGATCTTAATTGATGAAAGGCTGATAAGAACGAAGCTCCATCATCATAACCAAACCCATTCGGATGAAGTGGTTCGCTGATCGATTGACGTAAATCATGTGCATAGGTTCTTTCATACAATGCACGTCTTCGTACAAATCCAATCAATTCATCAGATTCACGTAAACCAGCCTTGAGTTTATCAAACAGCACAGTGATCCCACGACGATAATCAGGTGTCCAAAACTGAGCGAGAGAGAGAGAGAGAGAGAAGAGAGAAGAGTTGAGTATTTGAGAGATGATGATGATGATGATGATGAAAGGATGGATGGATGAGAGACTAACCCAACGATCGAAAGTAGGAGGAATCTTTGGTTGAGGTAGATTGATTTGATGATTAGAAGTTGAAGTAAGACCAGCTTGAGATGATGTTTGAGACATGATGATGATGGTTCTGATGATGATTTGTGAAGTGTTCGTTGGTTTGAAGAAGAAGAAGAAGTGAGTTGGATTAAATTGAATTGACAATCTTCTAATTTTAAGTCAGAAGTCGAGTTTAGTCAAGTTTAGTGACTAGTCTCTGATCGATTGGTGGTGAGTGAGTGAGTGAGTGAGCTTAAAGTTTGAAGATTATCAAATCACCTTCACTCAATCCAATCCAATTCAATCCAATCCCATCATTCCTCATCAAACTCAATCTCAACAAAGCCCTTCTATCTCCCTCCTAAGCTAACACTCAAACTTCATTCACCATCTCACCAACAAACACAGCATCCATTAGCAAATCACTTAACCAAGTTTATGTAGACCCAAAGAACACTCAAATCAATCAAACCTCAACTCAACCATCTCCACCATCAAACTTCAAAAAAAACTTAACATCATCTTCTGAACCAATTTGAAATAAACTTAATGAATAAGTTTAATTCAATAAAATTAAGAAGAAAACATAAATCATGAAGTAAAATGGAGATCAAATCAACTAACTTTTCTCTTAAAAAATGATATCATCTTCATCATCATCATCATCGAAAAAAAAAACTCTTACAAGATAAAAGGGTTTTTTTTTCTTTGATTAGAGTTTTTTTTCATAAGTTCAAGAAAAGATTCAATTTTTTTTAAAAAAAAAAAAGAAAGAAGAAAGACAAAAAAAGGAAAACCAAAAAGTAGTACAGAAAGAAATCAAAAAGGAAAAAAGTAAAAAAAGAAAAAAAGAAAAAAGAAAAAAAGAAAAACAGAGTAAATAAATAAACGAATAAACAAACAAACAAACAAACAAAGACATACCAAAATAAAAAGAAATACAGAAAAAAGACAAACGAAGAGAAGAAAGAAAAGGAATAATCATACAAATCTAGTCATCACCATCATCATCATCATCGTCTCTGTTTTGTTTTAAAAAACCCCGTTTGAAAGAAAAAAAAAAGGAGAAACAAACCAACCAAAACAAAAGATCGATTGAATTTCATTTCATTTCTTTCTTTTGGTTTCAAAAGTTAATTTTGAACATTTTTTTTTTCTTTTCTTCTTCAATTCGATTTGATCATGTCTCGAGTTGAAACTTCATCAGATTCAAATTCCTAAAACCACCCAAAACCAAAACCCAAATTCAATTGGTCAACAAAAAAAGGGGGCCCGGGAGAAGGGGGGGAAGAAGAATGACATACGATTTGATCATGTTCATCAAGAGATAAATCAATTCCATCACTCGGATAACTAAATTCATGAGACCTAAACGGTTCTTCTTCAAGTACCCAATCAGCTAATCTGATCCTAACTAATCCACTATCAAGTGTTTGATCTAATCTAAAAGTGGAACAAACAAATCAAAACAAATCAATCAATCAATCCATCTTCTTCACTTCGAACGTTTTGCTTTGAGAAGTGAATCTTAAAGCTTACCTATCCAATTCATCTTGTCTCATCCTTCTTGTACTTCTTAATTCATTCATCTTAAAGATCCCATCGGTGGGCCATTCGATCTGTAATCCGTACCATTCATTTAATTTACTTTCCATCTCTGCAAATGGAAAACATCTTGCTCGATTCACTTCCATAGGTGGACTTTTACTTGGAACAGGTGAATTCTCTAATCTCATTTTCAATTTTGATTTTACAAACTCAGATTAGGATTTTTTCGATTCTTAAAAGTTTAGTTTTTTTGGAGAAGAAGAAGTTCTAAAAGGGATATTGGGTTTGACTTAACTGAGCATATCTAATAACCTTTGTCCTACTCTTTTTCTATGCTTAATAATCGGTCGAACATATCCAACTGAGAAAAAGAAAACCCCCTCGAGAGAATCAGATCAGATTCCTCACAAGTTTGATGAAGGATGGATGTGGAAAAGAAAAAACCCTTACCACTTCTTTTCTTTTTACCTTGTTTAGGTTTCTCAGAACTCCAAGTGATCGATCTTTTATTTTTCCTTTTCTTAAGTTGACTTGATGGATTGATTTGATCATCATTTGATTTTGAAATGGATGATGGTAAATTCACTTTCCATCTCTTTGGTGGATTCGGATTGACTTCTCTTAAACTCTTTTTTTCATAATATTCATTTTCGATCATCAATGATCTCCATCTCTCTTCATCTGAAATCCTTTCATTCGATTTTTCTTCTTTTTTACTTTCCATCGGTTTTGTGTATTGAAATTCAGGTATCTTTCTTGAATCAAATTCATCTGAATAAATCCGATAATGATCTTTCTTCTTCATTTCACTTTCCTGATAGATTGGAGTATCTAATGGAGTATGAGGTGAGCTTGGTGGTATAAGTTGATCTGAGCTTCCAGTGAGATTAGATCTCCAACTCGGACTAGAAGCGTTTTGAGTATAAATGTGGGTAGGTGTTTGATTGAGGTGATGGATTGAGGTACAAGGTGTGGTTGGAAGATTTGCATCTGAAGCATTTGCAGCAGCTAAGAGTAAGGATAATGATAAACGTTGGTCTTGATGGTTTTGGTCTTGATGAGATTGATTTAGGGTAAAGGGTGACTGAGGATGGTCTTGGTCATTAAAATTCTTTGTAGGATGCGAGACTTGAGTGGGTTTGATTGGAATTGGAATTGGAATTGATATCGAATCTTGAGCTTTGATATAACTTTTGAAATTGGATGAAGGAATTAAACTCAAGTTCTTATAATCAGAATCAAAATCACTATTCAAAGTAGGATGATGGAATAGTGATGATGATGCATAAGGATGATGATGATGATGATGATGTGATAAGTTTTGATTGTCTTGTTCATATCTCATTAAATGATCCGATTCAGGATACATCATCATAGGAGGTAAGGTAACCCGATTTGAATGAGGATTAGGTGAGGTAGTAAGGACGTAAGGATTCATATTTTCGTGATAGAAATAACGATTAAATTCAAAATATTCCAAAAGAAAAGAAGGCTTAAATGATTTGAATATGATGAGATTGATTGAATTTGATGTTAGTTAACTTGAATGATCCTGTTTGAGATTTGATTGCGTAGTTGAAAAAGCAAACGGTCAAGAGAATCAAATGAGTGAAATCCAGAGAATCAAAAGATGATAAAAGGTAGATCAAGAAGACGAAGAAAACTGATGATGGGTAGTATTAAGAGATGAGGGATTTTAAAGTAAGATGATAGAAAGAAAGGATTCAAAGGGAACCATCATCAGAATGTAAAACAGAAGAGAATCTTGCAAGAAGATCCATGAATGAAACTGAAACAAAAAAAGTGAAAAGATGAAAGATGTATGTAAGATGGAATTAAATAAATACAACATTCAAATTTAGAATCAAACACGGAAGATAGACCCAAAGAGGAATTGAGAGGAGACAAGAGAGTGATTGGTTTGAATTGAAAAGAAAAAAAAAACCCACTTGATCATTCGACTTCGAAAACAAACCAAACCAAAGATCAAAGAAATCAAATCAAACCGAGGAATTAAAAATCATCGAAGAACGTCAAAAGAAAAACACAAGCAAGGATGAGAGATCGAAAGTGGATCTGTTGATGAAAGAGCAGAAGAAGTGAGCAAGACAGGGATGAAGAGAAGAAGAGCTAGAAAAGTGAAAAGGATGAAACACAAAGTGATGATGATGACCACCTTTGAGAGTGATCAGTTCTCCAAATCGAGTTGAAATCTTCGTCAAACCTTCCAATCTCCTTCACAACGAACCACAAATGATCAACTATTTCAAAACGTAAAACTAAAGAAAGAGAAGATTCAATCAATCGATAAGGAATCCCAAAAACAAATCCAACAATGATCATGAAAAGAAATCAAGAAAGAAGTCAAATCAGTTTATGGATCGTATTCTTCTCTCATTTTTTAATATTTTATTTATAACCGAGTCAAGAGAGAGAGAGAATGGGTTTCAAGGTAGGTCTCTTTTTTTTTGAGTTGAGTACAAGTTTGTGAAAAGAGGATTTGATTAAACTTTTAAGGTCAACTAGCTGATGAAGTTGATGAGATGAGCCAAATGAGTCAAATAGAGTGTGGAGGATCAAATCAAAGGAAAAGCAAGGAAAGATAAGCGGTGGATTGTGATCCGAAAGTTTGAAGATGGATTGATAAGGATAGATCGAATTTCAAGATTGAGACTAACTGATACAACAACTGGATCGATTTACCAACCAACTGAAGTTAATGAGTAGGAGTAGAGTAGAGTGATACCAGTGTTAGTGATGAGAATGGAAGAGGGAGAAAGTGGATTGGAGTGGTGCCAGTGATGGTTTGTTGGTTTGTACAAATCGAGTTGAGTGAAGTTTCAAATTTGGATTCTCATCAATCTCACTCATCAACTCATCAGTCTTCAAATCATTCCTTTGTGTTTTTTGTTTTTTTGGTTGGTTTGTACATAATTTGATGTATTCTTTGATCATCATCCATCAGTCTCCCACTCCCGAGACTTTAAACTAAGGAATCCCTCAGAAGGATCTATCTAAGCTCATCAAATCTAAGTAAGTATCATTCATCATTCAAAGGGAGGACAGAAGTGGAGAAGTGAGTGGGTTGATTGAAGAAAGAGATTGATTGATTGATTGATTGAAGTAGAGATGAAGATCTTGAATTGAATTAAATTGAATGTGACTACTCACTTATCAATCAATCATCATTGTCATTCACTTGTCATCATCTTCATCCAATCAAAACAAAGAAAGAAAGAAAGGGTAAAGAGATGAGTAGGTGATTGAAGATTAAAGATAAATTGAGCTTTCAATCAATCTATGAGACCATATGTAACACTTTGGACTACTAAGATGTAAGTAGATTACTGGTTTTGATTTGAAGGCGGGTGTGCCGAGCGCTTGTACTGAAACCATGGATTTGATGAATTTAATTTGAAGTGTTCCCTTTGAATGATCCATCAAATGAAATTATGTAGGTCTCTTTGAAAAGCTATCTGATTAATCTTTTGAATCTTAGGTAAAGAATGATTGACAGGATGAGGATGGGGTCTTTACATACTTTACCTTTCTCAACTGACATTCATCTGGATCTTTTTAAAGTGTTTGTCTAAACTGATTTTCAATTTAAATCTTCAGATTCGGTTTCGGTTTCATCAAGTTCAATTCATCACTACATTCTCTATATATGTATCTACATACTCAAGTGGTGGTGGTGGTGGTGGTGGTTTGTATGTGTACTACAAGGGAAGTGGTCCGAGTGCTCACTGGTGGCTGGTGGTAGTACAACCTGGTGGTACGAGTGGAAGGAAAGTTAAGGATAAAGAAGCTTTCTTTGTTTTTCAAGACATTAATAATCATCATCAATTCGATTAAGAGAATCAACCCAAAGTGTTTTCAAAGTCAAGATTTGAATGAAAAAGTACATGATTCAAAAATCGATCCATACCAAATAGCTTGGATCACAATGATGTATGTACTACTTTGAAGAATCAAAAACCGTACATAGATGCTCAGCCTTTTTGCTTGAAGATGGGTACCAATCCATTGAACTTTCCTGAGTTTCGTTTCATAGATCATCATCATCATGATCGAAATGATGATTCGTTTATAAACTGAAACCGAACAATCGTTAAATTCTTTTTGACATAAATCATTTTCAAGATAACCAATTCAAATCAAAGTGGTAAACAGACTCAAATCACTCCAACACATCTCTATCTTTCTCTATCTACATCTTACAAAAGATATGACGTGAATGAATGTAACTTCCCCACCGAACAACTGGATCTATCTATCTACATATCAACATCATCTCAATTCAAAGTTATCAAATCTCAAGAGACTCGGAAACAAAATCGTGCGTACTATTTAATTCTATCTGGATCACCACTTTGGACATAGTAGTACATACTTCTACTTCAAACTGAGCTTTGCTGCCTGAAAGTACTTAAATTCATCATCCAAGCTTTATGAAAAATTAAACAAAAGCTCAATGTACACATAAGAATGTACTTTAGCAATAATCGAGATGACGGAGCCACTGTTGGAATCGGCGCTGTGGTGACTGGAGTCCGGAAAGGACAAGAACGTGCCTGCGGGTCGGGAAGGAGGAGGTTGAAGGGTGAGACCCGAAGATCAGCCTATAGACAGGCTCAAGCGAGCCCTGGGATTGAGCTCATTTGCCACAAGCTTCGACTAAGCCTTCAAAAGTTATCAAAAAGATAATGGGATAATGGAAAGCTTCAGATCTCTGAATGGCTTTGCCTATTGCAACATCTCTTGGGACCCAAATCAAGATTATGAGGATCTCAAAGTGTAGCAAGGATTTAATGCATATCAAGACCATTATCGCATCTTGTAAACTCAATCATCAGACTTCAACCTATGCAGTTTTACCCATTCTTCTCACTTTCTGGTAACCAATCACTGGATCATTAACTTGATCTTGTTTCCTCAGCAAACATACATGCTTTGCAATCATCAAATCTTAAAATAACAGAATCTAAAGATAAAAAAAGAATCGGGGTTTGAATCAAGTGCATAAAGTATTACCTTGAAAAGCTTTGGTGTTCAAGATTAAAGCTATAATCAATCCATAAAGCCCAATCACCTCTATAGAAAAATCCAAGAAAAGTCACAAAAAAGGTCAAAACTTGCATTCAAAACAAACATGATCAATTCTACTATTTAATTTGAATTGAATTCTGACCTGCAAAGATGAGCATTAAAACCATTGAAACAAAGATCCGTGATTGGAATAAGAAAGCTCTTGCACACTTTATAATTTTATTTGATTAAAAACGAATACGATCAATTTCTTTTTGTGATGCCTGAAGAAAAACAAGACCAATGGTCTTTGTAAATAGAGCAAACTTACAGCATCACCTATAATACCAATCGCATGACCTGCTGCTAATCCTGTCATACCACAAGAAAGGCCAGCAGCTAAATGGATAAATCCACTACATTTTTTTTAAAAAAAATCAAAATCATTATTGATATTATTTGAATTGGGATACTTTCGAGATGAAATTTAAAAACTTTTAACTCAACGCGAAGACTGAGTAAGGTTTCGAGGGATCCATTCCACCTATTATTAAGACTGCTACTACTAATCCATACCTGAGAATCGGAGCCAAAAATTTCAATTAAGATAGAGATTCATTCTAAGAATCCAAAGTAAAGATGCCATACACAGCTATAATACCAGCCATCACGACTGGAATAAGTGACTGATTTGAATCAAGATTTTCCAGAACATTTCAATTGTTTTTATAATAAGAGTTGAACGATTTCTTTTTTTGAAATGATTTGAACTGACTTTCATAACTAGATCAGGTTTCATAATTCCAAGACCAGTGATACCGATTCCAGCTTTAGCAGTACCGTAAGCAGCTCCGATAGCTAAATAGAAAAGAACAAATGGTGATTAACTTTTAAAAGGATATAAAAAAGTCATTTGCGAAGGAGATTTGAAACATACTTGAAAAGATCATCTATTTAAGATTGTAAGATCCATTTGAAATGTTTATATTTTCAGTAATTATGAGCGATCTTTATTCAAAGTTTTTTAATATCACCTTCGACTAACTGATGAAGCTACTCCGGCAAAACCAAAGAAAGGCGCTATATTGATAATCATAACAAATTCAGATTAGTGAACTTAATCAATCTGTTGGGTCACGGGTTTTGAGATCGATTACTTACCGTATGGAGCACAAATTTCAGCTGACATTTTGTTGATTCTGAAATTGATAGAAATCTAGAAAAGGATGATTGAAAGGATATGATGAAGCTCAGTGAGACTTGAGATGTGATTTGGTAAAGTCAAGGTTTGGAATAATATTTGACAAACTTGAACTTCATTGAACACTTATGAAATCAGTCGGGGCCAATGAAATTCTTCGGATGGTTCAGCGGGTTTGATTTTGGATTACCCCGATTTTGAACACGGGGTCAAGAGTTTGGTAATGAGTTCATCAACATGACCACTGAACCTATCAAGACTTCAATCAATCAACAATCAGTACCAAGTCCTTTGACTTTGAGATTTAGACCTTTCGATGACCAAACTGATGATTTAGATCGGATCATGGAACTTGTGGAGGGAGAACTGAGTGAACCATATATTATCGTTTGTGTTCAATCTTTCATCTTTGCAAATCCACATTTAGGTTGACTTTACTGATTCAACGATATCTTTCTTGATTAATTGATTTGTTTCCTTAGTATACTTATCGTTACTTTCTGTCAGGCTGGTAAGCTTCATTGTTATACCCTGTGAAGATGAGAGAATCCTTAATTCCTTCAAGATCTTGAGTTTTATCGATTGGATATCGATATTTTGATCTTGATCTTTTTAGGCCTCAACTTTGTTTTTTATGTTTTGCAGATGGATCGATAAATTCTATGAAAAATGAAAATGATAAATCAATTGATAGTACTCCAGTTGGAGCTATTGTTTGTAAACAAGAGACTCATTTAGGGAAACTTAATAGAGGTTATATTGCAATGTTAACAACTAAGAAGGAAATGAGAAAAAAAGGCATAGGTATGATTTCTTTCTTTACCTGACTTTCTTTTCTCTAAATTTGACATTTTATCGATTTTTTTTGTATTAGCTCGAAGACTTGTCAAGATGGCAATTGATCAAATGGTCAAAGATGGTGCAGAAGAAGTCAGTATTTTTTTCTTCAAACTTTCATCTTGATCTTTGCCCCCTATTCGATTCTGTCGAGAATGGACTCAAAATCTTAATTTGTTTCAAATTTTCAACTAATCCTTTGGTTTTTATAATAGATCGTTTTAGAAACAGAATTTGATAATCGGTCTGCTTTAGCATTTTATCAAAGACTTGGATTCATTCGAGAAAAAAGATTATATGCATTTTATTTAAATAGGAAAGATGCGTTTCGACTTGTATTACCTATCAATAGAGAAGATGATTATGCTTAATCTGGACTCCTTTGATGATCAGTATGTCTTTTTTGAATAAAAGAGGTTTTGTTTTCGAGGTTTCTTTCAAGTCAACTTGCTCATCTGTATATCAAGTTGTATTTTAATTTTGTGTTACTTATGTAGATGTCTCTTGCAATTTTGGGAAGACAAAATCTAGCAAACATCAAATCTTTAAATTATTTTAACGAAGTATGTTGACTGAAGTGAGAAACATAATGAGAAACTGGAGATTGACTACAAGATCTCTAACTTCAGCTTTGTTTAGAGAAATATTGTTGGAGCTGAGATCACCACAGCTTCTGGAGTCAACTGTATCCTTCACTTGCTCCATTTTAAGATACTCAGTCTCAGCTGAATTTCAATTTATTCTATGAGATTCGATGGAAAGCTTTTAGGAGCTTCAAAGAATGATAATCCAGCATTCGAAAATCTTCTTTTTTGCTTTCTAATTCTTCGGTGTTGGTAACCGGTTATTAACATAGTGGAATGGGATGTTGGAATATTGGAAGACCCGTAACTGACGGGTCGGTTTTTATTATATTACATTCTTAACACCCATGACATCATGGCTGTTTACCATATTCGATTCCAACTTCCCATTTGGTTACCATCATCATCACTCATAGTTATAAGTCTTATAGTTCATTTTTTATCTCTTTAATTAAAACATTTTCGACCCTCCCACCCACATCCTGAGAAGGAAGAGGATTTTTTCAAATATTATTTTTTCGTAGTTGTTTTTATTTTTCATTGTTTAAAGATTATTCCAATTTTATTTATTATTTTATTTTTTGTTTCAGGTTATTCAGTTGTTGGTATGAAAGGGTTTTCAGTCAAGTTGTGCTCACATTTCTTTTTGCTTTTATTGGTTTAAATTTTGTCTTTTATTCCTTTCAGAGAATTGCCTATTATCATTATTTAGTACTCATTTTGTTGTTGTTATATTTCTTTTTATATTCATATTGTAGCCGCGGCCACCCCGTAGGGTGTATTCTTTTAGTAATTAAATTCCCTTGGCTTACGCCTTGGGCTTCGCACCAAACCTAGCATCCTTTTATTCTCCTCATTCATTTGTCTTCGTAAGTTTAACTATCCCATTTCTTAATTTTAGATTGTTGAACTTTATGAGCTTTGTTTTGTAAAGTGATAGAGTGGTTTATATCGGGACTTGAGGTTTTATTTTTTTTGTTCATGTTGGGTTTCGGAGGGTTATTCAGAGCTTACTAGACAGTAGTGGAATGGGACAATAGGTCTGCTTCTTTGAAGTCGGTGCAGACTACTTTACATGAATTGGTGAGAATATCCCACTTGCGTGCGTGCTTCCATTGCGTGTCCTTCACTGCACTCATAAGACAATGCTTTTCATTCCGAGAGCATACCATGGGTATGGGACATGTCAAGCCGGACCCTCCAAATACTGTCATTGTTTGTTCACCAAGACCATTACTACATTCGTGAACCTTTGATATTTCACCCATCATAGCCAAAGCTGCGCTTGCTCACATAATCAAGCACAGATAGACACATGCGCTGATGTAATTTATTGCTGATGGATTGAAGTACTTTATTCAGAAGAGTGATTTAATCAGTTGCATTCGAAAGTCAAAAATCTACTCAAAAGGTGAGCAAGTTTCTTAATCTTGTCAACTTACAAGAAGGATATATGTGAATGTGGTTAAATATCCCGTGGGAATGAAAATTGGACAAATTTCCATCCCCTGTAGCGGTGGTCAAAGTTTGATCCTGGTGATAGAAAAATGATTCTGAGGCACGCACTTCAATATGAATATGTAAGATGTCTTATCTTTAGATGAGGAAGACAAAGAACCAGAAAGAAAGTTTGACCCATAGATAGAGCCCCTCCTTCAGGGAACGACAAGACCGGATCAGGAGGTGCAGTATCTGATCCCTGTCAAAAATTGCAAGCTATGGCTTATAATGCACTGGTCAGGTTCGACTTCAACAGAAGCGCCTAAACCTAAGAGTGGATTCTTCAGGTTCGTCCGCTGCTTTGTCTACAGCTTGAGGTAGTCCCAGCTGTCTTAATCTGATTGAAAGGCTGGAAAATGAGCTCATTGAAGACTCAATTGACGCCCATTGGATTCTAGACTTGTAGCATCAATTTGGATTATCATTGTCCTGGATTATGCCATTCCACATGATGATAACCTGAAAAACAGATTCACAAGGAACTTATGATAAGCTTGAATTTAGTCATGACATAAAACATATTGGAGCCAAGATTGAGGCAAGCCGATTCGCTAAGCAATTAATTATGGGTAAAATCAAAAATGACGATACATTGTCACAAGCATTCAAAAGTCTTCTCAACGCATAATCTATATCTTATAATCATCTTGATCATTTGATAGTACGATGTAAGTTCTGTGAAGTCGTATTTAACTTGTTGACTCGTAGGTACTTGCAATCTGCTTTTGACTAGGATCAAGTTGGTAAATCGCCCGGTGTGGTAGTAGTACAATTGTTCAACAATCAACTCCTCCTATCTCAGAGTCACAAGGTCTTCATCCAACGTCTTAAAGGGCTGATGATGCCCACAGAGATGCAAAAAAGATCTGGCCAAAACGGCCAACAGGAAGCACTTGATGGAGAGTCAAAAAGCTCTTAACCTCTCAGTCAACTGATGACTTGTATAGTAGCACGCATTGAGGTTTGGTTGCTGACTTCAGACCACCGAAAACAATACAAAAGAAACAACATGGATAGAAAATAATCCCACAAATGACCGGAATGAGTCAAAACATGAAGAAAGAACATTGTAGAGAAGGATTGCAAATACATGGCTCAATTTAAGTAAAAGTTGAACACGAGAACCTTGGAGTGACAAAAGCGATTGTCCATATCGAGAGAAAAAGATTCAAAGTCCATAAGCCCAAAGCAGACAGGCCTACAGCGTGAAATCCTATTGAGAAAATTCCAATCTCAGTCATCACCGATTATTGGAAGTCAAGTAAGAGGGTAACCCACATATTCTGAGCATTTTAGAAAGGCAGGTGGTTTAGAACCAGCCAGCGGGTCGTCCCATAGAACCAGTCCAGTTTGGGAGATTATTGATTCCAAAACCAGCAACACCGGACCACATGTTTTGAGGCACGTTCAAGAATTGTCCTTGGTTCCATGCTACAACATTTCCACCCCAGTTTCCGAGTGGGTGACCGCCTAGCAACCAGTTGTTACCGGAGTGAACGATACTTCCACCATGATTCCACATTCCAAAGTTTCCAAGCAATCGCTTGGCCAAGACAGATTCCCCAGCAGCTGTAATAAAAATATCAGCATCTGATCAAAGAATTGACATTTATGTTTATACAATCTTACCTTGTTCATTGGCCACAGCTAAAGGGAATCAAGTTCAACAGGATCAGTGGCTAATCCGAAAAATAAATGCAGAGATGACTCACGCAGTGTCAAGGCAGAGCCAACGAGCGCAATGAGGGCGAGGACAGTGAAGAATTTTTGAGCAAATTGCATTTTGGATAGATCTTGATGTGGTTTGGTTATAAAGAGACGGTCGGTAGATAGAATGTTTGATGAACGAGTTTCTTTGAAAGATACAAGAGATGTGATGGTCTGGAGTATCTAAAACTCCTCTCTGGCCTCTCTTTATATACTCGAGATGGGTCCGTACGGTTGGTGCTCGTAATTTCACCATTCAATCCGAAGCATCAGTCAGCCAAAAGTATTCGGCCAAGACTTCCAAGAACTTTCAGTCTCTTGCAGTGAAGCTGTGTCGAATTTGGTAATTTCAGCTCCTTGCAGAGCATTCTCATTTGTCATCATAAAGCAACCAGGTTGCACCGCGGAACCCTGTATTGTCCCACTACCAGTCGAGTCGAGGAGGCATCTGAGAGCGACTCGTAGTCGAGTCTCCCCGTTCTCAGCTGTTCTCAGAGAACACTTGAGATTTTGCCTCGATACAGGCTCAAACCCCCCCAAGATTTTTTTTCAAAATCTTGACCCGAATATCACCAAATCCGGCTTAGCAAGCCCTACGGTACCAGCGGCTGTGACCCGCTCACGGTGGCCACTCAAGTCAGAGCCCAGCTGAGCTGAAGTTGAACGGTTCGGGTGGTATCAACCGGCTTAAGAAGCCCTGCGGTACCAGCGGCTGTGACCCGCTCACGGCCAGAAGGAAGCATGCTGAGCCCCTTCATCGAGTTCGTAAATAAATACACACGAACAAGAAACATACAAACAAAGAACAGGCAATTGTGCTCAATTCAAGGTGATCAATGTCCTCAAAAGGACCAGTCTGTTTCCTTATCTTGCCCACATCCCATACACATGGGTTTTACGTCTTGCCCGAAGGAATTCCAATCAGAATTATAAGAGAGCACTGTAGTTACTTAAAAACATTTATCATGAACATTTTGCGATTGAAATGAAAAACAATAAGAGATCTAATGTTGAAATCGACACAAAAAACAGTGTAGTTGTAAATTCAATAAGAAATTTTTTTATAGTCCCAAAAACTCCGGAGACATGTGAAACGAGGAAATAAGCAACAAAAGAACTATCAGATTGCTAAAGAGTCCCTTTCACCTTCATTCTCCCCTGTTTCTTCCATCTCGGGAGACATCCTGTGCTTCTTACTCTTGACCCTATACTTGTCAAGAACAAAGCCCTCGATCGGGATGAGGGAGATGGGGTTTGTTTGGATGTCGATGTTGACTCTTCGAGCCATCTCTTCGGTAAGACCAGAGTTGGGTCTAGTGATCCAAGATCTGTAGAGGCTGTCGGATGGTTCGTAACATAAGGTTAAGCCTTCGTCTTGCAGTCGACCTTCACAATTTGACCACGGCCAACCCTGCGGCTTTTGAGTAGATGTTCCTGCAAAAGGGCAAAGTGAGCCACTGTAACATAAGCACCAATGTTTATGATAGTTACGTACGAATCATCTCGTTCAAGGTTTCCTTTAACTTGTCTTTTTCGACTGTTGGACCTCCTGGAGGTACGTTGTAAAAGTGGTGTTAGATTAACGTCATTAAACGATCGAATCGAACATCGTCGGACTCACTGGATCTTTTAGGCCGTACAAGGCCAGCGATTGTCCTACCTGTAACGTATGCTTGCATCTTTGATGTAGTACTTTCATGCTTTGCAGAAGAACCAAGGTCATAGTCAGCCCAATCCCACAAACCCGGTGTCGTGGCCATGAACTGAAAACAATGTGTCGACGAAAGGTGAGTTGAAACCGCTGTGATGGTGAATTGTACCGGATGGATACGAGACATGTGGTTTGCCTACAACCCATAGAAATGTTATCTTCATTAATAATGTTTATTAATGCATGAAAAGGACAGCAAAAGAATAAGAGCATACCTTCTTGATAAATTCAGATACAAAATCTTTGCATTTAGATCTTGAGCGCCCCAAGTCGCGTCCCGATGTCCGCAAGCCAGCCTTACGAATCTGTTCGTCGTTTGATCCGCGAACAATTTTGACTAGGCCCTTTTGAGTGGGTCGATTATCTGGTATCTCTTCCGGATTGACACCATAATCATCAAGACATTCGGGACCTTCGTTGATGTCGTCTGATGTGTTGACATCACTATCCTTGGGAACAAAGGACTCCTTCTCGTCTGGTGATAAGCTGGCCCATAGCTCCTTGACCATTCGCACTGCTACGTCACTTACTGCTCCGCCATCTGTAAGTATTGATATAATTCAATTTACGATCATTCTCGAATATCTGAAATGAGACAACTTCAACTCACTTTTCCGGTAGATATCCCTCACTTGCTGGGATCCCTTGAAGTGATCGTACGCCCTTGTAGCTCGGATATAGGTCCATTTTCCACTGTAAGGAAGAGAAATAGATGTTAGGCTGGATACGAAATCGAAATCAAGATGATCATGAAAAACTCACACTTCTGTTGCGGCAACATCTTGTGATATTCCAAGATGTATGCACAGGATTGCGAGAAGCTTCTCGGTGGAATGATGGAAGTCGCGGAGGATTTGTTTTTTGGTGTTTGACAATACACCTTTTTTTGAACTGTCCCCTCGGCTATGCTTCTCGGCCATTGCTCTGAGCTCTACAGCATCAAATCTATTAAACAATTGATCAACTGTATAGTTTTCTGGAAGAGTTACGTCAACAGGTAAACGGAACGATGGAGCTAGAAACTCATTAAGGATGGCCTTAGAGCTCTTGGTGGCTGTTGTCGAATCGCCTGAAACTGTAGGTTCCTTTTCTTTCAATTTTTCTTTATTATTCTTGCTTTGGGTGGTTTTTTTGACTCGCGATGTCGCCTTACTTATTTGAGATGCTGGATTTGATTGTACAGCATGATTAGATGGCATTGGTAGGTTAGAAGGACTTACTTGCTGTGCAAGAGATGGCTGTTGGAAGCGTGAGATTGATGGATTTGTTTCAGATGATACAGTACTGGTTTGAAGACCGTTGATGTCGATAGGGATAGGTGCACGCTGAGGTTTTGGCACCGAAAGCTGATGATGATTTTGACTGGGATTTGATATTTGAATATCTTGGTCTTGACTAATATCAATTGATCGATCTTGGTTAATGGGTGAAAGGTTAGTTTGATTGATATCGATACGGCTATGTGATTGTTGAGTAGGAAGATGATTTAGATCGTGATTAAATCGGTTATTTTGATTGATACTGATTGATTGATGAGAATTGGTGTAAATAGGATTTTGTTGATTGATAGCAATAGGATTGTGCTGATTGAGATTCATTGTATGATTCTGATTCTGATGGACAGATGGATTTGAATGAATAGCAGGAGCATTTGAATTAAATGGATGATCTGGAGCAACAAAAGGGCTTTGATTGATGTCGAATTGGTTGTTATGAGTATCATTTATAAGACAATTTGGAGTGATATTGGTACGATGCAATTGTGGAACTGGAAGGTGGTCATTTTGGGGAAGCATGAGGCTGTTGGTGTCTGAAGAGAGTGTTTCGAACATGTGCCGGAAATCAGTGTTACCAGCTTCTGAATATGATTGGCGGAAGTCCATGGCAGCTTGGTCTTCTGGATTGAAAGTTTGCTTCTTAGGAGATTGTGGTTGAGTGAGTGCTGGACGCGTATATTGTGATGATTGTATGCGGGTGATAAAGTAATGCACCCCACCCACGGATGCACCCCACAGATGAATAAGGTGTGGCCAATTGGCGCAATAGCTGTGGCAAAAACTAAGCAATTCGAGTAAAATCTCGAGTAAAAGCCGGTGAGAAATTCACAATCAAAACCACCACCTAGCCTTGAACAAAATTGTACATTTTCATCATAACAATGTACTACTCAAGATGGTTGATTTACATCATTACAATAGCCAACTCAAGGTAAAAGGTGACTCTCAATTTTGGATCTTGGAAAACCCCACAAGAGGATTCATTGAAGTCATCATTCAAGAATTAATTCAATCAGCTCATATAGGAATGGTATTTATATGAATGCCAAAATATAGTTGTTTGTCTAGTTTTACCAGATGGCAGAAAACTCAAAGGTTGAGATATGTGCTAGCCCTGAAATGCACGCTGGAGATAATCCCCCATCAAAGGATTTTGGACAAAAACTGAGAATTTCATGGAAACTCTGGTCCTTGAACCCCTATATTTTCACTGTTGCAGATGCAGACTTGATAAGTAAAACTTTTGGAGTTTTTGTACAAACCCAAAAGTTGAAGCTGATATGGACTTATGTAGTATTGGGCTATAAAATTAAACCATTGTGGACACCCACAAACCATCCAAAGAACCACTTATGGGTCCCGTAGTGGGTTTCGTACCCCTATATGTTCACTGTCGCAGATGCAGACTCAACAAGTAAAACTTCTGCAGTTTTGGTACAAACCTAAAAGTTGAAGCTGGGATGGATTCTTACAGCTTTGTGCTATAAAAATGAACCATTGTGGACACCCAAAAAACACCCAAAGAACCACTTATGGGTCCCGTAGTGGGTTTCGTACCCCTATATTTTCAATGTCGCAGATGCAGACTTGATAAGTAAAACTTTTGGAGTTTTTGTACAAACCCAAAAGTTGAAGCTGATATGGACTTATGTAGGATTGGGCTATAAAAGTGAACCTTTGTGGACACCCACAAACCATCCAAAGAACCACTTATGGGTCCCGTAGTGGCTTTCGTACCCCTATATTTTCACTGTCGCAGATGCAGACTCGACAAGTAAAACTTCTGCAGTTTTGGTGCAAACCAAAAAGTTGAAGCTGATATGGATTTAAGTAGGATTGGCCTATAAAAATGAGCCATTGTGGACACCCAAAAACCACTCAAAGAACCATGTATTGCATTTTTACTGATATTTTAGGTGCTTTTTTTCTGAACGGTGTATAAGAAAAACTTTTTTGTTTGTTGAGATAAACCAAAAAAAAAAAAGTGCTCTTTTAATTTCACTTCAAGCTATGAAAAAAACCAAAAATCTCAACTTTTTTTTTTTTTTGGTCCCCCCACCCAAAATTTTGCCTATATACCCCTATAACAGAACTCATACTGATTGTCACTAACTACACAACACTCAGGTGGTAAGCTCAGCATATGAATAATGCACAAGTCTACTCTCTCTTAGGTAGATGAGGTAATATAATCACAGACACATAAAACACACAAAGAGTGTTAATATATCATATTCCAGGTTTAAGAGTGTGGTATTACAAACTAGGTATTGAGAAATGACTTATTGTGCAACCCAATCAAATGAGGGATGTGTGAAGCTCTTTCATCACATGAGACTAATGATATACTATGTATCCCAATCTTTTTTTTCTAACTTCAAGTGCCCATGCCTCTGCATTGTCTTACTTGTAAAATCAGGCCGTACACAGAATCTTGTAAGGGCGGTTCTTAATTTATTATACAGATTATTGATAATTCTTTAATCATGGCTCAAAGTCATTTCATTGATAGTGAGCTCATTTTTTAAAGGAAGAATCAGAGATAGAATTACTCAAGGTTTGCCTGAATGAAAGTAAACAAACCATCTTGTTTAAAAACTGACATGCAAAACATGCAACAGAAAAAGAAGAGTGTGCTACACGTATTGAAGCACCTTGTCAACAAGCTACAAACTATGTTCTTGTCAACAAGCTACAAACTATGTTGACTTAAGAACAAACTATGTTGATTTAAGAGGTGAAGCTGATAGGAGATAGACCTAAAGATAAGGCTGTTCAAAAAAGGAAAAATTCTCGTTAAGGTTGGTTCTGGATTTCTTTCCTTCATTACATCTCATACACCACCTTATGACACATACTCAAAAAGTGAATGAGCAGATGTGTCACAATTTTGTGAGGCTAGGAATTGGACACATGGACTTAAATTTGATTCTCACATATGTATAAGAAAGGCAAAAGCCTACTGTGATCAATCTAACAAACATATACATTGGATTGTGTACTCTAGAAAGATTAAGAAATGGTTACAATGATATGATGGTATCACATGATTGCTTCTCTAATATCCTCCCATTCTGGATCAATGTCTTCATCACTTGAGTCTGCTTTCAAATCACCATCAGTATTAGTAACACCTTCACTTTCTGATTCATGCTCTGGTAAGACTTCATCATCTACTTGATTATTTACTCGAGTGCCGTTTACCCTCCAGAAATCAGTTACTGTACCTGGGTTCAATGACATCGCATCCTGTGAGTACATAGTATGAATTCTTTGAATTTGATTTCGCCAGCTCAATTTCAGATCATTATCGCCTTCTTGTGATGGTGTGCTATGAAGTACCTCACCCAGACACTTATTCCAGTCCGCTTGCAAGTTTAAAATTTTTACTAGCCTCTCATTTAAGATGACTTTTGAAGCTTTGATCTTACCAGCGCTGCTAAGCGAAATCAAAGCTGGATGATCAACCAGTGGAAGTGGATCATTGTCAGGAGGTCCGCGTGCCTGAAGTCGACAAAGATGAGTTGATAGCGACTCGTGCAAATCAATTGCCCAGCGCATCACTCTTCTAACTTCCCACCCTAATCGGCGAATCTCTTCGTTGGCTCGATCATAGTATGCGACCTGGCGCATTCCGTGCTGTGTGTTAGAATCAACTGCCCAAGGCTCGCGTCCATTAGTAAAGAGTCCATCGTTCCAGAACGAGTGATCGAAATCGATTTCGAGAAGTTCCAGGTAGGTGATGCTTGCGGGCTGTGATCGATGCGGAGAAGTGGTAGAATAAGATACTACCAGCTTCTGATAAGTCTCCAGTTTAGTCTTCAATTTCGCAGCCTGATCACGTAGTGACTTGAGTAGGTGAGTTTTGTCATTGTAACCTGTGCATGGGTGGCGCCAAAAGGATTAGTTGGAAAGAAAAGAAAGAGGAAATAATTTAAAAATCAATCACTTACCAATGCTTGAATTCTTCCCATCACGTCGGCTAACTTCCAATGGGCGTTTCTGCTCACAAATGGCCACAAATTGATTACGAACTTCTTGCTTTGCATACCATATTTTCAACATCTGATCTTGTTCTTGCGCTGCAGTCCAAAACATGTAGATGAGTATAGTAATTAATTTGTGTAAGATATAAAAGTAGTGAATTACCATTCAGATCGTTCAAGATAGCTTCGGAGCCTATTTTTGAACGTTGTTTTTCAATTCTTTTCTTGATGTTGGTGTGCTCATTGAGCCGGGAAATGGCTTCATTGACATCACCTGCATCTCGATCCCTTAAATCAATCCATTAAACTGTAAGCTTGCTTTGTGTGAAATGGGAAATGAAGAAATTACACAACTTACCAAATTTCTTGAGCCATCTCTTCTAAGCACAGTAATCGACCAAGTTCAATTTTTTGTTCTTCTTGTATATGGCATCTCTTGTTTTGAGAGTTGCGCTCCAAAATCCATTGTTCACGCAAAAACTCGTAAGTATAGCGGATGGTGGGGAACAGGCTACTTTTCTCCCGGGATAATCTGTAAAGGGCGCTCTGAGTGTCACGTAATACAGTATTAGCATTGCGTAGTCGTCGTAAAAGCCAATCAGCTGCATCAAATCACAATCAGCTGCAAATAAAGTTGATCAATTACGCTGAAATCTACTTACCTGTCGTTTTCAAAGTGATTTCCATAAAATAGTCTGCTCGCCAATTTATGTTGAGGAGTCGATGAAGTCGAGTTGATATACGATTCACTGCCACCAATAATGCCAGGAACGACCAGAACCGTTCGAGTCCCTCACCATCGGTCAAGCCCCAAAAAGCGTTGAAGCGCGGGTTGTAGAGCACTTGACATGCCCAATTATGTACGTAAGCGTGAAAAACCGATGTTCCGAATTTGAGTCGATCTGCAATACCTTCCAAAAAATTTTGCTTTTGACATGATGGCATTTAGTATTAAGCCAAAAATGTTGGTGCATTGTGAAACTACTTGCCTTTTTAATATGTGCATCAAGGTGACAACCAATGTCATATAAAACTCCTACCTTGATATCGGGCAGATCCAGCAACAGCTGTTCGAGAATGCTCAATGGATAATAAAGCCTGTGAACACGTGTCACACAGAGATATCAATGTTGAGGTATTGTAATACATTAAGTGAGATTACAAACACTTACTTTTCACCCGTTTTGTAGATATTGGCTAGCTTCAAGGGCACATCGTGTCGGCAAGTACATCCAAAGAGTCCAGTATCGTCGCTTCTTTTCCATGAAGTTGAGTTCCTCACATCGTTGGCCGCCGTGTGAGATTCAGAGCAGGGATTCTAAATTGAGAATGAGTTAGTTACCCATAAGTTCTGAAGTGAGATTAAGTGCATTAGACTTACCTTGATGTTCTTGGCTTGGGCTTCGGTTGAATGCTGAAGGATCTCGTGCTTTGTCATCAAAGAGGGTTTGATGAAAATCTCTGGATACTCGTCTTCGGTAGGATTATCTTTGCTTGACTGGGTGTAGTGCCTATGTTGAAAATTGCCATCTAAAGCAACGATAACATGTGGCTCTTGAGGTGAATGTTCTTCATTGATTGCTGGACCAAAACATCGGCCACATCGATCGGCCAATAATTGAGCATTTGAAAGCTTGAGGCCTTCATTATAAATTTTCTTCGTGCAGAGAATGATGGCTCGATACATGTTGACCGAGTTGGAAAATTGTCTTCTGAGATCACGTTCATGTATGAGTGATCTGTATTGATGGGATTGAGGTTTCAGGTTGGTTTTGCTTCGTAAGTTGAGAAATGACATCAATCCATTGATGAATCCGATACTTGATATCACAGTGGTATTCCAAAGTTGATGGTGGAATTGAAGGAGCCGTACTGAGAATGCTGTCCGTGGAGATTGAGGCGAGCTTGAAATATATCCATAATGTAAAAGTCGTACAGGTTTGGGCATACAACCACAGAAGAGGATTTGACGCTTGCTGTGAAATCCTAAGACGTCGATAAGGTCCACTGGTTGCATTGTGAGTTGGGAATTTGGGCATTGACAGTCGATATCCACATCGAGGTACGAGGCTTCAGAAGTCCAATTTCGTGTGTCATGCTGAAGGTCAAGGTAAGTAGCAGTCATCGGAGATTCGATCGCATTCCACTGATGCTTGAGAGTTCGTCGAGCCTCCGCATTCCACCACTCACGACTTTCTTGAGCAAAGTGATTGGCGGCGTCAGGTATCGGAAAAGCTGGGGCTTCTGGTTCGTCACGTAAAGGCATAAATTGATTTAATTCGAGGTTATCAAGTGAGTCGTCAGGAGATTCGTTGGAAGCGGGAATCGGATGGGTGCTGATACCAAGAGAAGCTGAAATCGATTGGGCTTTGTGAGGAGTCATCTTGGGGGGGGTAGTAGTTCGTCGACTCCGTTTCGATCTGAGGCCCATATTCCCCATCAAATTTTTTGGTTTACCCATATTGGTGAGGGGTATTCGAGGTTTTAACGATGAAAGACTACACGACGAATATGATTAGTCTGTTGATGGTGAGCGAAGTAATGTTTGATACCACCCGAACCGTTCAACTTCAGCTCAGCTGGGCTCTGACTTGAGTGGCCACCGTGAGCGGGTCACAGCCGCTGGTACCGCAGGGCTTGCTAGGCCGGATTTGGTGATATTCGGGTCAAGATTTTGAAAAAAAATCTTGGGGGGGTTTGAGCCTGTATCGAGGCAAAATCTCAAGTGTTCTCTGAGAACAGCTGAGAACGGGGAGACTCGACTACGAGTCGCTCTCAGATGCCTCCTCGACTCGACTGGTAGTGGGACAATACAGGGTTCCGCGGTGCCAGGTTGGCGGTCTTGTGAAGTGCTGCGATCAGGACGACGGGAAAGTTCAAGCGCCATTACATGTCATTCAGGCTTGGCTTCGTGTTGATTTCAAACTACTATTTGAAATCTTTCCGCATATAATTGTATCTGATCAAAGTAAATTGGCGCGGAAGTGTCGGCCGACAGTTTGCCTTTGAAACTTGAATTTGATCCAAAAATTGCACCGCTACTTCAAATCCAATTACAAAGACTTGTGAACAATTCTCATATTCAGCACACGGGGGAAGAGTTAATTAGAGATAGATTGTTTCTAATTAACTCTAAATTGTCCTCTTGAGTCTTGCTTCCACAAGACCAATATTATGAGAGAGCACAGGGCGGTGTGTTAATTGATTCAAAGTCAATATTTTCAATACGAGTTATAAATTTCATCATCACCAACTGATCAGTGTGATTTATGTTTGAATTTGATTGGTATACTTATCTAATTGCAAAAATTATTCATTAAAGCTATATTTGATTAAATCACATCCTTCTCATGTGATCCTACTTTGTTTCTTTCAAAAGACAAACCTTTGATAGATCAAAATAGTAGGTTTAGCATTAGACACTTCACGCTTCTCACATTCAACCACATCTTCACCTAAAACCTCAATCCAATCCTTCCCCTCAACACTTCTAAACATAATATAATGATCAGAAGGATGATTTCGACAATGGACTACCACTGAGATTGATGGATAAACGTATTCAGCTTCAGATTGATATTTAATTTTGTGTCTTGAGACGAATGATTCAGCTCTTTGACGTGTTTTCTATGTATTGAATCGATCTTCTATGATTAAGATTTCAGAAAAGTTCACTTTACAGTTTTTATTGAAAATTTTTCCTTTTCTAGTAATACGAAGATCTTGATAAATGTATCATAAGAGCTTCTGGCGGCGACATCTTTTGTATGCATCTATGGTTTGGTCAATAAGATCATTCACTTATTCTTGGAAACATTCACTTCAACTTTCTGGACTTAGCATTAAATGTTGATCATTATGTTTGATAACTGATTGGATTTCATCGACCGATTTCTTTCATTCGCGAATTCGCTTTTTTTTAAATCGAATTAGGTTAAGATGAGAGTTGAATAGATTGAGTTGTCAGCCTTCTATGTGCTTACATTAGTGAACGCCTTCAACAATTATATTCGTTTAGGAGTTCCAATCGAGCTCAATCTTTTAAAAAATCTTCAAGTTGGAATTCGAGCTGAAAGTAAAGCAAAATGAAATCATTATCATTATCATCGTTGATCGCAATTCATAAGTTCATTTGAGAACCAAATAAGATATCATCCTAATCACTTACAGTCATAGGTAAGTTGAATGAGAATTGATCAGCAGGTTGTGCCGAATACCAAAAGAAGTTCTACAAGTAGCACATGAGTTATTTTCAAAATGGTCACCAAGTATTGGGTCACTGATAGAATTGATCCTAGGGCTTGAGTTATTGCATTTCAGAAACATAAATTCGATCCTGGATTCGTTAATCTTGGATAAGATTCTTGCTATGATTTTCAATCAAGTTTTTGAAAGTCATATTTTGATTTAGCTTATTTTGGTGACATGCTTTTTATACTTCCTTTAAAATATTATAGTCGAAGGAATTCAGATGAGAATTAAATTGAAATCAATGAAAGACTAACGGAGAGCATTCCTTAAACCGATCTTGAACTTTTAATCGATTCCATTGGTCTTCTTGTTTTTTAAATTTCTCATTTCGATCTCTTCATGAAGTCATCCAAAAGTCAAGTTGTGACCTTTGTCTTGATCACCCTCACACTTGCTTCAAAACTACAGTTTGTTAAAATCCAGTCCATCCAAATTAACCCTTTCCTACTTCGAATCGTCTTTGATCTCTTTTCTCAATCTTACCCGAATCAACTTCAAACAGAAGGCTCATGAGCCATGAGCAGACGAAGCGGAACTATCTTCTGCTAACAGCTTTCCTGCTCAGATAACCATTTGTGTGTGAGAAATCAAGTTTTGATTTGTTTGCTCCTCAAAGGCGCGTATGCGAGTAAGTTTGCTTAGCTTCTATGAATAATTCAAGTGTTCATTCAGTGCAATTGAAGCGTGACCAGTGCAATGTTCCTTGTTCATGAAGCCATACTTTGATTCTCACTATGGTTGTTATTCAAAGTGTCGGACTACTCGTGCATTTAGGTACATGGTCACCTCAGACACACTACGATCAAAGAGAACCAGTAAGATTTGAAGCTCAGGCTCCAAAATCCAAACACTCAGAAAAAGAAAACTACAAAGACTGTCCACTGTGGCAAATTTGGTCACTTTCACCTTGAAACTTGATATTTGAAAAGTCCTCTGGCTGCGGAAGCTCTTCTTCCCTTTGAAATAAAACCTTCAAATTTGAATAGCCGCTCTACTGCTGTGACGAAACTCGACGATCTTACCTTCAATTATAACATTTGAAAAATCCCTTGTGGGTACTATGATCAACATATCACTCACATCTCATGACGTGAAAAGTTTCTGCTCTAGTGATATCGTATATGTCATGATTTTTTGAAGTATGTACTTTTTGTCACATAGATATCTACATGGGATCCTTCGAGAACGACTCGTCATAAAAATCCAATTTTTAGGGTTTGGATCGAAAGGGAATTTCATATAATAAGTTTTACTGTGCTCTGATGAGGCGTATTCGGCTTGTGGTCGTGGAGGAGGTTCCAAAGACAATGATCTACTTTACCCAATCACGCTTACCCCGTGTGATTCATAAGTCTGAATGAGTAGGGTCATAACAAATTTGACATCAGATATACGCGTAGCGTTGCACCTAATCCAACATGTCTTTTGACTTGGCGGATTGTATATCTGATATGTATCCAAGTAGCGAATGTGATATACTTTTTGGGTCACTTTCAAAGCCAAGGGGTGTCAAGCGAATTTGAAAACTTTGACTCTTGAGTCGAAGCCAAGACCTGACTCTTGAACCTTTGTGTCACAAGCCCCAGCCGTACGGACCCAGCTCGAGTATATAAGGAGAGGCCAGAGAGGTGTTTTGGATATTCCAGACCATCACATCCCTTATATCTTTCAAAGAAACTCATTCATCAAACTTTCTATCTATCCACCGTCTCTTTATAACCAAACCACATCAAGATATATTCAATATGCAATTTGCTCAAAAATTCTTCACTGTCCTCGCCCTCGTTGCGCTCGTTGGCTCTGCCTTGGCACTACGTGAGTCGTCTCTGCGAGTTTTGTTTTCGGATTAGCCACTGATCCTGTTATGTTCGATTCCTTTTAGCTGTGGCTGATGAACAAAGTAAGATTGTATATACATAAATGTCAATTCTTTGATCAGATGCTGATATTTTTATTACAGCTGCTGGGGAATCTGTCTTGGCCAAGCGATTGCTTGGAAACTTTGGAATGTGGAATCTTGGTGGTAACATCGTTCACTCCGGTAACAACTGGTTACTAGGCGGTCACCCACTCGGAAACTGGGGTGGAAATGTTGTAGCATGGAACCAAGGACAATTCTTGAACGTGCCTCAAAACATGTGGTCCGGTGTTGCTGGTTTCGGAATCAATCTCCTCCCAAACTGGACTGGTGCCGTTGGGCAACCCGTGGGCTGGTTTTGAACCACCCTCCTTGATATCATTCTTCTAAAACAGTTGGGATATGTGGGTGATCCTTGTGCTCAAGTCCCATAATGTGCAAATACTAACATTTGAATTATTTCAATAGTATATCACATTTTAGGCCTGTCTGCTTATGGTTTACACTCTGCAAATATGTTGCTCACAATTTGAACTGTTTTCTTTTTCCACTTTGGGTTTTGTTATTTGATTCTGGCTTGAAATGTGTCATTGATTCACAATCCTTGTCTACAATGTCCCTTCTTTATGTTCTGACTCCTTATCAACATCTGTTCAATGTAGATATTTGCTGTTCATTTGGTTTGTTTTTCTGTGCATTTCTCAAATCAGCAATCAAAGATCAGTGTTTGGCATTTTCACACAAGTCACTAGTTGAGTGAAACAAATGAAGCATTTCATATGATCAAGTCCATACATAGATCATAAGATTTGGATGGCATGTAATTTGTTGGTTGATCAGTAAGTAAGTGTTTCAGAACAACTTGCAGTAATTATTCCTGATCAAGATAGACACTATTTACAAGAGCCTAGGAGGATCTCAATGAATATTCATGATTTACAAGATGATGCAGAAAAAAATTCAGAAGCCCTACATATTCTACTTGCTCAATAACAGCTACAAATGGACAAAAATCTTTACCAGAGGCACACATGTAATTGATTTTATTCAGGTTCCAATTCAAGCGCTTTAGTATAACCAAAGTGTGTTTGCATCTATTCTGTGAGCTCATTGAGGAGCTTTTGCCTGGGATTCATCAACATATGCACCATGTACACAATCATGTAATGTACAAGTGGAATGATTGAAATTCTTTGGTTGATTGCTTGGCTACAAAATTTTATGTTTCTCAATCATCACATGTAGCTCACATGTTGCTCTGCTAAGTCTGGAGGCTTATTTTCATAGCAGAGCCATATGACCAGAACATGTGTGACAAGTGGTGTAGTAAACTGCTGTGGGAGTCCTTCTTTGGTTTTGATTGTCCAACCAGATCCATCCTTTGGTTTTCATAAAAGATCTTTTAGAAGCAGAATTTGATAATTGGTCTGCTTTAGCATTTTATCAAAGACTTGGGTTCATTCGAGAAAAAAGATTATATGCATTTTATTCAAATAGGAAAGATGCTTTTTGACTTGTATTACCTATCAATAGAGAAGAGGATTATTGTATTCCTTTGTTGAGTAGTATTTCTTTTTTGAATAAAAGATGTTTTGTTTTTGAGGTTTCTTTAAAATTCACTTGCTCATCTGTATAACAAGTTGCATTTTGATTTTGTGTTACTTAAGTAGCTGTCTTTTACAGCTTTCTGAAGGAAAGAATTATCAAACATCAAATCTTTGAATTATTTCAAAAGTATATTGACTGAAATGAGTAACATAATGAGAAACTGGAGATTGACTACAAGATTTTCAATTCTAAGTTTGTTTAGATAAATATCATTGGAGCTCATATCACCACCATTGTTGGATCCATCCCAACCATCCACTGGATTACAATTCATTCCATTGAACTCGATGGCAAGCTGTCTTAGTAGAACTCTCGGAATGTGTTGAAGGATTCAGCATCCAAAAATCTTGTACCTTTTTTTTATTTTTTCTGTGGATTCGGATTTCTGAAGTTTGTGAGATTTTTTGTAGAATTTTAGGATGTTTTTATCAAGACTGGAGGTTGAATTTTGGTTTATTGATATTGGGTTTGAGGAGTTTATTTAGAGACTACTAGAGTAGAGGAACTGCCAATAGTTCTTGACATTGTTGAACACAGGCGGGGCAGACTACTGAGTTGTGGCTGTGTTTGTTGTCAATGTCTTTAATTGTCTTGCATGTACTGCACTGATAAAAATGTACCTCTACCATTGGGCATTTGGTATCTCTACCACATCGATGACATGTTGTGTGCGTGTTACATTTCTTGCCGGACCCTCCGATACTTGCCATTGTTTTTTGAGGACCACATTGACGACAGTCCTGAGCCGGGGGAACCAAGTCAACAGATTCTGCACCGGCCACAACACAACTGGGGCAAGCTACTGATTTGTGTTTGTGATTGCTCCGAAGGTTTCTAATTTCACCACATCCACTGCACCGTTGTGAAAGTGCTGCCACCTTTTGGCATTCAGTTTGCCCATCACATTGAGGACAGGATATTGATTTACTACAGATGATGCTATTGACATTCTCGAATGTTTCATATCTACTACATCCATTACATTTTTTACGTATGCCAATGAAGTTAGCCAAGGCTGTGCCTGCTGAAATAAGCACCCATAGATAGAGACAGGCGCGGACGTAATTCATTATTGGTGGATTGTAGTTCTGTGACAGGAAAGAAGATCTCATCAGTTGGAGTCCACAGTCAAAAGATTACTCAAACGTTTACTCACTTTCTTGATTTGGTCCGCTTACAAGGAGAATATATGTGAATGATCTTGAAGATGGGAATACCTCAAATGGGGCCAAAAATGTGGAATTTGAGGGTGCAGGGGTGATGTCAAAGTAATATTTTCAAGGCCCTGCACTTCAATATGTGACAGGCCGTCTTATCCTCAAAAGGAAAAAACAAAGCACCACAAACAAAAGAGAAAAATTCTTGTGGCTTGAGACTAAGTTGAAGGAAATTTTTAGACGGAAAGAGGGGTCTTCAGTCGTAGTGATGGAAAGAAAATATGTGGTAGTCAAATGGATTTTTTTGAAGAGTTTTGGCTGGGAGTGGAACACATTTATTGGTAAGTATGAATGACTGTGCAATTTTTAGGCCATCATTTGATATGCTGTCTGATACATGTATGCTGAATTTGTTTCTCCTGGCGTTTGATATCCTTTGACCCCTCAGGTCCAGACTTGCAAGGAGTCTACCTGCGGGTCTGCAGGTTGACCGTATGTTCCCCACACTGAGTAATTATGCACTGCACGTTCAGTACACGAAACTTGGAGCCAATTTGACGTCCGAAGTCGCGTGTTTTGACTTTACGGAAGTGCGATGGTGGATCCGCTTTGCTGAATTTTACAACTTTTCTCCGATCATAAGATCTAAGGGTAAAGTTTGGACGTCCCAATCCATGCGTCGCCGCCAAAAACATGTCTTTGAGCCCGTCACTCTTTAAATTTATTCATTCAGAACTTGCCTACCGCTCGGAAATATTGGTTCAAGAGGAGCACTGTGTAGCTTTCAACAACATGCGTTGCGTTCTGATATGCTCAGACTCAGTCTCTTGGGCAGCTCAAGGATCATTGGAATTGTTCCGAGAAGAAGCAGAATCAACTTGGCCTACTTGAGCTGTGTGCATGCAATCGGGTGGAATCTCCATGCGATCGCATCGGAAAGCTTGAAATTCTGACTGGCGTGATGTGAAAAGGGGGAGGAAGAAGGTTCAAAAGCTTATGGACCTAGCCAGGTCAACCCGCGAGATTCAAGGAAAACATCAAGTCTCTTCGGTCGACGCTTTACAAATTGCAGCCGACCACAAAAAAATTTGCTAATAAGAATACATATAATTAACTTGGAGAGACATCTTGGAGCATGTGCAGAAGTCTAATTAGATAAGATCGCACAACATTCATCGTACCAAAAAGGCTCATCCGACGGCCTCGGGGGATGATTTCGGTATTGATTGACAATCGCCTTGTGACAACGATTTTTTCTCAGATAAAGAAATGCCTTTGATCATGTTCTTTGTGGTTCTAACCATCCGGTCATCAGATGACTTGGATAGTAGCACAGAGATGAAGAGAACAGCAAGAAACAAAACATCACACAAAATAATAAACGAGATTATTTTAAATGAAAATATTGTGTAAGTGAAAGCAAGCACGGAAGCTCATTCAGTTGGTAATCCTCTTTGAAAATGTTGATCCATCAGGGATCTATTTTATGATATTACCTTGTTTGATTATCAACACGCAATAGAAGATCCTGGGGCTATCCCTAGCCTCACTTGATCTGGTTTGAAAATATTCAAATTCATGTCCATTGAATAGATTGAATCAGTGCATTCTTCTGTTCTGTTCTTTAGATTTGTGGAATTTGAGAGATCTTTTAATGACATAGTCGGATGGTTTTATCAAGACTTGAGGTGTCATTTTCGTCAATACCAATCTCAAAAGTTTCGATGTCGGACTCGGCGACGTTTAGTTTGAAGTCCCCGCGTAACAGAGGAATCAGCCACTGGGTCTTGAGGTTTACAGCGAAGGCAAAGTACTGATTTGTGATCATGTTTGTTCTTAATTTCTACTATTGTGTGACAATTCTTGCATTGGTAAAAATATACCTCGGCCTCTGGGCATTCAGTAATTCCAGGACATCGAGCACATACGAAGTTTTGTTTACACATCCTAACTTCTTCAATACTTTTCCATTGATTGTATCGGCGACATTTATCACAGTTATTCCCCAACTCAACAAATTCAGCAGAGGCTGTGCGTGCCACAATACAGGCGTGACAAGCTACTGCTTCGTGATCGTGGTCTTTTGCAAGTTTTCTAGTTTTATGACATTCTCTGCACTGTTGAGAAAGTGCTGCGACCTCGTGACATTTGGTTTGTCCTCCATTACATTGAGGACAGGCGATTGCTTTACTACAGATGTGACTTTCGACATCCTCAAATGTTTTGTATTTACTACATCCATCACATTTTCGGCCCATACCAACAAAGTTGGCCAAGACTGTGCCTGCTGACGTAAGCACCCATATATAGAGACACACGCGGGCGTGATTCATTATTGGTGACTCCTATTTCAGGAAGGAAGATTCATCAGTCACAGTCTTCAGTCAAAAGGTTACTCGAATTCTTGCTGAGTTTCTTGAGTTGGTCCACTTACAAGAAGGATATATGTTGAAGATTATAGAAATCTGGTGTAGTAAACCCAAACGGGGCCAGAAATTTGGATGTTTTCAATCTATCGATGTAGCGGACAGGCTAGAATTTGAGCCTAGTGATAGGAGAATGATGTTAGGAACCCTTCAAGATGTGATAGACTGATCTATCATCAAAGGAAAGAAGCAAAGCACCAGAAATCAAAGCACAATGAGAGGGGCGATCCACCTTTGATCCACAAAAAGAATTGTGGGTGCAGACAAAGTTAAGAGAGAAGTCTAGACAGGAAGGGGGGTTCTCAGTCGTAGTGACGGAAAGCAAAAGATTTGGTAGGTAAATGAGTATATTCTGGAACTACGATTAGACCAAAGACACACATGCACCGGTCTGGATAAGCTGTCTGCTACATGTATGCTAAAGCCGTTTCAAGTTGCGTTTGGCTTCGACTTCGCAGGTCCAGACTTGCAAGGGCCTGCCGATCTGCAGGTAGACCATGCCTGCCGCACGGTGAGTACTTTGGAATCGCGCGTTAAGCCAATCCGACCTACAAACTCAATTAAAAAGAGGAAGATGAAAATCTGAGAAATAAAACTTGGCTTGATATGATATTACAGATTTCAAGACTCTCTGATGGTTCAAAAACTGCGCATTTAATCCCTCCAACAGCTGTGTTGCACACCGATTCTTGACTCTGGTGTTGATTCTCAGATGGTGTGAGGTGTAAACAGGATTGAGATAGTGATTGATTGAAATGTCTCACAGCACACTTGATACGGTCTCTTCTTTTTGGGTCAGTTGTGAACTTGACCACTTTTAAATTTGATCAACTCATTCCCTCACTTCTTTCGAAGGAAGATGAATGAAATTCTGAATGCTTTGGAGACCGATATGACTTCAGTTTTGAAGAAAAGTATTTAATCTTTATCCTTGCTCAAACCAACTCATCAAAAGCTAATGGCAACCAAAATACTTTTTACTCCAAATATTTATTTCAAGTTGTCATCAGCCCCGGGGAAAGAAAAAGCCCATCTTGTATTGACAATCAATGGCAACTCAATTGAACTGCCTTCTAGAATTGATAATGAAGACAATCACTCATCTGATTCTGATACAGTGGAGGTATGTATGCGATATTCATGTCAATACTTTTTAGGCCATGGTCCTTCAGACAGCGCCCGCCTTGAAAGAATGATCATGTTGGATCTGTTTTTCAAGGCTGGAGTGAAATACATCGGTTACTCACTAGATTTTTGAACGTACACCTGATTTACTACGTCTATCATCAGCCATCATCATCTATTCACTCACTTTCACGTCTCATATATAGCTTTTTATTCAATCTACTATTCCATAGAATGATGTCTGTCGAATTACTGTCAATTATTCATTTTTAGTGCCTTAGGTTTGGAATATCCAGCTGTTCCGACTGATTTTGCTCGAGAATTTGTTTTTGATAAGTCTTCTGTCCCTTTGGCCATCTTTGGAATTGACTTCAGAAATTGTCTAATCATCGTTATATCAGATCAATGATTCAGATCGATTGCCTCCATACTTGAATGTGTACATACAAGCGAGGTCGTTGATATTATGATGAGGAGTGATACATTTTGATGCCTTGTGTGTGATGATGATGATGATGAGTTTTGATTAGATAATCTGTTTTCAATCCTAAAACTTTGCGAATTTCGGCGGAACGTGGAAAATTGACACTGAAGTTCTATTTAACATAGATCACCAAAACCTCCATGACTTTTTAGAAGCTGTTGAGGAGGTCGCAAGATTCGAATTCAAGGAACCATCTGAATTCTCCGATTTGTTCAAATCAATTCCATCCCTATCTTTTGATTCATTTGAATTAATGACTTTTGAGTTTAGTTCTTTTTGTTTAAGTTGATTTAATTTTTCGACTACAGTTTGGATTTGTTGAACTTCCACTTCATGTTTTTTACTACAATTATAGAATGATATAGATGAAAGGAATAAGAATGAATAAAAACCCCAATTGGCTGAAGATCTTACACCTTTCAAAGTACGAAAAAAACAAATTTTAATCACTTTATCACTTCAATTTTCAAGATAACAAGAAAAGAAAGCAATAGTTCTTACGTTTGTTTGATAGTAATCTTAGACCACCTATTGCAGAACCACCAACAAGACCAAATAAGAGTGCTTTACGTTGACATGGTACCCTTGCAAATCTACCCTGAAGACTTTCAAACAAATCAAACGACTTTACAGACTTGGTTAGTCAACATTACCCTTCCCACTTTGATTGTTGTAAATCAGGTGTTCAATTGAAGATATCACTGTACCTGAAAAGCTTCCCATGTTGTTGGGTTTGATGGGTTTGTAGTTGGTTGGGTTGAGTTTAGATTAGAACTTGTTGTTGTCATCTTCGTTAAAATCCAAGTGAAAAATATAAAATTCAATCTCTTTCATTCTCGGGTCAAATTACTACCCCGTTTAGACTGTCCCGGCCGAGACGGAATGTAAATACCCTGCCCCGCATATATTCTCTCAAATTGAATTACATTTTGTCCGCTCAGCAGAGATCTGTTTTACCATACCACATCATCTACAGTCAAGAAAACCCATTTATACCAATCATACCCATCTCATGACTTTCATTTTCAAATAAGAATCACCATGATCGTCTCAACAGATCCGGAAGAGGATGAATTCGGAATCGATGAAGATTTCGATAACTTACTGGCTCAAATACCATTACCTGAATCAATTCCTACTACCTTCACTAACCCAACCGAATCTCATTCTCAATCACAATCTCGAAAGCGAAAAGAAATACATAATTCAGACAATGATACCACTACTTCATCAAATTGCTATGATGCCATTCAATTCGGACAAATCGGTCAATATATGGCTAACAAGCGACTCAAGCTTAAAGTTCAAGAGTCACTTCTTCGAGACGCTGATGGTTTAAAAGGTTCAAGGCCTCAATTCATGGCAGGATTAGTGATTCATGTGAGCTACATCGTACCGCTTCAACTCACTTACTCGATAAAATATACTCATACTTGAATTATCTGAATAAGGTCAATGGCTACACCACTCCACCTCTTTCGGAAATTCGTAAGATGATTGTCGTACATGGCGGTACTTACATGGCTTATTTAGACCACAAGTCTGTTATCACAGTCAGTTCCCGTCCAATAGCGCAAATTTCACACACCGCAGGCTAACTTGACCTGGTCCTCTAGCACATCATCGCCACTGCTCTCACTCCCAAAAAACGCGAAGAATTCCGTTTATACAAAGTTGTCACTCCTTCATGGTTGGTCGATAGTGTCGAAGCCGGAAGACTCTTGCCTTGGTCAGATTACACGCTTAATAGTGCCACCAAAAACATATCCAAAAACATTATGGGAGGCGAAGTCACCGGTGGTCTTCCTGGTGCTCAACGGACCTTATTTTCCATGTCCAAAGAGACGGGAAAGCCCGGATACACGCAGGTCACTCCTAAGCCAACTCCATCTTCAATCTCAACATCACACCACAAGCATCCTTCAAACCTTCTTGCAGGCTTGAATAAAGGCAAATCGAAGTATACACCCACTCCACCTCTCACCTCAGCTCCCAGCACCTCCTCGCCCGACCAAAATCGGAGTGAACCTGTAACCGATCATTCTCCCGCCCCTCGATCGGACGCTGGGACTTCAGTTAAACCTACTGATAATACAGATGATGTAACTCCTATCTTAGACTCTAATGCGCCCAATTTCATCCAAGAATATTTCAAGCAATCGCGCCTTCATCATCTGAGTACTTGGAAGGCTGATCTTTTACAAAAAGTCTCAACCTTGACCGATAAGAAAGTGGCGCGAACTGGAAAGCATCTTCCTCCAAAGAAGCTGATTGGAGATGAAACCGATGGTCGAACAATCATGCATATCGACTTTGATTGTTTTTTTATCTCAGCTGGACTCATCAAACGACCTGATCTCAGAGGTAAACCTGTGGCTGTTTGTCATGCGCAAACTAATCAACCTACTGGTCAGAGGAGTACAAGTGAAATCGCCAGCTGTAGCTACGAAGCTAGAGCATTTGGAGTGAAGAACGGTCAGACGTAAGTTTGTTGATCTCGTCTCATTTCATCAGGCATACCTTGTCCTCCTGTCTTCTGACAAAAAAGTCAACTTTGTGACTCAAAGGCTTGGAAAGGCTAGAGAGATTTGCCCGCAGATTCAAACCATCCCATACGACTTCAAGCTTTATGAAGAAATTTCTTTAAAATTTTACAACATCTTGCTTTCGTATGCAGATGAACTACAGGCTGTTTCGGTGGACGAATGTTTGATCGATATCAGTAGCAAGAAACCTAATTCATCTTCTACGGAAATTCAACAAAACGCTTTGACTGAGTTGGCCAACGAAATTCGTGCCAAAATTCGATCTTCGACTGGATGCGAAGCCTCAATTGGGATCTCTCATAATATTCTTCTAGCGAAACTAGCTACCAAGAAGGCTAAGCCGGCTGGAACTTATCATTTGCATGGTCCTCAGATCACTCAGTTACTCGGTGATCTTAAGATTGATGATTTGCCAGGAGTTGGATGGGCTCAGAAATCAGATATAGAAACTGCTTTTCAAGTTTCTAATGTGGCACAATTAGGACAAATTTCGGTTTCTCAACTCATCGACGTCATGGGGCCGATTCGAGGAAAGACTCTACATCTTTACTCAAAAGGGATCGATGACCGACCTTTGAAGTCTAGTCATCATGATCGAAAGTCCGTTTCGGCAGTTGTCAACTATGGAATCCGTTTCAAGAACCAAGAATCAGGTGGAGCTCAACAATCATATGCGTTTATCAAGGAGCTTAGTCTCGAAGTCAGTCGAAGATTAGTAGAACTTGGTTTACGTGGACGACATCTTAGTTTGAAGATTATGAAAAGGGCAGCTAATGCTCCAGTCGAATCCGCAAAATTTATGGGGCACGGAGTTTGTGATGAGTTGAGTCGAACGAATAAGATCTCTGGACCGGGTGACTCGGCGACCGACGATGGATTACAGATTTGTGAAGAAGCATGGAAGTTACTTAAGACCTTGAATATCCCACCTGAAGATTTAAGAGGGATTGGAATTCAAATTCAAAAATTGGAAAAAAACAAAGTTGGTCAGGTCAACAATACTAATGGACAATCCACCTTGACATTCAAGCCTGGAAAACTTCAGTCATCTTTTCGTGATCTCGCTGGTCCACCAAAAGTAGTACAAGCTATCACACCGAAGCCAAATCCTCCGAACAAGTGTATGGCCCCGAAGGCGTCAACTTCCAAACAAACTTTACAAAGTCCACCGCCATGTACGCAGCTTATTATACCCTCTTCATCCCAAATTGACCCTGAGGTAGTAGATGCACTCCCCACACCTATGAGAAACACGGTTATGAAATCGATCGATCTTTCGCGAGCATCAACGACGATAAAGACTCCTTCGAATCAAGTCCGACAAGCCAACACAAGTTATGACCAACTACCCTCAGCTAGCCAAGTTGATTGGACTTTCTTAAGTGAACTTCCATCTTCAGTCCGGAAACCAATTGAGGAACTATATGAAAGACGTAAACGTGAACAAGACGCGGCTCTCTTACCACCGCCGCAGCCCGATTTCGCCAAGAAGTCCATCACTGAGAAAACGTCAAATAAACGAGCCCAGCCTACCAAGGCTAAGAGCCTTACTCTTCGCTTCCCAGTCAAAGATACGCGATCGAACCGGAAAACAAATGGCGTTCATCGGGTGACGCCTATTGGGCCAAGTCAGAGATTGATCAGTAAAAGGACCTTCAAGCTCATCTCACGGCCTCAACCCAAGCCGATAGATCTTACTGTTGATGCGGAGGACAGTAGCCAAGAGACCAATCAGATGTTACCCACGCCAAACCGAATTACAGATGAACAATTAGAAGCGCTTGAGATAGATGTCCGATTCTTTCGGGAACTTAGCTCAGCACGAGCATTTCAACTTGACTTGATTTATGATCAATATCAAACTCATCAAGATCGGTTTAAAGAAGTTACAGCTGCAAATGATAGATGGAGACGTTGGAGAAAAAGATTTGGTCAAGCATCAAAAGTATTATCATTAGAATTTATCGAAAAACCTTATCTTCTCATATGTGATGAAAGAGAAGAAAGAAACATCAAAAGTTTTGAAGATGTGAGTGTTTTAATTGAAGAATTGGTGAAGGAAGATGAAGTAGATTCAGTCATGAGAATTGAAGAACAAAGTGAAATGATCAATCAAATTGAAAAGTTTTTATTCGAATGTCTGGATAAGAAAAGGAAAAGTGGACAAGAATTAGAGAAAGTGTACAAACTGATGATTTGGTGGGAAGAAATGATTAGAGAGAAATGGATTGAAATGGATTGTATGGGTCGAAAGGAATGGGAGAAAGTGGTGGAGGGAATCAAAGATCGGATTGATCTTGTTTGTGAAAGAGATCATGGTGCTTGTTTGTTTTAATGGAACCTTGTTTTTGGATTGATGATTCTAGATTGTAGCATTTTTCAAAAATTCGATCGTCTTCTTATTTTTCATTGGAATCTCCTTTCATCATCTTGTCACATCATTCTTGGAATTATCTTTTTTGTATGAGTGTAGTACTAGAGAAATTGATTTGTTGTAGCTTTCTGTTTTGTTTGTATCTTGTCAGTTTCTTCTTCCATTACAATTAATCACAATTGATAAAATTGAATAAACATAATGTGGGTCAAATGAGGCACGAGCTCGGCGTGTTGGTCATTCCGGTCTCTATAACAGATGTTAAAGTTGAATGATGAATGCTTTTGATTGTAAGCCTCACTTGATCAAGTACTTGATATCTCCATTAATCAAGATGGTCCTCAACATGACAAGAAAAGTTCCAAATACAAATCCTAAAACTTAACACTCAAAGGAACCAATAGCTCATTATCTTCTCAAAATAAAGAATTTTGAACATTCTCAATTCAATAAACAAATGAAAAGCAACGTAAGAAAGTGTAAGACTTCGAATGAAAAGAAGTTGATTCTTATTCGAATCTTGACACAAAAAAACACATCAATTGAGATCCAAGAAAATAAAGATAAGAAACAAGTATGCTAATTGAGGTGAGAAAAATAATGGGAAGATGGAGATAAAATCTCTTCCTCCGTTCTTTACCTTTCGGAGTCGCTTATGATAGCTTATGATGGTCTTGAGATAGTCTATTTGTTCCTCTTCAACTTGGACAACAAATTCTGTCAGCTTCTCACGACTCTACTTCTATGGGCAATCCAGGAATCGCACACATGATGAGTGAGAGTTCCAGAACTTTTGCATGGCAAACTCTTCGAAAGAACTTTATTGACTTTTTTCACAGTTGTGATTCTTGTCAACATGTTAAAAGATCAACGCACTCACCACAAGGACAACTCATGCCTTTCAAAGTACCAGATAGACCATGGAGTACTCTTGGGATCGATTTTATGGTTAACTTACCTCTTTCTTTCGGATTTGATTCAATTTTGTTATGTAACTGATCATTTTTTAAAGGGTACTCATCTTATTATATGTCTTGAATTGATGAGTGTATCACAATCAGCTTTTCTTTTTATATCTCAAATTTTTTCATCATCACAGTTATCCAGAGAAAATAGTCTTGAATTGTGTTGCAACCTTTGTTTCTGGCATTCGGACTGCAGTCCAGCAAGAATTAAGAATCATTCCTACTCCATCAACTGAGTTCCATCTTCAAACAAAATTCACACACAGAAAGTACACATTAAACTTTAGAGGGATATCTCAGATAATTTATGGTTGATTGACAAGATGATGGGGTAGATTTCTTACTCATGACCAAAACTTTGCTTTAAGAGTTTCATGCTCTCATCCGTTCATCTCAATTTCTTTTTTTTTCTCATCCCAAAGTTTTCATCCTTGTGCAAAAACGTTTCACAGATCTTTCTCGAGTATTTCAGGTCAATAAATTGATTAAACATCTAGAAGCTACTCAACTAGATTTGTTGATTTCTTTGAAACATGCTAAACAGACTCATGCAATCATGAATTAAGTCCGCGTGTGTTTCTTTCTCTGAGTGTTTATGTTAACAGGTATGGCTGGCTGGCTAGACTGTGAGGACTGTAAGGATAAAGACACATTGAAGCCTTTCGGGGATACCGACGGGCAATGCAAAGCCATAGTATGGTCACCCCTTCATACTTCACTTCACGTAACTAAAAAACCTCTAGAAAACCAAAACCAAGAGACTTTCAGAAGATTTCAAATAAGAAAAAACTCTCTCTCAAAAGATTCTCATCATCATTTTAAACACATTCAAATCAATCAACAAAATCATCTCAAAAAATAAGATAAATTGAAATCCAAAAGAAAAAGTATCCTAATCTCTCTATAAATTCTTTCAGATTCTTTTCAGAAAAATTTCATAAAAGAAATTCAAACTATCAAAGAAAAAAAACCTTTCAACACACACACACACATAAAGAAACAAAATGAATGAATCTAAAACAGAAGCAAAAGCAAAAGAAATATATCTTTTTTGATCTATTGAATGAAATCTATAAACAAAATCCCTTGAATTCGTATACTTAAATCCATACTGGTCTGGTTCCAATCTTTCATTCATCACCTTCTTCAATTCCTCAATCCTTTCCTAACTTGCCAAGCTCTAGTCGGTAAAGCTAAGAAGACCAAAGTTCAATTAATGAAACCAAAACTTAAAACTGATGAAAGAGAGGGATGAATTTACCTTGTAATCTTTGAGCAGCAGGTGAAACGATTAAAGCTAAAGAAACTGCACCGATTAAAATACAAACGATTTGCATAATATAATAACCATCTTTTTCAGTTTGACAAATTCCATTTAAATCCAAACAAGTTGATTTTCCTAAATCTGTTACACATTCTTTTCCTACAAAAAAAACCCAAAATCCAAATTCAAAACCAAAAAAATCCAGATCAAAAAAAATGTTTGTTTTTGCGTTTACGAAAAAGATAAGAGTGAAGTCATTCAGGAAACAACTTTACCTTGAAAATCAAGTTGAGTAGAATTTAAAGATTTCGTTTGATTTTCAAAACCACAATAAGCTTCAGTAAAATAATCAACTCCTTTTAAAACAAAATACTTTGGCCAAGTTCCTCCTAAGTTTGAAACTGTATTCAAGAGCTATTCTCCCCCCCGCCGCCCACCACCCACCAAAAAAAAATCATATCAATCAAAATTTTTTTTTGCAGAATCTTGTTTCTCTCAAGATCTGAAGTGATTTTTTTATCACAAAAAAAACTTACCGTCATATATGTACCACCTATTAATGGATCTGCAATTTGTGTATGAAAAGCAGAAATTCCAACAAATTGAACCGTACTACAAAGGAAAGATCCCCAACCGGAAAAAAATCAATTCAATTCAAATCCATTTTTTAAACTTGAACATTAGTTTATGAAGGGAAAAAAAGAGTTACCTAGCAAAACTTGAGATGACAGTAGAGATGATCACTAAGATGAAATACGAAGTAGAGAGAGGTTTAGATTGAGGAAAAAAATAAACCAAACCGATTCCCCAAGTAGCAAAGAATAATCTAAACCACATAGCCACAATCCACTTTTGTTTTTAAAGAATGAAATCGATGATGATCATTAAAAGAACACCAAAACGATTGAAAGAAAAAGATTAAGAAAGATGAGTGATGAGATCTTGAAAGGAATTAAGAAAGCAGACGAATCAAAATTTGATTTTCCCCTACTCACCGGTCTAAGTGGTTTATCCCCATTACTCCATTTAGCAGCAAAATAACCCAAAAAGATTTGAAAAGGAAAATCGATTAAGACGCTTAATGCTAAATCTTCTTTACTTAAACCTTTTTCTAATAATTTTAAACTAGTAACTGAATCATTTACAGAAGTACCGAATTTGACAATCAAGTGTAAAAAGATAAACGATTGAACGTGTTTCAATTTACAAATCTCAAACATGATTTGATAAACCTTTTTGACATTCATCTTAGATTCGGTTGAGTTTGATTTCACTTTGTCTTCCGTTTGAAAGAAAGTTAAATAAAAGGTCACGATTAAGAAACAAATCCCTCCGAATTTTAAGTAACCTGATAGAGTGATGATAGGATATGATTGAACGGTCAAACCGAATAAAGCTCTCCATCGATTATTACTAAATTCAAGACTATTGAAGGCTAAGAAAACAGTAAATGATAAAAAATCTATCGGATCGAATTTCAAACCATCTTCCATCAATCTTCAAACTCGATGATCTTCTTTGATTTTTTGGTGAGGCGCAGAGGAAAAAAGACTCACATCCGATATTCAATCCGACAGTTTGAGCAGTCGAAGCATAGGAAAGGTTATCCTTTGAGAGTAATTCTAAAGCCCAACCATCCACTGCGATATCTTGGGTAGCAGCAAAGAGTACAAGCGTAAAGAACAGTAACGTGAGAGTTTTCACATCAGGTACGTCGGCTTCCATTAAGACTGATACATGATTTCCTAACCACCATAACATCAATCCGACTAAAGCTTGTACAGGAATGATCCAAGATTTCCGTCGACCGATCTGGCTTAGATAGATCGAATCGACAATCGGTGACCATAAGAGTTTTAAAGAGTAGGGATAAGAAGCTAAGGAGAATAAACCGATTTGAGAATAAGATAATCTGGCTCTTAATAAGAATGGAATCGATCCGAAGGCTAATCCGACTGGGATTCCTTGTAACATATCTAAAGAGATTTCAATCCAATCAGAATCAAAGTGTGTATGCAGATCAACTAACAGATCTTATATGATTGACTTACATAAGACGACCAATAAGACCATTGCTTTTTTATCTTTTAAAGTTAACTGAGACGTTTGAGGAGTGTTGGGACCAGATTCGGATCCGAATGGTTTTCTAGAATCGATTCGTTTTAATTGTTTTCTTTTGATTTGATTTGATTTTTCTTTTAAAGTGGTCCCTTCCAATTCATCTTCTTCATCTTCTTCTTCTTGATGATGATGATCGATTTGAATGATTTGATTCTTTTCTTCATTTAGATTTCCTCTGACTCTTAATGTCTTGTTTGATCTTTTCTCTATCAATGGTGTGCTTTTCATTAACCTTTCTCTTTCTTCTTCTTCTTCTTCCTCTTCTTCTTTGACTTGATTGATTTTTAAGTTTTGATGTGATTTGGTTTTTTTCTTTTTATGGTTTGAATTGGATGGTGATAAGTCTTGATCTTGATAATGATGTTCTAAGACTGAGAATCGATTCTTTGATGGAGTGGAGGTCATCTTTTGGTTTGGTTTTCTGTTTTTTTGGTTTTTGGTTTGTTTTGTTTTGAATTTTGATAATTCACTCGATCAAGTGTCTCAAAAATGATCCACGTCTCATTCACTCACTCACTTCACTGACTCAAATTCATTTCAAATTTCAACCAATCTAATGCTTCAATAACCCATACTCACCACACACACTTTTGACTCAAACCCATACATTCTTCATCTTTCTCATCTTCATCTCAATCTAAACCAAAACCAAAACTCAATCTAATCATTTCAAAATCAAAAATCAAAAGAACGATCATAAATTAAAAAAAAAGAAACAGAAAAAAACAGGATAAAAAAACACTACCAAGAAGCATCGCTTTCTTTTCTAAAATGATCTCTCTTTCAAAACACAATTTACAAAATCAAAATCAAAGAAAACTTAAACTAAAACCTAATCAATACTATACTTTCAATAAATAATAATCATAATAATACTACTACTAAAAGAATGATTCAAACTATTCTTCCATTGATTTCAAGTCCATAAAGAGAAAAACCAAAAAAAGAAAACAATTCACACAGAATCAAAAATCAAACAGAATCAAAAAGAAAATCAAATCAAAAAAATCAAAATGCAAACATAAAATAAAATGCACTTTTAAGCAAAAGGAAAAAGGAAAAAGAAAAAGAAAATCAAGTTTTCGAATTTTCACCACCACCGATTCTACCTTTCGACTTCTTATGATTTGCCATCTATCTTAGTTATGGTAAAGGCTGCAATTAATCCTTTCATTAAGATCACCATACAATAAGGTAATAAGATTCCAAACACACAAACATCTTGCCATAACCTTCTACCGTTCAATCGACGCTTTTCAAAAAAAAAAGACACCCAAAGAATTAGATCAATTCAAGATCATCCACTCAACTCAATCAAACACTCACTTGTAATTGTGATTCTTTTCTAACTAAAAGTTCATCTTGTTGTGTTCTTGAATCAGTCACAAAGATTGATCTAGCTTTTCTAACATGAAACAAAACAACAAAGAAGATAGCTGATGAAGCACATCATAATCATCAAGATCAGATCATCGATTCTCAAGATTCAACATTCAAAACACACGACGAAAAGAATCACATACCAGGTAAGATTCCGGTCATGAATGTAGATCCAACACATCCTAACATTTCAATCGTACTACCTTCACCACCATTACTACCACCCCAAACCACTGCTCCAATCGAAACCCCAATCCAAACCACCATGGTGACTAATCTGGCTCCCCAAACTTTGATCCCTTTTAACTCTTCATCTTCATCTTCATCATCCCATTCCGTTTCCATACCTCTTCTTCTTTCGCCTTTGGATGAGCTCCCTCGATTCCTTAATCTTGCTCTTCTACTAGAAGCTGTTCTGATCACAAATGGAATTCGACAGAAATGAAAAAGTGAAGTAGTGGCTGCTCTCAATGAGAGTGGGATGGATGGAATTAAAACAATTAAAATCAAAACTCGAGAGGCAGAGATCCATGGATCGGCCGATGGTAAAGAAGCTAAAAAATTCACTAAAGAAAAAAAGGTAATCAAGTAATCGTGAGCTCAATTTGAAACGTTGTTTGAAAAAAAGGATGATTACCTTCATAACCACCATGATCCATACCCAAGTAGCCTACTAAACCCCAGCCAAGACAGATCAAACATGCATAAAGTACACCTAGAAATGAAGCTGATTCCCAAGAATAACGTCGAAGAGTATAACTTGTAGCAAATGAACCTCGATTAAGAGTCGGATCTGGCGTAGCACCATGTCCGATAGGAACCATTGGATGATGAGCTGGTTGAGCCGGTAATTTATTGATTCTCTTTAATGATCTAAGATGTGTGAATGTATTTTGTGGAGTGGTGAGACAAAAGAGAATGATGGCTAAAGAGAATTTGAAAAAGTGATTGAGATGAGCACAGGAACTGTGATGAGATGATCCAGATAAAACGTACTGAATCCACCCCAAACAGTACCACCCATGATTTCACTATAGACATCACCTTCACCACTTGGTGGTAATTTACGTCCCAATTCTCGATTAAGTTGTCTTAATCTAAATCCAATGAGTCCTATTGCAATTGGCCAAAGAGTCGTGAGAAGGAGTGGAAGACGTGAGAGAGTAGGAAAGGCAGTAGGCATAAAGATTGGCCTTCGAGGACGAATAAAGTTGGGAATCAGAGATATCAAAGCGACAAAAACGATGATGAACACTCGAGAATAGAGGATTGCAGCTTTGGGTGTGTATTGTCGAGTGAGTTGAGCAAACTAGATTAAACCAAATCAGATGATTCAATGTGATTAGCGCAATTTAAGATATAGAGAAGAAGAGAACTGACTAAATCGGATACCATCATCATGTTCACCATCCCACGACCACCAGCAATGAACAGACGAGAGAGTTCGACGATCGATTCACCAAACCAAAGATTAAAACCTTTGCATCGATCTGGGAAGACTGCAGATGCGATTTGAGCATAGGTTCTCCCGCCTACATAACGACCACAGACGACTAAAACGACATGAGAGAACCAAGCGAGAAAAGCTGAGAGGAAGAGGACTGGTAAACCGATAGGTAAACCGAGTAAGAGGAATGCATGTGGGATGAAGAGAGGTGCGGGTGAGAGTCTGAAATTTGAACGGATGTCAAATCAAAGTTGTGAATTGGATGAAAACGAATGATTGATGGATTGAATGAATGTCAAATCGACGTTGTTGATTGAATCAAAGGCAAATGATTGATGGATCGAATGGAGTTCAAATTGAAGGTGTTAATTGAATCAAAGGCAAATGATGAATGAATCGAATGAAGTTCAAATTGAAGGTGTTGATGGAATGAAAAGAGATTTGAATTGAGATAGGTGATTAGAGTTAATAGATCGATTGGATGATTGTCAGAATCGATAAAAGATGAGAAAGATGGGTTGAAAAGAGGTCAACTTACATATCACCTGCGATTCCCAGAGCCACTTCCCAAATCTCTAATTCACCCCCCGCATCAAGTCGACCACCACCATAAACCCTACGTTTCTTACGTCTTTTGAGTTTCCTTCTACGTTCATCTGATAGTCGAGTGGATTCAAGACTGATTTCTTGAGAATGAAGATCTGAATCAAGACTAGAATTAGATGAGATTTGAAGACTTGGATTAGGAATGAGAGTGATATGAGGTAATGGGTTTGAAGTGGATTTTTGATTAGATTTTGTTATTTCCAATGATTTATCATCTTCATCTTCATCATCATCTATTGAATCTTCTATTGAATTATCTAATGAATCTTCATCTTCATCTTCATCTTCATCACTCCAATTTGAATTTGAATTTGATGAATTAAATCCTTGTGATTTCCAAGATGAGAGTAATTGACCTCTTTCAGCTTCAGCTTCTGATGAGGTATGAAGTTGAAGTTCATCTTGATCTGTTTCGTTTGAATGATGATGATGAATTCTGATGGGAGAAGTAAGAGGTAATTGATAATCATCAGATTGATCTGAATCTGAATCTGAAGTTCGATTTGGATTTGACTTTGAAGTTAGATTGGATTGATTGATTTCTGTCATCGTTGATTGGATTGGATTGAATGCTTTGTTGATTTGGTTGACTGATGTGTTTCTTTTTCTTTAAAAGTTGAGGAAGTCAACTGATCGTTCATGAAGTGATTGCAAAGTGAAAGTGGGTTTTTGAAATTTAAATTAAAATCAAAAAACCAGTTACTCAAACTACATTTTGGTTCAAATTAAACACAGTTGACATTCAAATTACAACCTCACATCACATCACATCCATACAACTTAACTTAACTTTAGCCTTTGATCAAACATTCTATCGGTAGTCAATCAGCCTGAAGAGTGCAACGGTTGACTCTGAAAAAAAGAAGACATAGACTAATATCATTCAAAGGACTCCTTATAACCAACTCTAAAGAAAAGAGATGATCAAAAATTCATGACTGAGAACTCAAGAAATGCTAAAGACTGAGTAACTTGGTGGCGGTGCTGATTTGAGTTCAATTGTTCATTCCGGGTGATATGACTCATACCTCATCTGAAGCTTGTCTGAGATCTAATTGGGGCAAGATAAGAGTGACTAGATGATGAGTTTCAATTGGTTTGACAACCTCACAGAACAGCTATGATTGGCATGCAATCCATCAATCTTCCTGCTCAGGCTTTCACATAGCAGTTCAAGACTGCTGGAGCATGAACTTCTTCACTGCTCGAAATCACCAGTTCTCTTCATTCCCTTCTTGAGTATCTTGAAAACAAATATTATCCTGCTCTTGATGGTCAAGAAGGCGAGCCACTTGGAATTTGTGAGCAAAAAAGAAATGAATGGAGAATGAGTGTACAAGTAAATCATGATGATGATGTTCAAAAGATGAAATCAATCTGCTAATACATACCTTGAGTTCATCATCCTAAAGCTTTAATGCTAAGATTGGATACATAAGGGAAAGAGGCACATTTGTCTTGAAAAGTTTTCCTGACAGTGGAAGCATTTGAAACCTTTCCATCAATCAATCAATCCCTATTATCGAAGTTGATAGAATAGATTTTGCCAATGTCTTCAAAATAATTTAATACAAATCACAAATACTCACAGCTCTTCTATGATCACCTTGAGAATAACATAAGCTCTCTCACAAAAAAAACTCAGATTGATTCTTTTTCTCTCACAAAATGATTGTTGCTTTGGATAAGATTTTTTGTGAAGATGATTGAAATTTGAAAGAATCAAATCAAAAAAAAAGATAGAATCAAAAACTTCTTGTTTTTTTTATACAAAATCTCATTTGAAATAAACTAATTTACAAAAAGATTGAGAATGAGTAGAGAGTTAGTGAAAAAAATAAAGAAAATCGTATACTTTTACGATTCAGATCCAAACAAATTGAGATTCTTTTTTTTCGTAAATCCTTTGAAGATTGATTGGTTTTTTTTTACATTTTTTATAATTTACGCTTGGATTCCTTGATTTGATGAAACAGATTTTAGAATGCAAGAAAAAAAATTTGAATAGATTCATACATCTTTCATATATGTGAGTCAATTTTTTATTTAAAATGGTTGATAAGTTGATTTTATTTTTTGAAAATTTGGTTAATCTTATGATTGATGATTTCTAATCCTACAATGTCTGTGAACCATAATAGAAAGATGGGTTAAGAACTCTATCAAGTAAGAAAGATCAAGATGAAGAAATCTTTCAAATACCTTATCAACGCATCTTTCCGGCTGAAGCAACCTTCACACTCCTTACAAATCCATTGTGGTTTTCTACCACTACCAGCTTCTTCTAAATCATGAATGGTCTCTTTATGTCGAGCTAAATCATATGGTCTTCTGAAAACTGTGTTACAAGGTATACCACTTGCTTCGTCTATATGCTCACATCTAATTCCATCATATTGGGGTTGATCGATCTTGTAACTTGATTGACCTCTTACAGATCTTTTAGGTGCTGAGGAAGTGCTTGTCCGCTTGTGTCGATTTACGGGTTTGACAGCGTCAGATGTGACAAGTTTTTTAGATCTGCTTGTAGCTTTAGCTCTACTAGAACGGATTCCACCACGGTCAGATATTTGATTAGACTCATCGTCAAAGGCAGAAGTGAGTCCCTTTGGTTTGATAGCATATGATTTTCCCTCTGTGCTCGAAGAGTGATCGAGATCTTCTTTTTGACTCATCGAAAATGAATGGGAATCGCTTGGAGGATCTTGACTGCTTTTTGAAGTGGCTTCATCATGTCCGTGGTCAGACCAAGAGTCTGAAAAATCTTCCTTTGAACTCTTCCTCCCTCGTAATGATATCTTTCTAGCAAGTCTTGGTGGTCCTTTTCGCTTGCGTGAGGTAGTTGGATTGGATGCTACCATAGACCTTTTCCCTCTGCTCAACTCAACTCGGAGACTATCATTTGAATTATTTCTGTCCTTATTCTTGTGATTAAGCTCATCACTGGAACTTATTTCTGTGGAGGCCTTTAATGACTCGAGATGAGATGACTCGACAAGAGTCTGGGTACGTAAGGTATCATCACTTGGATTTTCTTCAAAAGGGGATTTCTCTCCATTCTTTCCCTGCGAAATAACGAAGATTTTTTGATTTGTATCCTTTCTGATGTAAGAATCATGGCCAACCGTATCACTCTCGTTTTCTGTCTGAAGTATCTCGTTAAAGATTGACTCTCGATCATGGTTGTTATTTTCAGGTGAGGAAACTAGACATGATTGAATTTTTGTTTCCGGAAATTGGGGATCATTGAAATCAGGATGAAGATTAAGAATGCTTGATTGATCATGGCCATCACATATATTCGAGACTTGATCTAGACTTTGAGGATTGGGTGATGGAGGCCTAGTCAAGTCTTCTTCTGATGTTGATGAGAAATCATCGGCGCAATTAGTCAACATATTAGGGAGAGTAGGCGCTGCATACACGGTTGAGAGGTCTTTCTGAGAGATGTCGCACTGAAGGTTGAACGGTTCGATAGATAGGCTGCCTTCGCCCCTTGATGTGCTCTTGATCCCAGTTAGAGATTTGAATTGATCTTGAGGATTGATACATTTGGATGCTTCGGCATCGCTGCGTGCCTCGTTGCATCCTATCAGACTGGGCCTGGAAGATGAAGTTGCCGACATCCATCGGATTGCATTCTTAGGTACACAATGTGGAGGGAGGTCGAATGAAGCTACTGTTTCTATAGAGGTCTGCTTGGAATGAGACATCAAATTTCCTTTTCGCTGTAACTTGGAATTACTTTCCATGGAACAATTTATGGAAGATGGCAGGGGAGAGCGGGACAAGATCCTTTCAGGAAGATATGAACTCCCATGAAGTGGTGTCGGGTATTGGGGGTTGACTGAATTAGGAATTCCAGAAGCATTACTCAGACTGGCTCTTCGGTTAGCCTCTTCTTCCAATATATTTGAGACATTATCATAATCTAAAAATGCTTCTTTCGGACTGACTGTCAGGTCATCGGATCCTAAGAATGTGTTGGAGTCTATCGGTGGATTGGTACTCCATGGAGTGAATGAAGGATGACCTGAAGACGAACTGGGATTGCTTGTTGAAAGGGATAACTGTGTCCAGTAATGTATCTCGGTGTTAACTTTGCTTGTTGTTGGATACGGAGAAGACAAGTTCTTACATTGGGGTTTGATGCATGCATATGGACAGGATTATATGTGGGAAGACTCGATTGTTGTGGTTGTATATATGACCTTGCCGCTGGTCATTTACAAGCCAAATCGAATAGTAAGAATTCACATCATAAGATAAAGATAGAGTCAGTGTTATCTGTCAAAGATCACCAATTCGTGCGGCACTTAGCCCGATTGCATCCGTAAGAAATGCATTAGAAGCTGCACACCCACCGTGATAATGAGCCTCCCCGTTTTCAACTTGCAAAGCTTCTTCCGACGTCAGGCTAGGGTCCCTTGGGTTAGGCGATTGGGAAATCTGAGCATCATGAGTGCGGAAGTAGGCAGTGATATTCGACATTGAGAAGAAAACTGAAAGATCAATGGATCATGACTTGAGGGTCAAGCAGTAGAATTGGCCTGCGCTATTCGGATGATCTGGAGCCAGATTTCAACAAGACCGAAGGAATACGTTACAAACATCGCAATTGTGTCAAAAGTGCAAATTGGACCAACGACAGCTTTTGAAAGTATGGTGAGGAAATAACACCCACTCTTTTTTGGCCAGTATTTGAACGCAGTGCTTGAATCGAGATAAGAAAGTAGCAAAAATTGACTAGTGAATACTTGAATTTCAATGAGTCTTGATAAAGTGCAGCTCAACTAAATGATTTTGAAGAAATGTCGGAAGTCACACAGCTCCAAACCGAAATTCAATTCAAAGTGATACCATACACTTTACAAAAGATCTCGGAAGGTGAGACAACCCAGATAAAAGTTTCGTATAAGTTTCGTAAATGTTTCATCACCTACTCGATTTTTTTGGTTGCGAATACCTCAAGAGGTGAAATCAAACAGCTTCTGGCCCCAATTAACAGTAAAAGCATCTGATGGCAAAGATGGTGCAAAGCAGAAGGTGGTACAAATGTGCTGATTGAGTGCAATTTTGACCTTTCGTGCCGTGCTTGACTTTGTCACATCGCCGTGTCTCAAATCAATCGACAGATACCAGTATACATATAATTCATAGATCCATTTGAGTGGAACACGGCCGCGGTCTGTCCATAGTGTGAAGCTTATGGTAATATTTGATGATAAGCTTGGCTATAAGAGTTTCAGACATGGCAGAGAAGACAACTGCAATCACATATAATCCGTGCACACTCGCCATGCCTGCTCCCCGAATTGAGGATCTAGGCTTTGAGACCATCGACGATGGTCGAGAGTAAGGGTGCCCAGGACCCCGGTATGCTCCTATAAAGGGTAGTCAGCTGGAAAAATACCTGAGATGTTCCTTTTGAGCTCCCGCGGCATTACATTTCATGGGATATGACCAGGTTTCATTTTCTTATGCCTGTTTTCGGCTGTTTTTGCCTTCTGTTTCTGCCGCCCCCTCGATCCTGTGACATGTTGGTCTGAATTCTAGTGCGTAAGACCGGGATCAAGCTGATCAAGCTTGATCAAGCCAGCTGGAAGAGCCAGCTGGGTTAGCTTGAAGAGAGATCAGAATTGTTTGAAAATCAAATTATGAAATTCTCGCTCATATTTCTATCTTTCTAATCAAACGATGTCAGCTTCTTCAAGCACTGTTAAAGAGAGATTGTCGGCTAAGCGAGCTTCTGACAAAGATTCAAAGAAGCGTGCCGGCTGCCCTTTGAAAACAGATGATGGCGAAAGCTGTCAGCGATGTGTTTTCCAAAAGGATGGGAATGATGAGACGCTAAAATGCCACTGCGGAAAGCTAATCAAGATGATACGAGGCAGGATCAAGGCTGTCAAAGTCCACTGGGATTCAAGTGGGTTCTGTTCGCTGAAGCCTGGGTATGCTCTGCCAGATTAACAACCATCTGATGATTGATTCTCAAATATATATAGTGGCTTGTAAGGAGGCAACAGAAAGCCTTCGCAGAGCTTCAGATTGGCCAACAATCTCAAACAATTCAAATGACCCTGACAACAATTCCAAGAAGCGTGCACGCTGTCCTTTGAAAACCGATGATGGCAAAAGCTTCCCAGAGTGTGATTTTTTAGACGATGGACCGGATCAAATTCTGCATTGCCACTGTGGAAAGTCACTCAAGATGATACGCGCGAGGATCCAGGCAGCTGAGATGCATTGGAATTCAAGTGAGTTCTGTTCGCTGAAGCCCGGGTATGCTCTGCCAGAATCTGAACCATCTGATGATTTGTTCTCGAATATAGTGGCTTGTAAGGAGGCAACGGAAAGGCTTCGCAGAGCTGTAGATCGGCCAACAACCTTGAACGATTCGAATCATCCACCACAGGCTGTTGAAGTCCGATGTACAGGCCTGAACGATGAGACATGGAAGCGTCCCAATCAGCAACCTATAGAAACTTGTATCCAGCACTCTTGCACTTCCTATCACGGATATCCACCGAGATTCACTGTATGTCTCAGGCTGTTCAACACCTCTGTGGAGAGCTCTCTATCGGATAGTCAAAGACATCAGCTGCATGAAGAACTCGCATCTCTTTCTTCATGGATAATCAGGCGCGATGGAAGCCAGGGGTCTATACATTCAACAAAGTGTACTCAGAGGATCTTGACTCTCAATCCCAAGGCTGTTGAGGTCTGTGATCCTTGCTTGGATCTGAAGAAAGCTCCTTCATTGATTAAAGCCATTAATCGAGGCTATGCAACGGAGGATACTCTCAGATTTGTTTCGAAGACGTTCATGAACGGTGGCTCGTTTCATGATCTACTTATGCGTTATACAGAGCTAAGGATGTTATGTCAATCACTTGAGCGATCAACCCGAGCTGGCGACTTAGAATTTTGGACTATGTTTGGTGTCCATGCCCGGGCTGGACTCTTCAAGAATCTTCCAGTGCTTCGAGGAGTAGCCGAAGGAGTTGCGATTAGAGCTGAGCGGGAATCTAACGGCTGTAGTACCAGAGGAATGCCATTTAACGAGTACCTTGATAATATGCTGACAACAGCCGGTGCATATTCAAAAGGTGCTCTGGAACTTTTTCGCGCAAACCTCTGCGGCCGCTCATCTCGTGGATTCCGGTTGGTACGCCAGAAAATTGGTGCTCGCATGCATGACAAGTTTCACATCAAGAATGTTCTTCCGGTTGCAGCGTGGATTAAGAGATTTGGATACACTGGGCCAGTGTCAGCTGGGACGGACCAGACGGTGTGTGTGAAGGCTCTTCGCTATCATGGAGGGTGCTTGGTCGGTGTGGAGGGTGGTGATGTTGAGATTGTCGATATTGAACACCTGAAAAGGTTGGTTGAAGATGCGGTTAAGGAGGATTGCCTGTGCAAAAAGGTTGGGGTTTTGACAATCATGAACCTTTTTTTTATTTCACAACGCAGCTTTTGAATCAAAATCAACTGATTCTGATTATCTTTCTGCTCAGATTCGAGCCTATACATTGCAGGTACCGTTGCCAAATGTTCCTACATTTGTTGTAGCTTTGATTGCTAGCCACGAGGACGAATCTGCCGAAGACATCAAGGCTCAGCACATGACATTTATTGACTTACTTCAAGAGGCTGGAATTCCTCTCATCTCCTTGGGATCTGATGGTGCAGCATCGGAAGTCCTGGCACAAGAGCTCCTTGTTGACTCGGCAAATGACTATCTGAAGTTTTCAGCTCCCGAACTCAAGGTTAACATACGCGTTCCACTTCTGGGGCCCTCTAAGCACCCAGTCGTAGTGGTACAAGATCCCAAGCATGCTCGGAAGACTGCTTCCAATCAACTTCTTTCTGGGGCACGTTTTTTGGCTTTTGGACAATTCAATGTCAATCTCGACCAGTTGATTACCTTGCTTAAAACTGATGAGTGTCCACTAGGATACAAAGATATCCTAAACACAGATAAGCAAGATGAAGGCCGTGCTTACCGGACATTCAGCGAGCAAACATTCAAAGCGGCTTGTATGCAGCCAGATTGCATTGGTTTAGTATTATATCTTTACATATTCGGAGAGCTTGTTGACTCTTGGTTGAACCAGACGATTTTGCATAAAGCCAGGATTGTCTCCAGCTATACCGCCGTGTTCTTTGTTCGCAAATGGAAGGCTTATCTACTCAAACGTCAAAAGGAGCCCGGAAGCTTGATGAGTTTGGCCTCAAACTGCATCTCACATCAAAGCATTCGAATCTTTGAACAGCTTGGTGAAGGTCTATTAGGACTCGTCATTTCACACCGCGACAGATACCCAACTCACCCACTGATGCCATGGAAGCATGGAACCGAATGCTGCGAACATATCTTTGGATGGATGCGCGTTATCTTGCCAACTTTCACTATCTTGGATGCAAGGCAGATGATGCCAAAGATCTTTGCTGTTGTGAAGAGTGTTATGAGTGGTCATATAACTCTACCTACAAGTGAGAATTTGCATGCAGGTGAGTTTTCCTCATTGGTCTTTCTTTGTCAAGGCAACTTTGAGCTGAAAAAGTATCATTCATGCAGGTTACGAACACGATTTCTCGCATGACAGCACATTTGATTTTAGTCATAACCTCAGTCAGTACCCCAGCAACAATGAGATACGCGACCTTCTCAAGGTTGCAGAGTCTTCTGCACAAGAACTAGCAGATTTTGCCGGTCTCAATATGTTAGAAGTCCCAGTCCAGGAAGTTACATTGAACCAGAACTTTGGAGACCACGAGATTGATGTATCTGTATCAATTCACAAGCGCTCTCACTTGGAATATCCCTTCGGACCGGCCACAACCAGTGTTGAAGAGGCTTTAGAAACCGCAGCCGGATTGACGAGCCAACATCAGGAAGCTGATGTGGTGATGTCTCAGTTAACCACGGCCTTGGAGGATTTGGCGTTCGAAATTCCTGTAACCTCTATGACACAGCAGTCAAGTCTCAACCAGATAGACCATAATCCAACTAATCCAACCTCATCAACTGTCTTGACTCCCTCAGAAGGCTTAGTGACAATAGATAGAAATCTGAACACTGCTCATATGGCTTCCAAAAGGGCAGATCATGATAGTCGAGTTCAAAAGCATCATGGTCCTGAGCGACCACGTGTTGCATCAAAAGATCTATCTGCTCCTCAATACGATCCCGAGACCGGCCACGAAATACTGTCACCCAGCCAGTACAGCAAAGCTGTTTCCTTCTACTGGCGATCGCACGAAGACCCAGAGTACGGTGAAGCCCGTCAACATCGCTGGAAAACGAAGGGAAAACGCAAGCCACAAGATTCTACTGATTGTGTAGAAAGGCTTGATGGTTTTGGAAGACAGGAGCAAAATCAGCAGATTAGGACAGGCACAATTAGCCCTGAAACTCCGCTTGAAAAGGGCAAATGGGTGGTAGTCATTAAACAAGACGTGAGTACTGATCTCAAGATCCTTCTGCATGATCCAGACATACTGATATCAAATATGAATTTCTGATGGAAAAGTACTTATATCTGGGTCGTGTACTTTCCATCTTTGAACATAATTCAGGCAAGCATGCGTGGATTCCGGAGGCTCGATCACGCGCGAATCTCTCATATGTCTCGCTCGAGATTTATCGATACTTCCCTGGTCAAACAACCACTCAAGCGGCTCATAGGGAAGAGTTCCCAATGGAATGGACTTTTAGTCATCTGCCGGTAAAATTCATTGTCTACCTCTACACACCCCAAAGTGATGACTCAGATTTTGTCTATATTGGCCCTGGTCAATATCAAGTCCCTACTTTCCTTGTCAACTTGATAGCTACGTGCCCTGCATGGCAAAGATGTTTTTTACCTAAGGATAACAACAACACTTGCCGGAAACGAGCAAGGAAGACTCAATGAAACGCCTTGTGTACCTACTGTGAATAAATGTAAATAGACTGTTTACTATAGATAAAATGTGTATATATTGTAAATAAACCAGAGTGAAGATGTGATGAAAAAGCTTATTTACATCATACTAATTCGGTTGTCCTCACTGAAACCCATTCTTCATTCTAGAGCAATCAAAACCTTTGTTTGAAATTGCTTGATTCTGATTGAAGCGACAATACGTTGTCTTGCTAATTTTCTACATTCACTCATTCAAAGTCGTCCCAATTCCACACTCAAGAAACGGTCGATTATAGGCTTTGTGAAGTTATGTACAAATTCAACGTTGTGAAAGGTTGTGAAAGCTCACAAGGAAATCCACGGAAAGATTAAACCCACCTCCTGGCTATGGGTGAACGCAGGGAATGACTTAAGAAGTTTGGCAGAGTCGGGATTCCACGGGAGCTCAAAAGGAACAATTGGGTATTTTTCCAGCTGACTACCCTTTATAGGAGCATACCGGGGTCCTGGGTGCCCTCATCTACATGGGAATACTCACTAGTGATCAAAGGAAAGTTGAGAAAGCTCGAGGTACGAGTCGCAAAACTGGCGGGACCATTTCAGCAGGAAACCACAAATTACCACACGTGGAACACATGCCTTTTGGTATGGAGAAACTATGACTGGTGCTCTATCATTCACTACGTGCGACAAACAGAAGTCTCTCATAACTACAAAAGCCTAAAAAAGCGGCAAACCAAAGACTACATTTCACGCCCAGGAGGCTCTTCCAAATGAAATTTTACTTTCCCAGATCCACTTAGTGCCCGGTTGACACATGACCAGAAACTACAACCAAAGGATCAGACGAAGTAGAAGATTGGTCGTCTGGCGTGGAACAGCCTGATGGTGGTGAAGGTTCTGGAGACGGTTCCTTGGGAGGTTCTGGGCTAGGGTATGGCTCAGGCTTAGGAGGGTCGGGACTAGGGTACTTGGGAGGATCTGGCTTAGGGTCTTGGGGTGGAGATTTCGGAGGGCCTGGGTACTTGGGGGGATCTGGCTTAGGGTCTTGGGGGGGAGATTTCGGCGGGCCTGGGTACTTGGGTGGGTCAGGAGTTGGATCAGAGTCACCTGGATGATTTGGGTCATCAGGATGATCGTGCTCGTGATCCGGGTCATCAGGATGATCGTGCTCGTGATCCGGGTCATCAGGATGATCGTGCTCGTGATCCGGGTCATCAGGATGATCGTGCTCGTGATCCGGGTCATCGGGATGATCGTGCTCGTGATCCGGGTCATCAGGATGATCGTGCTCGTGATCCGGGTCATCAGGATGATCAGGCTCATGCTTTGGGTCATCAGGATGGTCATGCTCGTGCTTCGGATGATGGGGGTGGTCATGCTCATGCTTCGGATGATGGGGGTGGTCGTGCCCATGCTTCGGATGATGAGGTTGATCGTGATCGTGATCGTGCTTCGGATGATGGTTATCATGTTTGTGGTCGTGATAATGCATCCACTTGTCGGCATCGTCACAGTCACAGTCGATCACGGCGTCCTACTCGTTGGAAGGAAAAACGCGTTGTTTGTGAGATGAGTTAGAAATAATGAATCGTGACTCAACTCACCAACTTCTCGTTGCGGGCTTTCAAGGCCACCGCTCCTGTGACATCCCCTAGCGCGCGGGAGCTGCATTTCATGGGGAATGTCGTAAATCGCGTTAGGTGTGGCTGAGCCAACTGAGAAGACAAGGGGAATTAGACACCCACCGTTTACTAATAACGTCAAGAGGCGAGCCATTTGTTTGATCCACCACCCCCACTACGTTAAAATGAATCAAACGAGTTAATCATGGGCAATGTAACTTCAATTCGAAAGTAATAGAGGATATCGTTTGTTACCTGCAAGTACGAAGGCGATAACACAAGCAACGCTGACAAACTGGGTGTTGAGCAACATTTTGGAGAATTGAAAGGAACTGAAAAGCAAGTGATGCCAATGTCAAAGAGCTAGTCTGATGGTACAAGGATCGAGACTGACAGTTATGATCCTGCCTGAAGGATCTGATATTACGATGGATTTGGGAACAAATAATGAGCGAAAACGGCAATGACGGTGGGTGGGTTGGGGGAGTGGCAGAAGCTCGAGCAGTGGTTCTTTTTATACCTTTCTTTCGTCAAATTTTTTGCTTTACTTCTAGCTTTGTGGAGGCTTTTCTGACCGAGTTGATGCCAGGCTACGATCTACCCTTCCAAATGTCACCGACTGTTGGTGAGTGTTTCGCCTCCCCCAATCTTGCTCATCTGGCCTCAAATGTACCAAGGTCATCATCAGATCCGAGCCTGATGGTGCTCCGTGATTCAAGATAGCAGAGTTGCGCTGTGCAGCACATAGATGATAGCTCCGTTCATGAATTTTCCTCAACAGAGGCAAAAGTCAGGCAAAGCGTCGGAACACCAGTGTATCACGGCAGCAGTCGCATGGTTTCGGCTATGTGCAAAGCACGGCGGGATCAGGGAAGGACATTTGACGCGACATTTTGGTCGGACCAGAAGTCTGTGAGCATCAGCGTTCGTACTGATGATTACACTACATCACAGTGTGCCACATGCGCATCCCGCGAGAGCATTCTCTCGAGGCAGCTATTTTACAAAGTGTTATAGGGCTATTCCAGAAACCTGTGCTCGAAACTTAAATAATGGCGGAGCTTACCAACGATATGCATCGCAAACAGACTTCGACATCAGAGAATTGGATTTGAAAATATTTATCTACATAGTTTGCCAGTCAATTCTTTGGGAGAAATTAAAAACTACGTTATGCGAGAAGTTAGAAGCTCGCCATTTGCGGAAACTTTTCCTTGATTCCTGAGACTGGTGTCTAGACTCTAGCTTATGTACAACGCTCAGATCCTTCACAGCACAACTTTGAAGAATTTTCTATGCGACATGCACTACAAAGTGGATAATACATCGAGCCCTGATGTCAAAAAGGCCTCAGCACCCCTTCGGATGCCAATAGTGAAGTGAAGGTTTTAGGGTGTATGATGGGCACTAGAGAAAACAACAACGCATAAGCTCAACAAACAAATGGAAGTGATTCCAGATGTGAAATTGCAGAGTGAGAGGGAGCTGGGTTTTGTCAGGTAGTTACAGCGCGTGATGCCTGCGCCGCAGTTGTGCTCCATTCATGTGATCAGGGCCATGACTTAGCCCCGGGGCTTTGGCCAGCCCTGTGTGGACCCAAAGGCTTGTATAGGTCAATCAGGGTCAGCCTTGAGGCAGTTCCGCCCACAGAGCCACAGAAAATTTCAGATTACCATGTCTTGCCAGCACCTCCCCAGGGATTCCAGGCCAGGTGTTGGTGACCTGGGGCATGGACTGACTGCTTCTACAGGAGCATTGGGAAAGCTTGGTTGTTCAGGGCTAAGGCCAGGTCATAGCCCTAGACTAGATACACCTCAGCTGCCAGCATGAGCTCTGTCAGCTATCCAATGGAGTTTGGCTTGCTGCACCCCCAAAAATGATATATAAAAAGATTCTCTGACCCATTCAGACAATATCCAATTGGGGTTGCTCATTTCTTTTTCAGTGCCTGTACCCTGACCGGGTTATCCATCTGATATCCAGGGGCAGATGAAAAAATTGTTCTTCATACTGGGCTCAAGCTCAGAAATTGGATGCAAAGGATGGAACAGATAAAAAGGGGGCATTATACAGCCAACTTGGTAGCCTCTTGCTGCAGTGTTGGTAAATAGCCCCCCTGAACAACACCATTCTCCAGTGCACTTGGAAGATTGATATCCCCAAGACTTTTTTTGATGCCCCAGAGACCCTTCTAATATGAGACTATCTGTTGGATAACAAAACTAGACTTAGGTTTTCTCACCTCTACACCCAAATCCCAACCTGTTGGTTTCCCCAGGTCTCCCTGGCCATTTCCTCTGACCCTGGAACCTGCCAGATAACGGGCCTAAGGCTCAAACTGATCTACAACAGGGTATTGTAGCAGCCCCTGTACAACAAATTGTTGGGATCTGAACAGCCTGTAAAAAACCAAGTTGTTCTTTTTAGTTATGAGACTGCTTTAACAATCTCATAAATGAATACTTTCCACACTCATGATCATTTCAGATTTGTGCATATTGTTGGCAGAAAATGCTCAGGAACTTATGAGTCCCACTAGGGAAAGCTATACACAAGTTGAGAAGATACAAACACACATGAGTAAAACAACGCTCAAGGGTTTGAATGACAGAGACATTAGGGGGTTTCAGGATCAAATTTTCATGTAATTACATGCTTTGGAAACTTGTTGGTGACTGTAAAATTTGTAGATTTTTCTGAAAATTGGACAGCTTTTGATAATCCCAATCTAAAAATACATTGATTTTACAAAGATTTGAATTTTTAAAAATGTTGTCCAATGTTTGAAAATTTTGTAAAAGGAATCAAACTTGGAACCACCTATTACAAGTTTATTTTAGGCACCTCAATAGTAAAGGTCTGGTATCCCTGGAATACAGGGACATCAAGTACCCCTTCTACACGACAAGCCATTGGGGTACCAAATTTGAGATTTTAATCTTGATTTCATCAAAGATATACAGTTTTTTTTTACTTGTTCCCTTGTGTTCTAGCTGGTTTGGTACGGTTTAACTTTGAACACCCCTACTGTGTGGTGAGCTATGCATATTTCACAGTACTTCAGTACACAAGACCATCCAAGTGAGTGTTGGGCAGGTCAAGGCATATCCATTGGGATGTGAGAGGACAGCACTGCTCATTGCTTTCCTTGATGAACACAAAATGAGCATGTGGTGATCCACAACCATGATTGTATGATGTTATTTCTTGGGTTTCAACTCAAACTTATTTCAAAGTCATAAATTGCTTCAATCAATATAGATCTAGGTATATTATATGTAGCTCATAGATGAGAGATGTGACCATCGATGAGATTACAGAAAGGGTACATGTCAACTACAATTTGGTATACTATACAAAATAAGGGGTAAATCAAATGTCAATATGATTGGAGTTGGGCACCTGTCACTGCGTTAGATATGGTGTAAGCTCACCACTTTCAACACCCGGAAGACTGTTGGATTGCCATAAATCTTGGTTTAATCTTGTTTTTGGGCTCATATTCTTGCTCTGTCTCAAGTGAGTATTGGCTGTGCAGATAATCTGACTGCATATCTTCCTAGTTCTATTGATTTGGGTGTTATGAACCTATTTGAGTTTTACAACTAGTATTTCCACTACTGTGTAGAGCAGATAGAACCCAAGTGTAATCAAAAGTGCACACTCCTTGAGAACCTTGCATTGTGATTTTTATCCCTTGCCACTAGTATTCACCAAGCCTGACATTTCAGAGAGATATGGCAAAATATAGAAGTCACAAGATAAACAAACCATTGTACTGGTAGTAAGAGTTTCAAAAAGTACTTTCTACAACTTTTAGAAAAGGGTGAACTGTCAGTGTCATCATTTTCCACCTTGTAGTTCCTTTTCAAACCTATCCCATGTCACTAACAGAAGTGAGAAACTCTACCCATGTTAGGTGTAAAGTCCACAAGTGGCTGGTGTGTGCTCAGTGGGTATAAAATTACAGAGAGCATATCACAGATCCTGGATGAAAGTGGAATAAAAACAAAGTATATTAGGTAGGAAATCAAGATATGATGTGGCAGAAAGGATTTGAAAAATGTTGATAGGTCTTGATCAAATATCACAATTGAATAACAAAATATTTCAGGTAATATCTTGATATAGAGCATGAGAATATAGTACAAGCCCAAGATGAAGAAGGGGATCTATACAAAACAGGCTGCAAGACAAAATGTAAGGATGGAATTACTAAAATCCCAATGGTTTCTCCTTTTATATCACACATTTTTGATCCCCCCCAGGTGATAATCAAAACAAAAGATGGCTTATGCTATGCCAGTTGATACTAATCCAGGCCATGATACAAAGAGTTTTTGGATTGTTAAAAACAGACTGCATGTAATACATTGGGAATAGCTTCTGACTAAGGCATAACCTGTTCCAGAGGTATTGAGGGCTCAGGTGCGACCCTTTGATTTGGGTTAGCTGAAGCCGGGTCTGGGAAACCTGCTCTAAGTTGTGATTCATACACCCTTTCTCTTTTGGCTTCCTGCCTCTTTTCATAATCAAACAATGCCCACATTCCCCTCATAAGACAGGCAGCAGAACAAGAAAGAGCACAGCATATTCCTGTTGTTTTCAGACAAGCAAGACAACAATCTGATCCTGAATCAGAGCTAGACTCTGGAGCTGGTGCACTTGCATCCTCAAATGACTGTGTGGGTGGTGCTGACATGAGTTGCTTCTCTTCCAAAACTTTTCTATGCTTCAAATTCTTGCCATACTCTTTGCTCTGCTCTGAAAGCCTAAAAGCTTCTTTGGATTGCTCTTTCATTGCGATGTCCAGAGGATTATGTTTTATTTGAGCTGCTGTGGTGTATGAAGCAAAGCTTTGAGTGCTTCCAATGTCTCTATAGACTGGGACAGTACTTGGGACCATTCCATTCACTATGGTATTGATAATGATTAAACAAAGAAGCAATCCACTCCTAACATTTGTCTTGAATCCATAAGACTTTTTTGCAAACATTTGAGTGATTGTGTTGCTGTAGATTGGTTCAATTTTCAAAGGAATCATCAATTGATTATACTTGGGTGGCAATGTATGTTTTAAGGATAGACTTGACTTACACTGCAATCTTGATGGCTTGTGCTTTATGGTGATTAAAAGATGTGCTGAATGGAATTTTTGATTTACTTGTTCAAGAGGATAGATTGACAATTTGTGTTTTTGGTGTGTTTTGGTTTGGGTTCACTTATTCATATACTAGATCTATTTTTCACAATGATTTAAGCAATGATGAGTTGACCAAAAACTCAATTTGGTCTGCAGAGAGAGGAAATTGAAAAAAAACAAGATACTTAAGGGCAATGAGAAGACATAAATTTTTGTGTGACCAAAACAATGGCAATCATATTCTCAGATGAAACATTGATAAAATGCTGGTAATTATCTAGTATCTCACAAGTCTGACCAAGCTAAACCTCATTTAGCAATGAATGGAAGCAGCTTTTCCAATCATTTCAACAAAATATGTATTGCTAAAAAGATCAGGTGACTTCATCTTCTGTGAGTGGGTTCAGTTTGTGGGGCTCATTCATGCAGAAAATTCAAATACTGTACCTGATTCAAGGCTATGCTTGAGAATAATGAGACTATCTATGTAAGATCTATATATGTGTGTTTGGTCTGAGTGTGAACAGCCTTTTCAGTTTGATTCAAACTTAACTGGGTCCAATTGTGCCTTGGTCCCAACATGATAAGTGATGCCCAAGGTACAAGAGACTTAGTCCTCACCCTGACCATTTTCCATGGTTCTTTGAGAATTTCAGTAGGGCAGATCTCAGATCTGCTTTATCCCCAACATCCCATTATAGCTGTTTGGGAAAAAATGGACACTCTGAAGCACCTACCTCTTCTTCCTATTCCTCTTCATCTGAGTTATTTGTTTTTGTCTTCTCTGTAAGTTTTTCTTCAACACTCCAGACTTAAAATTCACAGCAAAATTGCAAAATTTTGTCACACATACACTTGGAATACAGGCACAATATGATCGCTCAATTTCACCAGTGCTCAATTGTGCTACCTTGTTTTCAGTTCCAAAAAAAAAAGCAACAATGAAATAAAGTAAGCTAGTGAATGGACAGATTCAAAAGAAGCAGGAGCCTCAAATTCCATTTGTTTTGAACAGTCAATAATGTGAAGCAGCAGATAAGGTAGATACCGGATTTATCCTACCAAAATTTCTCAAAGTAGTTCCCTCATTCCTTGAGCTACCCATGTGATCTTTAATCCAAGATACAATAGGGCCCAGTTAGGTTTGCTTATTTTTTTATAGAAAAGTTACACAGGCTGGCCAATCTCCAAATGATATGACGATAACCAAGAATTGTAGATATCAACTTTGGGTCAGAATTGTGAGGAGCAAGCACACTTGAAGTGACTTATGCATACATAAGCCTTACACCCACAATGTGACAAGACATCATACATCAAAACACAAGATAATGTATAGAAATCAAAGGAGAAACAAAATGTTATTGTAACACTTCAGAAAACCAATTTCTTAGATAAGGCTTGAATTAAGACACTGCATCTGCCAGAAAGATTCTTGATGTTGAGATCATAATCTACTACAAAGGGTCCGCTTGGTAGTGAGTGGGAAGATGTGGTGTCCAGATGGTGATGGAGTAGGAATGAGAAATATGGACTAGCATTTTATTGTTTTGGAATGAGGTTTTCCTTATCTCATGTCACTTTTAAATTTGATCACCAAAAAAAAGTGCAGATTTTGAAAAACTTCATCTATCCATCCAAATCCTTCAGACTTTTTCATCCAATGAAGCCTTTTTTTCTCTATGAGCCATGTAAGTACAGAAACCATATCCACATCCACATACCCCACCTAAGAAAGCCATCCCTCCAGCAAGAAGACCAAGGACTTTCCCAGTGCCTTTTAAACAATTCACACAACATTCACCACAACTTTCTTCCCCATCAATCACTTCACTAGGAGCTGGTGCATGAATGTCTTCAAAAGACTGTGTGGGAGGAACTGACATGAAGTTCTTTTCATAAGCTCTGTAGTTTTTCAAACGCCATCTGCTATTCCTGATCTGCTTCTCCATGGCCTCATCTGACATAGAATAGCTCATTGGAGCGGTGGTGGTGGGTAAGGCAACAGTTGAAGTACTGCCAATGTCGGCTTGAATTGGTCGACCTCTCAAAGTCATCCTTCCATTCACTAGAGTTTCCATACTCATCAAGTAAAGAAGCAAACACTTTCTAGCATTCATCTTGCATCCATACTTCTTTTGTGTAGACATCTCTGTGATTGTATTGATCTGTTTGGTTTTGGAACCAATTAACAATCAGATGTACTTGAATGTTGATGCTTGTATCAAGAATCAGGCTGGCTTCTATTCTGGAATCTTGTTGGCTTGTGATCTATGGTAGTTGATGATCCTCTTCTTGGTGTGTGGAATGGGAATTGGATTTGTGTTTCAGAAAGGATAGATGGATGATTATGTGAGAGGACACATCTCTTCGTGACCAAAAGAATGATGAGGATGTATATGCTCTGATGCAAGAGCATTACCATGTAGGCTCTCACAAGTCTGGCTAAGTAGCGAGGAGGTGATGAGGGGATGCAACATCTCTGATCATTTCATCAAAGTGTGTATCATTGACATGAATGATTTTGATGTGATTTCATCTTTTGTAAGTGAGCGCAGTTTATGCAACTCATCTATACAGAAAATTTCGATCACTGCAGCTGATTCAAGGTTTTGTTTGACAATGATCAACTGACTGGAGAAACAGGTGAGATGCTTGATAGGTCGATGAGATGATCTATCATGCTGAATCATCAAATGTGCTCAAAAAAAGTAAGTTGATCCGCCCCTCTTGTTCATGTGTGGGTATTGGCATAAGATTTGCGGACGAAGAAATTTAAAAGAATACAACGCAAGATCAGTCTTGATTACAAATTGCGTAACTAGAAGATAAATGCACAGCTAAGAATGGACATGCACACGCGCAAACAAAGGAAGAACATCCAGGAACCCGGTTCAAAGAAACAAACAAAGCTTCGATCCATTCGAGTGTCTAAGCAGAAGACATGAAAGGAAATGATATGGAAGGTTTAAAGATACGAAGCATCTGAAGTAGCACATCAATGTGATTATGATGTTCCATTGGTCAAGGAGACCAAGTCAGATGAGAAGTCTGCACTGGGTACATCGGATTCAGCATTGGCCTCGCTCTCAACTTCTTCACGCTCAGCCAATTCTCGCGCACGCTTCATTGCCTCAGCTTCGTTCCTGAATAAGCAAAAGACTCAGTATATGAGCTTTTGAGGCTACTTGTCCGATCGATCGAGTGTGAGTGACTTACCCGTAATGACCTTTCCGAGCTCTCACAAATGCGTCATGTTTAGCTTTGGTATCAGGATCAAGCTCTTCGTCTTCATCGTCATCGGCAGCAGAAGTGATGTCAGGTTTTTGTAATAAGACTTGTCTTCGTTCGGTTGCATCAGAACCTCTACGAGAGGATGTTGAAGCTCGACGAATCACACTAGGACCAGCACTCTGTTGATTTGTAGGCGATGAGAGTGGTTGATTCATAGCTGAACTAGAAGTTCCAGGAGAGGCACTACGGTCTCCAGCCGAGCTCGTGGAGTGACCAAGATCGAAGTCCGGAATCGCTGTGACAAAGAGAGGTTGAGGTTCGATGATCTTCAAAGGTTTGGTGATTGATGAAAACTAGATTTATAGCAAGCTTACCGTCCAAGTTCATGACTTCGTCTGTCTCTGCATTGTAGCGAACCTATAGTTGACACACATCCAGGACAGGGTGAAGTCAGCTGATGTGATCTAGATCAATACAAAACTCAAGGAGAGCATACAAATGGAGTCTTTGGCTCAGTGATCTTCATGGTCGAGTCTCTATTCAGGGTAGTATGGAAAGTTGAAACGCATTAGTCAAAAAGACCAAATGATGATGAGAGAGACCTAGTGAACAGATCTGAAATTAGGAGATACCGGTTAAGATCATTGAGAGCCAGGTTAGGTTCATCCCATGTTAAACTGATTTTTCAATCGATTTTTTCAGTAAGAAAGAATTCACAATCTATATGAAAGATAAAGAAATGAAGATGAATGAGAGAACGTACTGTGGTGAACGAGATTCCTGTGAACCTGGTTTATTTTTTAAAATCCCTCTAGGAGCAGAAGTTAGATTTCTGTTGGGTTGATGATGAGGCATAGATGATGAAGAGGTTGATGAGTCTGTTGTGATTGATGAGGTGGGTGGTGTTGATGCTGATGTTGACATGATTGTAAAGTTTGTGTCCAAAGAAGTTGATGATGATGATGATCCGATCGACGTGAATCGATTGCTGAAAAGATCTTCTCCACAACTACATTTCATTATAATTCGCCTCAAAACTGCATTTGTCTATCACTCAAACCCCACCACTTCTCAGTCCATCATCACCTCCTCAGTGTATCCTTTTTTTTTTTTTTTTTTTTTTTTTTTTTTTTTTAAAGTGCTTTTGATTTCACATACCGCACTAACTAACTTGTTATGTTAACTGTAACTACCATACAATATCTTCTATCTGTCTAGTTTAAGTTGGACTATCAAGCCTTCCTAATCATCTTCTTGTACAAGTGTTTGCGCCCAAATTATTAAACATGAAATGGAATTAGAAGAAGGAAAAAAGAAAAGTTGGAAACATAAGGAATTAAAGCATGACATAAAATAATTAATCACGTGTTCTTCTATTTTTCTTTGTATGTTTTAAGATGAGTAAATCTTCCTGTGTCTTCAATAAATTCTGCCAAGTATTGAAACACTTTTGGGGTGTCCAATAGTTTCGCCGCCGAATTTATATCAACTTTTATCTTCTCTTGTTTGATTGTCTTTCTAAATTTCTGTCTTTGCTGAGTAAATTTTTTGCAATAAATTAAGAAATGCGTCGGCGTTTCTTTCACTCTACATATGTCGCATTTGTCATCATCTTCGGCTCCTATCCTATGTAGGAATTTCCGCAATGGGCAATGCCCACATCGCAGCTGGAAGATTGAGGCTGCTTGTCCTTTTTCCAGTCCATTAAGTGCGTCAGCTATGTATCTACTGTTAGTTTTGAAATTCTTAATTGGAAGCTCTCCCCTTTTGAATCTTTCCCGTGCATGTCTAAGTAATCCTCCTAGACTAACTGGTAACATCACAGTGTCAGTATTTTCCTTCGCCGCCTCCTTAGCTGCCAGATCTGCTTTTTCGTTCAGTGTAATTCCCTCGTGCCCGGGTGTCCAGTATAAGGATATATTGTAAGTCGTCGGGATATTTCTCTGTGCCTTCTTTAGGATTCTTGCTAGGTATTGAAGTGTTGTGGGTTGTATCGGTTTCGTCAGTAGTTCCAATGCCGCCTGACTGTCGCTAAATACTGCAATCGATGTGTATCTGGTCGGTCGTTCATCTATGATTGTCCTAAATTTTACCAACCCAATGATCAGCGCCATTGCTTCCATTTCATAGTTTGATATGCCCTCTAACGGTCCATATGCATGACTTGTTACTTCGTCCTCCATTGCGGCTGCCGCTCCACATCCTACTTCTGGGATGTAGGATCCATCCGTGAATATGATGCACGCTCCGTTTTCTTTTTCTTGATTGATTTGATTCGGGATTTTTTCTTTTATTGTCTCTCGTTTTTCATTCATGTTATTCACCTCCCCTTTCGATTCCTTCCATGGAGGTTCTGGGAAAGGATGAATAGTTTCTAGTGTCAGCGTATTGTATAAAAATAGGTCAGACTTTCTTAGTATTCGGTGAATTGGGCTCATCAGATTTCGGGGGGGTTTGAACAATTCGTTCTCTAGTATTCGCCTTGTGGGATGTGTTTGTGGTGCTGTTAATCGTTTATAAATGAATTTGTGGTTGTATTTTATAGCTAAATCCTTGAAAGATGTCAAGTTAGCATCATGATTCATGTGATCCACTGGGGAGCTTTTAAAAGCCCCAAGTGCTAATCTGTTAGTTATGTTTTGTAGTAGGGTAAATATTCTTGTGAATTTACCTTCAGTTCGTGTATTAAACCAAACCACACATCCAAAAAGAATTCTTGGTTTAAGGATTGCCATTATCAAATTCTTTGTTTCTCTGGGGTTTGTTCCCCAGTAGCATTTGCTAATTCTATTTAGTTGTGCGAGTGTTAGTTTTCCTCTTTGTTGCATTTTCTGTATATGGATCCCAAAATTAAGTTTTGGGTCCAGCCACAATCCTAGCCAACGCAGTTCTGTTTTCGGGTTCAGTATTTGATTTCCAAAGTTTACACTGGGGTTACTGTGTTTCTTGTTCGTAAAATGCATCAGTTGGGCTTTCTTTTGATCAAAGATCGCTCCATGTCGGCGTCCCCATTCTAACGCCCGATCTCCTTCATCTTCTAGGTCCATTATATTTAAATCTATGTCCTTGTTGGCGACTAGATGTGTGATATCGTCGATAAATCCTAGTGAGATCCTTTCTGAATTCACATCAACAGGTAGGTCAATTAGTAATGATGAATTGTATAAGATATATAGAATAACAGATAATGGAGACCCTTGTGGGATTCCATCTTTGATTTCGAATTTTTCAGAGACAAAATCCTGTAGTCTTAGTTCCGTAGTCCGCTCTTCAAGGTATTCCTCTATCTGTCGTACCAGGTATTCTGGACATTTCTTCTTTCTAAGTGTGTCAGCTAATCTCTGTTTATGGACTGAGGGATACGCCGGCTTTACATCTAGAAACAGTCCTGAGACAATTTTTCCCTCTCTCCATTTGTGGTATATCCACGACGTGGGTATTACAAAAGCATCATCTGTGCTATGCTGCCGTCTGCCTCCCATGTGACCTTTGGCCAGCGTCTCTTTGGTTTCCGCCCAATAGGTGATTCTTCGGGCAAGTATTGTCTCCAGTACTTTTCCCAAGCAGCTTAGGAGTGCTATAGGTCGGTATGCTCCTGCTTCCGAATAATCGTCTTTGTCATTCTTCCGCAAGATTGCTGTCGTAGCTGTCCTCCATGTTTTAGGAAAGTAGCCTTGTGTTAAGCACGATTCAAATATTTTTGTTAGGACCGGTGTGAGACTTGACTTAGCTAATTTTATTAATTCATTTGGTACTCCGTCTCCTCCCTTAGCCTTTTTCGTTGGAAGTTTACTGATTACCTCGAACACTTCTTGTTCTGTTATCCGATGGTGAGTCCAATCCAAATTTTTGTCGTTACTATTTGTAATATCAGATATGTCACATGTATTGTTTACTATAGATGTTCCAGTGAAAAGTAACTTAGCTTGTTCACTTTTATCTGTAGCCAGCGTTCTATCTTCCCTGTACAATGGTGCTATTGTATTCGAGCTTTGATTTTGGGTGTACTTAAATGCCTTGAACGTGAGTCCGCTTTGTGTTTTAGCTAGGAAGGATCTCCAGTGTTTTCTTTTTAGTTCATGAATATAGTACTTTACGTGGTTACTCCACTCCCAATAGCATTGGGCCGCTTCATACGTCCCACTTAGTATCATCCATCGTCGTGCCCGGTTTCTCTCTTTTATGAGTGGTCTAAGTTTTTCTTCGTCCCACCACGCCTTGTGTCGGTGATTATTCGTTTTGACCGTTTTTCCTTGTTTATAGAATGATTCTGTTATCACATCTGTGATTAATTTCACCGCCGTATCAATTTCTTCAATGGATTTCAATTCATCAGAGAAGTTACTTAGCTGGTTTGTTACATCGTCACAGTATGTTTCCTTGTCTAGTTTATTCAAGGTTGCCGAGTTGTGTTCTCGAGTTGTTATGTTTTCTGTCAAGTTGATCTCTGTTGTTAGTACCTGGTGGTCCGATCCATAATTGTTATGTGATGTCTTGCACGTTATGTTTCGTTTTGTCAATTCGTAGTTGACCCACGTAAGGTCGATTGTGGTCGGTTTTCCTCTTGCCCTTGGATAAAATGTTGGTATTTGTTTCTGTGATTCGATTTTTAGTCCTGCACGACCACACATACAGATCAGTTCTTTTGACATCGGATGAGTGTGCTTGTAGTTCACCGGGTTCCATTGTGTATGGTGTAGGTTTGCGTCCATTCCAATCAACATTGGTATTTGTCGTTTGTTGTGTGTCCTGAGCCAGTTTTCCAATACCGGTAAGCCTGCATTACTTCCTGGTGGGTTATAGAGAGAAAGGATACGTAGTTTTGGTAATGTAACGTCCGTGTTTGCTAATTCCACTACCGTGAGAAATGGGGATCCACTCGGTAACATTGCAATGTTCCAGGACGGGATTTTCTTCGAAATGTATACTCCTGTTCGTGTCTTCTCTCCATAGCTTTGCGCTGTATAGTCGTACGCCGTGAATTCGTGCCAGGCCGGATGAGCTGGTAGTCGTAATGTTTTAGCATTGATCCATGGTTCCTGTATTATTAGTATTTCAAAATTTTCGTCAGCCAGTAGATTTTCTAACACAACCTGTCTATTAAAACAGTTGAGTTGTGCAATTCTCAGTCTTGCTTGTCCTGTGTTAAGATTGGTGTCATCAGTATTTATTTCATTTGGTGCTTTGTGGTTGGGATGTCTTGATGCATTAGTAGAATGAAAAGAAAAGGGGGGAAAGGAAGAGGAAGAAGAATAGCTACGTGAATCTTGGATTTGGTTGTATCTTAACATGATTGCGTTGTTGATGGTGGTAGACCCTTTGATCTGATGGGGCAATTGGCACTTGAGGCAGAGTGTGCATACTTCGGATTCATCTTGTCAACTGTTACTTCGGGGTTCATTGATGTATCATAATTAACACATCTTACACAATGTGGGTTCTCAGTTTTGGGACGTGAGCAAACTCTCGAATCGTGGTCTTCACCGCAGTGTTTACAAACATTGTTGTTTTTACATTGCATGCTAATGTGTCCAGGTTCTTGACAACGGAAGCATTGTACACGAGTTCTCTTGTAAGCCCGTATCCTCAAACTGTTCCCTTCAAAGTATACTGAACCCCTAGTCATCAAAGCAGTTAGTTCTTTATCCAATAGTTCAATCACAATGGAGCCTGAAACCTGGCCTGTTTTGGGTTTGCTGAGCCATCTAACCGAGTGTATTTTGTCTAGTGGGATCGGGTTTTGGGCTACCAACGTCGATTTGATTTCGTCCACCTTGGAATAGTATTCTAAAGGTACTGAGTCTATCACAATGGGGAACACTGCAGGGGATGTAATCAATTCTGGGTCAGCCAATGTCGACCACATGCTCCGGTTATCTAGTAGCCATTCGGCTTCAGCTTTGGTTGCTGTGAATAATTTCACATTACCCATAGGTAAACTTGCCGCTCCTTTAACCTCTAGTTTTCGACCTGCAATCGTCACGTTCAATTGAGTTAGTGCCTCGTTTACACGTCGTACGATTTCCGTGGCCTTGACCCCTTCGAATGGTTTTTTATCTTTGATGCTTCTGATTACGACCTGGCTAGGTCGGAAAGCGTTAACTATCTTGTTCGGCGGAGTCGATTGTGGGCTTTGAGCTGATGTAACCTTCAATCCCGCTTTGGCAATTGATGTCCATGTCTTCGGCTTTTCCGGTAAGTTGTTCTGGGGGGCAGTTTGGGGGATCGGGTTCGAGTTTGAAGCACGTGAGTCCATCAACGAGGCTAGCTGTTGTTCAAACTTGTCCAATCGTTTCGCGTTTTCGGTCGAGGCCTTGAGCTGGGCTTCCATCGCATTCAACTTCAAAGCGGTTTCCTCCATCGATAAACTTAGGGCCAGTACGATATCTACCAAATGTGCTGGTATGATTACATCGCCGTTTTCGAGTTTCTTCGTAGTAAGTTGCTTCAAGATCGTTGATAGCGATTTGGTTCCCGCTCGTTGGTCCATAGGCGTCGTTTGTGCTGGTTCTGAAGCTTGAGGTGATTCGATCTCCATGATCTGGTCACTGCCTGGTAACGTGTCTTTACGCGCGATCGACGCGTCCGGGCGGCCTGTCGTTGGAGTATAACGTGCGTTTCGGGTGATAGAAGGGGAAATAGGCGGCATTCGAGAATTCTGAGATCAATAGAAGGGTATAAGGTAGTTTGAAGGTGAGGAAAGATGGTGGTGGTAGGACGATTTAGAAAGTTGGAACGCGATTACGCAGTCACTGCGGAAAAGTTAACCGTAGTGGTTCGAATTCAAAATTCTCCCTCAGTGTATCCTGATTGCTTTATGTTGTAGTCTGAACCCTGCTGTCTAGCTAATAAGATATCTGGCTCGGATCATCTACGAGTGCTTCTCTGAAACTGATTCATGCGTTTGATGTTGACGCTGAGAGTGCCAGGACCACAATCATCCTCGAGATCTTTTGAAACACTATCATGGCTCAACACTTTTGATAAGTTCCCCATCATCACCAGCCAGAGTGCTCCTAATGGAACCTGAGCACTCTCACTTTAGATGAAGACCCAGACAGAAATGACCATTCTCGATTATGTGATATAATCTATAGGATGAGGTGTATATGGATTGGTTTTAGTTGGTATGGTGTATGGTTAGGGTTTGCCAGTGAACTGAAGATTGAACTCGGCCTGTTACGGAGCTTTACAGGACAGACCCGATGATATGTAAATTGGAGGGTTGAAGTGTCACCCAGTTTCTCAGACTTCAACTTCACCCTTTCACTTTTCTCAACTCATCAACCACAACCACTTCAACCACAACCACCACAATATCTCATATCATGTCTCAACCAGTACCCCCTTCATTCAAAGACCTTGGAAAGGCTGCTAACGATCTCTTGAGTAAAGATTACCCAATCTCTGGTACTAATCTAGAGGTCAAAACAAAGGCACCTAACAATGTGGTCTTCAAAGTGCGTCTCAACCAATTCACTTTCACTCGATCATCAGCTACTCTTCTCTTTCGTCCTTTCAAACATTCCTCTATCAGCTTTCGACCTATACTCACTTACTCTACTTCCACTGTTTGTTTATCCATCATCAAATCTTCATCTCGATCGATCATCTTCCTCCTTCCTGCTTTGACTTTTTTCGACTTTCTCTCTTCCTCTCTCTCTTAACCTCTTAACCTCTTAACCTGATCTCATTTCGATCTCGATCTCGATCAAAACTTCAGGTTGCTGGTTTGAGAGACAGCAAACTTGGTTCGATCACTGGTGACCTTGAAGCAAAATACCTTTTACCCAAGTACGGTCTCACCTTCACACCTACCTGGTCCACCTCCAACCTAGTCAAGGCTCAACTTGAACTTGACAACAAATTTGCCAAAGGTTAGTCACTGCTCATCATTCTCAGTCGTTCTCTTTCTCGTACTAAACTGCCTCGCCTTCGCTTCCGATGATCGACTATCATCAATAAGGTCTCAAGCTCGACTTGGCCACTAGCATCAATCCAGTCACAAATGCCAAAGCTGCTGCTTTGACCGGAACGTACAAGCAGCCTGGACTACACGCTCGGACATTAGTCGATATTTTCCGTGTAAGTCTCTCTTAGAGTCTCACCTGATCACCTTGCTGATCTATCTACTGACACTCGTTTGAATATGTAGGGTCCTACTTTCACTCTGGATGCCGTTGTCGGTCGGGAAGGTTTCCTTGTGGGAGCTGATGCCACTTATGATGTACAAAGAGCTGAAATTAGCGTAAGATTGTTTCAACCGATCATCTTTGGATTTATAGCTCATTGTCATTCTTTTGATCTAGAAATACAACGCTGCACTCGGATACTCGGCTCCTGAGTACGCCATCACTTTGAACGGACTCGTCAATCTATCCGTCTTCCATGCGTCCTACTACCACAAGGTCAACCGTGATGTCGAGGCAGGGGCAAAAGCGTGAGTTAAGGTTACTAACAACCAGGGGGTAGACTATTCATTGACGATTTTCTGGAGGGACTATGGATGCGTATAGTATCTATAACACAAAATCGTCAAGTAAGAACATCTCTCTCGAGGTGGGCACCCGGGCTTATCTCGACAATGCTTCCTTCATCAAGGCCAAGATCAACAATGCCGGTATCCTCGGTTTAGGTTACACTCAAGCCCTACGACCGGGTGTGAAAGTCAGCTTTGGTCTCGCACTTGATACTCAACAAGTCAATGGAGCTAGCAATGGAGATGATGAGAAGAGTGGGGGTGGTTTGAACGCTCATAGAGTTGGAGCTAGTTTGACATTTGAATCTTGAAGTTGGATAGATTCTAAGAAAGATCAAAATTACCTTTCATCAACTTTAAATTCAATATAAATAGATCAAAGGAAGTCAAAAGATCCCCTGAATAACCTTCAACATTCCTTGCTTACTAAATCATGGGCTGCGAAATGATGTGTGCCGTCTTTGTGCGTTGCCTTGTCTCCAGATGATGATCACTGTCTTCTGTGCATAAACTTTGCTGGACAATGTATCACTTGATTCTTTGTCTTTTGATCTTTTGAGATGCCTTCTTGATTACTCCTGATGATACTGTAAGCATTAGTGTGCCTGAATATTTTGGGTAGGCTTGGATGATGTTTTCTATGTTGATGGGTCTTGGTCCATGGATGAGGAATTAGTGATGAAAGGAAACGATTGTGTTATGAAATTTCTGATTATACCAATCAGCTTTTTGAGTCAGCCACCATGATTTGTGGCTACCAGCTACGATTTATACAATTTGAATCAACTAGATATCTGTTGTGTCTATTTTTCAGGGAAGCACATCCCAGAAGTAAAGACCTGAGCAAGATGAAAACCTGAGATCACTTTGTTCACCTTTATGATCATGAGCCCACACATGAGTTTAATGTTTGAACTTTGTGAATCTTATGGGTGTGAGGTTTACATTGTTATAAAGATTAAAATCTTGGAGAGATTTTCAAAGCTGATGTATGTGATCAAATCATTAGAAGAAAGTAATTGATTATTTTGTGTTTTATATTTTTTTAATCACGATTTGTTTGAAACTCAATCATCTAAAGCTTCATAGATAGACAAAAAAACATCTTGATCTAATTTGATTTAAACCTCATAACTGGAATAAGAAAAAAAAAGTTGAAATGATGCTCTTTTGAAGAGATATCATGGATGGATAGTTGAAATTTATCTCACTTTATTGTTTACTTTCATCAGATACTTTCAATGATCTAAACTTTCTTAGGCCTGTTTCTTTGCCGTCCCCCCCCCATTGGGTATTGAAAGGGACTCAGTTAAGTTGGCTTATTCATTCCTCGGGCCTGTCAACTTCAAATGTGTGTAGGAGGGATGAGTTGGATTTGATTAAGTTAACTCACGAGCGCGTTTAAGCTTGGGATGTAAGCCGCGAAAGGAGAAGAAAGAGAAAGCACCGTTTTGATTGAAGAAGACTTGAATACATACACAGATTTCTGTTTTCTGGCTTGGTTGAGTTTATGTTTGGCTCCTATCTTCTATCTCGGCGGCCGGCCTGCGTGGAATTTGATTTTCCACTGAGCAGTTTGAACTTTGTATAAGTCCATGGATCTCGAAATCTGTTGGGTTGTCATCGTGACCATTGAGGCAAAGTTGAAATTTCCAGTGGCTCTTGAAACGCTTCTTGATCGAATCCACTGATTGAATTCTGCTGGCGTGTTGGCGGTGATGTTGGGCGTGAGTGGGGGTAATTGTTGTCAAGTCATGAGTTTCCTCAAGTTTGATCGTTCACAGGCCTGACTAAACAAACGGCCTAAACAAGTCGCCTATACTGATACGGTTTAGTTTACTTTCCTTTATCATATCTACGGACTGGACTGCATGTAGCTTCATCAGGATCTCAGTGCCAAGTTTTTGCAATTCTTTCAAGAGATTTCAAATCCCCTTGGTCATCGAGAAATTGGTTGTCATCTAAATCGGACTTGAAGCTCTTATGTCTCTTGGTCTTGGAGCTTCACAACCTCTTTTAAGATCACAGAAATCCATTCAGATCTTGAGGATTTTTCAATTTGTTCTGATTCACAACAGTTTAATTCTCTTTCATTCATATCCTTTTCACCACTTTGCTTCAGATTTGTTTTTTTAGTTTGTGAGTCTGGAGTTTGACTTCTTTACTTTTTCTCTTCATCAGTTTCTTCTTATTTTTATTTTCACTTCACTTCGTTTTCTGGTAAAACTTTTCACCTTCATTCATCAGCCAAACTCACATCCGTCAATCAGAAATCGGTTTCTCTGATCAACACTTTCCTCATCCCTCCCAGTCACTCAGACCTATCGTCATTCAAATCAGAAGAACATTCACTCTGGCTTTCTAGATATCCATCTATCCCGCTTGCGAATAGATTTTGCACTCTGTGTGAATTGAGCTTCAAAGCAGACACATCTTTTCATCACTCGCTCAGCAACCAGCAACCAGCTTCCATGACCTCTTACAGATCCGCTAGTGTGCCTAACGCATTCGTCTCAAGTGGACGACCGGTAGCCCTGCCATCTATCATGGAAGAGCAGGAATTATATTCACGAGGGATCATTCAAAACGGAGCTCAAGCAGGTCCACTTCCCTTTAAAGTTGGAGAATTTGGTATATATGATCCTGTTTGATCTAGCCTCATTCATCATTCAGCTCATTTCATTTGCTCAACACAGGTTATGTTGAGGAACAAACACAGATGAACTTGGTAGAAGCCGCGCGGCAAAGGCGCTCACAATCCTTCGTAGTCGCTGGATTTCCCCAGACTAACCTAGTCCAGGCTCCGCGAGGTCAAAGGGCCTTATCACACTCGAGTCTTTCCAATGCTGATCCAGATTTAGAGGCTTGGGGTGGTAGACCTCGTTTTGGTTCTGAGCTCGCTGGCGAGTTCATCACTCAAGTTCCCATCGAAACGGGTAGTCGTCCTTCTAGTCGAAGACCATCTGGCACTCTCCTTCATCAATCTTTATCAAGATTGTTTACAAAACCTCTTATCTTGCTCCTCTTTTCGATCACCATCTTGATTCTCACTACGGTTGGATTCTTCGAAACTCAACGAAGGATATCAGATGAAAAAGCCTTACATGACTCTCAACTTGATGATCCAACGAGACATGTTGGGGAAACCGATCAAGGAGATATGGGGGACGTAGCTCCAGCCGGTGTCTCATTTGCTTATCTTGGTACCATCTTTGTGGTTGCCTTACTAGTAGAGTGAGGACATTCTGTTCTACCTTTTTGACATTCCAAATCTCAAACTGATCCTTTCTTCTAATCTTATTTGAGTAGAGCTTGCATCTTAATGGGTTCAATCCGAAGTCTATATCATCGCCTTGGATCATTTGTCGATCAGAGATACCCTAACCCAGTACCTGATCCCTCTGACCCAGGAGCGATCTTACCAGCACCGCCAGCGCTTCCATGGTGGGCCAAAGCACTCAAAATCACACCCGAACTCGCACGAACACCTCCCTTACCACCCTATACGGCTGTCTACAACATCATCCGTACGGGCAGTATAGCAGGTCCGAGTGTGAGAACAGGTGATATAGAGGATGGAGAAGTGATCAGAACACTTGCAATGGGACAAGGAAAACCTGCACCGGCCTTTGGTGGTGAAGAGTTTAGACAATCGACTGTTTTATTAAAATCGGAAAAGATTCATTCATCTTCGATTTCCAGATCAGGATCGATTTCCTCAGAAAGTTCATCAAGACGTGGTTAAATCTCATTCATCTCTTCCCGTTCAAGGTAAATTGTTAGTGTTTGAAATTAGTGAATGAGATGATCTAGTATATAATTTATAACTTTTCTTTACAATCATCTCCTGATTTACTTTCTATTTACACTTTTACACTTTTGATGGAAAGGGTTTTATATATATTTTTTTTCCTCTTCAAACTAATTTCAAGATGAATCATCTTTTCTTTTTTTCTCTTGTTGTGTTTTCTTGTTTTTTTTGTGTGTGTGTGTTCTAGTGTTCATGAATTAATTTGTTGTGATTTGATTGTTTGAGTGTTGTTTAATTGTAATTGAGAGTTAATCTTGAAATGAATAGGTTGAGTGACTTCTTCATCAGTTTGGAATTGAAGAATTGAAGTGAAGAGTGTGTTTAAGTATGAAGTCTATCAAAGTACAGTTTTGAGAAATGGATGAAATCAAACTGATTAATTTTCAAAGTACTTTCTGAATGATCATTTAATTTAATTTAATTTAATTTAAATTCAAAATAATCCAATCTCAATCTCATCATCATCATCATCATCACCATCAAACCAATCTCATCATCATCATCATCATCATCATCATGTTGGGTCAAGCTAAGAAAAATAGAAACAAAAAGGTAATTGATTCAATTCAAAACATCATACTCACTCAATACACTTCATCATCTAATCAGCTTTGAATCTCTTTATCAATTCAAACTATCAATCAAGGGATTAGCTCTCGGTTCAACTCCAACTTCAATCTCATCTGGAATCAAATCAGAAAAATCTCATTCTAGAACGACCACTTCTTCTTCAACTAAATCAAACCTATTAACCACTGATGCTTCTTCAATCTCTTCAAATTCAACTACCTCTCCTCTGTCTCATCATGCTCATCATTCTCCCAATAGTGGAAACCGAATGGATTATCATAACAAGCTTTCAGAACAATTGGCTACTCTCGAAATCGGTTTAGAATTCAAATTGGACTTACATGCTGAAGATATTCAACTCTTGGGTGATATCGGAGCTGGAAATGGTGGTACGGTTTGTAAAGCCATTCATGTGCCTACCAAACTCATCATGGCTCGTAAGGTAGATCCTCTCTCTCTCTCTTCTTCTTCTTCCTTTAACCTTTTCTCATTCAAATTGATTCATCTGTTTGTTCAATAGCTCGTTCACATAGACGCTAAACCTTCAGTAAGGCGACAGATCCTTAGAGAACTTCAAATCATGCACGACTGCCGATCCCCCTTTATTGTATCTTTCTATGGTGCTTATCTACAAGATCCTCATATCTGTATGTGTATGGAACATATGGACAAAGGGTTCGTCTCTTTCTATTCTCTTTTCTTTGATAGGTAGATCGATCTGATCTTGGGACATCTTCGGTTTAGTTCATTGGACAATATTTATAAAAAATCCGGTCCTATACCTGAACCTATTCTTGGAAAAATCACTGTTGCTGTAGTATCAGGTCTTAATTACCTATACGATGCTCATCGAATCATTCATAGAGGTATGTACCCATAACAAAATTTAATTCTCACCAGATTTAATCTCGATCACTTATTTCAATTCTTGGTTGAATCTTATTTTAAAGATGTCAAACCTTCAAACGTACTTTTCAATTCTCAGGGTCAAATCAAGATTTGTGATTTCGGTGTATCTGGCGAACTGATTAATTCAATTGCTGATACATTTGTCGGTACAAGTACTTATATGAGTGTACGTCTATAAAGTGTTCAAGATTTACTGAATGAACAAAAAGTTATCAAATAGGTTCTGACACTCGAACTTCAACACTAACTCTCCTTCGTATCGGTCTTTTCCTTCAATCAATTTAGCCTGAACGAATTCAAGGAGCACAATATACAGTTAAATCAGATGTATGGTCATTAGGTATCACCCTGATCGAGCTAGCCCTAGGACGATTTCCATTCTCCGAAGACGATCCATCATCCTCATCATGTTCAGATACAGATGAATTAACTTTATCACCAGCCAGACCAGGCTCACAACAAATCCAACAATCATTAGAATCAGCCATTCAGAAACGTGAAGAGAGAAAGGCGAAGAAATTAGCTGATGCTCATTCAAATCCAGATGAAGTGAAAGAGAAGAAGAAAAAGAAACAGAAACCAAATGGAGTTAGCCTTGAAGGTGGTGGAGCTCAAATGAGTATTCTAGAACTTCTTCAACACGTAGTGAAGTAAGAAACCTTTTTTTCCATCAATTTTCTTTCTTTGAAGTCTGTTGTTCGGAAAAGCAGATTGATTTTTCATCATTTCTTTCTTTCTTTCTTTCTTTCTTTCTTTTTTTGGAAACATGATAGTGAACCAGCACCTAAATTACCATCAGATCATTTTTCGAAATGGACTTGTGATTTCCTAGATGCATGTTTATTGAAAGATCATGATTCTAGACCGACACCGAAGTTATTGACTGAGTTTGAATGGTTCTTGAAAGCTCAAGAGGATGATGTAGATCTTGAAAAATGGGCTAGTACGATCTGAAGAAAAAAAGACACGGATGGAACATGAAAAAGAATGAAAGAGGAAAACAAAAGTTGATGAAGGGTCTTTTTTTGGTTGTTGGGTTGTAATGGTTTTTTTTGGAAATGATTGATTGAAAGATTAAATGGAATAGAATTGAATAGAATCACATCAGGAGTCGAGATTGTAAGTTAGTGATTCTTATTTTTTCTTTGGTTTCGGTTGGGATTTGGTTTTATAGGTAACCAAGTTTTCGAAAAGAGAATTGAGTAAACTCAATGAAAAGAAAGAGTAAGGAAGAAAGCTTAATCATCTCACCAAACCCATACACACACACACACATCCTAAACGTTCATTTCCTTTCCCTTTTGGTTTTAAAACTCCCTTTTTTTTCTTTTGCTTTCATTCTGCTTTTGGTTTGCTTTGGTTTCTTTTTCCTTTTTTAATCAAAATCCAAAGAAAGAAAATTCAAACGTTTTTTTCCTTTTTATCAAATTTTCTTTTTTCCCTCTTTTGATTTTCGTTTATTACCCTTAGTTTTTATTTTAATTCTTTTTTTTCTTTTTTTTTTGTAATTGATAAATGCAGTGTTTACTTTTTTTTTCTGATATTGATGTTTTTGTTTTTGATGATTTTTTTTTTCTTTTTGATGATGTGATGAAATTGAATTTTGATTAGAATTTTTTTTTTTTTGCTTCATAAAGATTTTGATTCGATTAAATGGTGGTTTTTTCTTTTTGAATTTATAGATTTTTAAGATTTATTTTGAAGTTTAGAAAAAGGTTTTTTCAAATTGAGTATTTTGAGTTAAGAAAAAACATATATATATAATTTCAATGAGATGCATAAGTATTCATACTTTGTGTTTTTTTGGGTGGTGGTGTTTGGTTTTGGTAAGACTTGATTTATTAATGTTGATGAAGTGATTAGAAATTTGGATCAGTTTGTTTGTGTAAAAGAGATGTGAAGAATTGATGAAGATTGAAAAGGAAAATGTTCAATCTTTTTGAAGATCTCATCCATTTCTTCTGAACAAACACTGGTCTAGATTCTCAATTCCCTTCATCTTATTCTCTCCCTTGATGATGACCCAAAAAATCAGTCTCTTGAAAGCATGTCTGTGTTGTAAAACTTCAAATTGACTTTCTCCTTTATCTTCTTTGTTTCATATCTCTTCATCATCATGATGATGTTCTAAACTGTTGAAACCTTTATCAGACTTATAAATATCTTTTAAGCTAACCAATGCTTCAAACTATGAAGATTGATTAATTTTAAGAAAAATGATCTCGAAAAAGTATACAAATCCCTTCACCAAAAACCAATCAACTTGACTTCATTTCTTTCATCATCACCAAACGGCTTTCATCCATTCTCACAAACCTATCTTTGAAAAAAACAAACATGATCAAATCTGATGAATTACACATGAAGTTTTTGGATTTTGAAATCGTTGAATCATTCTAAAATCAGGTTGGATTTTCTTATACATTTTTGTAAATTGAAAAAAAAGCCTTCTAACCACTGGATTATCAGATAAGGATATCCATCAGATAATAGTATTCATCAAAATTAAGAACACAAATCAAATGATAGGTTTTAATTGATAAAGAAATTGACAAGAAAGAGATCACATTTTTGGAATGATGAGTTTTTCTTAAGGTACATCAGTAATAGGAGAGAAGATGGGTGGTTGATTGAGTAAGCAAGAAATGTGCATTCTTTTTAAATCGGTTTAATCATTTTTGACCAATTTGGAACGTCTGATTTCTTAGCTGAAGCTCTTCTATCTTCCGCACCGCACCGTATGGTCACTCTAACAATGATCATGGCCGTGGTCCTTGTCATGATCATGACCATGGTCCTTGTCATGGTGGTGATCGTGGTGGTGATGATGATGATGATGATGATGATGACCAAAGTAAGCTACTGAATCCGAAGCTTCGGTAGCATCGGGTTCATCCTATATCATGGGTTGACACAGCTCCTTAATGATCTACTCAAAGAATCAAAAGGGCATGATGATCGACTAAACAGCTTACCATGATATCCTCATCAGGTTCCATGAGCGTCTCAGGGCTTGCTAATCCTAAAGGATCTTCTCGCTCAACTAAATCAGATCTGTAAAATAAGATGATAAGAAAAGTGATCAAGTATGAAGTCCATCAGACACTTACGTTTGCATACTTTTCAAAGGAAACCCTAAAGCTCCATGGTTAAAGATAAGGGCTATTCCAAAATTCAATCAAAGATCAGTACGCCCTTCATCTAAATCTTCATATTCTTAATCGCAAAAAAAACAAGCAAATTGATGAGACTGACCTGAAGATAAGATGAAGAAGATGAAAAAGTTCAAGTGTTTGGGCATGACCATTTTGGAGTAGCTAGATCCTGAACTTGTTTTTGTCGATTTGAGATTCTTTGAGGATAGAAAGATGATGGGTGTATAGAAAAGATTAGAACACGTTCGACTGAAGTGAGGGAGAGGTTGAGTGAGATGAAGAGAAATAGGTATTGAGAGTGAGAGTGAGAGGATTGAAACCTACTAAATCTTTTGGGTGATGGTAGAAGTAGGTAAAAGAAAAAGCTTGAGGAGTTCAAGTCTTATATCTGCTTGGAATTTCTTATCAAGCTTTCAAAGTGCTTCATCACTCACCCAAGATGAAGATAGCTTTGATGACTCTTTAGCGATCTCTAGAAACATGATTTCAGGTGAACATTTACGCACCCGTCACATCCTAGTTGGTTTATCTCATCATGATAGGATTGATAAATCATCAGTCTTCCAATATTTCCCTAGCCGAAGCGAATGGTTCATCTATTCACTTCAAATTCGGAGTTGAACGTCTGATCTTCTCTAAAGTCTCTCGCTATGAGATCCAAGGATCTATATAGTTTCTCAATCAAGCCTTGAAGGATTTTGATCCTCAGGAATAATCCATCAAATCGGTTCTTGAGACGAAGAGGTATCAAGCTGAGAAAACTCTCCGCGAAAGTTGATTTTCAATTAATTCATGAAAGAAAAATTGATGTAAACAAGCTTTAATAAAGATTGAGGATCGGGTTTGAGTTAGGATATATAGTATAGTATATTGAAAGAAAGATTTTGAAAAAAAACTTGATTTGAATTTAAAATGACTAGGTTACTCGTTGAAAATTTTCAAAACCAAATCTCTTAAGTTTGATGACTTCGAATCGAGATATGCGATTGATTTTGATGGGAGTGATTGGAATTTGATCTCTTGAGTTTCAAACAGCTTAAACTGTCAAAAATGTTGATGTTATATTGAGCAGATGAACTGAACGGAAATTAAAACGGAGGAAAGCCTCAGTAAATTTTGATTCTTCAAACACACAGTCTTAGATCATGAAGAGAAGTGTTGGATGTGAAAAGCTGAATGAATTTGGTGAGATTGAAAATGCTCATATCATCTAGGTTGAGGATGTAGACAGACAGCTTTGAAGGTGAAGCTTGATTGAATTCTAGATTGAGCGTATCCAATGAAGGATATTAACAATCAACAAATTATAACCCAGAGAGTGAGTGGATTGATGGATGACTCAAATCAGTCTTTGAACCGATTTATTCACTTGAAGAGAGTCTCTTGAAGCACAAATTGGTCAACATCCTAACTGATCATCATCCCTGTCACCCGAAAGCCCAGATAATCCTTGAGATCGTTCTTGAGGAATCTATATCAGACTACTTGACTCTCACAATTCCACTTATTTAATCACTCACTATCTCCATCATTTTACTTCTTTCATCACTTTTAGATCTTCATCTTTCTCTTGTGTCAAAACATAAGATCATACACTTGTATTTCTTTCTCTCATCAAATTTCTACACTTATCAACTTTTGTTTGTTTTCAGATCATATTCATCAAGTTTATAGGTTTATTCAAAATTGCTGAATGTTCAAAGCGTTTGAAGAGATCTTAAATTGTTTACCTTTTCTTAAGCCTATGGATTTGAAAAGTGTGTGTGTGTGTTTTCTTTCGGTACAACTTTCCTTCGAACCCCACCTCCTTTTCCAGAGCAACAGAATTCAGATCTGGAAGAAGGTTTGAGAGATTGATTAGATAGGTTGGTTGATCAGTTTTAACTGAGCAGACAAGAATTCCTTTAAATCTTTCATCGAGCTCTGAAATCTTGGCTTGTACTTGAGATTGATTGTAAGAAGCTAGATGAGAGCTGAGAGTATGATTGATTGGGTTTCTCAAGATCTCAGACTGTGTCTATCTTAAAAACCAAAGCTACTTCGAATCATGAAGGTTCAGATAGCTCTTCTTGAAAGTATTAATACTTCAGGATGGTGCACAAAAGACAAAAAGGAATGAATCCGGCCGGGGTCGAACCGACGATCTCTCGCTACGCCTATATCGAAGGCGAGCGCCTTACCACTGGGCCACGAATCCATGACGTCATGGAGCACTGTAGCATATTTCAGCCTAAGACATAGTTCTGCCTGTCTATTCATTGCTTTTAAATTGAAATTTAAAATTGAGTCGAGATGGCCATCTAAAGAAAGATTGGTTTTGATTGATAGGAATGATGATTGATTTGAGTGATAGTACACACTTGATTGAGGAGGATGAATTGAACCAAGCAATCAAGATGAATGAGAATGTTGTGTAGAGCTACAGAGTGAAATGAATGAAGAGTTAATGAGGTGTTAAGGGGTACATAAGCTTAAGTGACTTAATCTTGATCGAAGGTATTTCTTGAAACTGAAGATCGGTAATCAAGAACCACCCAGAAGAAAGTAAAGACCACTTATTGAAATCATGTCCCATCAATCCAACGCAACATCTACCTCAGCATCAGCATCAGCAGAAGAAGAATCAGAAAAGATTAGATTAAAACGAATTGCTAAACTCAATCAAACCAATCCTCCTCATCAGATCACTCCTACTAACTCAACTCAAACTAACCCAACCAATCAAACTCAAAAAGTAATTCAATTCAAACTCTTCTCAATCTATCTATCCATCCATCTCATCATCATTCTCTAATCAAATCATTCTTTCTGATAAACTACAGTCAGCTCCCATCCCTGCTTCAAGTTCTGTTCCTAAAAAGATCAATACTCAAACATCAAAACCAATCTCTAAACTTACTTCGCTCAATCCTGAACAACTAAAGAAATGGGAACATGACTTTCTATCTCACATCTTCAAAATCACTCTCAAGGTCACTTCTCATCTCACACTCCCTTCATCTTCATCTCATTCATTCTGATCTAACATCTTCTTTTTTTGCTTCACATAGAACTCCATTGCCTCTCAATCTCAATGGACTCAAACTTATCTTCCAGAACTCGAAAGAGAACTTGAAGATGAATCTCAAAGTCTGTACTCTCCTTGATCACCCATCAATCTGGCTTAAACTGATCAATGGTCATCAGATTCGACCGAACAACTCTCCATGGAGATTGCAGATCGACTCTTGATCGCTCGACTCTCCCTAGATTCATCCTCTATGACTGATGATCCGATCATGGCCACCATCTATGCATCTCTTCCAAATCAAAGCCCATTTGAATATCTTTCCTCATGTTGGATCAGAACAATCGAAGAACGATCAAAGGTGTTGGCTTCCAAGTCATCTGTTCCAGAAAGACTTCAGCTCATCGATCAAGCCAAAAACTTGATCATCAGTTACACCGGTCTCGCCATGCAAGATCCCTCGATGTTTCCCAACAACAAAACCCCACCTGAGGACATGTTCATGCAGCTCTGTAATCTACTCACCAATCCACCACCTTCTCATCCTTTAACACCTCATATTTGGCTTTTTATCCACGAACTCACTCAACGCTTTCAAGATGATGGGCTAGAGGACATCATCGGACCCGTCATCTCTCACATCTCTCTTCAAAATAACTTGCGAATGGCACTATGGCATCTAGGCGGTCACGAATGGAGAGCTCCGGTTCGTATACTGGTGGATCTCATGGAGCTCAAACCGATCGCCAAGATGGTCACCCGCCTTCCAGAGTGGTTGCCATCAACCCCAAACATGCTCAACGGAAAGAGCCTGGAAGTGTTTTGCTTACTTGGCCCCGTTTTAGCTCTCTCTACCTTTCCTGACCGTGCAGTAAGGCCTTCTTATCTAGACTACACATTTCATGAATTGCCGGCTGATGGGTGGTCCTATCGCTACCTTAGCCGGTCATTGCCGAAGAGTACTTCAAGAATTCCAAAGAACGACCTCGGAGCGATCTTGATTCAGCTACTACGAGCCTACAGCAAACCCTCAACTCGTTGCATGTTTGTCATTTTCCTGATTGATGTCATTTCCAGTCTAAAAGCAGAGTCTGACCGCTCTCGAGGTGCAGCTCAGTCTATATACCATATTCGACCGTATCGTAAGAGCAGGCCCGGAGCCGCGTGAGAGTGTATTACAATTTTGGGCTCAGGTGATCCAATTGAATCTTAAACGGGCTGCAATGCAAGTGGATCCGGCAATCGTATCATCAGATGGCTTCATCATCAACACTCAGGCTGTCTTGCTTCAATTCGCTGGGCCGTTCTTGGATCCTCAATTTTCCAAGGCAAGCAATTGACCTTTGCCCATTGGGGAACCAACTTCTTGTCTCTGATAAACATGGTCACAGTCCTAAGAACGGTGTTTATCTTATCTCATAGATCGATAAAGTTGATCCTCTGTACTTTAAACACTCTAAACGATTAAACATCATGGATGAGACTAAGATTAGTGCTACCAAAGAAGAATCTGACGCCTTCTTGACACCGGAGGAGTCAAATGGCTGTAAGTGTTTATCTTGGAGTTGAAAATCATGAACTCAGGATGACGATCATGAAACCCACTCCTGCTGTCCCACCTTTCTTTTCTATGCTCACAGCAACACCCGTGAACTTCATTAGCGAGATCTTCTTTCTCAATGTGGCTATCTTCAGGTTGGGAATTCTCTCGGTTGCCAAAAATTGGGATACGCGAGCCAGAGAAATTGAGGATATGAAAAAAGAAGTCAACCGACTTAAAGAAGATCGAAGGTGGGATGGGACACCTATGTTGGCGCGGGTAAAGGCTACCATTGAAAAGTTTGAGGTTTGTGGAATCATATATCGATCATCCGGGACTGAATCCTCATCCTGGCTGATATCTTGAATCATTTAGTTGGAGCTTTCATCTCGTGAAGCAAAGTTGACAGCTTACGAGGTTCAGATGTGTGATCCAGAGTTTCTAACGAAATGTAACAGCTTTTGCAGCTTTGTGATGACTTGGTGTGTCAGGATGGTCGATCCTACTCATCAACATCCCAAAGTTCCTATCAAGTGAGTCCAATCGTACAGTTCACATCTATACCAGCCAGTTGACTTTGACTTTGTCCTGCCCATAGATTACCCTTACCTCAAGATTGTCCTCTGGCCTTTCGAATGCTACCTGAATATGTACTCGAGGACGTGATTGAGTTTTACTCTTTCATCTCACGACATTCACCACCCACTCTACTTCGATCTTCGGCGGTCATAGACGAACTCTTGACATTCACCCTAGTCTTTCTGACGACTCCTTATTTGAAGAACTTTCATTTGAAATCCAAATTTATCGAGATTTTGTACTTCAACATTCGACCTATCCCTGGCCGACCAAATGGTGTCCTTGGTGATGCACTCAATTACCATCCCATGTCTCTATCTCATCTGATGTCAGCCTTGATGCAAATTTACGTCGGTAAGTGACTTCTCATGAGACTGTACCGCCACGCAAGCCATGTCTGACTACTTTTGGCCTCTTACACAGAGGTCGAAATTACGGGCAGTCACTCTCAATTTTATGATAAATGTAAGTGAATTGGCACGATCTCACTAAGCCGACCTCTCACTTTGCTGACTGACCTTTTTTTGGGGTTTCAAGTTTACTCGAGACGATGTGAGTGAACTCATGATCAATCAGGGTGGCAGTCTAACAAACGAATCTGATGGATGAATCTTACTTGGGTTCGATCACATACAGATATTGCGTTGATCCTTCGAAAGGTTTGGAATAATCAAACTCATCGAAGAGCCTTGAAGAAAGAATCTACTACTGAGTCCTTCATCCGATTCGCCAACTTGTTGATGAACGATGTAACTTATCTACTTGATGAGACCCTCAGACAATTACAAGACGTGAATCGGATCGAGAGCAAGATGGCAGATCAGGCAGCTTGGATGGCTTTACCTGAATCAGAACGAAAAGATGAAGAAAGCAAATTACATTCGTATGAACGACAATGTCCTCCGTTCTTGAGTCTGGCGAATGAGAATGTGAACATGTTGAAGACTTTTACAGAAGAGACACCCGATGCGTTTTTGAAATCGGAGATTGTAGTCCGATTGGCAGCGATGTTGGATTACAATCTTGAAACCCTTGCTGGATCAAGATGTCAAAGTTTGAAAGTCAAAGATCCGGATAAATTCAATTTTCATCCCAAACGTTTATTATCTGATATTTTACAAGTTTATCTTAATCTATCCAATCGAATCGAATTTCAACAAGCCATTTCAGATGATGGTCGAAGTTATTCAAAAGAATTGTTTCAAAGAGCTGATCGGATCGCGAGAAAGGCGAGTTTGAAGACGGATGATGAATTGAATCAATTCAAAGTCTTGGTGGAGAAGATTGAAGAGTTGAGAAAACGTGAAGCTGAAGCTGAAGAAGAATTAGGAGAAGTACCTGAGGAGTTTTTAGGTAAGAAACCCGCCAAGGGGCGTCTTTTTCTTCTTCTTCTTGCTTGATCTTTAATCAAAATCCGGATTGGAGTGAGAGGATCTGATGAGGTTCATTGATCGGTTTTGAAGATCCTGTGATGGCCACCTTGATGAAGGATCCGGTGATCTTACCCAGTTCGAGAACCACAGTGGATCGATCGACGATCAAACAACATTTCTTAAGTGATCAAACCGATCCGTTTAATCGGATGCCATTAAGATTAGAAGATCTCATTCCTGGTTTGTCCTCTTTTGTTCCCCCATCTCAGATCTTCATCTCCTTCTGTTCATCATTCATCGATCTCTCTCTCTCTTTCTTTTAGATCTCGAATTACAAAGTCGAATTACAACTTGGTTAAGACAAAAGAAGGAAGAAAGACAGGAGTTGAAGTGAGCAGAAGTGAAAAAAGTTAGATGATCATGGTTCAATCTTGAATTCGGATTTGGTCATCAAACCTTTTCTCAAGGAGGTCCTTTGATGGTAAGGTGGATGATTGAAGATTGATGTGAGACATTAGGTTTGGGTGATGAGATATGATTTGTTTTAGATAGTGAAGTGATGATGAATAATTGTACATGTGATTATGTTTTGCTCTAAGCCTTAGACTGAGAAATAGATGAGAAGAGTGATGAAGTGATGGAGATTGTTACCTACGATGAAGATTGAGGATTGAGGAAAAAGAAAAAAAAGGCTTTGAGTTGGTAGAAGAGAAGAAAGTCATTTGATTCATTGCACAGGATCGGTTGTGATTTGATTTCGAGCATTTTGATACAGGGTGGTGGGTGAGGAGCATGAGAAAGTGATCCCGAATGATATTCAATTTGAGTTTTGAACCATTTTAGGTTTTGACACATTTATCAAAAAGGTTAAACAAGAAGAAGAAGAAGAGAAAAGAACGAGTGAGAAAGAAAACATAAAGTCAAAGGTGAAGTTGAGATTTATAAAGACTTTTTGAAGAAACCCCCCCGCCCCGCCCTCCCGCCCCGCCCAGATGAATGTCAAAAAAGAAAGATCTATGAAGAAGATCAAGTTAGGATGAATTCAGAAAGCTTTTTTCAAATCCAACGACCATTTGTTAAAGCCGATTGATTGAATGGGATCGGTTTGGTAAATTGATGGAAACATGAACCGGGATAATCAATCTCTAAGGTTCTTTGATTTAAACTTTCGAGAAACGCATCCAATTCACATAAACCTAAGTTCGATGAAGTACATTTGGATAAACCGCTTAATGGGATCACTGCATCATTCAAAATCACTCTGTAGAAAGAGAAAATGAAGATCAGAAGAAGGATCGGATCAGTTTTGGTTTAGGATGAGATTGAAGTGAATCGATTGAGTGAGATGTGGTTTTGTTTGGTTGATCTTTACCTTGCGTAAGTTTGATTGGTCGAATTAGGTTGTAATTGACAAGTTAAGATTTGAGTAGCCATTTGAGCACCAAATCTGTAAAAGAACCCAAACGAATTCCATCAATTTTACAAAAAAAAGAAGATCTTAAGAAGATAGACATTCGAGAAAAGAACAGGTCAAAAAACTAACGGAGCGATTTGTTCGACTCTAAAACTTCGATTTGGGTCTCTTTGATGAATTGGAAGTGGACCATTGGAGGCTAAAGTCGTAAGATTTAAAGCTACCACGATTGAAGAGATCACCCTATCCAAAAGAAAAGAATGAACTTTTCAGAAATGAGGATGTTGAGACGGGAGAGAAAAGGAAGGCAGACTTACGTATCATGAGTTGCATCTACATAGATGGATTGATTTAGTGGAAAGGTGATTGGGTTATTGAAAAGTGTAGTATTGATTGAACTTGATGGATTAGGATTAATTTGACCAGTAAGTCGAGCAAGCTAAGATTTTGAAAAAAAAACTTGATGGGTAAAAAATCAAAAGAAAAAGAGGGAGAAAATGACCCACTAATTCTTGAGTATAACCTAAACCTAAAGCAGCAGAAGTCGGATTACCGAAACTATTAGAATACCAAAATTCTAACCCCCCCCCAAAAAAAACCAACGGTCAGTTGAGAAATGAATGAGGTTTTTTTGGGTAAAAGTCAAAAGAGTTTACCTAAATCTATACTATATGAATAATCTGACCATTCTTCATCTGTGAATAAAGAACAAAATTCACTTGTACCCAATGCGATGGTTTCATAACTACAAACTTGTTGCATCGTATGACTTTCGAATCAAAATCAAGTTTGAAGATATCAGTGATTTAGACCAGGACGGATGAAGATGAAGATGAAGGACGAACAGATCAGATGAATTGAATTCAAAACCTTGAATCAATTCATTAAACCTCTGAGTGGCGTTCTTTAAATAGATTTGAATCCATTGATCTCTAAGAGTAGCACCTAGATCACCTATACCAGCTTGATTGGAGTTTGGACAAAGATAATAAGGTGATAATGAATTATTAAAGTTTTGAGCTTCGATCAAGATCGATTGATGATACGCTTGATCGAATGGGATTCCAAAGAAGCCAGCAGCAAAATTTAATGCAGAATGATACATTCGATCTTGAGTGGTGGTTCTGAAGACTGGGATTTGATCTTGCATTTTTTCTAATAGGTAACCATATCGTTGACGATAAGAGACGCCCAAGTCGAACATTTGAGAACGGCCAAAGGGAGTGAGCACTTCGGTTCCGAGCTTTAATCAGACTTCTTTAGTTTTCAATCTAAAGGCAAAAAAGTGAATGAAGATTGAAGGACTGACTTGGTATGACCATCTGTTTAAGAAATCAAGCACTCCTTTGGCTTTGAAGTTTTGATGGCTCTGTTTGTGAAAGAGAAAGGTAAAGAGAATGAGATGAGTGAGATGGATGATGAGGATGGGTAGTTGATGAAGAATCGAATCACTTGAGCTTCTTTGATTCGTTTTCCAAAGTTAGGTAAAGCACTTCCCGTAGTCGGATAACGACCACCATGACGATGAAGAAGATGAACCTAGAAAAGAAGAAGAAGAAGAGATGAATGAATGAGCTGAATAGGAATGATCAAGTGAATGAAAGAGAGACTGACTTGATGAAGTTCACAACCTAAAGGGATTTGAGGACCTGAGATGATTTGATTTGAAAAAGTCTGAATCGGTAAAGAATACATGGGAGAGAGATTACCCCATTTATGAATTCTGGGTAATCGATGTGTTGGATCCTGATCATGTTCTTCTTGAGAGTGTGATTTGATGGTGGTGTTGGGTTCGTTTTGATTTTGATTTAAGATTGGAAAATGAGAATCTAAGATGGGTTGAATCGAACTTTTGATTAAAGAAGATTCAGAACCGACTACTCAATCAAATATCAAAAATATCAAAACATATTCAACATATTCAGCATATTAAATTAGTTTTAAATGATAATTTGAATTTGAATTGGATGAAAGTGTTTTCTTTCTTGACTTACACTCGATCGGACCACTGTATCCTAATGTGTTCTGATGAGGAAAATAATCAGAAAGATTATTGAAGGATGAACTGATGAACTTGAAAGTGAAGATTAAGAAACAGAAACACTTTAAGTTCTTCATCATCATCATCCTCAATCAATTAATTAATTAATCAATCAATCAATCAATCAATCTGCTTTTGATTTTGGGTCAGGTAAGAATTGAAATTGATCAAGTTTAGGAAATGCAAGATCAGAGGGAGTGGGAGGGACGAAGGACGAGGATAAATAGTCAAAAGATTGATAGTTAACTTTAATTTGGTTTTTATAAACTTCAAGTAGAAGAAGGTGGGTCTATGTATACAAAGGTGCCAAGGAATGATAAACCAAAGGATGAAAGCAGCAGAAGAGGAAGAAGTTTAATTAGATCAAGTTACATCCTCAGATTTCTAAATCAGGTATCAAGACTTTAGAGAAACGCAGCATTTTTTTTTTTTTTTTTTTTTTTTTTTTTTTAAGATTTTAAGTGCTTTGATTTTACATATCGCACTAGCTACTTGTATAACATGTAATGTTTCTAACATACAATCTCTTTTCGTGTCTACTATTATGTTCCAGTCTACCAAGCCGTCACATTAGTCCTTCGTGGAAAAGTCGTAACCAAATTTGTACAAGAAAATGGAAAGGAGATTAAGGAAAAAAAAGAATCATAAGAATGAAAAGTTGGCATGGGAATTTCTCTATATTGTTCATTTATCTAAGTACGTTTTGAAGTGGGTGAATCTATTTGTGCTTTCAATGAAATCCGCTAAGTGTGGATACACCTTTGGTGTATCTAACAACTTAATCGACGAATTGATATCTACTTTCAATTTTTCCTCCTTGATTTTGTTTCTGAATGCTTGACGTTGCTTGTTGAACTTTTTGCAAAAGATCAAAAAGTGATGTGGTGTCTCTTTCACTTTGCAAACTTCACATTTATCGTCTTTTTCGACTCCTATGCGATGCAGGAATTGTCGGAGTGGGCTGTGTCCACAGCGTAATTGGAAAATTACAGCGGCTTGGCCTTTTTCTAGGACGTTCATGGCATCAGCTATATATCTTCCCTTGGTTGTAAACTTCTTTATTGGAACTGCTCCCCTTTTAAATATTTCCTTGGTATGTCGTAGTAATCCCCCTAGGCTTATCGGCAAGGATACTATGTTAGCCTTGCTTTCTGCCGCTTCCTTGGCTGCCTTGTCAGCTTTCTCGTTGAGTTCGATCCCTTCATGTCCAGGGGTCCAGTATAGTTTGATAGGCTGATTGTGTTGTAGTGTTCGATGCGATTGTCGGATCATCTTGGCTAAGTATTGTAAAGATGATGGTTGTATCGGGTTCGCCATCAATTCTAGCGCTGCCTGGTTGTCGCTGAAAATGGCAAGTGAGGTGTAGCGTCCGGGTTGATTGGCTATAATCGTCCTGAATTTCAAAATTCCTAGTATCAGTGCCATTGTTTCTGTCTCATAATTTGAGATACCATTAATTGGTCCGTATGCTTGTGTCGTCACGTCATCTTCCATTGCTGCCGCGGCTCCTGCTCCAGTGTCTGGTATGTACGACCCATCTGTGAAAAGTATACAGGCCCCATTAGCTTTTTCTTCTTCAATTTGTTTCGGTACTTTATCTTTCACTGTATCTCTTTTGTTTCCCTTGTTCTCAATTGTCCATAATGGTTTTTTCCATGGAGGATCCGGGTAAGGGTAGATCGTCTCTAGTGTCGTGTCAATAGGAAGTATCATGTCAGCTTTTCGTAACATTCTGTGTATGGGACTTAATAAGTTATTTGGGGTGTGGATGAGTTCCTTCTCCAGTATTCTTCTTGTTGGGTGGGTTTTGGGTGCTGTCAACCTCTTGTATGCGAAGTTGTGGTTATAGCGGATTGCTGCGTCCTTGAATGATATCATGTTAGTGTCGTGTGTCATGATCTCCATGGGTGAGCTTTTGAAGGCCCCTAATGCCAGCCTATTTGCTGAATTTTGTAATAGGTTAAATATTTTTGTTACTTTACCTTCCGTCTTGGTATTGAACCAAACCGTACACCCGAATAGTATTCGCGGTTTGAGTATTGCCATGATCAGCGTCTTTGTTTCTTTGGGGTTCGTACCCCAGTAGCATCGGTTAATCCTGTTTATTTGAGAGAGCGTCATCTTTCCTCTTTGATGCATTCTTTTTATGTGAGGTCCGAAACTTAACTTTGGGTCCAGCCATAATCCCAGCCATCGTAGTTCTACATCACGGGGTGTTAGGATCTGATTCCCAAATAGAATACTCGGGTTAGTGTGTTTCTTGTGGGTGAAGTGCATGACTTGTGCCTTCTTTTGATCAAAGATGGCGCCATGTTGTTTCCCCCATTCGAGTGCTCTTTCGCCTTCATCTTCGAGGTCCATTACATTCGAGTCGATGTCCTTGTTTGCTACCAAGTGTGTTACGTCATCTATAAAGCCTAACGAGATCCGGTCGGACTTGACGTTTACTTCTAAGTTGATTAAGAGTGAGGAGTTGTAAATTATGTAGAGCATTACGGATAACGGTGATCCTTGCGGTAGGCCGTCCTCCACCTTAAAGTTTTCCGAGAGGAAATCCTGAAGTCTTAAGTTCGTTGTTCTATCTGTCAGGTATTCTTCCACTTGCTTTACAATGTATTCTGGGCAGGTTTTCTTCCTAAGGGTGTCAGTTAGTCTTTTTCGATGGACGGAAGGGTAAGCCGACTTTACATCTAAGAATAGACCGGATACCATTTTTCCCTCTCTCCATTTATGATGGATCCATGAGGTTAAGATGACAAAAGCATCATCCGTACTATGTTGCCTTCTACCTCCCATGTGTCCCTGCGCTAGTATATTGTTCGTCTCGGCCCAGTAAGTGATTCTTTTCGTTATGACCGTCTCGAACACTTTTCCCAGACAGCTGAGGAGTGCTATGGGTCGATAGGCCCCTGCCTCCGAATAGTCCTCTTTATCGTGTTTTCTCAGTATGGTTGTAGTCGCTGTTTTCCACGCCCTGGGGAAGTATCCTATCGTCAGGCAGGCCTCAAAGAGTTTTGTTAAAATCGGAACAAGACTTGACTCAGCTAGTTTTATTAGCTCATTCGGAATGCCATCGCCTCCTTTCGCCTTCTTTGATGGGAGTTTTCTTATCACCTTGAGTACTTCGTATTCTGAGATCTCTTGATGATCTAGTGATTCGTCGCTGTGATCCCTGGTTAATATATCGGTCGTGTCACATTCATTGTTTACTATGGATGTTCCAGTGAACAATAACTTAGCTTGTTCGCTTTTGTCTGTTGCCAAAGTTCTATTTTCCCTGTATAACGGGGCTATCGCGTTTGAACCTTGCGCCTGTGTATACTTGAAAGCTTTGAAGGTTAGTCCGCTTTGTGTTTTAGCCAAGAATTCTCTCCAGTGGTCACGTTTCAGCTCGTTGATTCTGTACTTTACGTGATTATTCCACTCCCAATAACATCGGGCCGCTTCATACGTGCCACTTAAGATCATCCACTTTCTCGCGCGGTTCCTTTCTTTGATCAGCGGTCGTAGTGTTTTCTCGTCCCACCAGGCCTTGTGGCGGTGTCCGTTCGTTTTTACTGTTTTGCCTTGTTTTAGGAATGATTGTAATATGGCTTCTGTAATGCGGTCAACCATAATATCAACTTCTTGACTTGAGTCTAATGTTTCCGGAATTTTACTTAGCTGATTTTCTACGTCATCGCAAAAAGTTGTTTTGTCCAATTTATCCAGTCGTGCTGAGTTGTGTTCTCGTGTCGGCGGCGGTTCATTCAGCCCTATCTCTGTAAATAGCATTTGGTGGTCGGATCCAAAGTTGTTGTTTGAGGTGGTACAGGTTATTTCCTTCTTGGAAAGTTCGTGATTTATCCACGTAAGGTCTATCGTGGTCGGTTTGCCCCTGGCTCGTGGATAGAATGTTGGTACGTGTCGTTGGGATCCTATCTTAAATCCCGCACGTCCGCACATTCTAATCAACTCCTTGGATCGTGGATGGGTGTGGTGATAATTCACCGGATTCCAATTTGAGTGATGGAGATTTGCGTCGATTCCTATGATGGTAGGAGTTGGCCTGTTGTTGTGGTCTTTTAGCCAGTTCTCAAGTGCTGGTAAACCTGTATTGTGTCTCGGAGGGTTATAAACTGATAAAACACGTAGCTTTGGGGTTCCGGGGTCTGCATCCGTAATTTCTATCGCTGTGATGTACGGTGATTTGCTTGGTAATTGAGCGATGTTCCAGGAGTTTATCCTCTTGGAGACGTATATGCCGGTTCTGGTTTTTTCTTCGTAAGTCTTTGCGACATAGTCGTATGCCGCGAGTTCGTGCCATGCTGGGTGGATGGGGAGCTTAAGGGTACTTGGGTTCACCCACGGTTCCTGTAAAATAAGTATATCTAGTGATTCGTCAGCCAGTATGTTTTCAATTACAGCTTGTCTGTTGAAGCAGTTCAGCTGTGCGATTTTTAAGCTACTGCTGTTTATGGGAACATCAGGTGTGTCAGTATTTATTTCTTCTGGTGCTACATTTTGTGGTTGTTTGGTCTGGTCTGTGGAGTGAAAAGAAAAGGGAATAGAAGAAGAGGAAACAGGAGGAACACTACGTGAAACTTGATTGCGGTTGTATCTTAACATGATTGATATGTTGAGGTTGGCAGACCCTTTGATCTGATGGGGCAGTTCGCACTTGAAACCGAGTGGGAATACTTCATGTTCGTCTTGTCAATTCTTTCTTCAGGGTTCAGTGTTTTGTCGTGATTGAAGCATCTTACACAGTATAGGGGCTCTGTTTTCTGCTTTGGACAAGTTCTCGAGTCATGGTCTGCTCCGCAGTGTTTACAAAGAATTTTGTTTTTGCATTGCAAGCTTATATGACCAGGTTCTTGACATCTGAAACATTGTACACGCGTCTTCTTACACACCCTAACTCGTAAGCTGTTCCCTTCAAAATAGACTGACCCCCTGATCATCATGTTCATTAGCTCCTTGTCCATTAAATTAACTAAGATTGAACCGGTGACTTGGCCTGTTTTATCTGGTTTGCTTAACCATCGGATCGAGTGAACTTTTTCGGCTGGGATCGGGTTTTGTTCTGTTAGAATTTGCTTGATGCTTTCTGTTTCTGGGTACTGTTCTGTGGGTACTGAGTCGATTACTACCGGAAAAACTACAGGGGCTGTTTTCAAATCAGGGTCAGCTAAAGTCGACCATTCCGTTCTATGTTCTAAGATCCAGTCAGCTTCCGCTCGCGTTGCTGTGAACAGTTTAATACTTCCTGACGGTAATGTTGCCGCGCCTTTCACTTCCACTTTGCGTCCTGCAATCGTTACATCTAGTTGTGATAGGGCTTGGTTGACGCGTCGCACGATTTCAGTCGATTTTATACCGTCAAACGGCTTCTTTGCTGTCGGTTCGTTTGTTTCTTCCCCGTTTATGTTGGTTGATCTGGTGATTGGCCTGATGATGACTTGGCTGGGACGGAATGCGTTGATGATCTTGTTCGGTGGTGGCTGTTGTGGGGTTTGATTAGCTGAGACTTTAAGGCTGTTCTTCGCTGCTGTCGTCCATGACATCGGTTTCGGTGGGAGCCCGCTTGGTGCAGTCTGTTGTGCCGGGTTCACTGCTTGGCCTTTACTTAGCGCCTGGATCTGTTGTTCTAAGCGTTCCAATCGTTGGGTAGAATCATTCGTCAGTTTCATTTGAGCTTCCATGGCGTTTAATTTGAGTTTTGTTTCTTCCATAGCCAGACTGAAAGCCATCATTATTCCTACTAGTCGTGCTGGTACTACAACATCGCCGTTCTCAAGTGCGTTCATGGACAGTTCCTTCCATATCGCTGAGAAGGATTTAGTCTCGAGCTGTTGTGTTGGAGGTGGTGTTGGTTCCGAGTTCATCGTCGTGTCCTGGCTGTCTGGGTCCACCATCGCGTCGTTACGCGTGTTTGGCGCGTTCGGACGCGGCGTTAACGGTCGATATCGATTGTTCTGGAGGATAGAGGACGGATCAGGCGGCATGGAGAGGATCTGAGAGCAATTAAAGAGAATATAGGGGTGTTGATGTGGTTATGATGGAAAGATGATAAGACGAAAAAGGAGGTGGAACGCGATTACGCAGTCACTGCGGAAAAGTTGACTGTAGTGGTTCGAGTTCAGAATTCTCCAGAAACGCAGCATGAAGATTGTGTTTGAGAGACAGATTAGATTGGGTTTGGAAGTTTGTATTTACAAACAATTCATCATCATCTTCATCATCATCCTCATCTGAATTGGATGGTAAGTAGTTTTTGTTAGAGCAAAAGCTCAGCATCTGGGATCCAACCACAAAGAGGGATGTATTGCGCATACCTGTTAGAGCAAAAGCTCAGCATCTGGGATCCAACCACAAAGAGGGATGTGGAAGGAGCCGGGAGCTGGAGCTTGACAGTCTATATACAAAGATGTACTAGGTCTACTGTGCCGCAGTCGTGTACACACGTCTGGGCAGACCTCAAGCCATAACACTCCCCCCCACGACAAGTCACAGTAGACCGTATAAGCAGAAACAGAGAGAGAAGGAAAACAAAAAATCATCACATAAGCGTGGAAAAGTCAAGATGAGATAACAAAATAAAAATCATCGCAGAGTTGAAAAAAATGCGGAAAAAATAGAACACTAGAGATATTCTCCCCCCATCACATAATCAATAAGCATCATGTGGTAAGTTTTCATCCAAAATAAAACAAGACCAGAAGATATAAGGGAAAAGATATCAATACTCAAGCACATCAAGATGATCAAATATCTTTCCATCTTTTGTACGTCTAAACATGAATTCACCCTCATGTGAATAACAAATCACATCTTGATTTTGAATATGTTGACCATATTCCTTCCCCAAAAGGATACCCTGCTCATCTACTTGAAGGAGGTCGTAAATATGATGACAAAAGAGAAGTTGATGAACAAGACCAAGGAGGTGGTCATAATTGGTTTCACTCGGTGTGTGCGTGTCTTGTTGCAGTGAGGGAGAATGATTTGAAGAATGATGATGATCTTCAATCCATCCATTTGGAGCGTAAAAGCCAAAGTTGTCAGTGACATCATATTCACGGTAGTACTGATCAGATGAAATATTGTTGATATCAAGAGCCTTCTTCTTCTTCTTCTTCTTCTTCTTTTTCTTCTTATTTATTGAAAGTGAAGTGGTGTTGGTCAAAGATTCAATAGGATGAGTGAGGTGAGAAGTCAACTCGCTTTGGAGCACATCTTGAGTTGAGCTAAGAGGAATATTAGAGACAACAACTCGCAGAGGGTGAGTAACTTCTGATTGCATCGAGACAAGATCGTCAATAAGTGGACCAATTTCAGACTTTGAGTACATAGTTATGTTGGGTGCTTGATTTTCAATCGTAGTACCAACAAAATTGCCAAGTACTGGAGCCTCGGTAGATACAAGATTTACACAGTTGGAGTCATGATCGCCGCTTGGGTTTGATATTGAACCAGATAACGTTGACTGATCATCAGCGACCGGATTGGTGGTCTCAACAGGTTCTGAATTGACAGTAGTGATGTTCTCTTGACTGGAATCACCAAGACAATCAATAGCTCCAACAGGTTTTGGATCGACATTAGTGGAAGAAAGTAGATTGATATCGATGATAGCCTCGATTGGTGAATTGAGCATGTTCGAAAGGGGAGCAATTGGCGGGCTGGAGTCCAAAATCTGCAGATTGAACATGTCTACAATCGGATTGCTCGTAGTGTTATGGGTCAGATCACTAGAAGTCTCGATTCGCAATTTAGACCCTTTTGATTTGATCGTGTTCGAGATCAAATTGCTCGAATCGTTCGCATCATTTGCAGCGCTAGATAGTGGATTGTTTGTAACAGGCTCCGAATCCGAAACTACCACAGGTTCAATCACATTCAGGATCAAATTGACCGAATTGTTTGCAGCGCTAGGCGTTGGGTCGCGCAAAGCCGGCGCTGTTGGGATTGGATTGATTGCTGTATGACGTTTAGTTCCGACATCCAAATTTGTGCTAGACGAGGGATCACACAAATTTGGTGCAGTTGCGACTGGATCGATCAGTGCTAGATCAGCAATATCATCAGTGACTACAGTTTCTTGATCTGAAGTTGAGATCAAAGGCACAGCAGCAGTCGATACAGAATCAACAGCGGTCAACAGATTAATCGCGCTGCTTGCAGGGTCCACCAATCTAGACTTGATGTTGGTCTGTGATAATGTTTTGTCATAGTGAGATGATAAATCATTTCGAGCTAGCCCATCGGGTTTGGCTTGTGTGCGTGATTGAGTGATACAAGGAGGCATGGAGCTTGATCTCGGCATTTGAGAGATATGTTGTGTTGTGTCAACCGGTGGAGCTGAGACCGGCCGTGTTGGAGCACTCGTGATTGGTGTAGCGATCGAAGACGAGATCGAAGAATTCAAAGCTGGAAGGTGAGGGATGGAATCAGGAGGCAGGGGATGTTGTAGTCGCCAAGCCGTTGAGCGAGTTGTTGGCTTGCGCCGGCGAGGAAAGTGTCGTGGGGTAGGCTGCGAGAAGCATGGATGATGTGCGAGATGCGGAGCAAAGTGAGATGTTAGAAGCTGAATGTCGGAAGAAAATGTTGCGAGTCGATGTAGAGCTTGAAGAAGCGCAGGTGGTAGAGTATGTGTGTTTTGAGCTGATAGCTGAGAGGTGGTGGTGAAATGTTGGTGAGGATGTTGATATGCCATCTTTGGAATCAAAAAAAACGGATCTTCAAAGGTACTCGATGATGATAAACAAAAAACTGATAGTCCTCAGCTTAATACGCTGGCATCAAGATGTTGGTAAGAATCGAAGTAGTTTGATTATAATAATGTGAACTTCATCAACTAATAAAATATCTGATCAATAAATCTTGATACGGCTATGAGCTCTTGAAATGTCTATCAAATTGCTATCTTGTTAGAACAGCTATCTCTTCTTTTTATCTTGTAACGGTGAAACTTCTAAAAAGCACTGAATTTCTAAACCAAAAATGAAACTTCTAGCTATATTCATTAAAACTGGTCAACGTTGGTAATCTTGTATCTTGTGATCTGAGTGTTCAAAAAATTTCAACCAAAAATTCGACATCCACAGCTGGTAACACCGACTGGGCCTCATAACCTGTTAGAGCAAAAGCTCAGCATCTGGGATCCAACCACAAAGAGGGATGTATTGCGCATACCTGTTAGAGCAAAAGCTCAGCATCTGGGATCCAACCACAAAGAGGGATGTGGAAGGAGCCGGGAGCTGGAGCTTGACAGTCTATATACAAAGATGTACTAGGTCTACTGTGCCGCAGTCGTGTACACACGTCTGGGCAGACCTCAAGCCATAACAGTTTTGAATTGAGGTATAATTCGATCAGATCAGATCAGATCACATTTCGAATTAGAAGATGAATCTGATTGATGGATGATGGAATGAGTTAATTGTATTTTTGAAGTTTGCTCAGCATGTTGATCAGATATTCGATCAGGTTAAAATAGCTTACATAGTGCATCTCTATTGATTCTTTAACCATGTTTGTGATACAAGTGGTCTGTTTACATTTCTAAGAGTGATGAGTAAGAGATGAAAGATATATAAATTGCTGAGAAAGAAAGAAAGAAAGAAAGAAAAGAAGAGAGATGACCAGATCAAACTACGGAGAAATGTAGTTTAGATGGAAGAAGTGAGTTGAGTTGAAATGTAGTTTAGATGGAAGAAGTGAGTTGAGTTGAAATGTAGTTTGGGTGATTCAAATCAAAAAAGGAAATCGAAAAAATTAAAAAATCAAAAAGAAATCGATTTGAAGATGAACGATTCGTAAGTGAGCATCAAATCAAATCAAACCAAACCAACTGAACTAACTCATCTCAATCCATCAGAAACCAATCCAACTCATCAACACAAGAACAACAAGAACAATCAAATGGATCTAACACCATCACTCTCACTACAACAGAAGACTCCAATTCAAACCCTCAATCTACCTCATCATCACAAAACAATCACATCTTAATCCTCAGAGCTCATCCATTAAACCATCATCCTACTCAATCTTCTCAATCTAGAGTACAATGGAGTGAAAACGTGATCGATAATGAAGGATTAGGCAAAAAGAAATCAAAAGGTATCCTCCTCATCTCAATCGATCTCAACCACCTTGGGATTTCATTCAAACTTACTCTTCAAATCCTTTCATTCTGCCCTCTCTAGTTTGTTGTATTTATAAGAAACCAAGAGCGTTTGATGAATCATCAGATGAATCTTCAGATGATGATCATTCCGATTTAGAATGTTGTCAATCTCATTCTCTCAATCATCCTACTACCACTACTACTCATCATCATTCATCTGAACCTAATTCAACATCATCCACCACCACCACCACCACTACTACTACTACTACTACCAAGACACTTAATGCTTATGAAGCTGAACCCATTCATTCAAAAGGTTTGTCAATCCTCAAATTCACTCACTTTTCACTCATTCTTGAAATCGAGACTGATGAAGATCTGATGACTTCATCTTTGATGATCGATTGTAAAAGGTAAAGCAAGAGCATAAGACCACCTCATCAAATCAAACTCAAGATACAGATCATATCTCTATATATAAATGCATGAAGGAAGGAAGGAATGGTAGAAGAGATGATTAGAAGGTATGTTGATAAATGTAATGATTAGATTGGGTTTTGATTTACATGTAATCTTAGTTTATTTATTTGAATCATATAAGCTATTTAAAATACCTTTCAATCGATTTGGTTTGATTTTGAATAAAACCGATGAACCGGATCAGATGGAAGATGATGGTGATTTGTTCTTAGATTTGATGATTGTGTTTTGATTGATGAGATGGATGGTTTGATTGAATGAGATTGAAGTTGAAAGAGAGAGGAGTGAAGTGATGATGGAGATGATTATTGAATTGATGAGTTGAATTTGATCCGATTGGAATCCGAAGAAGAGAATCAGATCGGATGGTAAAGTCCGATCCGCTAGAACATCAAACAAGTCGGTTCACAGTTGTGTACAGTAAAGTACCCGGGGTCATGTCAAAGTTTGAAGCAGAGGATGAGTTAAATTTTGATCGAAAAGTATCATCTTCATCATCATCATCATCATCATCATTAGATAGTGGATCAGTTCTTTTTTCTCTCTCTTCTTCTCTCTACAATCAACAAAGTACAATTCTCAACATAGACACACAAAACACATTTCAAGCATGGAACCTAATCATGAGCTTGAGAGTCTCTTTCAAGCTTCACTCTCTTCCGATCTCAACTCTCGGCATACAGCTGAACAACAATTAAAAGCATTAGAACCTACCCAAGGTTTCGTCTCATCAATCTTCTCTTTGGTAGCTTCATCATCCAAACATTTACCCGTTCGTCAAGCTGCTGCTGTCTATCTCAAGAATCGAATCAGGACTTCATACGATCGGATCGGTCAACTCAAACCTACTTCCATCTCCGAACCCGATCGAGCGTTTCTCAAACAACACTTACTAGATGCACTCTCCTCTGTACCTCCTTCCATTCGAATCTTACTCTTACCCACCCTCTCGGCGATCATCTCAGTGGATTATCCTCATCTTTGGCCGGATTTGCTTTCACAAACTATCCGTTTGATCTCAAGCAATGAATTGGCTTCTATCGAAGCAGGTCTCTTGACCTTGGTGGAAATCATGCGACTTTACCGATGGGCTGGACGCGAGAAAGGAGAACTATCTGATCAAGTGGTCAACTCGACTTTTCCAATCCTTTTACCACTTGCTCAAAATTTACTCAATCAATCTATTGAAGATTATTTCTTACAACCCACACCCTCTTCTACAGCTGAAGCAAATTCAAATATTGGTACTTTGATGCATTTGATCCTCAAAATTTATAAAACCTCCATCACTGCAGAATTACCTCTATTTCAACAAGAACAGATCGTACCTTGGGGTCAACTCTTACTGACTGTTGTCCGTAAACCACTCAAAGATAGTGTGGGGTTTCCTTCTCAATTAGAAGATAGAGAAAGGTGGGGTTGGACAAAGGCAAAGAAATGGGCTTATTTCACGGTGAAGACCTTTTTTTAAGACTGTTTTGATGGATCATCTGAACTGACCTACCTCATCATCTTTCACTTTCCTCATTACAGCTCAATCGACTATACTCTAGATACGGTTCTCCATCTCAACTTCCTGTATCCATGTTGTCTTATAAACCATTTGCAGAGAAATTCATCGCCTGCTTTGCTTGTCCGATCCTACGCCTTTATCTCGATCAAGTTGAGCTTCATGTACAGGGTCATGAGTGGATGAGTAGAAGGCTTATATGTCATACCATAGCATTTTTGGAAGAGAGGTGATTGAGACTCGATTGATTCTTGCCTGATCTGCCATCAATCTCACCTCTTCTCTTCTGCCTTGGCTCTTTAGTATCCGACCCAAGGAGACTTGGGCTGCTCTTAGATCCCACATTCCAGCTTTATTACCTAGATTTATCTTTCCATTGTTGTGTATCAGTCCTGAAGAAGTTCGGGAGTTTCAGGAGGAACCAGAAGATTATGCTCGAGCGCAATTTGGAGACTTTTTTGAAGATTTGTGTACTAGTCCGAGTACGATGGCAGCTCAATTTATCTTGGCATTGGGCTCAGGTCGAAAGAAGACGATGTTTATGAGTATGTTATCATTCATCACCGATATATGTGCAAAGTAGGTTCTTTTCATGACCTTTCCAAAGTGACGCTCAACAGATTGACTAACAGAGGAAAATATACACATTACTACAGATATCCAAGTGAAGCCAATCCTCGAGAGAAAGATGGCGCACTTCGTATGCTCGCCTATCTTGCCACAGTTATCACTGAGACCGTAAGTCTTGTAAATCTCATTCCACTTTATTAAATAGAGATCTCATCCTGAGTCTTGTCTATGGATCTCCAGAAATCGATCCGTCAGAATATCGAAGGTTGCCTGATCTCGTATGTGTTTCCTGAGTTTCAAAGTCAACACGCCTTTTTACGTGCACGGGTGAGTGTGATTACATCTCTTTGTCCTCTTTCAATAGTCTGATCGGTTTGTGAATCTCGTCTTGAAATCAGACATGTGAAGTGATCCGTAAATTCGAGAACGCTGGTTCAGAATGGACCGATCCAAAGGTTAAAAGATTTCATCCTTACTGCCAATCGTCTGGCTTTTTGATCAGTTTGAATCTTTTAGATTATCAGCGCTTACTATCAAGGCGTGATGCAATGCCTATCAGATAGCGCCTTACCCGTCCGGGTTCAAGCGGCCCTCACACTTGCCGATATATCAGACCATCCTCAGATACACGAAGCATTAGCTCCACATATAGGTGGTGTGATGCAAGGTAAGAACTACTTGAGATTTTCGAAGTCAATTGAACTTGCTCTGATCATACTCTGATTGATCTTTGGCGCATAGGAATGTTAAGGCTCTCTAATGAGGTCGATCTGGACAGTCTCACTCAAGCCACACGTTGCTTGGTTTCAGGATTTTCGGATGAGCTTCTACCTTACGCCGCAGATTTAGCCCAAGCCTTACATCAGTCGTACATGAGACTCATGTCTGAGATTGCAGATACGCGGCAAAGATTGGGGGATGAGGATGACGACTCGAGCGAAGAAAAGGTTTTGGTAGCTATGAACATCCTCAAAACTCTTCAACAGCTCGTCGTCGGGTTAGAGGGAAATCCGACTGTCTTGATGCAGGTAGAGGCTGCTTCGATTCCTTTGATAGAGTATACCCTAAAACAAGAATTGGTTGGTAAGTCTATCGATAGTCTTACCAACTCCAGAGTGGCTTTCAACTACGTTTGCTAACAATTCACCTCTAGAGATATACGATGAAGCTCTAGAACTACTTGATTCGATTCAATTTGCATTAAAAGAGATTTCGAATGCACAATGGTCACTCTTTGACATCATCTACAACATTTTCAAGACATCAGGGACTGATTTTATATCTGAAATGTTTCCGTCACTTGATAACTTTGTCACCTACGGATCTAATTTTCTCGCCTCTCATGCTGAGAAGCGAAACATGATCTTTGACATTTACTTGGCTACGATCACGAGTAAAAACCTCAGTTGTTCCGATCGCATGGTAGCTTGTAAGCTAGCCGATAGTATCTTGCTTTGTATGAAAGGTAACGCCGATGAAGCCATTCCACTCTTCATCGAACATACCATGAAGATCATCCAACGTGGGATCACCACCGTTGATCCGATCACTACCAAAGGACTCTTCATGCATTCCTTGGAAGTGATTCTCAACACGATCTATTATAATCCTAGTATGGCCATGAATGTCTTGGTGAAGAACAATTGGAGTGGTGATTTTTTTAGTGGATGGTTCAATCGCTTATCATCCTTTCAAAGAACCCACGACAAGAAGTTGAGCTTATTGGCGATCTGCTCAATCCTTTCGATCAGTCTGAATGAAAGTGCCGAGAGCATCTTGGTTCAAAGTTCTGCTCAACTCTTGATAGGCGCTCTTACTTTGTTTGAAACTTTACCTACAGCCATCAGAAGTAGGTTTTCTTATACACAAGTGAATTTCATCCCTCCCCAATCTGAGAGCAGTGTGATCTTTTGTTTGTAGACCGTTTCGAATTGGAGAGTGACTATAACCTCGATTCGGATGATTCGGATGATGGAAATACGACTGTGGATGAAGGAAGTGAAGCTGAAGATGGGGATGACGCAGGTACATTTAGGAAGAATTGATGAATCTGATCCTTTACTCATCTCTCCTTCCTTTTCACAGATGACTGTGATTTGGTAGATCCACAGATCCGAGCTCCTTCTGCTTATTGTCATCCTCAAAGCGTCAGTTTAGATCATCAACCTATTCTGTTTGTTTCTCAAACCTGAACTGATTCCTATCTACGCTTCATAGGCTTTTGGTCAGGCTGGAGGTGATGATGAGCGTACTATTCCTCCAAGTTCACTTTGGAGTGATGAGATTCTTTGGGAAACACCTTTAGATCGAATCGATGTTTATAAAGAGTTTGGATTGGTGATGAAAAGTACGTGTTTGATTAAATACTTTGAGAAGTATCGGAGTGATGGCCTTGTTGAAAATTCATGAAACTGATTGGGTTTGGATGGGATGTAGATGTTGAGAATAGTGGATCACCTATTCTTCATATCATCTCAAATGCACTGAATGCTGAACAAAGATTAAGTTTACAAAAGATCCTTCATCAAGCTCATCATGGAGGGGAGATTGAAATGAAGAGTGAGATTCAACAATCGATTCAAGTGAAGAATCATCTTAACGATCAAGCTTTGTGAACCAGATTGAAGATCCTATTTTTTTTCTAGAGAACTTCAAGCATTTCTTCATGATGATTGATGATTGATGATGATAATAATAATAATTTAGAATTTCATTGGGGTTCGAATTTCGATTTGATGTGATTTGTGACTTTGATCAATTCTTTCTCTCCTCTTTTTCTCTCTATCTCTCTCTCTCATCATTATCTTCTTCTTGAATTTTTGATATTGTTTCATTTACCTGATTCATACCATGAGGATTTACCCAAAAAAGAAAAAATGATGGATTGATTGATCAATTTAATATAATCTTTGATGCAATTTTGTTGGAAAGAGAGATTCGAATTGGATTAGATGATGAAGATCCACGTGTTTCTTTTTGATCATTTGAAAAATCTGATTTTGATGAGAGATGAATGAAGGTTTGAGAACTTGTTGATGGAGTTTGTCTGGTGATTTTGAGCGCGTCGCGTGGGGATTAGCTAGGGCGGATATTTGGCTATGTGCCAATACCCGATATATGACACACTTGGTTGAGATGACTCGAAGGTAGAAATGGACTCTTCTCATCCAATCAACATCCCTTTACTACAATTCATTATCATCTCATTCTTACTTACTACTCCTCTGGATCATCAGGTTGATACTTTAATATCTTAATCAAAAATGAATCATCATCAAAAAAATCAAATCAAGATTGGATCTTCAATTCAAATTAGCTCAAACGATCGAAAACCTTCAAAGAAATTCACCAATCCCAATCAAATCAATCAAACTACAACAACCTTACTCAATAGCTTTCAAGATCAACTTCAACTCGATCAACAACATGCTCATCCTCATTTGAATCCGAACCCAATGTAACTCACTACTATCTATCTTCCTTTCATTCTATCTTTCTACATCTTCAAAATCAAATCTTAATCTTGAATGATCATGATTAACATTTCAAACTGTTTTATAGGTCTTTAGTCCCATCACCTTCAAGAGGATTGGCTCATGAACCCAAACATTTACAAAAATTAGATCTCAAGAATCATGACTTTCAATTAAGATACTTTGAGGAATGGATTAAACCTAAGATATCGAAACATCGAGAATCATTTCCTAATCCATTGGCTATCAACCTTGAACGTGCTCATTATGTACCTATTAGTCCAACTGATGATTTGATTACTCAACAACTCACAAGTCTTGGCACTCTCCTACGAGAGATTCGAAAGCTGAGAGAGGGTATCCTTGCTAGTCATCGGATTGACCAGTTTGCAATCCAAAGTAACTGATGATCTTCTTCTTGTCTAACGATTGACTTGATCATTGAAACTTGATCTCTCCTTCTCATCAGTTTATGAACTCAGTGCAGAATTAGCTCTCGAATCATGTGATCTTCCTCAACTCAATTCACTCCTACCTCATCTGATCTTCACCCTTTATCAATCTCTTCCTCTCTCATCTCAACATCCATCAAAATCAAATCCATCAAAAGCTTTTGAAGATCAAGAAGACCGACGATCGATCTTCATCTCGGTCATCTTACTCCTTCCGATCTCTACTCGACTCGATCTATGCGGATTCTTGGAAACCTTTCAACAAATCCCATTATCTCATCATTCTATCTTAAATCCATCTGATTATCCTCAACGATTATCTAATACGATCCAAATTTATCAATCGATTAATCGAAAGAATTGGGTACGATTTCAAAAGATTAGTGAACCCCTTCTTTCAAGATTAAATGAAGGATCATTAGAAAAAAAAGATGAAAAGCCATCAAATCGAATCATCCCATGGGATTGGGTGATCTTATTACATTTGAAAAAGTTAATCAGAGATCAACTCGTTTGGAATTCCATTCAAGCTTCATTTTATTCGATTTCAGATGTGAAGTATTTAATGAAGACTTTCTCTTTGAAATCGATCGATGAAGTTCAAAGTTGGTTGAAGTTTAAACGTTTAGATCATCAATTTCAAAATGGAACGTTACATTTGAAACGACTTACTAATTCTTGATTCTGACTTGGTTTAGATCTTTAGATTGTTTGTATATGAATGAATGGAAAAAAAAAACTTGAATTTTGATGTTGCATAAGAAAACCTTTTTTTTTTTGGCTTTTGCTTTTTTCTTTTTCCATTTTTCCATTTTCACTTAATCTTCATTGATTTATGTTTTTGTCACTTGTTTAACTTCAAGTTTGTAAATTATTATCTTGAATAATTATCTTTTCTTTATTGGAACAGATCTTCCGTGTAATCTCTCTCTCTCTCTCTTTCTCTCTCTGATTGAAGTAGCTGTTCTAAAATACCTACGTAATATCTTTGAGGAAATCAAAGCTGACTTGATGATTTAATACCTCATGAGATTTAAGATTAATAAACTTCAATCATCATCAAGATCAAAATCTGAGGAAAAGAACAAGATAACACGGTTTTTTGAAGAACAAAGGTGATGATTCAAATTTGGTTTTTTTTGAAATAAGTTGAAAATGATGAGTTTAACAAATATATAATCTCAGAGCAATCAATATGATCACAGAGATCAGACGAAATGATGATGAAGAAGATCAGGTACAAATAAATAAATTCAAAGATTTAGATCAAGAAAACAAAAACTGATGAGCGATCCTAGAAAACAGTTTTTCCTTTTGATCATCATTTTAAATTATAGATTGATGATGAGTACAATGAATGAAGGAAACAAGAAAACACATCTTCAGATGATCAAGGTTTTCTTCTTGATTGTGTATTCAAATTGATGATGGGAATAACTTGATGAATTATGAGAGCAATTTAAATCGATACATTTAATACAATTACAAATTTAGAAAGAACCTTGATCAATGTGTGGAACGATCGTATGTACGTCGTTTGGATGGGTCTGATAAGGTTTCAAAAGCTTCTTGAAGCTGTGAACCGGATAAGAAGAGATGAGAACACGTTAGCATTGCTGAACAAAGGAGAGATTGAGACCAATTATGGGATTGGAGAAAGAGAAAGGAAAACAAACCTGTTGAAAGACATTGGTCGCACCACCTTTGTCGGGATGTAATCTTCGACATAAAGCTCGATATGATCGTTTAAGTTCAGATGGCGTGACTGTATGAGAGACTTCGAGGATCTATTGATAACACAAGTCAATAATAATTGAGCTGATGCTTATTCGATGGAAATGGCTTCTGAACCAATCCACGATTTTTGAAAATGTGATCAAGATAACATACCGAATAATATCCCTTAGGATCTCGTGCAGACACTTTCGGACGGGGTGGAGGTGGTTGACGATGTGGACTAGACCGCCTTGATGAGTTTCGTCCAGTACTGGAGGTTCGAGATGAGGCATTAGACTCTCGTTCAATTTCTCTGATCACATTCACCTCAATCTTCAAGCCTGTAGCCCAATGTTCTTCTTTTAAAAGTTTTAATATCTTTTGATAATCTTGCTGAGCTAGTTTTGTATTCGATGATGCATTGTGAAATCTAGCTTGAGAAAGGAGAGCTCGGAAGATATACGTTCGATATTCAGTTTTCAGGTTTTGTCGGCGTTCAAAGTTGTAATCAAGATCTGCAAAGATATGACTAAGCATAGCTTGAAGTTTGTGATTCTGAGAGGATTGCTTGCGAGTCGCCTGTTGTTGTTGCTAAGAGGGGAAAGAAGTAATGATTGAGATATAGTGAATGATCTATGATATCGGAAAAAACCAAAGTTGTTGACTTTGCACTTACGTGTACGAGTGCCTCACAGATGATCACTCGAAGTTCAATACGTAAAAGACGTTCGATTTTGTCAAAAGAGTGTTCGAGTAATTGTTCGGCGGATTTGATCACTTGAGTATGATCACCCGATGCTGCTCGATCCATATTCTTAATTCGAGTCCAAGCAATTTTTAGTACTTGAGCCCGATTCCGGATTTGACTAGGCATAAGAGAAGAAACAAACAAGGAAAAGGTTAAGAGAAGTCGAATTTGTATACTAGTCTCTTAGTGAAAGATAATGAAAAACGTTCAGCCTTACAGTAAAGCAGGATCTTGATGCGAAGCTAGAGATCGATCAAAGGACAAGACGGCTTGTTCAAATTTGGCTTGAGCAAAATAAATTAAACCTTGGACTCGCTCGCGCTCATGTTCTGGCAATTCTCCAGCTTGAGTACATTGACTGTAAAGATGATTTATATTCAATAAGTTAAAATCATGACTTGAATGCCAATATATATAGAGAGAGAGAAAAGCTTACCAAAATATGTCATTAGCCGCACTTCCATCACCCATCCGAGCTTTGACCTCAGCCTTCCAACTGATCAAGACTTCCGGAAGCTTTTGAGGAGAGGTTAGATTCGCATGAACATAGCCCCAAGACATCCACATAGATTCAATTGATGTGATCGCATCACGAAGCATAGTCCAATTGCCTAATGTCTTTGACCTTTCTACACACTCGATTGCCTCCTTTAACATATTAATTCTACTGATCAAGGATACCATCTCGGGATAGAGTGGATGAACATAATCGATAAAGACTTGAGAAGTTGGTTTACTGAGATGTTCAATGGCCTCATTTGCTTCTTTGGGTTTTAATAAAGCTAAATTACATTTGACCAACCTGAGAACACGTTTGGCCAAAGTTGATCTCAAAGAATCAGATAACCAGACAGGTAAATGAGTAGATCTTAGAGATTGGAGTAGGTCAGCTGATGCTAATGTGAATTCTTTGAGAGCCATATAGGCTGCGGCTCGATTAGCGAGTGAGGTGGTGATACCGGGATGTGCTTGTTGATGGGGTTGAGAATCGACCGGATAAGCTTGGATGGCTTTGGAATAAAGTTGAATCGCACCCTATAAAAGGATTTACAGATTCAAGTTGGATGAAAGATGCAAAACTTGAAGGATTGATTCGAATGACAACGTACGGTATAATTCTTATCCTGATAAAGATTATTTCCAGCTACTCTAAATCGATCAGCTCTAGCGACTTTTTCAGCGTATAGGATTGAAGTGGCTACACCAGGTACGAAGTTTGGGATGTTTAATTCCATTGAATCTGATCTACTAGAGATTGATTTAGATTTACTTTTCTTCAAAGTTCTATTTGATGAGAGATGAGGGTAAGGTTTAGATCGAATCATATTAGAGCTTTCTGATTCTGAAGGATCTTCGTGATTGGAAGATCTTGATCTCTTGGAACGTTGATCAGATTCAAGACTGTGATCACTTTGTCTTTTATTGAAATTTGAAGTAGAAGAAGAAGTAGGAGTGGTGGTGGTGGTAAATTGATTGATATCTTCTTCAATGTCCATTGCATCTGGTTCATGATTTTGATTTTCCTGATAAGAAGATTGAGAGGTTTGATTGATAGGATGATTGAAACGCATTCTTTTGGTTGGGGGTGGTTGTGAATGAGAATGAGATGAGATTTGATAAGTTAATTCGATTTCGGGTATTGAAGATGAATCTGATTTGATTCTTGAATGTTTTAATGTCATTTTTCTTTTGGAATGAATTGATGAATTGCTTTTTATAGCTTTCACTTCTTCTTAACTTGAGATCCTAAATGGGATAAGTTGTGTTTGCTTGAATCGCTTCTTGACTTTGGTTTGCAATTAGTAAATCGTTTTGAGTTTGGGTGGTCATTGGTCATCATCCTTCTTTTTTCTTTCGACCAAACTTCTTTCTTCACCGGATTAAGCTAGGATGACTTATCTATGCACTTAAGCTTAAGTTAAATCTCTTAATCTCGAGTAATCTCAATTCCCTTTCTTCTTCTTTCTTACTTCACTGATGTGACATGTCTAGCATTCCTTTCTTCATCCAGTCTTTTGTAACCTATCCCTTGATCATCCACTGATCCACACAAGATAAATGATCTCACTACATCTCTTTTGAAAACAAGACTTCTTCATCCTTTCACTCACTTACCTATCTTGGACTCCGAGGATCTCGAACAAACAAATCCATAACGTCAAGTCAATCTTGATCATTTGTACCAACTCAAACCATTTTCTGTCACTGAGATCTTTGAGCAATTTCAAACTCCGATTGACAGGCAAACACGATTATATCAAGAGTACACAAACCAAGATATCATCGGTGGCATATAATTACCCAAAAAAACAATTAATTCCCAGATGTAAAAGAATGAAGACTAATCTGTTCAGTAGGCCTCCCTCTTAGCTCTCAACAAACCTTGTTGAGATTTTCCAAATAAGATAAGTTTGACTATATAAACCCCTCAAAGAAAGGACGGAATTATCACTAAAGGCTCACCAAGCTTACAACAATGTTGCCTAAGATTTCATAACAATCTCCATTAGTATCAAAACAGTTCATGAAGTGTACCTAAGAACAATGAGTTGCTATCTTGTTTTTTTGGGATCTTTTGAAATGATACTTTTTGCAGGGATTTCTTCAGCTCTTATGAACTGTTTGTGAATTTTTTAAAATCAAGATTAAAATCAAGAAATGTTACACAATCCTTTATGTTTTGAGCTCACAAGCAGTTGATTCAAAATCTTACCACTGACACATACTAGCAAACAATTATCTGATCCAACTGTTCAGATGTAGTCCACAGTGGTTGCTCATTGCAGTTTGCAATTTGCTCATGATATTGTCAAGGCTTCAAATATCCCCTCTTAAATCCCTGAGTTTGACTTCTTGAAGGTTTTTGAGATGTGTCTCAAAAGGTCTTCAATTAGCTATTAAGTGCTTCAAAAGGATCTCATTCAGGCAAAAGTTCCTTTGAATTGTCTTTTTCACTCCCCTTTCTCACGCCAGTCTTGTGCTAAGCTGCTTAAGGTACATGTATCCATCTGGGTGTTGAATCTATAGGATTGATGAACACACAGCCACAATCATAAGATCAATCTCACCCTACTCTCACAGTTGGAAGTATCAGAGGGTGTTTATATCACCCCCAGTGGTTTAGATTTCTGCCTTTAGTCATGTTCACCTTTCAATCATTGATAATTGCCCTGGATCTTGCTACCAAACTAGACACTCTTTCATCCAATGTATCTAGAACCAAAACCAGATGAAGTTCAAAGAGCTGGGTGAAATGGGTCTCCCTTACTCTAGAATGACCAATATATAATTCCTATCACAGTTTCAATGCCCGAGAATACCTGAACAAATGTGTCAGCCCTGAGGAAACAACAGCCATGTTGGGATGTTGGCTGTTTATCAACAGTTTGATGGAGGATACACACTGACTTGGGATCAAGCATGCTCAATACCACTTCAAATTTTCTTGTAATCTGCTCAAAGCAATTTTAGTTCAGAAATCAGCAATAGTGTCACAACCATTTTCTTGAAAAAGATGACCAGGTATTGGCTTGACTTTTGTATTGCTTGAAGTGCATGACAGATATCACTATAGAGCAGCACATCAGTTTTTTTAATCTCTTCTTGGGATAATTGAGCCAAATTTAGGCTATCCTCAGAGCTATGACCATCACCTTCATCTTGTTGGTGGTAAAAGCCTTTGATGGTCCAAGTCAGTTTGATTGTAAGCAAAAGAGAATGATTATAAGTCCATCCAATGAAAAGATCCTCACCATCATGTTCAGATGCTTTCATGCCAGCCCCATTATGTCCAGGTCTGTGTTTGGCTAGCTTCAGTAGGCTATTGGAGGTCAGGGCCAATGATTGTTTGGAATTGATGTTTCGTCTATCAATCTTTTGGTTGATCTTTCCAAATTTATCAACTCAATCTGTACAGATTCCAATGTTTTACTTGATTAACCAAGACATCATATTCTTGGGGATTGATTGTCATCAGCTTGTACTTTAGGTTTGAACCTGCACTTAGTGGTCAAATTTGTGGTGAACAAGAACACCTCAGGGCTGAGCAAGTCTCCAAATTTACAGTCTTTAGGTTTAGGCTTTTGATGTGCCTCTGTATCTCAGTCTAATGAGGTTCAATATGCAATGTGGTTTGACAAGGGTTGGCTTGTGGATTGGGCAATGGGAAGTTGGAACTCAATTGTGAATGAGGAAGCGTTGGGCAGCACATGAACCTGCTTTTCCATCTATTTGTTGCGCGCAACGCATCGCAACTGCCCAACGTCGGTACACTACCATGTGATGCAATCATGATACAAAACATGACATCCTGTGTTCTGTTCAACAAAGAGTTCATCAAAATCATTAAGTTGTAGCGTCTTTTTAGAAGGAAATACATTTTCCCACGCTCAGAAAATGTCGATGCATGTTTAAAGTGTTTAAGTATGAAGCACCCTGCCTGGATGAATGTGGAAACTTGAATGTTGAGAATTCAGGTTTTGATTTTATGGGTGACCACGAAATGTATGTATGCGTATAGACAGGGCAGCAACAGGAAGCACGTGATCAGATAATGTCAAAGACTGCATTCAATCTAACTTAACTATTAAGTCCCTCGTTAAGTTTAGGCATTCAATGATCAATTCACCAGTTTGACTCAACTGAATTTGACCATTGATCAAAGTTGACCGAGTCAAATCCCATTGTGACAGGATGCCTTTGCATTCGATCGAAATCGTCAACTTCAAGTTAGTCATTCAGTGTCTTATATCGTCTTGTGAACTTGAATGCTTATCAAACTCAAACCTGTAAATTCTCGAAATCTCGCTCGCGTTGTGGCGCGTTCACGCGATGCTAAAAATGTAGGTCATACAAAGGTAAGTTTACCAACCTTTTTGAGAGTTTTTGACTATATCGAAATTGGCGCTGATATGCTTATTAATCTTAATTATCAATGTAGGTACCCAAACTATGTCAGTGTCAGCTTTTTGAAGTGAAGAATTCTCAAATTTTCGCGACTTATGGATCTTTTGCAATGATGCAATAGTGGTCCTTTCAAGAACTTCACGGCAGTGATAGGTCCTAATGGGGCGGGAAAAAGCAACTTGATGGATGCGCAAGTTATTTGTCCTTGTGCCTCAAACCCGCTTCGTCGATACTTACATTTTTACATTTGTTCAGTATCTCCTTCGTTTTGGGTGTTCGATCAGGTCAATTGAGATCCACTCAACTTCGAGATCTAATCTACAAGGGCGGTGACCGTGAAGACGAAGATCAAGCTCCCAAAAAAGCAGCAGTCACAGCTATCTATATTGATCACAAGACAGGAGACCAACATCGGTTTTCTCGAACAATTGTTAGCGTCATATCCTACCTATTTTCCCAGGCTTCATTGAGCTGTATCTGACGGATATATATCATTTGATCCCATACATTCAGACAGTTTCGTCCGAAAAATCAGGATCGTCTGCATATTCGATCAACGGCAACGTGGTAAGATGGGAAGAATACCAATCCACTCTTGAGCAATACGACATTCTCGTCAAGGCAAAGAATTTTTTGGTCTTTCAAGGCGATGTTGAAGCAGTCGCCAGTCAAAACCCTAACGCCTTGAGTAAGCTAATTGATCAGATCAGTGGGTCAGCCAATTACATTGCCCTTTGCAATCTCATTCCTAAAGACTAATCCTAGCTAGTCTCCAGCTCCTTGGACTTGGCGGCCGAATACGAGAAACGTAGATTGGCTCATCTAGAAGCTAGTAAACAATCCAACGATCAACTGATCAAACGCCGCGTTATCAACGGTGAAATCAAGGACTTCAAGCAACAAAAAGCCGAGATGGAAGAATTTCGATCGCTTATGTGAAGAGCGGGTATGTTCAATTTCTCCGCCTCTAATGCTTCTTTGGCAATTCTTATGGTAGAAGTCTTCTCTCTGAAAATCAGGACCAAGAAATTGTCCATCTGTTACTTTGGAAATTGTTCCACATCGAGGCCTCAATAGAGGAGCACTCCGAGGCCATCAAACTCCAAAATAATGGTCTTGCCGCGTTACAGGCCGAATCTGCTGATCTTGATCAGCACGTTGCACAAGCTCGCAAAGAATATACGCAAGCTACCAGAGATGTCATCAAAGCCGAGCGCAGCTTGAAGTCAAAGGAAAAGGAGAAGGAAGACAGCTATCTACCAAAATTGATGGAATGTGAAGCTAGAGTCAAGCATCTGGAGAAAAGGAAAACAAAAGAGGAAACCAGCAAAGTTTCGGTTCTAAAGAGCAAGCCGCCAAGGAAGTCGAATTAAAAAAGTTGCAGCATAAACTTGCCATCGTTACCTGAGGCTCAGACGGAATTGCTTGGTATGCTTGAATTTCTCATACAATTGGCAGCTCCGTCCTCTTCCTTATTCAATAGTCTGGGTTAGCCAAAAAGCAGGCACTATCACCCGCAATGACCTTGTCTGAAGAGGATCAGAAAGAGTATCATACAATGTGAGTCTTGCGAATTGACTACCCGGATTGTGTCACTTATCACCAATGATGCTACAGCAAAGCAGATTGTCTTACAAAATGTCCACGGGAGCGGGAAGATGTAAAAAACCTGGCCAGAAAGCTGAAAAACCAGGAAAATCAGCTGCTACAACACGAAGATCACCTGCAACAGTGTCAAAATCGCCACAAAAAGCTTGATCATGATTACGAAGATGCATTTAACAAGAAAACAATGGTTTGCTGCATTTATGCTCGTTTCCAAGTTTCATTCTGTGACAAACCATCTGTTGTCCTCAGTTAGAAAACAAGGTAGATACGTTGAATCAAGAATTGACCCGCACAAGGAAGCAGTTGCACGAAGTGCAGGCTGAGCGTACACGTCACGCGTATGTATCATTCATCTATATTTTTCTCAAGTTAACTTTGTTCTCACTTTTTGACCCCATTTGTTCTGCGTGTTGCTAAGTCAAACTGAGACCGAATTGAAAGAGAAGTTGCAAGACTGCTTGAAACAATTAAACGAAGCGGGCGCTGCCAAACAAGAGACTGATGCTGAAGCTCGAAACCGGGCAATCGGAGAGAACATTGAGACGTATTTTCCCTGGTAGGCCAATCTCTTGACATATCAGCGTTCATCAAAAACTAATACAAGACAATTAGGTGTACAAGGTCGCGTGTACGAATTATGTTCACCAATTGCGAGAAAGCACGAAACTGCTGTAAGAGTGGTACTAGGTAGAAACCTTGAAGCTGTGGTGGTTGATACTGAAAAAACTGCGATCGATTGCGTGGAAGTAAGCGTATCTGGCTCGTGAGGATGGGTGACAAAACTCTGTTCTGACATGAAACTTTGATCATAATCTCCTCAGTATCTTAAATCTCAGCGTCTTGGGCGGGCGACTTTCATACCGCTGGATTCTATAGTTGTTCAACCAGTTGACGAACGTTCACGGAACCTCTCGAAGGGCGCCAGACTTGCGATTGATCTGATCAAATACGAGCCGATATATGAGCGTGCAATGCAGTATGCTTGTGGTAGTGCGATCATATGTGACTCGTTCCAAATTGCTCAAGATGTGGTATACAACAAAAACACGCAGGTCAAAGGTTAGGCTAAAGCTATCATAGCGTCATTAAAATCTTCATCAATATTGACGCTCCCCTCTTTCACAGCCGTGACATTGGAAGGCACGATCATTCATAAAGGAGGAAATATCACTGGAGGGGTGAGTGGGCTTGACAACTCACGCAAATTTGACGAGCGAGAGATTCAAGGCGAGTGTTGCCCAATTCAATCGAACGCACAATACTTCTCTTACATAGTCTTCCTATGCAGCTTTGAAGCGCGCACGAGAAGTAATCTTGAGTGAAATCAAGGAGGCGGCCAAAAATCAACCTCGGAATACCGACGAAGGATTGATCGCCGAAGTCTCTCGCTTAGAAAATGAGCTTACCTTTGTAAAGGATGATTTGGTATGTCTAATGGGATCGTTTGGCTACACATACAGTTTCGTCTCCCCAGACGGCTTATACGGCATTCATATATAGCGTATATTAGATGATCAATTGAAAGCATATATGGAGGAGTTGAAAGTTCTGGCTAAGAGACAAGACACCTCGCAGGCTGATGTAGATAAGGTAAGTAATCAATCTTACGGTCGACAATGGCTCTTGTGATACTCTGACCAAATCTGACCTGGATGGATTCAACATATACAGGGGCGAAGTGACGTCGAGAAATCCAAGGCGGAATTGGAAAAGGCTAAAGCTGTAATCGACAAAACGGAAGATAAGATATTTGCCTCTTTCTGTCGGCGGATCGGAGTTCAAAACATTCGAGAATATGAAGGCTACCAGCTTGAAGTCCATCAAAAGACCAGTGAAGAACAGGAGCAATTGGAAACAACACTTTCAAGGATCAAACACCAGTCAGTCCCCATCCTATTGGTCGCGAGATGCAAAATCCTTTTGTATTCATGAAGTGTTTCCTTTTCCATGATTTCAGGATAAGTTTCGAAACTGGCCAGCTCAATGGTTTAGTTGAGCGGCTGTCTACGCTCGAGACCTCCGCCCAACGAACACAAGCTAACCTGGAAGAACTCATGGTAACGATGTCAGAGCTTAAGCAAGAAATCACCATCCTCGATGATGAGATCGTTGACACCGGACGCCAACACTCCGACCTGCTCAAAGCACAAGACCAGGCCTCCAAGGCGGTTGCTGATGCAAAAAAGAAATCGAACAAAGCCTCAAGGCAATTGGATGAGATCATCAAAGAAATCGGCACACGCGTACGCCGCTTTCTCTGTCATAGGACTCGTTTCCAGGACTGAATTGTATCTTTTCAATGGCTTCCAGAATGATGAGATTGAGAAGCTTGCTTCAGAAAGGATCAGTATCTATAGAAGATGTAAATTGGAAAGTATTGACCTTCCTCTCTCAAAAGGTGACCTTAGAAGGGCTCCCATCGATGAGGTAGATACACCACTATTTTACCGTCACAAGTACATCAATATGTCCTAAAGACGAGGCGCTTCTCCCCGATTCAGGTCGTCAGGCCTATTGTGGCTATGGACGGTCGATGGACAAGAGGAAACTCAACAGGCATTGGTTGTAGATGACTACGGCATTGAAGTCGATTATGAGGGCTTAGAAGATGACGAGAAAGAGGTCCGTTAGCCTCTATGTGATAAGCAAGCAACTACCTGTGACAGGCTGACGTAATGAATCTAGGATGGTGGCCAAGACGTTGAGCGTCAATTGGAAGAAAAGCTCGAACGGCTGAAGTCAAAAATGGAAGCCATGGCTCCTAAGACGAGATCAGTTGAAAGGTGAGAAGCATTTTAAGTGCTTCTAGTTACCAATAGGGCTCGAGGCTCACATGAGATCTGGACATCCCGTTATAGGTTGGAAGAAGTAGGAAGCGAGATTAAGGGAACACGAAAAAGAATTCGAGGCCGCACGGAAACGCGCAAAACAAACCAAGGACGACTTCACCGAGATTAAGAACCAGAGAGTGGAACTCTTCACAAAGGCTTATACGCATATATCTGAGAAAATAGACGGGGTCTATAAGGAACTGACGAAGGGTAAAGCCAGTCCGATGGGTGGAGTGGCTTACTTGAGTTTGGAAGATCCAGAGGTATGTTGCCTCTATGTTCTTTCTTCAGGTTGTATCTGGACAATGATGTGGACCGATTGACTGTTAAACAGGAGCCTTATATGCACGGAATCAAATACCATGCTATGCCCCCAATGAAGCGTTTTCGAGATATGGATCAATTGTCGGGCGGAGAGAAAACGATGGCTGCTTTGGCTTTGCTATTTGCTATTCACAGGTATATCTCGCCTAATCCTAATCTTTGTAGTGCAAAAGAATTCAATATGAATGTTAACTTTGACATGCGTCCTTAACAGCTATCAGCCTTCGCCATTTTTCGTCTTGGATGAAGTAGATGCTGCACTTGACAACACTAATGTGGGCCGAATTGCCGACTATGTCCGTAACAAGGCTGAGTCATCATTTCAGTTCCTGGTGATCAGCTTAAAGGGTACATTTTATGAAAAGGCGGGTGGTTTAGTTGGAATATATCGTGATAATGAATGGGGTGGTACCAAGAGTTTGACATTGGACTTGGATCAATACGGAGAGTAAAGCCGACTCAAATTATGGGCGGATCAGGGAGTTTCTTAAGTTAGATGTTTATATATATATTTGGTGCGCATCAAGTGATATGATGCCTCATTGTTTTACCAGTGCCATTCTGGAACTCTTTGATAAGCTTTTCTTGCAAGCCTTTAGGTACTTTCATGATACTGTAAAATCCTATCTCGTGTCATACCATATTGAATAACCATTAGGAAAACCAATCAGCTGACACATGCTGCTGCATTTCAAGTCAAATATTGTGATGGAAGCGTCGTTGTGAGCGGCTTGATAGCATGGGTCACCTGAACAGTACAACTAATCTCATATCTTAGCACTGGGAGAGTCTTCTTGATTTAATAACATCAAGTTTGCATTGAATTGGAGCATTTGAGAGAATCTTGACCCAGTGTTCATTGGGGTAGCGAAATTGCTTGATCTTGAACACCGATACCTTCCCTTGGCGCACCTCAGCCCAACGGTTTTCAACTTTCAATCCACCAATTCATACAAAGAGATCGAGTAATCATGTCTTCAGAACTCTGGTATCCAGGGCACACTTTGAGGGTTATAAAGCTTTTCAAAAATATTAATAATTGAATGATCTAGTATGATTCCACCTCAGACAATTGAGCTCAAAGCTACCAAGAGTCTGATCCAATTTTTTTCTGTCCACAAAGAGATAATCTTCAAGAAATACTTATCAAAGCAGGGAAGCATCAGAACAATTTGCAATACCTTCAGATAATCACAGATGAGAAATGAAATTCTTTGCTCATGTTACAGATATCAGGAGTTTGAAATGCGCGGATTCGACAGGTTCCTTCCTACCCATTATGAGCTCATACAATATTTCACCGATACTTGAATTTTTATAATAAGTTCGAAAACCCTTCATGATAGGGCTCACTTGGGTTTTGATGTCTGAGTCCTTGATAGAAATGAAAACAATGTGATTTAGATAAATTATACTTCCATCCTTCACTCAATTCCACAAACCTATGATGACTAAAGAGGACAAAATATAAAAGTAGAGAGAAGGATCTTGAAGACTCGATCATCTTTCCTTTGATCTGTTGAGTTTATGAAAATCTTGTTGGATTCAAAAGTGATTGTTAATTTAACACAGATCTTTTGCTTCTTCAAGGTAAACTGAAACTCTAGGAGGTGATCTGTTGGCGGTATATTTGTGAGCTTCTCTCTTGACTACTAGATGTTTCTAATCATTAAGAATACTCAAATTAAATCAATCAAAAAGCTACTAACTCTCTTTCAATCCTTTCACTTCAGGTAAAAAGGAGACTCCATTGATGACTTCTTGAGAAAGTTTATTACCAACTAACAGTCTTGACTCTAAATCCATCGTACAAAATAGTAGTCTTGACATCCTAAAAAGAAAGTGATAAAAAAGCCATCACCTTTGTGGAACATCTAAAGGAGAACCTACAACTTTATGATCAATGACAATCATCAAAAATGACAAAATTACAAACCATCCGGATGATTTTTCACAAGGAATCAGTTTGAATAGAATGATCAAATTGAATTGCTTGAATGAAGACCTTTACCTAAGAGAATCTCATCAGATGAATTGGAATTTTGTTCACAACTTCATTCATAAAGTGAGGTATTTCAAAAGAAATTAGGGAAAAAATATGCTGTTTTAAGAATTAAGGTAGACATGATTATGTTAATTGGTCAAGACTCAAGCAATCAAAAATGAATACTTAGACGGCTGTACGCATTATCAAAACAAAGCAAGGAAAACCTTCAGGAATTCTAGTAGGATTCAAATGATCTTAAAGTGCAGTCAATAAAAATGTGTTTTCAAAGTGTTTTAACCGAAAATTTATCATTAAACTTCATTTCTACATTTGAACTTTATGAGAAGGAAGTTTTGCAAAATTGATCAACACATTCAACTTTTCTTGCAGGAAGGGCAATCAAAGTGATTTAAACTTTCCACATAAGCTTAGATTTGATGTTGCGTTTTTTGCTATAATCATCCATACAGACCCTAGTCTATGTAGTCAAAGTTCAACATTGAAGTTCTTGAAAACAAGCCCGTCCTGCATTGACCTGCATGTGGTTTTCTGAATGAGGACCGTGCTTTACGGGTTACTTATTATTTTTGAATTGGAGCGGTATCAAAATCTCTTGTGGGTTGATATTGAGAATCTCATATTTCTCAGCTTCCATGAAGCTTGCTACGAATTTCCTCAACTCTATCCTTGCTTAATGTTGAAGAGTAAACTTGTCTGCAGACAAAATGATTTACGTAAGCAATAATTTACAGATTTAACAATACAAACAACAACACTCGAGACTCTACATGCAAACATTAATTATAAGCGAAGAGATGAATTGCTTTCAGAGCGAGTGAGCAACCTCATCTTTGATCATTGCGCTCCTCTATCGGACACAAAGTCATTCCTCCATCATCACTTCATCTTCATCTTCATCTGCTGCATTTTGTCCCAAGATCACATCATCCCTTATCAGTTGTTCAAACATTTTTACCTGTTTCAACATATCTTCTTTGCTTTCCAGCTTTCCATTCACAAATGATGATGACAGACCATTCTCAAAGTTCTCTTTATCTTCCTCCATTATCTTCAATCTTCGAACTGCTGCTGTATCTCCCATTTTACTTTTCTTGCCACCCGAGGCCAAGAACTTTAAACATTTCCTACAATTGGAATATAAATCAAGATATTTTAGTCATAAAGCAGAGTGTCACAATGCTGGAACAATTGATACTCACTGATCTGTCAGGCCATATAAAAGCTTTACTCGATCTCTCAATCTGAATACCATCCCTAGCACCACTGAAGCGCGAACAGCAACAGTCTTTGACCCTATATCTTCGAAGATATCATTCTCAAGATTGTCTTCATCTTCGTCATCGAGCATCTTCATCGTCATACTACCTTCCAACACATCTAGAGCTTGATAAGCATATTGTCCCAAGATCGAATTTAAAGCATTGACAAGCGTCAAGACTTCCTCTTGAGTCTTGAAATCAATTGTGAGTATGGCTTCACAGAGAAATCGATTGAAGTCGATGGTTTGATTATCAATCTCGACTGTGCTTGAGAGAGGATCAACTGAGAAGGATTTGACGAGACTCTTGATAAGATCCAATCTCCAGGTCCGTTTCTGGCTCAAAAGCGTATACCAAGGAGCAATGACCGAGCGCGCAGGTGTACCAAAGTATCCTAAAAGTGTGAGAAATATGTCAGTACCACCAAAGTGAGCATCAGATCATAAGGCATTCCGGCATACCGGAGACAGATGAGTTCGTTCTAGAATAGAACTCGTAAACTTCTCGCATGACCTCTAAGAATCGGGTGTGAACTAAGTCCGGCCGCTTGGTATGCAAGAGCGTGTGAAGTCCAAAGACACGTTTTGCGAGTATCTGATCGCTAGAGCTTTCTAAAGCTACTAAGACTGGTATGCATGACATGGGATGCGCGAGACCTTGCTTGATCGTATAAGCAATTATATCAACGGCCGCCTTTTGCATCGGACCGTCGACGGACTGGGCAAAGGAGGTGATCTGAGGAAGATAACGCTGTACAATCGCCAAACCCACACTATCCATTTAGCATAGAAGCAATGAAGCACATGTGAGCTTAGTGTCTCTGGTATTGAAGGAGGCAAAGTATCACAGGATAAGGCGGACAAACCCCGAATCGGCAAAGTTATCGGTATTTCCGATTAGCTGTTCCATATCGATCGTATTGGTTATCGGTGCCAAACCTGCGAGCAATTATGGTGATCAATGTCTCTATCTACCGCTGAGTTCTCTCACGAAAGACGCGCACTTCTTTCATTCCACCGCATCAGACTTGTCAGTCTGACTGGCTAAAAACTCGGCAACGAGTTTCAATAGTCGAGACCGTAGTTCGATACTGGGGTCAGTAAATACTTGATCCATGATTTGGGTCGAATCAGGTTCCGTCATTAGGGTTGGATACGCCCGATACAAAAAACCTGTAAGTGGCGAAAATCAGGAGTATGAGTATACCAGGAAAGTTTGGTCAAGTCAAATATATGTTCTGACCGAGGCAGTTAACAGTTATGTGGCGGATGGACTCCGTTCTTGGCATGTGAAAGATCCGCACAAAGCATTGATAGACGTGCAAGTGTAGTGGCAGCTGGATCGGCGAAAAGTAAACAAGATGTGTAAAGAGGATTGGAAATATCAAGACTCACCACTCCAACTGTTTTCGTTTCGTTTCGAATATCTGAAAGTCGGATTTAAATGAGATCTGACTGATGTGAGCATGTGTGATAAGTGTCAGCTATATCCGTGATACAAAAGCAAACTGACCTTCATTTTTAACTGCTAGCTCATCTAACTGCCCGTGAGCAGTCAGCATACTAACCAAGTACATCAATAGTAGCAAAGGCTGCAAATTTATGTTTGAGGGCCCAGGTCGATCCAATTTTACCACCCACTCTCTTAGCCTCTGCTCGCAAGCTTTGAACACCTTGATCAGCTTTAGAAAATCGTGTGTTTGATGGATCACAACGGCGCAGAAACACGAAACTCTTTCTTGTAAAATCTGACATTGAATTCAAGTGAATAGGAGAGTACCTGATCAGAAATTTTGCATGATGCAAAGTGAGACAGACCAACCATTACACCGTCGCCAAGATTTGGCTTGTTCAAGGCAGGAAGCAAAGCGGCCTGTAGGGCATCACAAAAATGATTGGACAACTTTGGAGTGTCCGTCACACAAGCCTTGAAGAGTTTGAGAAGATACTGAATTGTCATCTGCTCCTCTGCCTAAAAGACATCACATGAACAAGATGCCACAATAAGTGGAATGATGCAAATAACGAGATATTTACCCTATTCGCGCCCTTGAGATATGGTAGAAGGATCATGGCTTTGTTGGGTGAAAGCATCCTTGGGCTAACAGAAGCTATCGCATAGATTGTCTTGATACAATGACACTCGCTCTACATCCGGTCAAGAAGCGAACTCAGAGTGGCAAATGCTGAGTTTTGGACCAAAGAAAGATCCTCACAAATGATCGACCATCCGCCATTATACCACCGTTCATCATCTCGTCAATCAGATAATCCACGATCTTTTGACATAAGCCTCGAATCTCATCTTGCGTGCTGGTCCCAGTCTTGGTGGATCCTCTTAGGATCTGAAGATAGTGACAGTCAAACAATCCATTGGCTTGGCAATAGCATACAACGCACTTACAAACTTGATAGCTTCTTCCAACGAAACTGTAGATTCACCATCATGAGCAGTCAGCTGCATCATAATTGTACCCGCAACGTGGACATTGAAAGCTCCAGTGAACCAGAGTTCAGCTAAGCCATCCATGGCGAGGTCCTGTTTTGTAAGAAAAGGGCAAGTATCAGCGTCGCGACGCTTGCGACCTTTCGGTCAATACGTCCCAGCATCGCATACCTTCAAGGTCGGATCCTCATCATACATTCTCGACATAAGGCGCCTAGAAATTTCGACCTTCAGATCGACATGATCTTCTCCTATGAGTTGATATATTGACTTGAGTAGCTTCACTACCCTACGTCGAACGGAAAGACCTTTGTCCTGTTGACGAACAGAAACAAATCAGGGATTTTGTTTGTATATAAGATTTTGTATATGATATAAATAAAGCAGACGAACCGCAATCCGAACTGCGATTTGAGGAAGGAACGTGATAGCCAAGTTGGGCCTGACTGTCACGTATTTTCCAATCAGGTCCATGACTGCATCGCGCACAGCGGGAGAGCTGTCTAACATCCGTTCCTCGATTGCAGTGCGTACAGATTTCTGCCAAGTAAAAGGAGAGACTTAGAATTTCTCAAGAGCAGTATTCCAGACGTACTGACTCTATAGAAGATTGTTTCATCTTGCGCAACAACTAGTCCGAGAGCCTTGATAGCTTTGCTGCGAAAGGTGACCACTGAGGTAGCAGAAGCAAGTATGATCCGATCTAGTAAAAGATCGCGCACCAATTTCAAGCCCTGGATTTGAGACACGGACTCGAGAATTGATCCTGGATTTGCATAAGCGGGGTCCGGATTTCTGTGATCAGTGAAGCGCGGCAAGTAAGCAATCAATGGTCGCAAATTTATAAAAGGCAACTGAGCTCCTCACGTACACGCGGCGAGAGATAGCTGAATTGGGAGCGAGCTGTGTTTCTAGACTGCAGAAGATCTGAAGCTGTTGCTTCAGAAAATCCAGCATATTCGAGCTAGTAGGTACCTCGTCCATTTGCTGGTCAGGTCTCAGCGATCTGATTGCCTTCATGAACTCCATCGACCACTGCGCATGGAGAAAGTCGGATGCGCTCTGAAACGCAAATGGATCTGATTGATCAATCTAAAAAGATGGATCTGGAGAGTATGACATGCAAATAGACATCTTACTCACATTTGCTTCGTCTTCCATGTTATTCAGACCGTCCAAGTGTAAGATCAAGTGTGCTTGAGATTGAAAAAACTGTGATAAATTAGCGATGTCTCCGGTTTTGAGCATCGTCTGGAAATGCGGATAAGTCGTATTCAGAAGTTACAAAGCCATCAACACGAACTCGGTCTATTGGTAGCGTTTTTTTGGCAGATGGTCAAGGATTAAACCACACTTTGAAAAGGTTAGGTGCCTGTGCACTCGGGGTAAGCTCTCCTTTGCCATCAGTTTCGCCGGCTGGATAGGGACGGAACAATCGTGCAGCGATGTGTCCCATGTGATCGATAAATAAAATCTTGATAGTGTTCCTATCGGCGGACGTTGTCTTTGATTCTTCCCATATGTCCACCTAGCCAACGCGAAAAGTCGTAAAGAATGAAACATACGTCATGACAAGCAAATGACAAAATGCTTACCATTTTTTTGCAAAAAAGGCCGAGTACGAACTCTGCAACTGGCCAGTCAGGTAGGTATAATAAATCAATTGAATCAGATACCAACCGATCGAATACAACGCGGTAGATGGACTCGTTGTTCGATTTGCTGTTTTTCGTAGACCTGTATCAAAAAACCGATGTCGTCGCGAGGGTGAGCACGTGTGACACAATGAGATGGCAGTGATGGATGCTTACCTTTCACTTAGGAATCTGATGATCTTCGTACCAAGTTGGGTAGCAGTCGAAAACACAGGCTCTACTGTCTCTTTCACCACCCGATATATATCCACTTCTGAATCGTCCGTTGGTGATGCTCCCATCACCTTCTTTTCGTCTCGACGATCGTGGAGATTACGCAATTTTGAGCGCAATCGGGCTCGCGTGCCGTGCGCTGAACACTGAATGATGTGTAACAACAAAGCCGAAATGCTGTGTATGGACTTTCCATGAGAGAGTCTGGCGGGTTTGGAAGTATAGGCTGTCAGTAAAAAGAATAAAGGGTAGATGTGACATGGATGAACATACTGATATCGAGCCGACCCACTTCCGACGATTGGGGACGAGACAAATGAGCTAGAGACGTTCACTATGGAGCTCAAAACTTCGTCAACGATACCGTCGGTCTGCGCGGGATATTTCGAGGATATCTGTTGACAAAAAAGTGCAGTGCTTGTCTGAGTGTCTGCAGAGTTCTTGTGAGAACAACGAAACAAGATATTGAGAGTAGGGCAAGTGGGAGTGTTTTACATTACGTAATAGGTTCAAGCACTCCAACCGCATCACCGCGATGCCACCATGGGAGTAAGGAGATTGAATAGTGGATTGGCCCGAGCTTCTGGCACGAGTTGAAGCGAAACAGGCTGCGTGAGGTTCGAAGAGAAACGAGCTGATGCAAAGATGAGTCAGGCGATTCAAAATCGATTCCGGTAGCTCGAGGTTAGTCACCAAGAGACTGATCTTGGGGAGAACAGAGGTCGAAACAACTGAGAATATCGAAGAGACAGTCTGGCGTGTGGCATTCGACTTTGATAAAACGTATTCGAGACGAGACGAGTATGCTGCCGGAGAAAGGGTTGCAACGGATACTTCAATATGTGGAAGAAGAAAGAATACCATGCAGTAGATGCATGTCATATCACCATATTGAAAACGTACCATCGACGGCACTTCTTTGGCCCGTTTGCATAAAAGGGAAGATGACAGTATGCAGCTGATGGTTTAAGCTTTGTGTGATCATTGAAATGGTTTCTTCGGAGTAGAAACGCTTAGGCAACTTTTTCTCGCAACTGAGGAGTAATAATATAAAGTTCACCGATTGAAGCGCATTGAGCATGTCGTTTGTTCGTTCTTGGATGATCTTGATATGATTCTCCGCCACAGAATCGGACGGAAGCGCGCGGTGAAAGGATTCGTGCTCTTGATCAAGAGGTGCGCCGTTGAGGTCAGAAGGTCCGGGCGAGGATCCTGGTATGCAAGACTTGGAGTTCGAGTTTGATGCAATGGGCCGCTTGGACTTTGAGGAACTCTTTGATGAGCATGGAAGAGGGGTTTTGGGTGATTTTAATTCGCTAGGGAAAACAACAATTTCTTCGAATACTTTGACGCCTTTCTCGAGGATCTTCATCAGACGGCTCATATCATCGCCGCTGATGTCTAAAAGACAATTTCCGTGGTCGTGCTCAATTAATTTTGTCATCTTGCTTAGAGCCTTGGGATTGAGAATCGGGTCGGTATCAGTTACGATGAGAAAGTCGCATGCTGAATTTGTTCCGTCGCGCATGTCATCCGCCTCCAAAATATCTTCAACGACGCTGGCAAGTCGAGCAGCAGGATCTAATCAATAGAAACCCAACCGTAAATCAGAGCAACCATCATGAGCAAAAGAAAAGGCTCCGACATACTGGGAAGGCTTGGCGAATTGAGGTTACGTGTAGCCGACGAAGGAATTGAAGTGGATTTACGCATGATTCCAAGATCATTATCATCTGCCTTGGGGGAGGAATTCACTAAATGTTTTTGTCGAGCGGGTTGAGTATGAGATGATGTGGCGACATATGCATTGAACTTGTCCATCTTTCTCCTCTTCAACTGAGGCGTAGAATTAACGTCTGATGGAATTTCATGGCGACTTTTGATCATGGTGGAAGATGATCGAGATGTTGGAAGTGCTAGTGGATCCGGCGATTCACTCTTTAGTTTGAATCTAACTCCAGGCTGAGGGGTCTCGAAGGGGTCAGGTCGAGGCGAATTGGGAACAGAGCTAGATTGTTTGGTTAGAGGGGAGCTGGCGTCGGGGAGGGTGGAAGTTCTGATGGTTGTCGGCTCGGATGGAGGAGAGCCCTCAAACGAAGTGGTAGTGACCATCACGGTCTTGTAAAACTCTCTCAGAGATGGAGTCGAAGGAGGATCGTCAGTTCTTGCAGAGTGGGGGACAGAACGGACAAGCGGAAGTTGTAGGAGACCAGCGTGAAATTGAGCAGAGGTTTCAAGATACGATTCATGTGCCTGTTGGTGTGTTGAATGTCCGATTGGAAGAGGGTAAGGAGGTTCTTTGAAAGTCCTGATGAAATGAAATACAGTGCGCGTTATTCTTCGACAAATCTTAAAGATGGACGAAGATGAACTGACTCACAATGGGCGATATTCATTCTCTCGAATTTGGCGATTGATGAAATGATTCGCGATTTGAAGTTGAGATAATGCCCAGCGATGATGATCTGGGTCAATCGTATCAGAGGGGATAATTGAATGATCGAAGACTTGCAAGGGTCTTTCGATATGAGGTTGTGAGAAGTTGGGATCTTGTTTTGAATCGAATGAGATGTTGTGATCGATAGTTAAATTTGAAAGAAGACTGTTGACTGTGATAAGGATTAGGCATCAGTATCAGTTCATGTTCCTTGATAGAATCTTTAAGGTCAGCTTACTATCTGTCTTGATGAGCGTAGCGTTGATTGGATATTGTTTGACTGCTTGATGAGCTGATTGTGCGATGTTAGCTTGAACTGAAGTTGTGATGATATTTGAAGTATTTGAGGTGGGTGGGGTGGATTTTGATGAGTTTTGATTGATTTGATGCATTTCCTTCCTCTTGACTGAATCTATCTTTGAATTCATCTTGAGTATGATTTCGCTTTCTTTCTTTCTTGATCAAAAACCGTCGCATACATTCAGCAATCAGGATTTCAGCTGAGCCATTCGACTGTTCGTAAAATATTTCATTCACATTTCAAGGTTTTCAAAGTCTTTACAGGTGTGGATTTGTATGTAAGCTACTTCAAGACGCGTTATAAACATCGTACTATAAGCATATCCTTCAACCAACAGTCATGGCACATCATCAAAGCCCTTCAAATGATCAAGAATTCCTTCTCAAAGTTATTAAATCTTATCAATCTTCTAACCAAATCCAATCAATCCTCCTCACAGAGCTCGTAAAACCACATAGCACAAATGCTATCCAAGTCAGTCGTCTTGCTGTATTCTCAAGCTGTCTTTGAGTAGTCTGTCTTCATAATCTCATGTGGATGGTTGTGTGCGCCTGATCCTGTTGGAATCCGAGACACTTGCGAAATTCTTTTTGTCCCCTTTGATCAGGTTCAAAGATCACCGTTCGAGACTTATTTCTTTGAGAAAATTTGAATCAGATGCAAAAAGATTCAGTCACTTGATCACAGAGTATACTACTTTATCAGCCTGCTCATAATGTTACTAGTTGGCTTTCTCGCATGGTACATATACAAATGCAGGAATAGATAGGAACTTTCAATCTCTTTTTAAAGCTGAAAGGTTCGATAATTGCTGTCTGAAAAGCTGCGATTTCACCTCAGCACTCTACCCACATACAAGATGCAAGCATAAAAACTATTCCATATCTTGTGTTGCTACATCTTGGAAGGGATGATGGTATTAGCTTACTCTCAGTTCGTGAATTAAAATTGAAAGGAACAGGATAGGCATTGGTGACCAATCGAACCAAAACATGACTGAAACGCTTCTCGCATAGATTAACCACTTAGCTCACATCAGAGGTCGGAGCATAATCAAGTCCTTGGACAAGCAGCATGTGCAACTACAATACATATGTTCTTGAGCACCGTTACGAGACATGGCGGCCGGAAACCAAGTGAACGGAATATGAATGAAGAAAACAGGGTTATCTTGAATCATATGCTCCGCCAATGTAGGGTACTCTCCATCACACCCTCATGACCTGAACACAGAAATCAACTGGACATCAAATTGAAAATTAGTTCCACCAATAAACCTCAATTTACCACAAATGGCAGGATGGGCAGCTACAGAAGCGCCGTGAGGTCAAGTAACACAGCCCAACACGGGAAGCAACAGGTGTAAAGCGGCTAGGAAGAAAACAGGGATAAAGAGATGAGGTAAAGGGCTGAAAAATGAGTAAGAGTAAGCTAGCACCAGGCATCCAACAATTCTCTCTCGACTTAAAGGATGTTGCACTGTGAGATAAGTCATGATTGAGGTCAGAGCGGAGCAGTGAGGAGCAAGCGAAGCGTTGTGTAAAAGTGAGAGACCCACGACTTTGCCACGAGTGCGTCGACCACCGCCTTTCTTGGCAAGAAGTGCGTACCGAGTCGCGTGCTCGAAGACTTCCCGGACTCCTTGACCGGACTTGGCACTACATTCGAGGTAACGTTGTGCACCTATTTTTTGGGCAACGGCCATCCCCTGAAGCAATGGAGAGTACGATGAGAAAGGCGATGTGAGACATACTCTAGCCGTAGTACTTACCTCATCGGATGTCACGGGCCTTTGGCTCGTTCTTCTCAACTCATCAATCGTTTTCGGGTCATTCCTATGAAGGATATTTAAGACATGGTTCGAGTCAGGTTGGCTGAATGAAGATAAGGCGATGAGATTGAATCCGACCTGAGATCCTTCTTACATCCTACCAAGACGATAGGTAAGCCTTGGCAAAAGTGCAAGACTTCGGAGATCCACTTCTCTTGAACGTTGTCTAACGAATCGGGTGAGTCGATAGCAAAACATATCAAGATAACGTGTGAATCACTGGAGCCAAGAAAACGAAGGTGTTCAACAAAATGAGATATGGTTGCTGAGACATGCATCAAAGCCAGAAGAAGAGGAAGAGTAGACTCACGGATAAGAAAGTGGTCGAAGTCTATCATAGTCTTCTTGACCGGCTGTATCCCAAAGCGCCAGTTCGACCCGTTTGCCATCTACTTCAACATCGGCAACGTAGTTCTCGAAGACAGTTGGAACATAAACCTGAATGGATCGGAAACCAAGGCCAGTTCAATGTGAGAAAGGATAGAAGCGTGAAGGAGAGATTAGCGGAGGTGATCAGAAATGGGAAACTTCGATGGCGGTGACGAAGGGAGTGAAAAATGGGTTGTATACCTCGGGAAATGTGCCTTTTGAGAAGACGATAAGTAAACAAGTTTTTCCACAAGCTCCATCGCCGACTATGACAAGCTTTCGACGAATCTCTGCCATGATAGAATGAAAGATGAGGACGGAAAGGGTAAAAAGCTTTAAGAGATTGGGGAAGTCGATGAGTGTGAGATGGTTTAAGGTGAAGATTCAAAATTGAGATTGCTGGTTCGGTCAGTTGAGTATGTGTGTGTGTGTGTAGTAGTATGTAGAAGGTAAAGAGATAGAGAGAAAATGCGTGTGGTGCTTAAAGCTAAAGAGAGGTATTTATTTGAAGAGAGAGAGAGAGGAGAGAGGGGCAATTGAGATTCTATGATTATGGTTCTTATGTACTTAAGCCTAAACATGTGTTTTGTACCAATACACCTTAATCCAAATCAATCCATCATTCGGTTCAGGAACACACGTTTTGGTACAAAAAAAGGATTGATGAAAGGTTAATTGGGTGATTGGTTCAAATTACCTTCTACCAGTCAAGAAGATTTCCAATTCAGACTGCCATGACCATTACGATCACCATTGACCTCGACTTTCACTCAAAATCACTTGCAATGCCAAAGATTGATTGCTTGTAAGGCCCTGTCCATTTTAACTATCACTCGATCAGCTTTGTATATATGTACTTCACCTTAACGCTACTCAACGAATCCCGAAATAGCCTTCCAGTGGCCTTCAATCGAGAAATAGCTTCACTCGACTCTCAGCATTCAGTGCCCCTTGGTAATGATGTCAAAAGCTATAAATCCAGTCAGATCATGACCCTCATCATTACAGAATCACATATATGGTTGGTAACCTAGCCTAGTTATTTGTAGACCAATTGACCCTCTTCATCCAGCTTGACTGCAGAATATCGCATCTCTGGTTGATCCAAATGTGTCCGTTTGGGTGTCAGTATCAACTTTCAAGTGACTTGATAGCTTACTTTGTGTAGACGGTTTAGCTGGTTGAGAAATTGTAGAAGGTCCTGAAGGTGTGGTTCTGCGGAGCCAAAGTAACATATTACTATTGTGGACATCGACATAATTGACTCTGTAAACCTTTTCTCAATACCCTGTTGAGGTCTTCCTCTGGTTCTTTAAAAAATTCAGGAATATTCCCTCCAGATACCTTCCACAGGCCCTGAAAAAAGTTGAATTTGGTATAGAACTTGTGAAAGTGTTTGTCAAGTTATCTCTTTTGAGAGGATCTGCTATATGATACCCACTTGTCATGTGGCTCAGAGTTTGGATTGGGTTTCATTGGGCCCTGAGGGAAGGGTGGAGGATTCAGCCTGGAGGGAGATGGAGAGTTCATGGGAGACTTCAGCCAAAGATACAGTTTGATTATTCTTATTCAAAGATACAACACCACCTTGTGCTACCAGTCTATTGCTGAGCACAATCAATCCCATTGCCCTTTTTTGCTTGAATATCACCCAACAATCTACCAAATCAGAACAAGATCACTTTCAAAAATGTGGTCTCCAATATTACGGCAAAGTAATTATGATATAATTTGTTATGGTCAAGATTGTGACTTTACCCTTCACTTCTGTCCACTCATTGGGGTAGTAAGACACTACCAGGCTCTGGTTTTCTGGTCTGCTTTGGAGAATCACTCAGAGTGGGCTCTTTTGACAGAACTGCTTGCTGGGTCTGGTTTATGAGCAATATTGGTCCTTGGCAAGGGAACTGGCTCAAGAACTTATAAAGGTCTTTATATGAGTGTATATAGACCAGAAGAATGCCTCATAGAGCCTTCATTGGAAGAAATCAAAGACTTTTGGAAATCTCTCACAGAGTCTTCCTTCAAGTTGATGCCGCTTGGAAGGTGTGCGGATGTTGTGGTCCAAAAGCCTTCTCATAGGATTCAAGTGTTGAAAAAAAGGATTGAGAAGACTTTCCATTACAGTTGTATCACATCGCAATTCTTCTTCAAAGTATTTGTCCACATGTGTTTGCATTGAGATAGTCATCAGTAGAAAGGCATCTCCCACTTGAAGTTCTTCAGCACAATTACCAGTTGAACCTTCAGTGCATAGAACTCTGGAAATACCCTAGAGCCTGTAGGTCCATCACCCTCCAAAAGCTTGGTGAGATCTATGAATGGCTGTGGAGTCATTAATTAGTAAAGAGATCATCTTATCAATAAAAGCATCCATAATAATAGACTTACTGCCAGTTTGTTGGTCAGTTCCTCAAGACAGGTCCATTCATCAGGACTGAAGGAAATCTCATGGAAGTATCCACATGGCTCTTGGGAATTCCTTGTCCACTTCTTCTTGCTTCTGAAACACTCAAGATTGTCAGCAAGGACTTTGTTGACAACCTAAGCATACAACAAAGTCACTTTTGTCAGCAGAGATTTGCTAATAAGCCTGCAAAGTTCACACTCACCTGATGTGCCTGCACCAGCCAATTCAGGGCATAAAATTTGGTGTTGTAGCCTAGAATCAAAGGTAAAAGTCTCAACTAAGTTGGTTTCAGAACCAGCATCTCCTTCAAGATTGATTATGTTTGATGGTGAAGGTACTTGAGACTTGCCTTCCTCTGCCTTGGCAATTACTGGCATATTGAAAGAGATTGGGATTACCCCAGGTGCTCACTCACGCTTCTGGGCTTTCAAAGGTGTTCACCTAGCAAGCTCTTCCAGACAACCCTTGACTGCAGAAGATAACTTGTGGAGAAAACACCAATGATAGTTGGATTGGGGGTTGAACGTGTACAAGCCACCTGGAGGATTGGAATTGATCTCAGACACACCTGTGAGATTGTCTTTGGCAATACATAATTGGGTGTGCATCCCCTTGACCGTGGTAATTTTATTTGCTCTAGATTTTGTACTATGGCCAAGCATGTGGTGTTTGAACCATATATCAATTAATTCATTAGTACAGAAGTTATAGAAGCAAAACAATGATGATTAATATAAAGCTTATCGTGTAATGATGCTTATGCCTCATCATCAGACAAACTAGCACTTCTGCCAGCCAGACCCTGTTGTGGTTTTTAAGCAACTAACACAAGGGTAAGGTGTTGGACTTGATAAGGCCAGTTCTTGTCAATGAAAGCAAATGAAGCCCTTAGGAATGCATGGATCTTTTCAGCTGTTGTCCAGCCATTGTGAATGAGGGTGAATCTGCTGTTATTCCCCTGCCACATCAACAGATCAATTCAAAACTCAGGTAAGTCATGTTGATCAATGAAGATGATAACTTACATTGATTTCCTTCAATACCAAGTCTTGCAAAGTGGTATAAATCTCAGCTATTTCTCTGACCGCCCTGCATTTGTCCAAAAATATTGATGTTGCTCCATATGTAGCAGAAGGTAAAGACTAAGTGATAGTCTTGGATTCTACTCCACCATTAACCACCAGCAAGATTTCAGACCACAAGAATCTGAATCAATATTTTGTTTTGAACTTGACCTTTGAGTCTTGTGAGTCAAGACATTCAACCATTCCATGTTGCTTTTGTTATGGTAATATTATGTATGTCAAGTTCATCATGAATAAAGTAAGGTATGGATGGTGGATGGTGGAGGTGGTCGCATCTTTCTTTCTGTGTGTTAATTCCTTTTTCAGTTTTCATCATATGTACTAGTCTGCTGGTTGTCTGGTTTATCTTGTATGTGCGCTAGTTGTTCAAAGACCCTGCATGTGGGCATAATTTGTAGCTGTGCTTTTCATCTTATATACCTGCTCTCTCTCAAGCTCCAGTTTCCTCCCTCACCGTGTGGAACTGGAAGCTTAAGAGTAGGTCTTTTTATTTTTTCTCTCTTCTGATATTCACCGGACAGTACTCATGTTAGAGTGATAGACCTCTTTACTTCCCTATCACATCACTCCCTGCTCTGCTGCAGGTAAGGCGTTGAACCTTCATTTCACTGTCCTTTCTTCTTTCAAGTTTAATACTAAAACTCCTCATCAACCTGTCTTGTGTATCAGTTTTCTCTGGATAATTTATTGTTAACAGAAGTATTATCCCTAATAACCTGGGGCTAACACCTTTGTCCAAAGCTCAACTAATTGAAGTATTTACTTGCTTATTTTGAGTAAAGCTCCAGAGCCCAACTACATACCTTCTCAAACTTGTAGATTGTACTCCCTACAAGTTCAATGGAAGTTATTTAAACTTCTATATCTCTTCTTAGTGGCACTACTAGCGTAACAGAAGCTAGTAGGATCACAAGGGTGCTGTTTGATCTGAGCATAGTAGCTGGAAAACTCAAGAATGGCCATCTTCAAGGATGGCCATCAACAAACAAACTCAATTAAAGTGAGTCAGTTTGGTTCTTTTGATAGATGACCATAAGAGTGAATCTGACTTGATTTTGATCAATTTATCATCTTGCTTTCTGAGTGGTGAGATGGCATTGAAATTTTTGGCAACTTGTTTGAAAACCTTTCCATTTTGTTTATGGGCGCAAAACCCGTCTCTTCCCAATCAAGAATCCATTGAACAACAATCCCAAAGACGTCAAACACTGGATTGAACGCTGTGAATCTGAGTGGGCTACATGGCAAGACTGCTTGTGGTTTAGCCATGTAGATCAAGCTACCTACTACAATCAACAGTCAATGCAAGGGAAACTCATTTGGTGTTGGGGATTGGGTACTGATTGATAGCACTGATTGGCAACAAGTCATAGGCGGAGTAGGAGGACCAACAGGAAAGCTTCAAGCTTGTTATGACGGTCCTTACAAAGTTCAAGAAGTGCTGAACGGGGTCAGGATTTCAAATTGCAATCACAAGTCCAAAGACTTGTCATATCCTATCTTTCATATATCAAAATTGAAGCTGTGCCATCAAAGCTTGAATAATGAATCAGAAGATAAGATTGCAGCCATTCAGTAGCAATAAAGGGATCACTGCATCTGAACTGTCAACACATACATAAAGACTAAGAAAGAAAATGCAATACTGCCTCTAGTAACGTCCTATGGTAGGTAGTGAAAAATATAATAAGCATGAGTAATAGAAAACAAATAATATGAGTTCCACGATTGATGTTACGTATTGTAGCTAGAGAAAAATATAATAAGCATGAGTAATAGAAAACAAATAATATGAGTTCCACAATTGATGTGGAAACTCAGAGTTGACAACGGGTTGAGTTTTGTTGACTGCAGCATTGATGGCTGTGCCGCAGTCGTGCTGTCATGTGACTACAACACATCCAACTAGGGCTGTGACCCAGCCTCGGCCCTGGCCAACCCGAGCTGCCCAAGGGTGTTCTCGAAGTCTTCAGGGCCGGCCCCAGGGCCACAAAACCTGCCTGTTAAGGTGAAAAAAGCCCTGCAGGCGTCCCGGCTGGCCGACCCGGCCGGGTCATTTCTCATTTTTTTGCTCTCAACATGATTAAAAAAGTCAAAATACACAACGTTGGAACACCAAGGATCAACAATTTTGCCCCTAAAACTGACCTTGGCCTTGTGGCCAAGCATTCAGGGCCAGCCCTGGTCGACCCGAGTGATTTCCAGAGGCCCTTGGGTCTGTCCAGGTCCGGGCCTGGCCTCGTGGCCGGCCCTGAATCCACAGGTCCGGGTCACAGCCCTACATCCAACCCAACCTCCTTACACCTCTCAACGTGATGGACTTGATAATTTTACCATAACAGCAGTCCCTTCATTTGCAGCTTCAAGAGGGCCCTGTCATACTACCAGTACTGAATGTGACTTGTAGCAACAAAGGCATCATTAGACAACCAGGATCACAACATAGGCATCATTAGACCAGGATCACAACTTCTTGTGGGTTACTCCAGTGGCTGTCACTCTGCTCTAACAGTCAAGAATGTAGGTGAAATAATTACAACGGCTCCCGCTGATATAAGAGCGGAAGGCCACCACTACTACCAGGCATGTCCTGGAGTATGCAGATAAATCTACTGGCCGCTATATACAGTCCTAACGGACATCAATCACATTTACATGCTCTAAAGTAGTCGTAGCAACTTACTCTAACCGCGCAGGTTGCGAGGAATATTCAACGTAGATCGACTTGGATGGCTACAACGCGGCTTCCTACCTCTCATTCTCCAAATATCAATTCCACTTCATCTACAGCTGGTCCGCCGTGATGCACTGGGCTCAGCGGCGATTGGGGTCCAAAATGTGGCGAACAATGCGGCGAACGTGTGGTCGCCGAGCCATTGGCACCGCCAGGAGAGTTGATAAGGTTCGCATCGCGTAAGCCGGTATTCAAGACACCAAATTCGCCATCGATAGCATCTGCTTGGTCCTCTTCTTCTCGTCCGTCCAAGACCACGGGTCGCAGAGCTGGGCTTTTTTGTTCGCTGCTCTTCCGTCTACGTGGGAGTTGTGACGGTGATCCTTGCTGGTTGAATTGTTCTGATGTCTTCCTCTCTTCTTCCAAGGCCGTGATAGTCTCAGGTGAAAGATGCTCCCATTCAGCTCGTCGACTGTAGTGGTCTCCATCTTTCAACTCGTCCAGTGAAGTCATGTCTGATGCATCTGGATTCCCCCCATCCGCGCCAAATTCTCCTCCGAGGTACCCAATCGACGCGATGCTCTCTGTATCCGAGATATCCTCAAAATCACCAAGCAGTTCACCAAGTCGATTCCAAGCTGACGTCGTGGCATCATCGTTACGTTCCAATAAGCCATGTCTGTTCACCGAGTAGTGTGGATAGAAAAGACTTTCAACCTCATAATCCTCGAGAAATCCATCGATAGTCGATGTGGGATCTAACATTCGTGCATTGTCATAAAATGACCGCACAGGAGGAAATGCATCTGCCTCGTTCGGATTTTGTAGGGGAACAGGCTGAATAAGGCCAGCTGCCCCTTGGCGATCGGCTTGGTTCCAAGTAGCGTTCGGGCTGGTTTGAAACACCATCCGTTGCCATGACAGATGGCCGACGGTACAGGTGAGGTGCAAAGGCCCCATAATGTTTACAGTTGTAAAAGCTGACAAGCGACCTTAGAGCCTGTTCCTGGGGCTGAGATTACAAAACACGAAGTCAATGCTGTGGAAGGCGTGAACAGACGTCAAGAAGGCTAACAAATGAATCTTCCACATCTCCATCCAAGTCAACTCCCAGAAGCCATTCGTCTCGTAAATCCGCGCGGCAGTTGAGATAGATAGCAGTGATGACCTTCATATTTGCTTGATTAGTCAGAAAGGCCAAAGATGACGTCAATTTGGAATAGGGGATATATTTTGGACACAAGGAGACTCACCTTGTCTCCATTTCCGGCCACAGTACGGTATCTGGCTCTTGATGACCTTGAGAACATAGAGTTGTAAGCTAGGCTGATTTGCTCGAAGTATCCTTTTCAGGATAGCCTACAACGGCCAATATCAATCCATCCGATGTCATTAAAGGAGGACCCGGTGTATGTAATCGACAGAAACAGCTAGAAAGGACTACCTACCGAGCTTTTGTACTGGACTAAAAGCAATATACGATGTATCCTGCCCTTGGTTAATTTTTGTAAGATGTGAACAAAGTTGATTGCAGCAAAGAAATTCCTCCAAGAATAATCTGTGATCAGTTCTACCTCCTCGTCTCCTGCCCGAGTAGTTTTCGTGATAATCGGAGAGACATCTTGCTGGATAGGGCTTTCCTCGGGGTGTGTTTGACCAGGAGATCGTGATCCATGTAAAGCACAATATCGGAAGAAGCTGACCCAATGAGAGATATTGCGTGAATGTCATTGGTAATTGATATCTAGACAACGTCTCAACGAAGTGGCTGATTTTTAAGTCACGCACTTGTATTCCTCACATTCATTTTTGGTCTTGACTTGTGTGGCGACCTCTTGAAGACCGAACATCTTTAGGATTAGCAACAAGCAATTAGAATCAACTAACAGTTGAGCCAAGTAATGGAACTTCATAACATCTGACATACGTCCTCAGTCAGACTCCAAGAAAGTATGGGCATCGTTACACATCAAGGAATGACTCACGGGACGTCTTGAACCACTTTAGGCTGAGAATCAAGATCGCAGACACAGCTTTGGATGTGATTTCTCGGTGCCGCAGGATATCGATGTCCTCAATAGATGGTGATGGCTTGGCTGCGAGGAAGATGTACCATCAGGTATGCCAAAAATGATACTAAGAATGAACGATTCTAACATCGAGTGACTAACGTTGTTCTGCATCGTGAGAATTGTTAGGATTTGTGTTTGCAGTGACTGTAGCAAGTAGTAACTTGAGCAATACGATGACTGCACTTTGCATCTGAGGTAAGATACTTCGCTAGATTGAAGCCAAACAATTTCAGTCACACAGGAGAGCTTATGAAAGAAGTGCTACGAACATAAATCAGTTCTACTCTCTGTAAGCGCTGGGTGTCCATGGCATCCTGCTTCAACCTTTGAGACGTGGAGTGATCCTGCAAGCGCTCCGCTGTTGCAACATCGCATCGAATTTTGGCCTCAAGATCAATCAACATCTGCAAAGAGTCAGGGATCAGGGACTCATTTGCAGCAAGAATATCACTGGCTGGTGTGGGCTCTAGAGATAGGGTCGAAAGTCGGTTTGTTACACCCTGAAGCGAGTCACGTTCTCTGTGTTTCTGTGATTTGGCTTCCGCAGCCGCTTCAACTTTAGCTAAACCTGACTCGTCGGCCATAAATTCTTCTCGGACCTTCCAGGTCTGCCAAAGTTCCGTACTAATTCTCAAATGACTTCGGTAGAGCTCGCCTGCTTCGTCAATACTTCTCGGTACGAGAGACGGAAGGCCAGCACTAGTTAGCTTGGCGTTAGCAGAAGAGAAGGGGAGAACAAATGGCCGCGTTTGATCTGTTTGAAATTGCTGTTTCTTGGGCTTCTGCTGTGGGGAGGGCGGAGGAGAGGGGGCTGGGGTACCGGGCTGAAGGTTGTGGTTGCCTTGCATCTTCGTGTGCGCTGATGGATCATGTGGGATAGAAGGGTTGGCGGGGTGATACATGGCGCTGGGTCGGATCGGGGTAGGAGCAGCAGCGGCAGCGATACGGGCGAGATAGACCTCGGGAACGTCTGAGGAGACATAGGTAGGGTATTTGGCAAGAATCTCCTTCCGAAAAGTGTGAAAATCGATGGGCGATACTTTGAAGGAACTAGCAGGTGTCGGACCATCAGGCGGAAGACTTTCTATAGTTCTGACCATTACGTTTAACCCGTTCAACATCTCGCATACCACCAAGCGTGGCAAGCATACTCTTCCACAAGAGCAGCAATAGCTGCAATACTTTTCAAATGTCATTTGGGAAGGTAAAAGCATTTTGTGACTTCAAGATCGTGAGTAGTAGTTCACTCACTTTCTTGACAGGGTAGCCTTTCGCATTTTTTTCGCGCAAACCTGCCACCAATCCAAACATGTAGATTGGTAATGGTGGATCCAACCCCACTGGAGAAAATAGAAAGAAGTTGTTGAGTGACAGACAGGCACTGTAATAACCTGATTGAGGTCGAATATTCCTCACTCAATTCCTCCCCCCAAGCATCGTCCCCCCTGAACACTTCGACCATAAAATAAAGAACTGCTAGGTGAATCGCAAGTTCTCCGTTAATCTCTTCGAGAAAAGCCTGCCGATCATGAGGGTGTAGACATGGACCTGAAGGGGAAGCAGGGGTAGTCGATTCAGGAGCCTCGGGTAGACTGCTAATCCAATCATGTCGACCTCCAACTCCTTTGAGCGCAGCAAACACAGCTTCCAAGGCACCGGCCTCTCGTAAGACGCGTACGTTGTGCATGATAAGTTGAACGTGGTGATTTTTGGAGGTAGATTGAGAGAAGGTGCCTTGAGCAATGTAAAGTATCCTACGTGCAGAGTCGAACCTGATTTCTGGATCTTTATCTTCCAATCGATCAAGTAGATGAATGATGTAGCTCTTCTGTAACTTAGGGTCGGCTTCTGTCCACGGTGGGGCCGTCTGGGTCTTCTCCTTCGCCCATTGAGACCAGCTTTTGGTGGATCCAGGTTTATGGTTTGTAGGATCGCAGGTTGGAGACGAGGTGCCATGACAGTCATTGCCCCACATATCCTGACCCTCCAACACACCCGGAACTTCAACATAAGAATAGAATTCATCGAGCTCATTGATGAAAGTATCAGAGTCGACGCCACTACTCTCTGACGGGTTTGTAGGAGGTGCAATATGCGGTGGATACGGATGGAGCGACGGAAAATCATATACCGATTGCTGTTGAAAAGCAGAGGCCAATGAGCTATGGAAGATACCAACTCGGTTCGTCAACAATATAACTCACGCGCTCACGATTGACCCCTTTGACCATTTGCTTCAATTGACCAAGAGTAATACTATCATTCGCAGCAGGTGACATAGGTTCCGATTGGGGTACCGTTCCAGTCCCACCAGCGAGACCACTTGTAGAGTTTTGGCCGCCCGTTGTACCAAGAGTGATCTGACGGCCCTGGGGGCCACCACCGCCGCTAACAGTAGTTTGACCAGGACCTCCATGCCAAGGTTTTGGAGGGATATAAGAAGATTGAGAGCTAGCTGATGAAGAGCGGCGTTTCAGTAAGATCGGGTTGATATAGGGTTGGGAAGGTCCAAAGAGTGGAGGTGCTGAAAGGGGCGTAAGAGAACCAGGTGAGTATGGAGAAGGCGGAGAAGATGATTGATGATCGAGAGTGGTATCCAGTCTAAGAGTATCATTCAAACGAGATGAATTGGATGAAGGAAGTATGGGATCTTGATGGTTTACTTTCATCATATTATCTTGATAGACTGAGATTGGTTCATAATTTCTTCAATTCCTTTTGTGTCGTTTTCGTGATGATGACGCTAGGTGCAATGTCACGTCATCCGGGGCTGCGCCATCTTGTCGCTGCCCCGGGAACTACACACCCCTGCTGTGCAACAGGGCCAAATTTGGCCACAACAGCCACCTGCGGCCAGCAACAGGGATGCAGGTGTGAGAGCATCCGCATTTGTGCAGTAAATTGAGTGCCGTGAGGTTAAATTTACCGCAAATGCAGTGCCTTTTCCCACACTTCTGAAACAATAACCCTGCAATATCTACTTTTTCATTGATTTGTGTCTTTGAATCATTAAATTTAGGGCCTGTTTGGCAGCCAGGGATTATGGTAAACAATGGTAAAAGCTCACTGTATTAGTTCACTATTACAATGGGTGAGTTTGGTATTACATGAGTATTTAATTGTGTTATAAAATATCCCTAATTATAACACAATGTTAAATTTATAACATAAAGGTGAGAAATCTTGTTAGGGTCAAAGTGACCTCCTAAAATAGAGTATAGTGCTATTAGCTAAGGGCCTGTTTGGCTGGAACCCAAAAGTAGCTTTTGGTCAAAAGCTACACCAAAACCCAAAAACACTTTTAACCAAAAGTAGTTTTTGATTGTGGTCAAAATCAACAGCGTTTGGTAAAGTTTGTTTGATCAAAATCAAAAACTACTTTTGATCAAAGGTTGTTTGAGTTTCAAAAACAGCCATGAGGCTGTTTGTGAAGTCAAAAGTCGCTTTTGCCCCATCCTTCAACTTCAATCAATCAACTCTACACAACTTCATCACTCTCCACCTGTCTCCACCCACCCCTTTGAATCCTTCACATGTCCTTTCAAATTCCAATCTTAAATTACAAATTATCAAACCTTTAAATGAAAATATAGTGTCTTTTGTTTTCAACCAAAAAACTAAATAAATCTTCATATAAAATATTATCAACTACATTTGAATATATACAAGTTGATACAAATGTAGCAGTCAATGTCAGATTAATTAGTATTAGTTAGTGTTTGAAATGTTAAACAGTGCAATTGTCACAATGAAATGAGAGATTCCAATGAATTGCATATGAGTTGAGAGGATATATCATGGAACAAACAAAAACAAAGAGAAGTTACGGTCAACAAGATATACGGGTTTAGGTCGTTGATGACCGTGATTGATGGTTTTGATAATGATGAAATCAATATTGAATGAATTTCATATCATCTTTTGATTCAAAAAATCTTTTGAATCATTGTTACTAAACAGCCAACTGCTGTTCAGATAGTCTACAATGATCATTTTGATCTTTTGTTCACCTTTTTGGTTGACTGTTTGGTAATCAAAGAGTGTTTTGGTGTAATGAATTTTGGCTTTTCCCGCCAAACTGGCCCTAACCTTGTTTATACACTACATTTGGGGGTGTGGAGGTGGCCCTGAAGTGGAGGGCCCGGGTGCTTAGGATGTATCTTCATACTATGCATCCAGGCAGTCCATCCAGGTGTTCACATTGAACCTAACAGGGCTTCTCATTCCCAAGACTCACGGAGGTGAGAGCCGTGAGCCAAGTGAATCCCCAACCCACTGTCCGACATTGTAGAACTTCCTATGCTGTGTAGCGTACGCTGAGCCAGAGAGGGGATGAGATAAAGCTGAAGGAAAGCGTAAATCTCAAGTGTGGTGAAGCTGCCCTCAACCTTGAATATGCAAAAAATCAAGAGAACAATTTCAAAAAAAACTTCTACTATGCCTGCAAACTAAACTAATAAAACACTAAAAAAACCCATAAAAAAGAATATCCTCCAAAAACCTACTTTATCCTGGTAAATGAATTCAGAATGTATGGCAAAGTCCGGTGGCACAATTCGTATCTTGATAGCACCACTACTGAACAAGTTTTATGATTTTCTAAAACTACTCAAATTCAAACTTGTAAATAAAATAAAAGTCAAAAGTCAAAATAAATCAAAATAATAATTGATGGTGATGAGTGAGGTTGGAAATAAGGTTGTGGATTTACTAGCTCTGGATTCATTTTATAAAGTATATAAAAAGACAATGATAAAAAGATAGATTTTTAATTTTAAGTCTGATTGGTTCAGAGGGGATTTGAACTCAAATTCAGGCTAGCCTTGAATACACTGCCCTTTCACTTTGTGAGAAATGTAATATAAAAAATCTATAATATAAAACCATCACCTTTAGCAACCAATCTTTGAGTTTGAGCCTGTTTCTGCTCCCATGCAGTTCATGCCAACTTTATAATTCCATGGTGTCTTTACGTACCCTAGGCACCCCCCCTAATTGTAATTATTACCAACCCAACGCTTTGCTGCTCTATTATGTTACTACAGCCCAGATGACCTGATTCACATGTGTCTTCCTCAGCCTCTATTACACTTGGTTTCCAGCCCTCATCAGCTTCAGCACCTCAGCCATCCCTACCTCAGACTTAGCCATTCCCACCCTTCCATCAGCCTACTACCCCTTCCACCATTGTATCACTTGCCCTGGCATGGGAGCGTGAGGACGCAGGGACTCTCTTTGATTGTGACATAGTTTCAATTCTTGCGTAACAATATGTCTAATAAAGACATACATACTATAATTAGGAAAGTACATAACTCCTCAGGGTATCTTGAGACACTTTGACGTTCACTGGACATGTGGTGCTGCTGTGCGGGCAGTAGCGTGGCAAAGCCCCCACAAAGGGTGCCCACGTTTTGGAAATCAAAACCTAGGTGGTGGGGTCCACTTTCTCTTACAACTATCATAATTCATTTTATATATGAACCCATGGCAAAGATGCAATCATATATTCAATACAAGCACATGATCAGAATCAAATCATTTTATATTTCATATCAAATAAGCTGAAAGCCATAATGAGTTTGCCATATCACGTGTTTTGGACAAATCATTGTTCTTGTTATTGTGTCAAGGTGCAATATTGTCATTATCAAGTGTGATCTTCAAATTGTTGCATTGTTGTTTTCTTTGTGTTGCTGAGCCCAGTTGTCAAGACTTAAGATTGTTAGGAATTTTCTCACTCTATTTCTGAACTTAATATTCAAGGTTGAGGGCAGCTCAAAAGCGCTCAGATTTCATTCACATCTTTGGTGGTGATTCATCCCCTCTCTGGCTCAGCCTACGCTCCACAGCGTAGGAGGCTCACACCTGGTGACTCTGCCTGGGCAATTCAAGAAAACTTTTTGTGTCTTTGCAGGTGCTCTTCTTCAAAGTGTTTTCTCAAAAATCAAGATATTCATCTCAAAATTCAAATTCACTTTATCATCAATTTCAATTACAAATCATCAAAATCTCACTTTGACTTTAAAGCTATCAGAATAATTATAACTCACATTACATATCTGCAACCCATTATATTGAACATCATGTATCTCACATCATCAAAATTATTTCAAAATTAGACTTCAATGAATATTCAATCTCAAAAGCAATGTCTGATCAAAGTTGGAATTATCAAGTCTCAAATTGTGTACTTCAAGGTCATTGATCTACCTTGCATTATGAAATGATATTCAAATATCCGCTAACAATTACATCTCAAACATCACATTGTCAAATCACATCTTTGATTTTACGCGGAGATCATTGGATTCTCATATTGACTTATTCACTTCAAACTTGGAAATTTGTTTATAAAATTGCAATTGCAGATCATTTGAATCATGTTGAATTACTAGACAATCTACAAAAATCCAGGGCATAGAGGCGTATAGGGAACCTGTTAGCAGTTTTGATGATTCTGATGATGATTCAATGACAAAAGGGACAGGGGACAGGAATGTGAAGGACAAGTATCACAATGGTGAAGGTTTTAAGTTCAAGAATCAGAAATTATCCATGAAGGACGCTATGGAGAATCTTTTGAAGGCTATGTTGAAGAAGGATTCAAAGAAGGCGGGTCAAGAGGTCAAATGTGATATGGGGAAGGAAAAGGGTGAAGGATAGAATAACAGTATGGGTTATGGTAGTATTTGTGCAAGTAGTGGTCAAAAGGATGTGTTGAAATGTCCAATCAACAATTAAAGAAAGAAGGTAGAATTGAGAAGCGGAAAAGGAAACGTATAAAAGAGAAGGAGATTTATTAGGTTGGATGGTTAATAGAACTTACAACATTACCCCAAAAGAATTAGATGATTTGAACTTAATACATATACTTATATCCTTTGAATATGATTGTATTTAAATTTCCTCATCTTTGGGAAGAGAAGTACGTAAATCTTTAATTTTTTCTATTCTCCTGATTAATCATAAATGAATGGTTTTCTTAAATTGATGTTATATCTCATGTTTTAGTCATTTTCTTTCATAGTCCCATAGATCAGTTATCAAACTTCAGATAACTGATACTAATCCAAATCTGTACCAAACCTCCAG